>JARQAD010000007.1:40557765-41197765 GCA_029955455.1 Quercus agrifolia | reverse complement strand
TGTTATCTGAATTTGTTGGTGGTTTGGAGTTAAATTGACTATTTCACACACACTCAAGGACTTAGCTTTAGGTTGAAGTAAATGCTTAACTCTTGCTTGACAAATTGCTAAATTTTTTATTGATTTTCCTGCCATCTTTGATGTTAAAAGAGTAAGTTACTAGTGATGAAATCTAAATTCAAATCATGACTTGGTGAGTGATGATATTGCTCTATGGGGTCTAGCTGATAGTGTCTATAGTTGTCTTTTATTTTATTTTTTTTTGTTTGAGGACAAACAAAGTTCTAAGTTTGGGGGTGTTTGATGACTTGCATAATTTAGCATAATTTATCACTTTTCAACTTTAAACTTTAGTTTAATTTTATTTATTTTTTTGTTGATTTTAGACTTCATTATTGTTATTTAAATTTTATTTCAGATTTGAAGAAAATGAAGATTTACTCAACTAAAGAGACATGAAGCAGCTGAAAAAGGTTTTGAGCTGAATACTTGGGCTGAAAAAGGGCAATACATAGTGGCTAAAGGCAGAAAAGAAAGACAAGAAGAAAAGAAAAACAAAAAGAAGAAAAGGGGGGCGCTGGGTGAAGAGAACAAGAGAAGAAAGAGGCGCTGACTAGAAGAGAAAAGGCAGAAGAAAGAGGCGTTGACCAGAAGAGAAAAGCAGAAGAAAGAGGCGTTCAAGCTGAAAGAAAAAAGAGCTGGAACAGAGAGGGCTGAGCAGATAATTTTTCAACATTTATTTTCTTTCCAATCTTCTCTGAAAAAAATTATGGTGAATTCGTTTATGTTGAATATAATTTTTAGCATGAACTAAATTTTCTTTATTCTAGGAAAACAACGAAATCTAGTTCCAAACTATGCTTGCTTTTCTATGTTAATTTGAACAAATTCTCTTCATGTTTGTCTGATTTATTCTAAGCTTATTGCTTCTAATTAACTGGCCATTAATTAGATGATTTTAATCTTGTGATTTGCTGTCGAAAGAGGGAATTATAGGATAGATCTTGAATATTTCAGCATAGTTAAATATAGAGATCGAAAGACTTGTATGAACCTGTGTAGTATTAAAATCGTTGGTCTTAATGCTTTCTTGCTTTATTAAATTGCATACTCTTGTGTAAAATGATGAACAAGAATGTTTCTAATTGACTGTCGAAAGAGGCTTTTGGATGAGTTTGGAGATTGCTAACAAACAGAGAGAGTTAAATTAAATTAGCTAGATGAGTAAAGCATAGTGAGGAATTAGGTGAAATCGATTTCCTAGAAGTTTTCTTCCCATTAAATCGATTTTTGAAAACAAAATTTTTTTTTTCCTTTGCATATTTTCTTTAATTTGATTTTATTTTAAATTCCAATTACAAAAACCTTAGTGAGTTCTCTAGATAAAATCAAGATTAGCATAATTTTAGTATTTGTCAAAAGTAAGTTACTGTAGACGACTAAATTTCTAGTTCGAAATAAATCAAACAAGTAAAATAGTTTCACAAATGCGAATTTGTATTGATGATTGTGGTACAATTCTCTGTGATTACAAAAGAGTGATCCTCTGATTCGATCTCCTTGCAAAACTTATTAATTGGATTTGTGGTAATGTGATTTTGACTTGAACACGAAATATCCTTCAATTTGGTTGAGGGATGGATCGAAGATTGTTGAAACGGAATTGCAATGAATCTCTGGCTATGAGCTTGTTAGAAATCCTTTGTTCTTCGCGTTCTTCGTGTTCTTCGTGTGTTCTTCGTCTTCGAAGGTTTATGGTGGAAGTTCTTCGGGGCTTTAGAGGCTTGAATCCGTAGAACTTCACCGATTTGTGGTTTGTTGATGTTTTTCGGACCTTTGAGCTTGATTCCCGTAAACTTTAGGATCTAGGCAGATATTTTGGATGATTCTGCTTCGAGTGTTCTTCAATTTTGGGATTGAAGTTCTTGAAGGCTTTGAGACTTAATTTTTGCAGAGCTTTTGTACTTCTGACCCTTCTTCTCAAATGCTTTAGGAAGGCTTCTATTTATAGGAGTTTGGGGGTGGGTGAGCGACACGTGGCGAAGTCCGATTGGTGACACATGTCACCACCTGATTGGTCCGCCTGTGTCATCGCTTACACGTGCGAGCTTGCTTGTGTCATCGCTTACACGTGCGAAGTTGCTTGTGTCATCGCTTACACGTGCGAAGTTGCTTGTGTCATCGCTTACACGTGCTGAGGCGTGATTGGTTCTTGCATGACACTTGGCAAATTTCTATTGGTTTCTGAGTAGTGATAGCAAAACTTAGCAACAATACGTGGTGCTTTGTAATTGGCTGTATTTTGTGGACTTGATAGTATGATGTGTCAGCTTGTGATAGGTCGGGAATTTTTCCCTCTCTACAAATGCCCCCTCGAGACTCGTTCACGCACACAGTTTTGGAGTGTAGTGTGGGAATGAGTTTCGAAAAACTGGTTTTTTTTTTTTTTTTTTTTTTTTTTTTTTTTTTTTACACACTTGACTCTTTAAGTGAAATAGTTGAAGGTGGTGGAGCTTTCAGCATGATGAGATAATTTCCGAAGAGTAGACCCACCCATATGAAAGGCTTTGATGAGACCGAAAAGAGGTCTGCCTGTATTTGAATGTATTTACATGACTGGACCTTCTCAGTATAGGTTAAGTTGAAGTAATTTCAAAAGAGTGTTCCATGGTATTTGAAGTGGGTTGGTGAGGCTGAAAGTTGTTTGCAAGAAGTTGGATATACTTGCAAGATTGAATCATTTCAGTAGAGATTAAGCTGAGGTAATTTCAGAAAAGTATTTTGGATCGTTGGCGGCGATCACAGGGTGTAGAAGATAGGGAAGATGTGAAGATGTTGGTTGGGCACAGCATGCAGGGTCGGGGGGTTAGCCTCATTTTTCTTTTTCTTTCTTTTTCTTTTAACCCCTGGTGAAGTAATTTCAGAAAAGTATACTTCGGATTACGGCGAGGCCATGTGGGAATGTGATTGAATGTGCTTGTGTCGTCGCATCATTCAAGTTAAGTTGAGGTAATTTCAGAAGCTTACGGATTCTGGGGGTGCTGGTGTTGGTGATGAAGATGAGGGGGATGAAGCAAAGCGAATGGGTGAAACATACGCTTCCATGGTGCTGGCCCTGTATGTTGGGGACCCTCTGGTGTAAATGTTCCTGGGAAGTACACCTTTGGATCTGGGACTGACTGCATGCTGAATGAGGTCCGACAGCAAGTTGTAGAATGTGCTTGCGTAATGGGACCATGCTGACGGACGTTAAGTTGAAGTAATTTCAGAAGAGTACTTTCTGAAATACCTCAAGCTGAATTTAAGTTGGAGTAATTCCAGAAAATGTGTTTTGAGGTACCAGCAACGATGACCTTTGGGTCTCCTGCTTGTGGGAACATAGGATGAGGCTTTGGCGACCATTTACCGACACCAAAGGTTGAATTCTGATGAGCTGGTCCCTTGGATATCATTCTAAGTGTTGGATGAAAGACAATTTGTAGGATACCCCAACACTTTTTACCATTTTCTCCTACTGCCACTTGTTGGAAAAGCACAGAAAAAAGAAAGATGGAGCTAACTTGTGATTCTGGTCTTAGAAACCAGCCAAGTTGGTGTTTGTTCCAAACCACTGCTTCTGCTGGGAGACCAAGCAATTGGAAAGAGACTACTGGAGACCTTAGGTTAGGAACAGGTGTCTCTGCTGGACTTGGATTTCCTGGCCAACCAAATCCACGGAAGCATGGGAGGTCGATGCAGACCTTGTTATGAGTAATTTTATGGACAAAGGTAGTCGTTAAGTGGAGAAACAAAATTTGTGTGGATCTCAAAACTACAATGACACTGTGAAGAGGGTTTCTATTGAACCATGAGAGGGTTGATTTCAAACTGATTATGAAGCAATTTTGGTTGCTCAGTGTTGAAAATGATAAGGCCATAGTGAGAAATGGCTGTGAGAAAGAGGACTTGAAAATTTGAAAGAAGCAAATCTTCATTTCATGATTCAATGTGTTTTTTTTTTTTTTTTTTTTTTTTCTTCTTTCTTCTTTTTTTTTGGATGAGTTCTTGATGAACCCGGCTCCTCTATTTATAGTGGAGAGACGAAGAATGGTGGTTGTGCAATCAAGAATGGCGGTTGAGAATATTTGGTGAGATTGGTGGCTGGGAATGGTAGATGAGAACGGTAGGCACCGAACGAGAATGGTAGGTTGGAGACTGGTAGGCACCGAACGAGAATGGTAAGTTGAATTAGTGACCCAGTGTAATTTCAAGTTCAAGACACATTTGTGAGAGTTTATTTGTACTTTGGAAGGGAAGCCTTTGATAAAGTCTGGAGAATAACCTTGAGGGAATCCAAATTAAGTGAATGAATCTCAAATCTTGATCTTGGGAGCTTAACTTTTGGATACTGTTGGTACTTCGGGGAAGTGGGTCACATAGGTGGTTTCCAAGTCCAAAACAAATAAGTGGATTTCAAAAATCAGAACCTATGTGAAAATTTGAATAGGACAAGTTTTGCTCGAACATCTTGATTCTTGGTCAAAGTTCACATTAAAACCAACAGTTGTAGAATCACACTATTTGAGCAATTTCGGATTCTCAAATGAAGAAATAAACCCCAAAAATGGAATCTACGCGAAAAATTGGGCAAGACAGGTACTTCTTGAAAATTTTGACTTTTTGGTCAACATTTGTGCAAAAGTCAACTTTTGGAAACTGGACATTTGCACAATTTCTGAGCTTCAAATGAAGAAACGGGTCCCAAAATCGGAATGTACTCGAAAAATTGAGTGGGACAAGTCCATTTTGAAAATTTTGACTTTTTGGTCAAGGTCAAGGGTCCACTTGGTCAAAGCATTTTTTTTTTTCACCTTTTTCTTATTTAATTTTTTTTTTTTTTTTTTTTTTTTTTTTGCAGGCGGTTCGGACCGGGTCAGGTTTCCAGGTCGGTCAAACCGGTTAGTGGGGGTGACGTCATGGATGACGTCACTGATTTTGGACGCGTGTGGCACGTGTGCACGTGTGGCACGTGTGCACGTGTGCACGTGTGGCACGTGTGAACGTGTGGCACGTGTGACACGTGCGTGCTCTGGGCGCCTAGCGCTTGGCGCGTTGAGCGCGTGAAGCGCGTGAGGGGTATGCGCCGGCGCGTGACGGCGCGTGAAAAGACGCTGATGATTGCCGGATCTTCTGGTGGCGCGTGGCGGCGCGTGACAGTGATTTTGGACCTGAAATTTTCAGGTTTCGTCGATCTAAGGCCGTAGAAGACCATAGTTTTGTCATTTTTGTGAAATCATGGGCAGATTTGCACAGATTTGAGGGAGTATGCCGCGGGTCGTTTTGAAAGATCGTGACTTCGCCTGTGGCGCGTGGCGGCGCGTGGCAGCTCTTTTGGGGTTGATTTTCCTGGGTTTTGTAGATCGGAGGTCAACGGATCTAGTGGTGGCATTGGTTTTGTAAAATTCTTCTTAGATTTACGCAGACTTGAATGAGAAACCCGCGAGTTCGTCGGGACTTTGTGGCCGTGCGTGGCGGTGCGTGGTGGCTCCGTTGTTGATGATTTTTTCTGGGTTTTGTACATCAAAGTCCTTAGAAGATTTCTATGGGTTGATTTTTCGTGAAATCTTGTCAGAAATCTTAGAAATCTGGGATGAGAGTCCGCAGGCTTCGTTGAACTTGTTGCCATTTTAGTCTACATTGTGGTTCTGATGCTGGCTGCTCTGACAGGAGGGTGACTGCGTTTAGACTTGAGGGTCAAAAGGGAGATGGTGAGCCACCATTTTTTTGTTTCTCTATCTTTTATTTTCAAACTTTGGTGCAGATTTTCCTGACTTTGAGTGCATTTGAATTTGCAAAATCTGACTTTGAACTCCATAAACCTCTATATAAGGCCATCCGGGGCATGTATTGAGTTACACAAGCTTAGCCTCAGTGGGTGAAATAATAAGTGTAGAGAAATTACGCTTTTTTTTTTTTTTTTTTTTTTTTTTTTTTTTTTTTGTACTGACCTTCTTTCTCTTTTTTTTTTTTGACAGGTTAGAGATTAAAATTGAAGCTTTCTCTTTTTGTAGATTTTTTTTTTTTTTTTTTTTTTTTTTTTTTTTTTTTTAGACGTGCCATGAGATTTTCTTCTGACAAGCTTTTTGTTGTTGCTTGTTCTTGTTATGCAGCATGTTTCTCTTGGCAATTAAACTACACCAACACTTATCTTTTCAACGCAGCCGTTTCAAGAGTTTTTGCAACGTAGTCACATCGTGAGCCTTTACAATGAAGCCGTGCTAGCCTTTGTCCTTGTACTGAAGCCATGCCAACATTCATCTTTGCCATAAAGTAATATTTGTATTTGCATCCGCTATGAAGTCGCACCATCATTTGCCTTTGTAATGAAGCTGCACTAGCACTTTTCTTTTGCCATAAAGCTGCCTCAACATTTTATTTGCATGGAGGCCACATCTACACTTCATTCATACCGAAGCTGTGCCAACATCCATTTTTTCCATGAAGCCATAACAACATTCTATTTGCATCGAAGCCATGAAGCTATGTCAACAATTCATTTTTGCCATGAAGCTACGTCAACACTTCATTCGCACTGAAGCCATGAAGCTATGTCAACAATTCATTTTTGCTATGAAGCCACGACAACACTCCACATTAGCACTTGCACTCGCATTGAAGTTGCACCAATATTTGCATCGAGCCACATCAAAACTTCATTTGCATCAAAGCCATGCCAACATCCATCTTTTCCATGAAGCCACGACAACACTTCATTTGTATTGAAGCCATGCCAACATTCATGAAGCCATGTCAAAGCTCCATTTGCACCAATGCCGTGTCGACATTCATGAAGCCATGAAGTCACGTCAACACTTCATTTTTGCCATGAAGCTACGTCAACATTTCATTCGTACCGAAGCCATGCCAACATTCATGAAGCCATGTCAAAGCTCCATTTGCACCGAAGCTATGCCAACATTCATGAAGCCATGTCAAAGCTACGACAACACTTCATTTATATTGAAGCCATGCCAACATTCATGAAGCCATGTCAAAGCTCCATTTGCACCAATGCCGTGTCGACATTCGTGAAGCCATGAAGTCACGTCAACACTTCATTTTTGCCATGAAGCTACGTCAACATTTCATTCGTACCGAAGCCATGCCAACATTCATGAAGCCATGTCAAAGCTCCATTTGCACCGAAGCTATGCCAACGTCCATCTTTGCCATGAAGCCACGACAACACTTCATTTATATTGAAGTCATGCCAACATCCATCTTTTCCATGAAGCCACGACAACACTTCATTTGTATTGAAGCCATGCCAACATTCATGAAGCCATGTCAAAACTCTATTTGCACCAACACCGTGCCAACATTCATGAAGCCACGAAGTCACGTCAACACTTCACATTAGCACTGGAGTTATGCCAATACTCGTCTTTGTCATGAAGCTACGTCAACATTTCATTCATACCGAAGCCGTGCCAACATTCATGAAGCGACATCAATACTTTATCTGCACCAAAACTATGCTGACATCCATCTTTGCCATAAAGTCATGACAACACTCCACATTAGCACAAATTTTCAGAGGCAACATAGCTCAGACATCGAGAGTGTATAGTACTTTGAAGACGCCAGAGTATGCTGCGAAGACTTTGAAGATGTCGAAACATGCCATCAAGAATCTTGACATCGCACAAACATGCCCATAGAGGAGAGATGATGCAACATTGACTTCGGATATATAATCTATCATCATTCTGGAGGAAGTTGACATCGTTCAGATTTCAGAGACATGATGTGAAACGACACCACTCAGAAGGGAGATGATGTGGTTCAACAGATTTTTTTTTTTTTATTTTATTTTTTTAATGATTTCTTTTTTTTTTTTTTTTTTGATGATTTTTTTTTTTTGATAATTTCCTTTTTGATGATTTTTGTTTTCTTTTGCTTTTTTTTTTTTTTTTTTTTTTTAATGATTTCTTTTTTTTTTTTTTTTTTTGATGATTTTTTTTTTGATAATTTCCTTTTTGATGATTTTTGTTTTCTTTTGCTTTTTTTTTTTTTTTTTTTTTTTTTTGTATTATTTTTTTTTTGTATATTTTTTTTGTTTCCTTTTTTTTTTTTTTATGTGCATGACTGAACTCAGCAAAAGATACTAAGTTGCCAACGTACCCTCGAAAGAGATCAAGTCATCACGTAGTTCAAAAGTTTTCTTCTTTTTTTTTTTTTTTGATAAATTTTTTTTTAGTACGTGACTGAACTCAGCAAAAAGATACTAAGTTGCCTACGTACCCTCGAAAGGGATCAAGTCATCACGTAGTTCAAAAGTTTTTTTTTTTTTTTTTTTTGGTGATTTTTTTTTTTGTTTTTGTTTTTTTCTTATGTATTTTTGCAAAAAGGAGGGCTCAGTGTGTAATAATGGGTATCACCATTGATCGAACCCGAGATGGCCTCAAGGGTGACATAGGCATCCAACCACTACGCCACACTAGCAATTGGTGACATAGAGTGAGATTAATTTCTCCTTATTGGTACGCTTTCAAGGGTAATGGGAAGACATCATGTACTCTTGCAGCGTTATAGTGGGTAGTTTAAGCTCTTACCGAGGAGCATTCCTTGATTTTCAAGCATAGAAGCGCTTAAGGAACTTCCCATTGATGGGGCCGATCCTCACACCATCATTATCAATTAACTTGTAAGCTCCATTGGTGTAGACTTCTTGCACAACATAAGGTCCATCCCATTTTGAAGTGAACTTATTGCCTGTACGATGAGTTGTGATGATAGGTCTTCGAACAGCAAGGACTAAGTCACCAACTTGGAATGATCGTGGTTTAACTCTTTTATTGAACGCGCTTGAAAGACGAGCTTGATAGCACTCAAGGCGTTGTTGGGCCTCGAGCCTTTTCTCATCAAGTGCCTCTAATTCTTGCAATCTGAGCTTGGCATTTTCTTCTCCAGTCAATCCTTCTTGAACGGCAATCCGTAATGATGGAATTTGGCGTTCTAAAGGAAGGACGGCTTCCACTCCGTAGACAAGAGAATATGGCGTTGCTTGAGTAGGCGTTCGAAATGTTGTTCGATATGCCCATAATGCTTCTCCAATTCTTTCATGCCAATCTCGCTTTGTCTTGGATACCACTTTCTTCAACAAACTGCCAAGTGTTTTGTTAAATGCTTCAGCTAGTCCATTTGCCGGGGCATTGTACATGGAGGAGTTGTATTGTTTAAATTCAAACTTCTCGCAAAGCTCTGTCATCAGCCTATTGTAGAATGGTTTGCCATTATCAGTTATGATATACCGAGGGACACCATACCGATAGATCAAGTGAGTTCGAATGAAATTGACCACTGTTTCTTTCTTCACTTCCCTAAGGGGCACAGCTTCCGCCCACTTTGAGAAGTAATCAGTTGCGGCCAAGATGTACAAATGGCCACCGGATGACTTTGGTAATGGCCCTATTGCATCAAGCCCCCATGCATCAAAAGGCCAAGAAGCTACAGTTGGGTGTAGAGGTTCTGGCGGCTGGTGGATGAAGTTCGCATGATACTGACAAGCTTCACATTTCCTAGCGCACTCCATGGAATCTTGCACCATTGTAGGCCAATAGTAACCCATTCGTTTGATCCTGTAGTGTAACTTAGGACCTGATTGATGTGCGCCGCATATTCCAGAATGAGCCTCCTCTAAGGCTAGTTTAGCCTCCTCCTCTCCTAGGCAGCGGAGAAACAATCCATCAAATGAACGGCGGAAGAGAGTGTCCTTATAGTAAATGAATCGAGCAGCCCTTCGCCGAACTTCGGTCTTGTGGCGCTTATCATCTGGGAGTCTTCCATGTTGAAGGTATTCAATGATCACTTGTCGCCAATCCTCTTTTTCAACAAGGCATACAGAAATGATGTTGGCTTGCTCTTCTTCTTCTTCTTCAACCACGAGAGGTATCACCCACCTTTGGGAAATAGCAACTTTGGTTGTCTCTTCTTGGGATAATGCCAAGGCAGTAGCCAAATTAGCTAAAGCATCGGCTTGTCTATTCTCCTTCCTTGGTATATGCTCCAACGTGATGGCCTCAAAATTTGCTAGCAACTTCTTCCCGTATTTGCAATAGGGGATGAGGTCTTCTTTCTTGACGTCATATTGCTCCAAGATTTGGTTGATAACTAATTTGGAGTCCCCAAAGATTTCAAGTTGCGATATACCCATCTCAATAGCCATTTGTAGACCAATAATCAATGCTTGATATTCGGCTACGTTGTTAGAGCAAAGTTCACTTAATGAGAATGAGTATAGAAGTATTTGCCGTTGTGGAGAAACAAACACTACACCTGCCCCCGCTCCTTCCCGACGTGCAGCCCCATCGAAAAACATCATCCATGGTGGCATTACTTCAATGTAAAACACATCTTCATCCGGGAAATCATCAGAGAACTCCCAATCGGACGGGATTGGGTGGTCAGCTAAAAAGTCTGCCAGTGCTTGTCCTTTGACAGCCTTTTGTGGAACATATGCAAGGTCATATTGTTGTAGCAAGACTGCCCATCGAGCTATACGACCCGAAACCACTGGCCTGGAGAGGACATATTTAATTGGGTCTGCCTTTGCTATCAAACGGACCGTATATGCTTGCATGTAGTGCTCCAATTTGTCTATGGCAAAGAAAAGAGCGAGACACATCTTTTCAATAGGAGAATAATTTAATTCAGCCCCATTGAGAGTTCGACTTAGATAATAAAGGGCTTTTTCTTTCCCTTTTTCATTTTCTTGTGCCATAAGAGCACCTAGAGACTTCTCTTGTGCCGCGATGTACAACACCAAAGGCTTTCCTGGAATAGGAGCGCCTAAAACTGGAGGATTAAGCAAGTATCTTTTGATGCGCTCAAAAGCATTGCTACAAGCCTTATCCCATTCAAAATGCACATCCTTCTTCATCAATCGATTGAAAGGTTGACATCGACCAGCCAAATTCGAGATAAATCGTCGTATGTAGGCTAGTTTTCCCTGCAAGCCTCTAAGTTCTCGTAGATTCTTGGGCTCTGGCATTTTCTGGATAGCTTCAATTTTGGACTGATCAATTTCAATACCGCGGTGCCTCACAATGAAACCAAGAAATTTCCCAGATGTCACGCCAAAAGCGCATTTGCGGGGGTTCATTTTAAGCTGATACTTTCTTAAGCGATTGAACACGGATCGCAGATCTACCAAATGGTCTTCCCTCCTTTTTGTTTTAACCACGAGATCATCAACATAACACTCCACGTATTTATGAAGTACATTATCAAAGATCTTTTGCATGGCCCGTTGATAAGTAGCACCAGCATTCTTTAGTCCAAAAGGCATCACTTTATAACAGTAAATGCCCTTAGGGGTACGAAAAGCTGTAAGTTCTTCATCCTTAGGATTCATTCGAATTTGGTTGTATCCTGAAGAACCATCCATGAAAGATAAAGCTTCATGACCAGTAGTGGCATCAACCATAACCTCAGTGATGGGTAACGGAAAATCATCTTTGGGGCATGCACTGTTTAAATCACGGAAGTCAACACACACCCGGATTTGTCCATTCTTCTTTTTGACAGGGACAATGTTAGCAATCCATTCTGGGTACTGTACTTCACGAATGAAGCCCGCCTCAATTAGCTTATTGACCTCGGTTTCTATTTGAGGGATAAGTTCTGGTCGAAAGCGTCTTTGGGCTTGTTTGACTGGGCGCACACCTTTCTTTACTGCCAAATGGTGTAGAGCAATACTTGGATTGAGCCCAGGCATTTCCTTGTAAGTCCAAGCAAACACATCTTTGTATTCTACTAGGAGCTTGAGATACCCTTCTTCTTCTTCGGGAGTGAGAAGCGCACTGATGAAAGTTGGTCGAGGTTCTTCAATAGTTCCTAAATTGATTTCTTTAAGTTCATCCACTGTAGCTTGTACTCCATCTTCCAATGCTGGGGGAGCTTCATCGACCTCTTCATTGGTTGCTTCAGCATCTGATAGTGTATCCTCTTCTATTGTAATATGAAACGAGGATGATACCTCTTCAATTTGCTCATTGTGGGCGAGTGACTGATTTGTGTGTACAATCGTTCGCCTTTTGACTTTCAGTGATCCTTCAGTACTGATGTCTAAGGTAGAGTTACGCTTCATGCGTGAAGGAATGCTACTGCGGATCTCATCATTAGCTTTCTTCTCCCGTTGAACCTCAAAATTTATTGGATTTCGAGAATGACTATCAACAGGCTTTTTTGTTGCCCCCAATCGATCAAAGACTGATTTGTATGCAGGAGTGTCGCGATTTTGTGTTAAACAAGTTATATTTAACCTGTCAAACACTGTGATTCGTGACGACGAGGCCTCAATGCGATCAAACACCGAGACGCGCGATGAAGAGTGATCTTTCCTTTGATTCGAACTTTCATCGACCTCCATTGTTATGTATTGGGAACTTGAAGCATTGCTTCTTTTCTTGATCCATATTTGAGCTGGTTGTTCAGGAGTATAACCTAATCCGGTCTTTGGGATAGGAATTTCATACCCTTCAAGCCGCATTTTGCTTTGTGTTTTGCTAAGGCCATGCGTCTTTTTACTAGTGACTTCTGGAATTAGTTTCCCTAAGTCCCCTTGTTTTGAGAAATCGTAGCCTGCTTTGGCCAACAACCGATATGCCTTTGGGTCAAACCATCCTTTTGTCTGTTCACTTGGCAGAATACCATGCTCTGTCAAACATTGTGAAGACCTCACGAATCCATTTAATGGCTTTGAGGGCAAAGGATTTGTGGATGAAGTTAAAGGCATGACATGATTTTCTTTCAATATGGCCACATCCTCCATTGTGAGCTTTGCAGTAGGCCTTCCCATGCCTGCTATGGATTGAAGGCATTCCGCGAATGGTGATTGTCCTTTCTTGCGGTGTGACAACGGTACATAACGAAGTAATGGAGGGTTGTTGGAGGGCGTTGAAATTTTCGTTCTCACTGAATTACTAGTAGATTCACTAGAATGATCATTCCCACATTCTGGACCTTTCTTTGGGGCAGAGATATCCTTTCTAGTGACAAGTTTATCATGCTCCTTTTCACTCTGCTTGCTTTCTCTGGACGGGATCTCAACTGGGAGAACTTCATTGGGAATGTCATCTTCTACATAAAACTTTGCATCAGCAAAGTGAGCTTCAGTCTCAGCAAAAGGCTTCAAGTCGGCATTGACTTTCTTTATCCCACTTTGAAGGTATTTGAAACATTGATGCAAAGTTGACGGCACTATTCCGTTTCCATGGATCCATGGACGGCCTAACAACATGTTGTAGGTTGTCTTGGCATCAATGACATGGAACAAAACATTGCTTGTCAATTCTCCAATGATTAATTCTAGGTGGATCATGCCAATTGCACGTTGTCCTCCTTGGTTAAACCCTTGAATGACCAAACGACTATGTGATAATTCCTCCATAGTAAGGCCAAGTTGTCTCATAGTCATTTTTGGTAGTATATTGACAGCTGAACCTCCATCAATGAGAATACGATCAATCTTTTGTTCACGAGCATAACCAGAAACATAAAGTGGACGATTGTGGGGCTTAGAGCCTAACAATAGGTCCTCATCAGTGAAAGTTAAGTCTGGAGAGCACGCATAACATTCCTGGGTTTGTTGAAGCGTATTGGTAGAAGGAGTGCACATCTCTGGCTTTTCAAGAGCTTGGGTGAGCATTTCTTTTGGTGGAGTAGAGGATTGCAAGGGTTCACCTTCATCGACTCGAGATTTGAGTTCCTTCAAAGATGACAAAGTCTCACTTGGACCACCATGGTCAACATTCTCATTTTCATCCTGAATTTCACAACGAGTGACCGTGTGGACGGCCTCAGCTGAGTTATTTTGAAAGAATTTTCTAGGGAAGAATTCTTCCAATGTGATGAGCTTTCGAGGTTTTTGGGTTTGTGCTAAATTATCATACATTCTTGTTCCCAATCTCCTTTGCCTCTTATCGCTCCTTTCTCTTGATCGAGGTTGAATCTGGTTTTGTGTTTTTCTGGACTCTTGGGCGATCAAATAAAGAGGGAATGTTCGTCTCTTTTTCCATCTCCTTCGAGTAACCATCGTCCAACCTTCTTCTTCATCCACTGCTGACCTTTTATCATCATTATAATCAGATGCTTCTTGTGAAAGCTGAACTGGAACAGGTGTTAGAGAACCAAACTGAATGAGCATGGTATTTGCCCCCTGCTTAGTGGTTGGAGACATGCAAATAGGTAACCCGCAAGAAAATGTTACAAGGTTTGATTGAGCAACATCATTAAAATCCAAGTCGATTTTCCTTTCCTTGGCTAGCTTCATGATGAGTTCTTTAAGAACAAAGCATTTTTGGATTGGATGGCTTATGATGCGATGATACTTACAATAATTCGGGTCATCAACTTTTCCCATCTCTTCCGGTCGTTTGCATTCTGGCAATACGATTAATTGCAACTTGAGCAGTTGTTCTAGCATTTCGGGCATATCAGCATCTAGGAAAGGATACACCTTTTGTTCCCACTCTTTAAGTGATGAGCGACGCATCTCACGCTGTTGGCCTCCCTCGGGCCTCTTCTCGTTAGCCTTCACATTTCTTGTTGAAATTTTGACTGGAGCAGGGTTGATATTCATTGAGTCTTTGATATTACTTTTCACATTCCTGTCATTTTTTCTTACTTCCCGTCTTTCTTTTCTTTCCTCAGGAACGGGAGGTTTCATATTTCCATGGCTAGAGATACTCAATTCCATGTCATGTGCACGAGTTGCCAACTCTTCGAATGTTCGGGGCTTTATCCCTTGAAGGATGTAAAGAAGTCCCCAATGCATACCTTGGATGCACATCTCTACAGCAGATATTTCAGAAAGTCTATCCTTGCAATCTAGACTCAAAGAACGCCATCGATGGATATAATCAACGACGGGCTCGTCCTTCCACTGTTTGGTATTGGTAAGCTCCATCATGCTTACCGTGCGTCGTGTGCTATAGAATCGGTTGAGAAACTCCCTTTCAAGTTGTTCCCAACTATCGATTGACTCAGGTTCTAAGTCTGTATACCAATCGAAGGCATTCCCCTTCAGTGAACGGACAAACTGCTTTACAAAGAGTCCTCCCTGAGTCCCTGCATTCTCACAAGTTTCTACAAAGTGAGCAACGTGTTGCTTAGGGTTTCCTTTGCCATCAAATTGTAAGAACTTGGGGGGTTGATACCCGTTTGGCATTCTCATGTTATCAATGCGTTTTGTATAGGGCTTCGAATACATGAGAGAACTTGTAGAAGAACCTCCATATTGTGCTCGAATGGTGTTCGTTATCATGTCTTGTAGTTGTTGGACAGATATCGAGGCCATTGAGGTGGAATGTCCGTGTTGAGAAGTTCCTTCACCGCCTTTTCCCTTATCACCTCTAGCGATTTCTCCTTTCAAAGTAAAGCCAGGTGGATGCTCAGGGCCGAGACTTGATTCACCCGAATCTTGTACCTCTAGCTTGTTCATTAAGGTTGCAATTTTGACATCCTTTTCTTCAAGTGCTTTTGTGAGAAGGGTGACCCTTTGTTCCATTTCAGCCATCTTTTCTTCCATGGTAGAGGTATTAGTCATCATTACTGGCATAACCTCCATGTATGATGGAGAAAATGATGAAACAGGATGAGTTAAAGGTACTTCATTCCTTAAGTTTCTCATCACGGGTGAAGAGTTGATAGAAAAGGTCTTTGTTGGGGATGATTCATTACTGATCTGCAAATCTTTCGAGGTAGATGAATCATTAGTGGTAGCTTTCCTATTTGCAAGAGAGTCTAAAGAGATGACAGTATGGAGTTGGCTTTCTTTGGTTGGTTGGGGTTGAAGTCGATCAAAAGCTTTGGATCGACTGCGAGTGATTGGGCCGACACGATCATCATCATTGGAAGGATCAACCACTGATTTTCGAACATTCTTGCTAGAGGCCATTGAAGCTGGTAGCAAAATGATGTCGAATTTCTTTTCTTTTGAAGGAGAAAGAGATGAGAGGCAGAGAGGTCCCACTGGGCGTGCCAGAATTTGTAGACGACTAAATTTCTCGGTTCGAAATAAGTCAAACAAGTAAAATAGTTTCACAAATGCGAATTTGTATTGATGATTGTGGTACAATTCTCTGTGATTACAAAAGAGTGATCCTCTGATTCGATCTCCTTGCAAAACTTATTAATTGGATTTGTGGTAATGTGATTTTGACTTGAACACGAAATATCCTTCAATTTGGTTGAGGGATGGATCGAAGATTGTTGAAACGGAATTGCAATGAATCTCTGGCTATGAGCTTGTTAGAAATCCTTTGTTCTTCGCGTTCTTCGTGTTCTTCGTGTGTTCTTCGTCTTCGAAGGTTTATGGTGGAAGTTCTTCGGGGCTTTAGAGGCTTGAATCCGTAGAACTTCACCGATTTGTGGTTTGTTGATGTTTTTCGGACCTTTGAGCTTGATTCCCGTAAACTTTAGGATCTAGGCAGATATTTTGGATGATTCTGCTTCGAGTGTTCTTCAATTTTGGGATTGAAGTTCTTGAAGGCTTTGAGACTTAATTTTTGCAGAGCTTTTGTACTTCTGACCCTTCTTCTCAAATGCTTTAGGAAGGCTTCTATTTATAGGAGTTTGGGGGTGGGTGAGCGACACGTGGCGAAGTCCGATTGGTGACACATGTCACCACCTGATTGGTCCGCCTGTGTCATTGCTTACACGTGCGAGCTTGCTTGTGTCATCGCTTACACGTGCGAAGTTGCTTGTGTCATCGCTTACACGTGCGAAGTTGCTTGTGTCATCGCTTACACGTGCTGAGGCGTGATTGGTTCTTGCATGACACTTGGCAAATTTCTATTGGTTTCTGAGTAGTGATAGCAAAACTTAGCAACAATACGTGGTGCTTTGTAATTGGCTGTATTTTGTGGACTTGATAGTATGATGTGTCAGCTTGTGATAGGTCGGGAATTTTTCCCTCTCTACAGTTACCAATCCCTGAGAACGATACTCTTCTCATCACTTTACTATAAAACTACGATATTGTGCACTTGCAGTTTTGCACCGTTCAAAACAAAGGAGTCAAAACAGCACAAGAGGAAAAGATTAGGAGTTCTCTGTCTGATATCCAAACTGATATTCATATAGACTTAGGGGCAATGGTTGCTAGAGATCAAGGCTCTGCCAAAACGTTCATCTACTTGTCAATCCCAAACATTTGCAAATTGCTGAATGTCCATCACCACAGCCTCTTTATCAGGTAACTCTACCACCTCTATGTTGCTTCTAAGAATACTAACGAAGAGAAATCCCAAAGCTAGAATCTTCAACAATCCTTCATAAAAAAGCCAATAAAGTTGCTGTCACAATAGAATCTTTAACAGCCCAGCTGAAACAACCAGCCACTGACATGAACCTCTAATTTTACAAAAAGAAACTGGATTGCCTTTCCTTCTCTTACCCTTGCAGCTCTTATCCAACATGGTTGGTTGCCAGTTGGAACACTCTCTAAAGGTGTATACTTGCTTATCTTGCTGTTCTTGGCTCTTTTTTTTTTTTTTTTTTTTGTTTGAATTGTTAGTTACCAATGACAACAAAAAGTAATTTTACAATACTTTGACCACAATAGCGGCAGACAAAGGTTCTTTATTCACTGTTGCCTTGTTCCCATAAGTCCAAATAGACCATAAATTAGAGACAAAAGACTACAAAAAAGTACTCTTAAGTTCTCACAATGGCCCCTGATGCCCTTCATCCAGCTCTTCATCCACGCTTAAATCAAGTAACATTGAATGAAATCCGTTCTAATGGACAGATCAAACAAGCTAGGTTTCTCTACATGACAAGGGGGAGAAAATCTGAAACGAAAACCACGTTGGTATTTAATTCAGAAACTAAAAAATTATGAAATTGATAATCATATTAGAAGGTAATTGTAACCTACATAACTGGTTGCAATGCCCAGGGTCCTTAGTTAAGGTTATGCCAGTAAGACCAATAAAAGACCTACCAGCTTGGTTTCTACAATCCCTGGTATGCAACAACCATTTTCCTTTTTCAACAAAATAAGACCCATATTTGGAATGAGGCTTTATGAGCTTGTGAGCAACACAAACAAGAATTAGGAAAATTCTCTCAGCATCATTTTGGCTAGAGTTTTCAAATGAATTCAGAATTCCCTCCAAAAGTATCTTTGACTAGGATAGTTGCCACAACTTTCAGAGAACCTAAGCAATTTCATTGAACATCCCTTTGGGGAAATCCAATAAAATTGGAACCATATGCATATTATTGGATGTTTATAAAGGTGTAGCATCGATTCAATATGAAATGTAACAGGGGAAAACAAAAAAGGATAGAAAGAAAAATATAACCAACAAAATGCAGAGGAAAAAGATTTGTCAAATTTAAATGAGTTTTAAATAATATTCAGGTCTCACCCATGCTTTTGTAGAAGCATCACATGGGATGATCAGGTGTAAGATGTTTTTCCTAACGTTGCAGAATAATGGTAGCATATGGCTAAGGCCATTTAGTAATATTAGTATTTAATACTATCTATTATTCAGTATTTGTTGTTTACTTGTAGAACAATAAACCTTCCAATTTTGATGTTTACTTGCTTTTAAGCAGATGAATTCTTTTGCATTTACAACACCAACAAAAACTTTTTCTTGCCATTCTTTGTTCGTTCTATAGTCAAACTCCTAGGAGTCTCATTGTAGATAAATGCTATATAAATTCCATATTAATGTTATTGTAGCTTTGTCAAATGTTGTATTTCGCCACACATGATGACCAAACAATCAAGTACTCTTAGCTAATTCGAAGAACATAACCAAATAAGATATTTTAACACCATCAACAAACATTGCTTCATAGATAACTATCACTACAACTGTAACTAACCTAACTACTTAATAAATTAACTACCTATATGCTTTTCTGAGTTGTACCCACGAAATGCTTGAATGTATGCATCAACACCCAACTGTTCGTTTTTCAAATCCATGCTCGAAAACAATGTGCCTATGATGTAGCACAAGGTGGACTGCTAGCTAATGCGTATCATCTCAAGGGTGCATTTGTATAAATTGATGGAAAACTGTATTTTGAGTTTAAAACGAGCGTTTGTAAAAAAGCTAAGAGAAGTTGTGGGCAATACATTTATAAATGTACATTGAAGAGAAAAAGATAATGTAGCAACCAACAGAACTTAAATTAAATATGAAGGACAATGACAATGACTTACATCTAAATCCTGCCAATTGCTTAGCCCTTCACCCCATTCCTTGTACTGACTTGACTCCTCACAATATTTACCATGAGCCATAAATTCAAGAACTCTTTCAATCATTTTTGTTAACTTCCACTATCACTGCCGAATTGTTAAAATTATGATGGGGAACATCGAAGCCCTCGTAAGGAATGATGTTGTTGCTACTACACTGAGCCATAGCGCTGTTGAGATCTTCAATGTCTTTCTTGTATACCACATGCAACCCCCATTTCTTCACCAAGCTTAATTCTACGTTATAAACTTTAATTCCAATCTCACGAAATTCATTTGCAGCACATTCCCACAATGATTTTCTAAACTCCTTCTCCTCCACCTCCTCCTCAAAGTATTGAGGAAGCAAATAAAATAGCCAAATATGATCTGATAAAGCAACCATTTTGCCAGGGACAAAATAAATTTATTTTCTATTGATTATCAACCTGCAGCAAATAGGATAGTCAATTTGAATTTGGTGATGTGGAAGAGTACAGAATACAACGCAAACAGCAATCCCAATCCAATCATTACACAAATGAGAAAAAGGTTCCATTATATTCACTTCATCCCCCATACATTGATGGCTAAACCACTCTGGCATTTCACTTCCAGGAAAAACCGTAGCATATCCCTTAATACCGTAGTTAGGAGAGAGTCCCTGAAACATACAAAGCATGATGCTTAAAACTATGAGAGAGAGAGAGAGAGAGAGAGAGAGAGAGACTTGAGGGGACTTTTTTATCACTGCAAAAAACAAGTCAATGAAGCCTTGATTGTCAGCCAGTTTGTTGCAACTTGAAAGTGCGAGTTCTGGCTTAAATGAAGAATTTAGTCTCAATTGATCCGGTAACGATTCCAATGAGGAGCAACCAAATCCAAAAATAACACCTATATTTAAAGGAAGATTTGGAAAGGATTGAAGACTCATGCAATTATCCACCCACAAACAATTCAGATTAGATAGTTGAAAGATGCTTTTCGGAAGGCAACCAAAATTATTTCCACTTAGATCTAAATTTTTTAATGAGAACATGCAACCAATATCATTGGAGATTTCCTTGAGATTGCAATTACTTACATTCAACCCGGTCAAAGAAGACAAACCGAATAGAGAAGACAATAGCAAGCCCATAGAATCAGAACTTCTCGACATTGGATAAAAAGGGAGAAGTTGAAATCCACCAAAAGCTATTTTTTTTAGAGTTTCAAAAATAGCATTAGAAGAGGCCACTTGTCCGCTCACATCAACACTTTTAGCACTCCCCAAGTTCTCTAGTAGTTTTGAGCATCCACAAAGATTGAGATCTTCAAGCCATGTCATATTAAAATATGTGCTTGGAAGAGACATAAGATTTTTACAATCCCTTACATTCAATGAAGCAAGGCCACTCAAATTTCTAATTGATGTGGGTAGTTTTGTAATAGCAATGCCATCCAAGTGAAGCGTTGTTACATGTTCCATGTTCTCCCCAAATTCTGGAATTCTTTTTAAATTAGAGCATTCAGAAAGAATAAGGATCTCAAGAGACTCCATTTCAAATTTTCTTGGGAGACTTCTGAGGTTTTTGCAACCTTTTAGATTAAGAAGAGTAAGCTTTTTGTGAACTCTGATTGATGGATGTATCTTGTGTAAATTTATACAATCTTCAAGAACCAATTTCTCAAGAATTGGGATTTTGGTGAAGTTAGGGGTTTCAAAAAATTTTAGAGATTTGTTCAGTTTGATGAATTTCAACATCTCACAAGACTGTAAAAATCCAAAAAGACATAAAACAATTTTTAGCTTCTAAAAATCTTATAGTTTAATGAAACTATTAAAAGCAAATTTGTGGAATGGTATCTACTATCTTTGTTCCTTTCCAAAGTCGTTCAATGTTGCTAGAACACATGTGTAGTTCAATCAACTCATTTGGTTGGAAACTTGCTGGCAAAGATTTCGAAGGATACTCACTCCAATCAAGAAATCCTAAGTCATTAGGAAGATGTTTGGGATCATGGCTAAGGCGAAAATTTCCAATTATGAGGAACTTCAGATGATGCATCTTTGAAAAGGATTCAGGATCCCAATGTGCCTCTTTTGGTTCAGGCAACTTAAAGACTATGCCTTGAATTGTTTCTGTTCCCTAATAATCATAAACAAAAGGGATTAGTGAATTACAAAATGCATAATTACCAAAATTACTTTATTTTAAACTATGTTGAATAATATAATTAATAAGGTATATTCTTGGGTTCTTTCAATAACCTCTTACCGTATTTTTTGTTAACACATTGTCAATATCTTTATACAACCACAATCTACTACGCTTTCCAGGATCTTTGGGGCACTCTTTACGAACTATATCTCGACCCATTTCTTGGAGTAAATCATGCATCCACAATTGATCATCTTGCAATTTGATGAGAAATTTATCAATAAGAACCCTTAATCCAATTTTAGAGTAAAGTTGAAGACGATCTAATATTGCTATAATAGTTTCTTGATTTATATAATTCAAGAAAAAATGCAATATGCAGGAAAATTTCCTTCTCTGTTTCTTGTAGTCTGTCAAAACTTAATTGAAGTATGTTGAGAATTTTTCCTTCAGGATATTCTTTAAGCCTATCTAATTCACTTTTCCATTCATACGTGCTTTTATTGTACAGAAAGGAACCAAAAACCTCAATGGCTAAAGGAAGGCCATTAGCATAATGTATAAAGGCTTAAGACAGCTCTAGATAATCTTCTGTAGGATGCTCTTTGTCAAAAGCTTTTGAATTAAAAAGATGAAAAGCTTCATCATAACTCAATCCTTCAATCTCATATATTCCATCAACTTAATGTGTTGTTAGCAATTGCACATCTCTTGTTGTGATTATGACTCTACTACCTAGACCAAACCAATTGTTCTCCGCAACTAATTTGTTCAATTGGCCTAATTCATTTACATCATCAAGAACAAGAAGAATCTTTTTGTGACGTAGCCTATTCTTGATCATGAGAATTCCATTATCAACATCTTTTACATTCATATCTCTAAGGATCAAAAGATCATTCAAAAGTGTTTGTTGTAACTGAGGTATGCCATGTTTTTCATTAACTTCCCTAACATTAGCAATAAAACTACATGCTTCAAATTGCTTGGAAATCATATTGTAAACAACTCTTGCTAGAGTTGTTTTTCCCATTCCTCCCGTCCCCCAAATTCCTATAATGCGAACTTCGTTTGGCTCTAAAGCTATATGTGACATCAATTTCTCAACTCTGGAAGTTATTCCTACTAGTCCCTTGGTATCTATTAAGAATGCATAACCAAGTTTATTAAATATCACTTTTACAATGTCTTCAATAACTTCTGCCTCAAGCCTGAAATGAAGAGAGAACAATAAGCAGTGAGTCTAAAACTCCCAAGATAGGACCCAAATTATAAATTTTTGTGGGTGTATAGCATTTAGTTTAGTTGATTAAACTGAAGTTTCAACCAAAAAAAAAAAAGTATATACACCCTGTGATATAAAATCTGAATATAGCATTTAGTTTAGTTTCATTCCTTAACAAAATCAGGTTTAATCTGAGAGATAAGTAATATACACCCTATAATATAGAATCTGAATATTAGTTGGATTTTTTTTTTAAAAAGGTTAATCTAATTTCATTGCTACCTAATGTTTCCATGTTTGGGTGGGTTTTGAGTCTAAAAGTTTTCAACAGAAACTTCGTGACCTAGGATAGTATAAGCTACACCAGGATATTTTACTCCTTTTGTCAACAAAAAAAGAAGAAGAAGAAGAAGAAAAAAAAGAATGATATTTTGAACGCAAGATTTGCTTTTATAACACAATATGTTCTCTTAAAACAAAGATCACTTCTCTCAAAAAAAAAAAAAAAAAAAATCACTTTTTGTTCCGTAGTTTTTAATTGAGTTAAATATTGCCCTTAAATTGCTTGAATTGAATATAATTCTTACCATTTAGTACTCGGGATTAAGTTCAACCCGCGAATAGTTTGGAGGTTCCTAGTTTGACTTGATTACTTATTTAAGTTTTATTGGGAAATTTATTATTATTATTATTATTTATTTATTTTACAAATTTATGTTTTTCTTTCACCAGGTATGAAAGTTTTATATATAAGCATCACTGCAAAGAGTTTGAAGCTATAACTTTGGTGAGTACGAGAGTTCAACGGCAAAGTTCTGTTTGATATATCTAGTGTATTAGTGTAAGAACACTTTTAGGTGCAATGATAACCTGTGTTAGTTTATCTATATGAGAGTTGTGAGGGCAGTTAATTTTTCTCATTATTATTAGTGATTTTTTATTTTTTTATTTTTTTTTATTTTTATTGTGAGTAATGGTATGTCCAAAACATTATAGGTAGCAAATTATTACTAGTTTTATTTTGATCTCATCATTGAAATTACTCTTTTGCCAAGTAATAACAACTTACCACTCAAAATATATTCAACTAATGACTAATTTAATATCACTTGTGTAATAATATTTAGCAAACTAACTAAATATATCAAATTAACATGTGTTTATAATATACATTTTCAAAATGATTAAACTCAAAAGTAATAATATATACATGACAAATAATCCAAAATAATAATTTGTTTCCATCATATTCATCATCTTGCCTAACCAACTCCGTCTAAATTAGTGTTATTGTCATGTTCATCATTGAAATTTTCTTTATCATCATCAATATTTACTATCTCTTCTTGTTCTTTAATTTTTTTTTTCTAGGCATTCTTGCTTCTTAGACTTTTAACAATAATGAAAAAAAAAATTATATTGTCAATTAATATCTTATTTATAGTATAGAAAAGAAATTTGCAAATATGAAAGTGAAATGTAAGGGTGTAATCCAAATTTTATATAGAGAAGAAAAAAAAAAAAAAAAAAAAACCTTATGGACATGTTATTTAATTGGGTTAAATTAAGTAACCTAATATTTTTGTGTTAAAAATAAGCCTAGCAACTGGTTGGATTCAAATTAAAAACACAAATTTTAACCCAAAAAAAAAAACAATTTTAAAGCATATGTCTATGTATCGTACGATATATATGATACGATTTTACGATTCATATGATATGCACCATTGTATCATAAAATTTATAAGCACTAATAATACGAAACCTTTTATACACAATATGATAGTATAGAAAAGAAATTTGCAAATATGAAAGTGAAATGTAAGGGTGTAATCCAAATTTTGTATAGAAAAAAAAAAAAAACCTTATGGACATGTTATTTAATTGGGTTAAATTAACTAACCTAATATTTTTGTGTTAAAAATAAGTCTAGCAATTGGTTGGATTCAGATTAAAAACACAAATTTTAACCCAAAAAAAAACAATTTTAAAGCATATGTCTATTTATCGTATGATATATACGATACGATTTTACGATTCATATGATATGCACCACTATATCATAAAACTCATAAGCACTAATAATACGAAACCTTTTATACACAATATGATACGTATTGCGTATTGTATGATACTGACAACTATGATTAGAGCTTCAACTATTACAATAAGGAATCTGCAATTGCTTGAGCTAATGCACATTTCAAATTAGTGATACAATAATAAAACTAAAAAAAATACATGAAGCAAGTATTTTGGTTGAACTTTTTCAGGCTTCACAAAGTCCAAGTGCATCTCAAACTATTGATGCATAAAATATGTTCTATTTTATAGATACTATTGGTGCGCACTCACAAAAGTTCATTAAAAGTTATACACATTATTAAGGAAAATATTTAACTTATATGTCAAAGTGTTTTGTAACTTAATTAGCATTTTTTGGTGTTTCCAATAAAGATGTTTGGTTCAATCCCCCATCCCACTACTGTAACTATTGAACTAATATATATATATATATATATAGAGATAGGTTCAAGTTACACCTGGTGTAACTTCATAAGAGTTACACCTTTTTTGGACCATTGATTTGTATTAGATCTAAGGGTGAAAAAAACACTTATAGTCATGTATTTATTGTTCCCTAGAAATTAGTAACTAAGTCATTAATTCTTCTTATTAAAAATAGAAAAATAAAAAACAGCATTAACTCTTTGCTCTCCATCATCTTCATCTTCTCTCCCTCTCTCACATGGTCTTTTTCTCTTAAAAAAAAAACGAAAAACAGCATGCTTCATAATTTTGATAGTAATGATCAAAGTAAACTTCTTTGAAAGCCATGTTTGATTTCTTAGTCCTTAATCAAAAGAAATCCTGCACAAGTAACTAAAATAGTGCAACCACGACTAACTTGAATCGGATAAGGATTGAAGTTTCATTAATTTACGAAAATTCTAGCATGAGATGAGGATTTTTTGTCCCTTACCAAGTACTTAACGACACCATTCATGAACTTTGGAATAATTTTAATTTGGAATGAGAATCATTTAAGCAAAACAGGAACAAAGCTAAACAATCCAAAATCATTTTTTAAATTGCAAACTAAAAAGCTGAACAAAACTTCAATTGTTATTGTCTTTCTTGCCTTCAAGCCCACCAGTGACGCCCACAAGATAGAACCCAAGACCATGTGAGAGAGGGAGAGAAGATGAAGATGATGGAAAGCAGAGAGTTAATGCTGTTTTTTATTTTTCTATTTTTAATAAGAAGAATTAATGACTTAGTTACTAATTTCTAGGGAACAATAAATTCATGACTATGAGTGTTTTTTTCACCCTTAGATGTAATACAAATCAATGGTCCAAAAAATGTGTAACTCTTATGGAGTTACACCAGGTGTAACTTGAACCCATCTCATATATATATATATATATATATATATATATATATATATTTCACTTTCATATGTTTAAAAAAAAATATCACTTCTATCATTAAATTGAATAATTAAATAGGTAGTAAAAATTAAATAAAAAGTAGTTTAAGTTACACTGTGAAAACTGATTTTCAAAAATAAGTTCACTAAATATACTTAAAAATTATGCTTGATGATTAAATAACTTAATTTTTTAAAAATTATTTTGAAGCCTTTAAAAGTATAGTTTGAAATGGCATTTAAACGTCTGGATTTTATAGTTCTGCGGCAACTGCAATGGGAGGTGAATTGGTTGTTTGCTATGGTTACTAAAAGAGTCTAGGACTAAAAAAGTTTGGTAAGTACAAACTTATTGTAATTGTTTTTCTTGTAGAATTTTCCTATGGGATTGGTTTTCCAGGAATAGTTTTCTATTTATTACTCCATCACCAAATCTATTTGTGCTCTTTAACGCTTTCATTGCTTTTAGATTCTGATGATACTTGTAGTGGACCAGTGGTTGTGAAATAGATCAAATAATTCAAATTGTTAACTTTGAACTCATAAGAGATTTGATCACGGTCAATACGTTCATCCACTGATTAGGCTATTGGGTTGTAAAAATAAGATTTTTTTTTTTTTTTTTTTTTTCAGTAATTATGTTTGGCATTCTTTCTAAAAAATAAACACTTCTTTATCATCCCTAGTTTTACTCCCACTCTCCAACACTTGGAGATTTCTTTTTAGTCTTCCTATTTTAACAATTTAAACCTTATTATATTCTATGCTTTAAATTCAACAATTTTATTTTAACTATTTAATGAGGTATTTCTTGATAAATTAAAGGATGAAATCACGAAAACTTACTCTGTATAATAATCAAAACATTGTATTGTTGATGATGTAGGAAGAGTTGTTTGAAACTGTTAGGTTCTAAGTACTTAGGAACTAATGTATTAGAACTCTAATGTGTATTGTTGGCAAACCATGATCAAAACAGGTTGTTTAGTTTTGTTTAGACTTGCTCAAAGTTGTGCCTTTTATGTAAAGTTGGAATCGAGCTATTGCAGAATTAAGTGTGCATTTCGGCCTGGCTCGATCGATTGAAGCTTAGACTCAATCGATCGAATCTCGAGCAGAATGTTTTTTTTGCAGTTTTTTCCAACTCAGCCCTAGCCTATTAAAACATGTAGGGTTTTATGTTTTGCCCTAAGTATAAAAGGTAAACCCTAGCCATGTTTTTGAGTCAGCTCTATTTGCTGTGTGTGAATCTCTTGTGAGATTTAGAGATGGTTGCCTTCACACATGCTTAAGATTATCAAGAAGGAGATTTCATTGATAACTTGATGATCATTTAGTTGCTGCACTAAAGAGTTTAAAGAAACACAACGGGTGTGCTTGTATTTGCTGGAGAATCCAAGAAAGAAGGAGTTCGTGGTTTTGGAGCTTGCACGCGGTCGTGTCAGTAAGTTTCTACTGATGGGTAGCAATAGGATGTTAGTGGTCTAAGTCGCTATTGTAAAACTTCGATTCTTTCATAGTGGATTCAGGTTTACCTTAAGGATAGCTAGGTTAAATCTTCCACAGGTTTTTATTAGTGTGGTTTCCTAGGTCGTCATATCACTGTGTTATTTATATTTCCGCTGGTTGGCATGATATGATATATTTGTGTTAACCTAGATTTGTTAATTTGACTAAGTTAATCACTTGGCTAATTACATAGGTTAATCTGGTTGTGTTTTTAAGGGATCTAAAAACAAACAGAAACATTAAAAAAAAAAAAAAAGCCAAATTATATTACCTATCTTGTAAATGCCATCCAGAGAGATTGGCCACTTCACTTAAAGCAGATCTCCAAGTTTGCACATTCTTTGTGTTCTCCTTCAAACGTTCTTCATGCTCAGCAAAGGCTTGTGCAAAACTTCCCATTTGTTTTCATAAGTCAGATGCATCTACACCATAAAAAATAGGTAGAATAGTCATTTCCATCTCTTTCATGCATTGAATGATCTTTGCAAGTTCATCCAAGCACCATGTCGAAGATGCATAGTTTCTTGAGAGAATAATAATAGCAAATCTTGATTCTTCAATTGCTTTCACAAGCTCTAGTGAAATAGATTTTCCTCTCTCAAGTCTTTCATTGTCTCCAGTGGCGACGCCACCTTATGGCCAGGGTGGTCCCAGGACCACCCTGACCTGAATTTTTTTTTTTATATATAATAATTTAAAATTTTATTTACCTTTAAAAAAAATTTTAGGAACACCCTGAATTTTTTTATGTCAATAAAATTAAATTTTGGTTCATAATTTGAGCAACTTAACAATATATTGGAGTCTTTCAATCGACGATGGCAAAACAGGTCTGATAGGCTCGCAGTGGACAGAGGTGTAATGCCTCTGGGCTACACTTTGTTTTGGTCCTTTCTCTGGGCACTTGATTTAATGGTTTACTGTTCCCCCGTTTCCAATGAAAAAAAGAAAAGAAAAAAAGAAATCCGAGCTTAATGCCCAGTCTTTTACTTGTATTCTATTTCGTTTCAATAAAGTTTGTTATCGTTTTGAGTTCATTAAATATATATATATATATATATATATGGATGGGAGTCTTTCAAGTAAAAATGAAAAACTCAAAAAAAAAAAAAAAAAAGAACTAAAATCTGGAAAAAAAAAATTTATAATAAAACTACTACAGGTTGGACAGTAACTTGATTTCTTCAACTCAGAACACTGCCCAATACAACAAAATTTTCAACATTTTATTATTTTTTATTACAGTATTATTTTTCCTCACCTGACATATATTACTTACTTCTCATTTTTAATTATTTTTTCTTGTTTATTCTTAACCACACATGTCTTCTGTCTTCTTGAATTTTACACTTCTTACTTTTAAATTTTACCACATCTTCATCTAAAATTTTACATCTACGTTTTGCCTTCCTCCTTGTTTGTCTGTGTCTTCTACCAATACCAGTACGGCATTGCCTCTTCTCAAGTTTTGAGTTTTAAATTTCTCGATACGATTTTTTTTTAGCTGTACAGGTACCTTTGTTCATTTCATTTCATTTCATTTTTTTTTTTCTTTTGAGGTTTTTTGGTTTACAGAATGCAAATTTGTTCTGGTTTTAAGAACAATTTTTTTTTTTAAGCACAAACTTCATGCCGGCCAAATCTTGAATTTCGGCTGGTATTTACCGAAACAGTCTGAAACACCCGAAATAGACCAGAATGACCCGAAATTTTTTCCAAAGTGGAATAGGGTGGGTTACTGTTCCAGTTTGTTTACCGGCATAGTATTTTCAAGCCGGAACGAAATGAAATTAATAACATTGAATCAAACCTAATTACCTAAAGGCTAAAAAAAAAAAAAAATTGTGTAATTTATACTTCCTAAGGAACACCCTGAACAAAATTCCTGGAGTCACCACTGATTGTCTCTAAAGGTAAAAATACCCAAACGTTGTAAGGCAGCATATAGATGGTTTGTAAAACTATTGCGTGTGTCCTTGCCTTTGAAACTAAGGAAAACGTCATATATCCACCATCTTGAAGAAGAAGATGATGATGATGTCAATGGTGAGGCTCCTTGAGTACTCATTGAAGCCAATGAAGATATGTTGGTAAATCTTGAACCACACCAAGGATTAAAAAACTAATTATAATAATAAGTGAAATATACGATTCGTAGGATGTGTTGAAGAAACGAAAAAAACTAGGGAAGAAGAATATGATTTAACATGGATTTTTGAGTAAAAGACAAAAATAAAGGAGATATCAGATGTGTTTGAAAAGAGAGATACAGATTTAAGGAATTGCAGCAATGGTTGTAAAACTCAAAGGCAACTTTAAACAACGCGGCTTTCCAGCCTGTTCTTTTTCTCTTACTAGATTGATTATTTATTTCCAACTAATTATAGAACCACTTTTTATTTTCCTTTAAACAGAATAGGTGTGCAAGTGGCCCTTATCTTCCGGGAATCGTCCTAGCAAAACAAAGACATGAGCATTCAAGAATCACACCCTCTTAATTGTTGTGGGTCAAGAAAGTCAACAAATCCATAATAAATCTAATTAACAACTTAGGTTTAAAATTTGTTAATTCTATCAACCGGAGTCTAAATTTTCCAACAAGTACTAAGAGGCGATCCGTATTGTTCTTGCACTTTGGGGTAGCGAAGCTAGTTGAGAATCAATAGCCTTGTTTATATAAGCAATGCAGAAAAGTCTAAAATTTATTTTTCTCTTTTTCTTGGTTGAATGTCTAAATTTCTTATTGTAGTTTAAATTAAATAAATAATAAACAAGAACAAAGCATCGGGTTAATAACATTTCTTCCACTGAAGAGCTCAACTCGTCACCTACTAAAAATAAATAAAAAATAAAAACTCTCAAGTTTAATATTGAGGGTCTGTTACGCATGTCCTAAGAAGTTCACTCTTGAGTTTTAGTTGTAAACCTTTTGCGATAAAAGTTATAACTAAAAAGAGTTTTAACGTTTAAAATTATTGACAAAAATATATGTTAAAGTGCTTTGAACTTGTTATTCTGTTAAATGACCATATCGAGAAATTCAGAAAGTGCTTTTCAATATGGAAAATGATAAAAGAGTATATACTAATAAAAGTGTTTTGTATTTTCATACTTAAACCTTTAAAAAAAATAAAAAATAAACAAAAAACCTACTTTGTTCAATGAATGGTTAACATTTACTATTATTTTTTTATTATCATGGTCATCAGTAGTTCTGTCTCCAAATTGATAGACATTGTGTATTATTTTGAAAAATAAGAAGTTTTGGACTAAATAACTTTACCCTTGATTAAATATTTTAAAATTAAGCTGAGAGCATTGCAACTCAATTAATTGGTAGTTTCACATGTTTTCATGACATCTAGAATTTAAATATCTCTCCTTCTCCGTTGTTACTATCAAATTATAAAAAAATAAAAAAATATTTCAACATTACCAAGTTCTAATTTAGTTGTAAGGGGTACAGGCATTTTAATCCTATGTTTGGATAGGGAAGAGGAGGGAGACTATCCAAACATAGCAAAAAGGTAGGGTGCTAGGCACTACCAAAGAGTGTAATTTGCTTTCGTCTTTATCTTTGAATTTTCAAATTATTGATGACATCCTTTTCTTGTTAATCAGGTCAACAGAGAAAAAGAATAAAGATTATAGAATCTTTTTTTTAGAAAAAAAGGGATAACGATAAGTGATCAAACATGGCAATGGAATTCCAAAAAAGCCAACGTGAGTTAACAAAGACTAAAAAAGTGTCAAGATATTTCTCGTTTCAAAAACTAGACGTTTGTCATTTAGTTTAAAGAAGTGGTGTAAATTCAACAAAGAAAAGAGGACCAGTCTATTTGGTAGCTAGGGCAATCTGTGTTTCTCTTTTGGTTGAAAGAAATTGACTTATAATCGTAAGTGCGTTTGATAGGGAAGAAAAAGTTAAAGAGCGTGCCCCAAAAACAAAATAAAAAATGAAAGAGCAAGGAAGAGAGCAAATTAAGAGAATAAAAGTAGATTAATATTTTGTTTGCCAAATTGTACTTTAAGCCTGTTTCAATTTCTTTCTTATATATTTAATTCTGTCCTTTAATTATTAACTGCGTTAATTTGTATTTCAGCTTTCAAAACTAAATCAAATTTATCTTTAATTATGTCACCTTTAATAAAATTGACACAATTAATATTTAAGAAGTTTAAATTTTGAAATTTCAATAAGAAAGAAAATTATACAATTAAATGTATAACTAAATTGAAATTGTTACAAATTTTGTTTGTTAAAGTAAATGAAATGGATAAATAAGAGCTACACTCAACCAAATGATAACAAACATTTTAAAATCAATAAAAAAGACTTTATTGACTCCTACATTTCTACCATTAATACATATATAACAAGCCTCAACATACAACCTCTCACATAATTACTACACTTCCAATGGTCAAGAATCAAAACACAACTCACAAAACAAACGCAAATTACTACACTTCCAATCAACTTTAAAACTTCCAACTTTATGAGTTGAATACTTACTTCAAAATTACATAGACCATCATAATACAACATCAAATTCAATTATCAATTGATACCAATATATTACTGAGGACTAAGTAATTATCTCCCATCTTCCACAGGTTTTGATACTTGGTCTTTGATGCTATCATACTCAACAGTTGTACTAGTAGAACAACCAGTGTCAACATCAACATTGAAAGAGTGACTAGTTGCACTGAGCAAGTACTCAGTCTTTTTTGCATAGACATCAATGTTTCCCAATGAATTTTTTCCCATAATTCTCAATCTCTCCAGCTCCGCTGCCACCTCTTTCATAGAAGGCCTATCCTCCCCTCTCAAACTCAGGCACCTTTTGGCAAGATTAGCAACTTCCTTTAGTTGTTCAATATTACCCTCATTGACAATGTGATCTTCAAGAATTTGAAGTAGGCGATCCTCTTTTATAGCAGAAACAAAGGATATTGCTAGATTTCTATCAATTTCTGGCCTGTCAAAAGAAAGTGCCTTCTTACCCGTCAACAGCTCTGCCATAACAACACCAAAGCTATATACGTCACTTTTTTCTGTTAGTTGGCTAGTTTGCATGTATTCTGGATCCAAGTACCCCAAAGTTCCTTGCACCAAAGTGTTCAATTCTGTTTGATCAAGAGGAACTAGCCTTGAAGCTCCAAAGTCAGCCACTTTTACTGTGTAGTTATCATCCAATAGAATATTTGCAGTTTTCACATCTCTATGTATAATTGGTATAGAAGCTGATGAATGCAAGTATGCAAGTGCTCCTGCAGTTTCTGTTGCAATTTTCAAACGTTTTTCCCATGAAAGTAAGATCGAGAGGCCTTTATCATGAATGTGGTTAGAAAGAGTCCCGTTAGTGATGAATTCATAAACTAGTAAGGGAACTTCTGTTTCCAAACAACAACCAAATAGCTTAACCACGTTCCTATGGTTAATTTGGGTAAGCACAATCGTTTCATTTATGAATTGCTCGATTTGGCTCGGATCACCAATTTTGGACTTCTTTATGGCGACCATTGTGTTATCTGATAGTACTCCTCTATACACAGTTCCATAGCCTCCTTGACCAAGGACTCTACTTTCGTTGTAGTTGTTGGTGGCCTTTTTGAGCTCTTCTGTAGTAAAGATTCTGGTTGTCTCGACAGATTTTTGATGATTAGAGAGTTGTTGTTTTAATAGTAAGCCACCATTTTGTTGGAAGAATTTTTCCTTGAGTTTGATGAGCTTTCTTCTTTTCAATCCCCAATATATCCAAGAACATCCCAAAAGCAGTACTAAGAGGCTAATAAGGCTGATACCTGCACACATTCAAACATGCATTTTCACCAAGTACAGCGTTTTAATTTTAGACTTTTGTTAATATCATTGCCTTTTCGATGGCAAACATAGTAAAATTCTAAATACTTATCATATATATCATATAAAGATGATTCGACCAAGTTCATTTATAGCGTAGGTGGTGGCTGCCACATAAATATATATCTCCTATGAGTGGCTCTAAAATCCGGCTCATGTCAAATTATATCAAAACTAAAAATATGGACAGTTAAATGAGATTGGTGAACCAAGTTTTGAATAGACGCCTTTTTTAAAACCACAATGTTCCTTTGTTAGTTGAGAAGAAGACAGTTACTCAAGAATATATAATTTCATTAAAAATATCATGGCATATATATATATCAAAGATTTGAAACTCCTACTAATATGTACTAAAGAGGCAATCCGTATTTTTTTTGCACCCTGAGATACCGAACCTAGTTTAGTTGTAGACCTTTTGCGATAAAAGTCCTAACCAAAAAGAGTTTTAACATTTAAAATGATTGACAAAACTATAATGTTAATGTTGTTTGAAGCTCAAATTTTTTTTTCAATAATAAATTAACTTGAGAGTGTTTTTTGATATGGAATATGATAAAGAGAGGACATAATAAAAATGTTTTTTAATTTCATACTCAAACAGTTAAACATTAACCAAAAAATAAAAACTAATTAGTGCGCATTATTTTTTTTTAAATCATGGTCAACAGTAGTTCTCTCTCCAAATAGAAAGACACTGAAAAATAAGGAGTATTACACTAAATTACTTTACCCTAGCTCAAAATTATAAAAAAGAAAAAGATAATAAAGATTAGGCAAATTACTGTCCTTTGCTTCCATCTTTACCGACAGAGAAAAAGATAATAAAGTTTATAAAAAGAAAAAGGATAAAGATGATATTTCTCCTGCAGACAACGTGAGTTACGTGACCAAGCATATATATAGCAATGGCATTCTAAAGTTTTAATAAAAAGACTAAAAAAGGGGCCGTTATATTTCTCCGTTTTGAGCAATAGACGTTTGGTAGGCAAATCTGTGTTTCTCTTTTTGTAGAGAAAGTGAAGTATAAATGTATTAAATAATCGTGTGTGTCTGACAGAAACAAAAGTTAAAGAGAGTGTCTGCCTTTAATTTATTTATTTATTTTTTTTTTGATTAGGTGACAACCTTTAATTTGTGATTAGCAGATTCTCCAAAAAAAAAAAAAAAAAAAAAAAAATTGTGCTTAGAATATGGATTGACTAATTAAAGATTTGAACCGAATAGTTCCACAGCAGTCACTAACTAGAGACCTTTTGTTGGCCAATTTTATTAGAGAGTAGCTGTCGCAAAATCAAACCACCATTTTGCTTAAAGAACTTTTCTCTAAGATTAATGAGGTTTCTTTGCTTGATTATGAAGTACAGCCATGAGCAACAGGCAAGCATGACTATCAAGCCTATGCCAACGCCTACATTTGAAAGAAACAGAAAATCATTGACTAACTTCGTACCATTTTTAGTGCGACTTGGTGGACTCAGAGCTCTGTTCCACTAGGAAAACCATGTTGAACGATTACATTAAAGAGTCATTATTACAATTCATACCCCACAGTAACAGTCAAGTTTTGGAACCTTTTTCATACCCCACGTAGACAATGAAGTTGTGGGTTTTTTTTTTTTTGTCACTAAATTTAATCAATGAACTTTTTGTGACTCTTGATTGATTGATAATCTGAATTATCCATGAAGTTGGAGAATAGACTAAAGAAAATGTTTTAATAGGTCTAAAATTCTTTTCTTAATTTTTCCAGACTAACCATGGCCTTTTGTTTCACGAAAAAAAAAATCACATTTTATCTTTTGCTCAACGGTTAAAAATCATATTATATATGATCCTGCTTTTAAGACTCAAACCTCAAAAAGGGTTCCAAAAAAAAAAAAAAAACTCAACCTCAAAAAAATGTTTTTGTGAAAGATGGTAACGTGATGGCACCAGTTTTCAAACGTTAATCATGAATGATATTTAACCCATATATGATGATATGACACAATACTCAAACGTTTGGTTTACGAATTCACATTACCCATAACATCCATATTACTGAATAATCTGATGTCTGGGAATTTAAGTGGTTAATTTGAGTAGGTATCTACAATGATTCTAAGAGTATCAAATTCCTATATTTGGTTTATTCGTAAGGATTTTATAAGAATTATTTATTTTTCTCACAATATTTTAAGATCTATAAAAAAAATATAATGTCATTTTTTTATATCTTTCAACAAATAAATAATAAGAAAAAAAAAAAATATATATATATATATATATATATATATATATATACACATATAATATAATATAAAGTATAAATCAAGTCAAGCTTACTAAAATAATAGTCTAAAATTTGATAAAATACAAAAATAATAAATAAAAATTTGGATTTATCATGGTATATCATGAAATAATGTTTTGTAAAAAAAAAAAAACTTTCAGCATCTATCTCAACTTCAAATAGGAGATACAAATAATAACTACATGTCATATTTCTATTTTTTATAAAGTAAGAATAGATTTATTTCTTTAACCTCTAGGGCATGAAGGAATGTGTTAAAATAGTAAGTTATATTTTATATAACTTTTTCCATATATGAGAATGTGAATATTCATTTTTTTAATAATAATCCATGTTCCTATCATAAAAGTGAGAATTCACTGGCATAAAGATTTTTTGTGTGATTTGCAACTGAACATGAAAATGTAACATTACTTGTACTCGATAGTGCAATATAGTAATTATACTCACCAACCGCGAGGTTAATTGCTAGTGATGATTTACGAGCAGGTTGATCTGCGACACATGCCTCCGTATCCAGATGGTATCCCTCTAAGCACACACAATGAGAACTTCCAGGCAAATTAACACATTTTTGGTTGCTTTTGCAGGTATCGTTCTTTTCATCTTCACATTCGTTAATGTCTATAATGGTAGTGTAATAAAAAATAAAATAAAAACTTAGAAGAATTAATTAAAAAAAAAAAAAACTTAGAAGAAGTACCATAATCGAAAGCAACAAAAAACTATTGAGATTTCCCCCCCCCCTCACATATATATATACACATGTGATGATTTCGTTGAAAAAAATTGTTTATTATTATTATTTTCTGAAAAATTATTGTAGATATGTAAAATAATTGATTACCTTGGCAACCGTCTTTGAGGTATGGGTTCCCTTCGTAACCTTCCTTGCAATTGCAACGGTACCCTGGCCCGCTGTTAGGATTGAGATCAATACACATGCTATTTGCTCCACATAGGTAATTCTCTTTGTTCCGAGCGGCTTCACAGCTCTCGTTACCAACTGCCCAATCAAGAACCATCGGAAGTCTACTAGTGTTTCGTAGACCGGTAAGATTATTCGAGGAGAATTTGAACTTGTCTTCTTGGATAATAAAGGCATAGCTGCATGGACTGAAATCCGAGACGTTTACGTATTGATTAAAGCTATATGCTTTAAAATAAACACGTTTCAGTCCTCCTGGAATCGGAATCTGGCAACACCCAATCCCAGAGCAATTCCCATCGACTATATTTTGTATATTTTTACATATGGACAGACAGCCGGTGGAGAACTCTGAACCGTTAAGCTCACCATTAAGGTATGCTAAAGTGTCACAGCCAACAGCCACGAACTTGTTTTTGGTGACAGAAACTGTGAAACTTTGGACAGTGAGACTTGTTGATCCATCGTTTCTTTCCCGATCAGCTGAATCGTTGTAACAGTCTTGGGACTTAGACATCAAGATGTCAATCTCGCCTTTGATGGAAATGTTTGTAACTCTGAGGTTTCCTTTTCCAATCATTGGTGGAGGTTGACCGGACGGCAAGTTAGGACAGTTGATAAAAAAATTTCTGGCACTGTCATTCAGGTAACAATCTTTAGTCAAGCCAAAGGGATATGGAATTTTTACATCTCCACATTTTTCGGGGCAGTTAGGCAGGGCTACTGGATATTCTGTAGCTGCGGCTTCCATTACTACTGATAATATCGCCCCAACCCAGGTGACTTGCACAAGCATTCTATAGAAACCCATAGCCCCACTATTTTCCCAGAAGAGTGTCTAGGATTAATGCCTTGGAGTGTATTGAAACTTTGTACATATGCTGTACTATTTAAAAGCAGACGAAAAGGTGACACCCGTACTCCAGACTTTAACAAGTGCGTGGGGGATGGGTAGACCTTGACTTTGACAACGGCTAAATTGTACTATGAAGTATAGATTGATTAAAAATATATTAAATTCTTAGTGGTTCTTTTTTTTATGTTGGTTTGGATTGGTGTCGGCATGATGGTTTACGATAATGTTGATTCAATTTATTTTTATTGAAATTAAAATTTAAAAATTGAAAAAATTATAATAAAATAATTTTTAAATATGTAAATAGTATTATAGGTTCTATGAATATTATATAAACAGTATTTTTTCATAAATTCATATGATATTACTGTTCACATGCCGAAAAAAAAGTCTAAAAACACAAACGGAGGTTTGAAAACCCGAATCCAAACCCACACTTAAGAAGATTTATCATTTCATCATATTTTTTAGAAGATGATTTTAACATTTCATCTAAGATAACCAAATTTGTTACCATTTTTTTTTTTTCATAACTTGATAATATATGCAGCTTTAGTTGGTAAATCATTATTTATTAGACCAATCACTTTATTTTTATTATTCACCATCATACATGTTATCGTTTTGACCCTCTTCTATATTTTTTTTAAGGACTCGTTTGGATTGAACTTATTGTTATTGAAAACTGAAAACATTGTATTAAAATAATTTTTAAAGAGAGATGCTACGTCTATAAAATTTTTACAACAAATCATAAGTGGTTAGTTATTATTGGTTCAAATTTGAAACTAACACTAAGATTACTTTTTTACCTCAACAATAACAACCAGTAACAACTTACCACTTTAGGATTTGTTGTAAAAATATTGTAGATATATCATTTCTTATTTTTAAATGTATAAATAGTTTTGTGAAACTCATTTTTAATATTTTTTCTAAATAAAGTGACCGTGGTGCTATGAACAGTGAGTAAATAATACCGAAACCTGGTGTAAACAGTGATATTTGTCTCATAAACCGTATATATTGTCTCCTCTGTGAAACGCGTGAAAGCAAAATAAAAAAAAAAAGATAAAAAAAACGCAATCTCCTCTCATCTTCTCTGATTGATTGGTGTTTGCCTTAAAAAAAATTAAAAAAAAAAAAAAAAACAAACCAGAGAGGAAGACATGTGCAATTTTATTGAACTGGATTTGTTTTCACCTTTCCAAATTATTAAAACTTATAATCATTGCTCCAATCTTATCAAAGATTACAAATTGCACCTAAATTTTGACTATTCAAACGACTGGTCACCCACGTCATACCTTATTCACAAATTCAACTCGGTTAGAGCATCTTCAACTTATTTAAACTTTTGTACGGTTTAAATATTAAACAGTAATATTTAATTTTTATCTACTTATTTTTTAAATATATTTTTTAACAGATTTTTTATTATTTTCTTTATTTTATTTAAATATTTCTTTTTCATTTATTTTTTAACGACTACCTATCTTCTAACAATTTTTTTAATTCAACACCTGATTATTATTATAAAAAAAAAAAAAAAAAAACACATTTGAAAGGTGAACAGTAAACAGTACAGTATTCACTACTTGGAGAGAGACACGGTAATAATTCTAACCTAAAAAATGAGATGAAGAAGTTGTTAGAATGAATTTTGAGATGTTTTCTCTCTAAAATTGACTTTAAAAATGCCATTGAAAATGCTCTTAATGCCTAACAATGGAACGGTCTACTTCAAATGTTTGTGACACTACTACATACCAAGGTTATGGTTTTTTTTTTTTTGTTTTTTTTTAGGTTTTAGCTCGTGTTTAACGGGTTTAACTCGTGTTTCCTAAAGGACCAACATTTTAAAACCACCTCAAAAAGATTCCTCCCTACAATTAATGGTAGTTGCAAAAAATTTTTTAAGATGATCATTATAAAACTTAAATTATACAAAATTTAATAAAAAGATAAGTTTATCTATTGACAAAAAAAAACGCAATAATACATAAAGTTTTACAATTCCTTTCTACACGTACTATATTAATCACATATATAATTCTAACACAAATTTACAAGCAACAACTTCAGTAGGGTCGACTGAACAATTGAAGCAATTGCTTAAGGTTTCAAAATAAAAGAAAGCCCATACTCGAAAATATATATCTATATATATATATATATATATGTATGTAATATTTATCTATATATTTTAATTACAAAAAAATATTTTAGTCCTTTTATTTCTCTCAATATATCTTAAAATGCAAAAAATTAAATAAGAAAAAAATAAAAATAACCAAACTTCAACTAACAAAATTAAATTTTAAGAGACAAATTTATTAATTCATTCTTAAAATATACTAAAATCAAAATTAATACTAAACAAAATTATTAATAATATAACATTATTATCTTAAAGTATACTAAAATAAAGATTATAAATTTGTAAATCAAATGAAAAATCTCTCATTTTTCTATAAGATTAGTCATTCATTTTAAGTTATATTTTTTAATCTACTGGATTGATAGGACAAAACAACACGCTGAGTCATGATTCTTGATTTTTCCATAAGCTCAGTCATTTATTTTAAGTTATATTTTTTATACTACTTGATTGAAAGGACAAGGACAATACGATGACACTTGCACAATCTGCTCACACTCCACTGTACAGTGACAGTGCACACTGCACAAGGCTTGATACTTGATCTGCTCACACTCCACTGTACAGTGACAGTGCACACTGCCCAAGGCTTGATACTTGATATAATGACAGGACTTAGCACTGCACAGGCACAGTGCAGTTATTGAGCATATAATATTTTATAATCTAAAAAAGTGACTTTTTGTGTGTTAATTTTTGTGGCACAAGACTTGTCCATTTTAGGCCCCCACCAACACAGCTACAAACTCCCTAATCCACCCACACGGGCCACACCCAATGTATACCCATTCAAATTAATATATATATATATATATATTTTTTTTTTATATAAGTTTTTACTTTATCAATTATTATTAGCTACGGTACCAATCAAATTAAGACTTGTGCGTTTTAGGCCCCTACCAACACAGCTACAAACTCTCTAATCCACCCACACGGGCCACACCCAATGTATACCCACTCAAATTAATATATATTTTTTATATAAGTTTTTACTTTATCAATTATTATTAGCTACGGTATCAATTAATAATTTGATATATATTATATCAACTTATTTATATTTTAATAATACTAATTTATTAAATCACGTAATAATTAAATATAAAAAATAGATTTTAAATATAAAAAATTAATTAATATTATTTAAATATAAAAAAAATTTCACCTACAATTTTTGCATCAAGCTTCCAAAATGGTTGAACCAGCCCTGAACTTCATTCATGCTTTGTCATAGGTGTCATCCTATTTTTTATGCTTTGTTTAGTACTTTTGTTTAAGGAGTTTGATTCAGTTTTTTGAAAAAGTATCTAATAAAAAAGTGAAGTTTTGTTAAAAGTACGTAATGAAAAAGTGGAGTTTTAAAAAGTTAAGTGTTTGATAAAAACTGTTAAAAAGTGCATAATGAAAAAGCTGAGTGTTTAACTAGCATTTATAAAAGTGGCTTTCTGAGGGGCAAATGACCAAAAAAGACAATGTATATATATAAGGAAATTTATTTCATACTTTTTTTTTTTTTTTTTTGTGAATGTGAGTTTATTTCATACTTATTAAATCATCTATTTCATATACTTACTAAACAATAATAATAATAATAATAAATATATATTATTGGTATTATTTTAATAATGTTTGAACAATTTTTCTTTTTTAGTGTCATAATTATTTGTTATTACTATTAATGACTTCTTATTAATATTAATTAAATCTAAATAATTTTTATCATCATGAAGCACAAAATAAAAATGTAAAAATATGATAAAATATACACCAATAATCCAAGTTTAAATTGTACTACATAAAAATGTAAAAACATATAAAATACATATCAATAATCCAAGTTTAAATTGTACAGCACAAAAATGTAAAAAAGATGATAAAATACATCCCAATAACACAAATTTAAATTGTACTATATGATATTATATAATTAAAAAAAAAAAGGACAACTACTAATTATTATCCCCCAAATAGAATTAGCAATGGAATCACGAAAAACCACAAATTTAAGTGGATCATATGCAGGGGCTATTGAGTCACTGTGTTTTGTAGCCAATGTACACGTCCACAGTAAAGACAATAAGAAATTAGCAACCAGTTAAAAAAATAAAAATAAAAAAGGTAAATTCAAAAAAGGTCATTAAAACTTTCTAGCATAAAAGTATAATAAACAGCTCTATCGATTTATACATCTAACTGACCTTGTTGTCTAATTCTTCAATTTTATCACATATGCAATGTATTTCCCATCCATTCCCTATCCCTTATACCAGCTGCATTTGTAGTTTTTAAAAACTATCTGCACTGCCTTTTTCTATCCTTTTCCTCAAAAATAAGAACAAAATCTAAGACCCCATCCCACTTTCCCACCCCTGCTCCTCTCATATACCGTCTGATACAAGGCTCAACAGCCTAGATACCACACTAATAAAAGAAGTGTCAAACCCATGCTAACTGGCAACAAAACTCTCTCTCAATTTGCTTGCTCTCATGTATGGTTCTCAATAGCACAAAGAAGATGATCTATTCCTTCTAAAGTAGAGTTTTCTCAGATTTGACTCTAATCAACATCAACATTCTCTCTCAGCTATTACTAATGACCAAGAGTCCCCATATGCAACAACTCCTTCAAGCAAACTCTAGCCATTCCTGACTGCAAAACCTACATTCTAAATCATGCTTACTTTAAACTCAATTCAAATTAACAAATTTTCTGACCCTTTTTTGATTCATGATATTGTACCTTAATATTTTGAACAGTTCAAACCACTTATAGGTGTTATTTCAACAACAGAGTAAGAATTTAAAACCATCCAAATCAAGCCATTATACAGGTTGTACAAACACCAGTTCATTAAAGGCCATATTTGCAAATTAAAAATTAAAAATTAAAAAAAAAAAAAACAAAACAAAACAGAGAAGCAGATTCTGGCTTACATTGAATCTTGAGTTTGAATAGCAACAAAGAAGCAGAGATTAGATGGGAAGAATCACCGTAAATAATGGGGATTTGGTCTTGGTGTGCTGAAGAAAGACTCTCGCAGTGAATTCTTCAAATTACATAATTTAGATGGAATTTAAATTTATTACTCTCAAATTTCATGTTAATTTTCCACGTGTAAATTGAAAATTTCTTCATTTCTGAAGCCAAACAAAGACATAAATAAATTCCACACTCCAAATTCTGGCTTACATTGAATCTTGAGTTTGAATAGCAACAAAGAAGCAGAGATTAGATGGGAAGAATCACCGTAAATAATGGGGATTTGGTCTTGGTGTGCTGAAGAAAGACTCTCGCAGTGAATTCTTCAAATTACATAATTTAGATGGAATTTAAATTTATTACTCTCAAATTTCATGTTAATTTTCCACGTGTAAATTGAAAATTTCTTCATTTCTGAAGCCAAACAAAGACATAAATAAATTCCACACTCCAAATTCTGGCTACAAAGGCTCTACCCAAAGTCCAAACACATAGTTAGAATCCATTCTATTTGATTCCTTTATAAACTCCTGAGCATAGAGTAAACGACTAAGGAATTATGCAAACTATAAAATTTCTTTCAAAAACGAAAATAATTTGCATGATTGACAACTTTCCAAAGAACTAGAAATTATATTTCATCCATTATTTCATAACAACAAATTAACCTAGGCAAATATCAGTTTTGACGATTCCAATGTGAATGATAGAAGTACCCATAAACAAACTAAAATTCCAATCAGCAATACCCATTAACAAACTTTTTCCTCCTCTGATTTTCAGACCCTAAACCCAAACTAAATTCCAATAAACAAAAACAACACCCATTAATCTATTTCTGGGTTGCCGAGAAAACAAATCAACTAATTCCAATCAACTAAAATTCCAATCAACAAAAACAATACCCATTAATCTATTTCTGGATTGCCGAGAAAACAAATCAAAGAGAGCTTAAGAAAACAAAAGCATGCAAGATCTGAAAATTTTTTTCCCACACTCGGTAAAAAAAACAAAAAAAAAAAACGCTTCTGAATTAGTTGATACCTGTTGGTTTTTGGTAGCAGATCAGTGTTGCTTGGTGCTTTGGTAGCAAATCTCTACCTTCAAAACGTATTTCTTAGATCAGATTAGACAGAAATAAAATTTTAAAAAAAAAAAAAAAAAAAAAAAACAAGATCAGAATCGCGTTGAAGAAGACGAAGAAAGAAAGAAGAAGAAGAGGAAGAAGCTTAAACGGATGACAGAGCAGAGAGACTTACCACGGATAGGGCAGAGCAAAGCGTAGAGCTGGGAGGCGTGGGGGTGAGGGCGTGCGGAGTGAAGAGCAGAGAGATGAGATGGGTGAGTTCGCGTGAGAGAACTGATAATATATTAGGGGTATTTTTGTAAATGCAAGCGTCCAACGGTAATAAAGACAAAACGCCAGCAGCGCGTTTTGATTTATGAAACTCAGATTTCCATAAATTATGCGCGTTTCGGACTTGCTTTTTGCCTAAGCTCAAAAGTTACGTTTTGGGCTTAACCGAACGCATTTTTTTGTTCGTTTTTTTATTTATGCGTGTTTTGGACTTCAAAAAGTCCAAACAAACGCACACTTTGTGAAAGCGTGTGATTTCATACCATTTCCACGTTTCTGGATTTTGGTGTTTATTTTTATAGGAAGTTTTTACTTAATTTATTTTCTCATTTTGTTCAAAAATAAAATATGAATAAATAAATAAATAAATCTCATTTTGATGAAATGTCAAGTGTTGCCAAAAATGCCTCCATAAATTTTCCTAGTTTCTGTTCATGCCCGCATTCAATCAGCTATAGCCATATCTCATAAATCTCTTCGGCTCTTCCATCACCTTCAAACTGAAGGCCGACCTCGTCAGCGAGTGTGACCCATTCTTGATCCAACCCTTGGATTACATTTTGAAAGGATCTTTACCTTTGCACATTTTATAGTGTAATATACAATTGACGAACTCTCAATTTCTCATATTAGCTGTCACATTTGATAAAAATTCTCCTGTTTGCACTATAAAAAATTATATCAAATTGGTCTTGACGTGAATGCCAAAATTGGTCTTATGATCGAGACTAAACTGTGTTCTTGGAAACAAAATGGAAACCACTCTGATCAATACGAGCATTAATAATTATAATTGGCATAAACCGCGTGTAATCTTGTAAGTCATAATTAACACCAGTAAGTTGGAAATTACAAGTATATGGCATATGTGAATTACGGAGGCCTAGGCAACCTCAAGTAGAGAAAGTAATAAAGTTCAAATAGGAGTAGACAATATTAAAATATTCCTAATACAATTCTCAAAAAAAAAAAAAAAAAAGCCTAATACAGATTAAGGAAAAAAAGAGAAGACCCGTTAAGTACGCGAGTCAACTGGATTTGTGCTCACACTTCACATCTAAGCTAGACAATAAAGTAGACCTCGACTTAATGCCCAAAAAAATAAAATAAAAGGTAGACCTCGAGTTTGACATCTCTCGATTATACTTATTAAGTAATAGAGTAAATGTAATACACAAATAAAGCTATAATTAAACCTGTTTTTAAAAGAATAATTCACTCAGTTGCCTATAAGGAGGGAATCTATAATCGCACCCCAAATTATTAAACTCACTCCAATCTTATCAAAGATTACAAATTTCACTTTTTTTTTTTTTTTTTTTAAGAATACTATGTATTTTTAATATACATACAGAAAATAAGATAAAGTTTTTTAAAGAAACTTATAGTGGTGTATATTCAAATGGTCTAACTCTAAGATATACAGTATAAGCTTTAGGCCCCTTTTGGTTGAGGTGAAAATAGGGATGATGGAAAAGAAATAGGGGAAAATAGGGTGAAAAATAGAATTTTTCTCTTGTTTAGTTCAAGAGATAAAACAAGAGGGAAAGAAAATAATCCTTCCAGGCCCACAAAATTTTCTCCCAATTTGAGAAGAAAGCTAAGGAGAAAAGATGATGTGGGTACTAAATTATACAAATACCCTTACCTTTATTGCACTCATTTATCCATCACTTTCCCATCTCTTGACAACCTATCAACTCACACATTCTTAGCAACTTCACTCATTTTCCCTCTTCACAGCACGTCTCCAGGTTCTCTACTATATATATATATATATATATATATAATTTTTTTTTTTTTTTTGACCTTATCCTCATTATATTCCAACTTCTCCATTGATATTTGATTGTTATTATTTTTTCCCCATCATTCCCAGAGGTCTTCACACAGCACGTATATAATATAACTAAACAATAGACACAAAAAGTGCAAGCCAATAGTTGTTTATGTCATTAAGTTGTTTTTTTTTTTGGTTGAAATTGCCATCCCAGGCCGTAAGCAGGAGCCATAAATTTTAAATTATTATTGTAAGGATGCGCTTTGAAATCCAAGTCCAAGATGTAAATGGATCTAGATCTAGCAAGCCCAATTCAATGAATTTGTTGAGAGTGTGTTAGAAAACTAGGTTCAAATGAGTTGGATAACAGTTAGAATGGATTTAAAGGACAATCAAGCAAAAGTATGAAGGATTTGTTTAAGTAAATTCGTTCTTGGCATAGTCCAAGGAGGTTAGTTCTTCTATAAATCAGTTGAAAAAGGTTACAAAAGCAATTTTGATTGCTATAATGCTTTCTCTCTTAATTTTCCTCCTCTTCTCTTAGGGTCTTCACTCTAATTTATACTATCTCTTCTTTCTCATATTTACCCTACACGTGGACAGTAGATTATTTATATTGATCATTGTCCCATCGACACCTTCCTGAAGTCTTTGGGGGTAGTTGTAAGACTGAAAAACACTATTCAAAGATCACTTTCTCATTAATGTGGCTAGAAAGTTAACTACAGAACATTCAATGCGATGGTAGTAACTTTTCTTTTAGATATTTCTAAACTCCCATCTCTCTTGTACGTTACAAAGCAAGTCTTTATCCATGGAACTTCCTAGAAGGTCACCTTGAATGGTAGGATATACGTTTGATTTATACTTTGTTTATCTGAGGAGACATTCCTCCTCAGCCTGCTTTCCTCAACCTTTCTATTTGCAACCTACTCATGGGACTCTGAGCTTAACACTCTCACTACTATTTATTCATCCTCGGACTAACCAACATCCTTGACCAAGGCCCAATATAATTTTGGGCCTTTATCCCTATAATAGCTCATCAAAACTCTAGTTTTCTCGCTCTTATTCGAGGAGAAAAAGTGGGGTTTTGATTTTTAAGAGTTAAGACAATTTATTTCTTCGATTTACATGTGTGAAAACATTACTTTGTTTGCCTCGTAACTACTCTTGACGCTTCGAAGCCTGCAATGCCTCATTTAATGCTCTAGGCGACGCTCTGTTCCCTATATCCTATGGTGAAAGAGAAATCCTACGGCTGGTATTTCCCTTTGGAATTTGAGTGGGATAACTCCCACTCAATTTCACCTTCTATATAAAGCACCCAAGAAAATCATTTTTCCACATCTTACAAATCTCTGAGCTCTCAAGAAATTCATAACTTTCAAACCTTCAAAGCTTCCCAAATTTCTAAAGTCTCCATGTCTTTCTCTCTGAAAAATTCGAACCCATAAGAAGTACCAGAAGCAACTATAGTATTCATTCTTGTAAGTTCTTTATTTTCTAGGTTATTTTCTTCTCGGCCGGTCTCCTCAGCCATTCATCCTTTATTTCTTTTCCTTGAGAACTTCATTCGTTTCTCTTTAGCTTAATCTAATGGGTAGGTTTAAACACCTTGTAGACACTGACATCGATATGGAGGGTTTCAGGGCTCAGTACCACATTCTGCAGGGAGTAGCCATGCGTTATTGTCCCCCAGACTGAATAGACTTTGATAGGAAAGAGGGGGATGTTGTTATTCCTATGATCGCTTTTATAGAATGAGGAATAACACTTCCTATGAGTAGGGTAACCCAAGACTACCTAATCAACCATCGGTTATGTTCGCACTAGTGCGCGCCCAACTTGTTTAGGGTCTTAGGCAGTGTGGATGCTCTCAATGAGCAAATGGGCCTGGCACTCACGTGGCACGACGTCGTTCACATGTATGAGTGCCACTCACTCATTGATGCGGGATATTACCTCAAGTCCCAGTCCACCATCGTTAGGCTAGTGTCGTGCCTCCCCAAGTCTAACAAAGGCATAAAGGATGACTCTTTGATCACCTCTAGGGAATGACATAATGGTCTTTACTACCCAACTCGAGAAGGAAAACAATGTGGAATACCTTAGGGTTAGGTCCCGTAACATGAAATTTAGATCTTTTAGCCTTACAATCTTTTTTTTTTAATTATTATATATATATATATATATATATATTTTTTTTTTTTAAATTTGTTCTCCTTTGATGATGGGTTTCAGTAGTCTAACCATTATCTGCTCCTCGACTATTTTTGCAGATAAAAGGCACACATCGCCTCGCCTCAGTTTGGTCAACGTCAACGACCTTAACAAATTCCTCAAATCTGAGGTGTTTGTAAGCGAGGATAGGCAACTGAGGGCGGTGCACCTTATTCTGGACTTCCATCCCATCTCGGAGATTTTCCAGGAAGTGGGCCACGCGATTAGAGCAAGCGACCCTAGACTCCGCAAAATAGACGTTTTTATTCCTAGATTTCTTCCCCGTGAAGATATCGTGCCGGTGGGGACTCCTTTTGTCCCCATTCTCCTTACAACAGCGGCTCCAAGAGAAGAAACTGTCTCCTCGCGCCTATCCCTTGAGGAGGAGATAAACAAGTTTTGCCTCAAGGAAGAGGAGGATCAGGGGGATCAAATAATCCCCATATCAGACGCCAAGGATGAACCTGATAGGCTTTCAAGTGTTCATGCCCCAATCCTTGTGGTAGCCCTTCCGGATAGCTCATCCAAGGAAGAGAAGGAAGAAATGGCTTTGAACCAGAAAAAAAGGTCTAAGAGACCTTCTGGCCAGGAGGAACAAGGGGTCCATATCAAAGGAGGTTCCCAAGTCCCAAACTCCTCCCAATCTCCCCCTTCCTCCCCCTCCTCCCACAACTAACCTCGGCCTGCTCCCTATTCTTAATCTCAAGAAGAAGAGAAAAGATTAGGAGCTAAAGGAAAGGGAGGTGGTCCCTCAGAAGGGGACTAAACAGCAAAAAACTGAAAAAGACAGAAAGTCCACCTCTGTGGACAGTAGGGAGGAGCCTAGTGGGGCCGAGGTGCTCCTTCAGCAACGCACATGGTCTCCTCGACTGGAGGTGGATGGCACTACTATCCCCTGGAACTCCTCTATCAAGGAGTTCCGAAGAGGGCATTCCGCCTACATTGTTGAGGCCTTGGAGCAGCCCCTTCTCCTACCCAAAGACATGGATGCTTTAAGACGCATGAGACAACCATACCTCTTCTTATCCCTAAAAAGGGACCTTGTCATGGTAAGTTCATAACCACACCTTTTAATTAAGTACTAATGTGCCTTTTTTTTTTTTACATGGAGTTGCTTTGTCATCTTTGTGCAGATTACCCAGGAGGTCTTTAGGGTTGAGGAATGGGTCAAGAAGGCCCAAAATGATGCTAAGAACGAGGTCCACCTCTACGTTGAGGCTGAAAAGTCCTTGGGGACAGCGAAGCAAGAGTGTAAGGAGCTAGCCTCCAAATTGACTACTGAGGAGAGGGAAAGGAGGAGTGCTGAGGCCGGACTAAAAAATGCCCAAGATCAAGTTGAAGACCAATAAAAGCTGCTTTATCAAACTGAGATGTAGTTGGTCACCTAAAGGCAGTTGGTCCTAGAGCTGAGGGTAGAGTTACAAAAGGCCAAGAAAGCAGCTCAGGCAAACAGGGAAGCAGTAGAGGCATCAAGTGCATGGGGGATGGGTAGACCTTGACTTTGACAACAGCTAAATTGTACTATAGAGTATAGATTGATTAAAAATATATTAAATTCTTAGTGGTTCTTTTTTTTGTTGGTTTGGGTTGGTGTTGGTAGGGTAGTTTAGGATATGTTTGGATACAACTTATTTTTGCTGAAACTGAAAACTGAAAATTGAAAAAATTATAACAAAATAATTTTTAAATGTGTGAATAGTGTCGTGGGTTCCATGAATAGTATATGAACAATATTTTCCCATAAATTCATGTGATATTACTATTCACATGCTAAAAAACAAAAGGTCTAAAAATGCAAACGTGGGTTTGAAAACACGAATCCAAACCCACACTTAAGAAGATTTATCATTTCATCATATTTTTTAGAAGATGATTTTAACATTTCATCTAAGATAACCAAATTTGTTACCCTTTTTTTTTTTTTTTTTTTTTTTTTTCATAACTTGATAATATATGTAGCTTTAGTTGGTAAATCATTATTTATTAGACCAATCACTTTATTTTTATTATTCACCATCATACATGTTATTGTTTTGACCCTCTTTTATATTTTTTTTAAGGGTTCGTTTGGATTGAACTTATTGTTGCTGAAACTGAAAACTGAAAATACTGTATCAAAATAATTTTTAAAGAGAGATGCTACGTCTACAATATTTTTACAACAAATTACAGGTGGTTAGTTATTATGGTTCAAATTTGAAATTAACACTAAAATTACTTTTTTGCCTCAACAATAACAACCAGTAACAACTAGCCACTTAGGATTTGTTATAAAAATGTTGTAGATATATCATTTCTCATTTTTAAATGTGTGAATAGTACTGTGAAACCCGTTTTTAATATTTTTTCTGAATAAAGTGATTGTGCGTCCTATGAACAGTGAGTAAATAGTATCGAAACCGTGTGTGAATAGTGATATTTGTCTCATGAACGGTAAATTTTGTCTCCTCTGTGAAACGCGTGAAAGCAAAAAAAAAAAAAAAAAAAAAAAAACACAATCTCCTCTCATCTTCTTTGATTGATTGGTGTTTGCCTTTAAAAAAAAATTAATAAAAAATAAACTAGAGAGGAAGACCCATTAAATACGCGAGTCTTAGGCAGTATATAGATGGTCTGTAAAACTATTGCGTGTGTCCTTGCCTTTGAAACTAAGGAAAACGTCATATATCCATTGTCTTGAAGAAGAAGATGATGATGATGTCAATGGTGAGGCTCCTTGAGTACTCATTGAAGCCAATGAAGATATGTTGGTAAATCTTGAACCACACCAAGGATTAAAAAACTAATTATAATAATAAGTGAAATATAAGATTCGTGGGATGTGTTGAAGAAAGGAAAAAAACTAGGGAAGAAGAATATGATTTAACGTGGATTTTTGAGTAAAAGACAGAAATAAAGGAGATATCAGATGTGTTTGAAAAGAGATACAGATTTAAGGAATTGCAGCAATGGTTGTAAAACTCAAAGGCAGTTTGAAACAACGCGGCTTTCCATCATTTTCTTTTTCTCTTACTAGATTGATTATTTATTTCCAACTAATTATAGAACCACTTTTTATTTTCCTTTAAACAAAATAGGTGTGTAAGAGCAATAGTATTGGGGAATACTAATGCCATATCTAAGGGAAATTTGGCATTTTAAGCCTAAAAGACTCTTGCATAAGGGAATTGTAAACGGCAGTATTGCAAAAAAATTTGCAATACTGCTACAGTACAATTCTAAACATAGAATTGTACTGTTCATAGTATTGCAAAAAAAAAAAATATATATTTTACTCCTCCTATTTCACTTGAAATTTCTCTCTCATCCCCTCTCATTTTTTCTGTTCTCTTCTCTCTCTTCCTTCTCTGTTCTCCATCTGCTCTCTCCTCTCTAAAGCTTCATTGCCGAAATTTCTCACCCATCTCACACGGCCTCTCTCTCATCTCTCATCGCACGGCCTCTCTCTCATTGCACTGGTGTTAGGTTTTGGATTTTTAAGGTTGGAGGTTGAATTAGCGTGGATCAGCGAGCTGGGTTTGGATCGTTGGGTTGGGATTGGTTGATGGTGGGTTTGGATCAGTTGATCGGTGGGTGGATTGTTTAGGTTGATCATTGGTAGCTCCAGTGATGATTTTTGGGTATTTTCGACGGCTTGGGTTTCGGCGGCTTGGATTTGTTGATTGGTGGCTCTGTTGATGGTTTGTGTTTGTGTGTGTGGCTTTGTTGTGGTTGGGTTGTGGCTGAAGTGGCTGGTTCTTCTGGGTTTTCGAAGGGTTTTTTTTTTTTTAATATGGGTTTTTGTTCCGGTGGGATTTTGGTGAGCAGTGGGCAGTGGTGGCTTGGGTTTTTCTGGGTTTTTGTTCCGTTGGGTTTGTGTTTGTGTGTGTGTTTTTAAGGTTTCTGGGTTTGTTTGTGTGTGTGTGTGTGTGTGTTTGTGTGGATTTTTATTTGTGTTTGTTTCGATGGGTTTCTGGGTTTTTAAGGTTTGATGGTGGGTGGGTGTGTGTGTTTGTGTGGATTTTTGTTTGTGTTTGTTCTGATGGGTTTCTTGGTTTTTAAGGTTTGATGGTGCTTTATGTTTGTGTTTGTTCTGATGGGTTTCTGTGTTTGTTCCGATGTGTGTGTGTGTGTATGTGTGTGTGTGTGTGTGTGGTGATGAGTTTGAATAGGTTGATTGGTGTATCATGGGTCTGTGTGTGACTTTGTGTGTTGAACCAGTGCTAGAGGTTGAGGAAGAAAGAGAGGAAAAAAAAAAGACTGTTGGAAAGCCTAGGAAAACAAAAGTTTCGGTTAGAAAAAAATAATAAAGAAAGATTAAAAAATAATATTTTAATAAAAATAGAGTTTTGAGATGTAAAAGATATTGTAAAATAAGATGCTATAATGATAAAATGACTTTTTAAAATGATAAAATAAAGTAAAATTAAAATTGTCTAACGCTAATACTCTAAGTGGCCCTTATCTTCCGGGAATCGTCCTAGCAAAACAAAGACATGAGCATTCAAGATTCACACCCTCTAACTGTTGTGGGTCAAGAAAGTCAACAAATCTTTCTTTTTTCTTTTTCTTTTGTCAAGATGCCTTCTGTTTCTTCTAGGCATCTTCCAGTCAAAAGTATGACCGGAAGCTATCAAATTGATGATTAAATATATAAATAAATAAAAACCCATGAAGACTTCTTTACACCTTTTACTCATGTTATATCAATAATATTTTCATAATAATTTTTAGGTAGTAAGTTATTATTGTTTGAACAAAAAAGTAATTTTAGTAATAGATTCAAATTAGAATCAATATAATTAATTATTTATAATTTGTTGTTAAAATATTATAAAAATATTATAGACTAACATTTCTTAGAAAATAAAGATAACTTCCTCGTGGCTACTATAAAGTCCTTTGTATCACTTTTTGACAAATTATAAAATTCTATTTATTTTGCATTTTGTTTTGTTCTATTCTGTTTTGTTTTTTTCTTTTTTGTTTTTGTTTTTTGTTTTTTAATTTTTTTTTATGTCTATTCATTATCATGATGTCATCGTGATGCATAAATGGTTAGTAGAATCTGCAAACTTTATGAGTAATTCATCCACTAATTAATTTTGTATAAGTGAATTAGCTGAAGAAAGGGTACAAGCAGCAGAAAATTATTAAGTACTCCTGAAGTATCATAAATGCGTATTTTTAAACTCTCACATGAATAGTAGGTCTCACCATGAATTTAATTAGTGAGACCTACCATTTATGTGAGAGGAGAAAATACGCATTCATAATAATCTGGGAGTACAAAATAATTTTCCACAAGCAATACATAATTACTTTAGTTTTCTTTTATCCACCTAATGATGCGTTTCAGATCATTGATAAAAACATACTGCAACTTCGCTTGCACTTGGTTTCTGTTTTAGTCTATTTTTTTCATCTTTATTTATATTCAATTCATTTGGGGCTTCTTAGTAAGGCTGATTTTTCTGCTTTGGGTCTTTCTCTGATAAGTTGGAAATATTTTATGACAAAAGCGAGGGTGCAACCAAAGGGTAGAAGGATGACAGACAACAAGAAACTGAAAATGGAGACCACATAAAGACTGTTTAAAAAACGAATGTTTAACATTTCATAACGACTATGCCTCTTCAACCATTAAGACCACACCAAGCAGGATCACTCTGCAAATAATAGCAACTTAATCTGTTCCATGCCTTCTAATGAAGTGACTTAAACAACATTATTTGAACAACATTACTAAATCGACATTTAAGTTTTGTGTAAAATTTATTGAAAACTTTTTTTTCTAAAGGAGAAGTACGGAAATTTGATGAAATAACACAATACACATTCTGCGTTCGTTCAGGAAAAGAGAAGAAAGATGAACTGGTGGCGGCCAGCTATAAAAGTCATGTTTATATTGCTTTTTGACCAACTATATAAAGTTGTGTTCATATTGATTTCTTTATGTTTTTATTCAGAATCGTGAGAAGTCATCATGATATGTCACGCATAATTGCAAAACGTCAAAAAACCCATGTGGATGAAGCTCTTAAAGTTTCTAACATTTCCTTCAGGTCATAGCTGGTGGGCTGGATATGAATGTTGCTGGGTCAACACCGAATTGTCCCAGCAAAGTGACTCGACTTTCTCAAACAAGGCAGGGCCCACACAACTTTAGCTCGCTGTTAAAATTTCAGGCAAAACACAAAAAAGTTGAAGATAAAATAAATTCCCAAAAAGATATTAATATTAGTAAAAAATAGTTAACTAGCTACTTAAACGAAAAAATTGATTACTGTTAAGACATAATTTACTTTTTTGAAGTAGGTGTCAATTTATATTTTTGATGTCTATTGCTAAAGTAGAGATTTAATATATATAATCATCTTTTATGTTTAAGATACTTGGTACTTCTTAATCTAAGATAATTATAAACATTACTATATATTTTGAAAATCTAATTATTAGATTACATGTTCTTTAGTTCTTAACACACACGTCAATTTTGTGCCAATTGGATACTGTTTATTACATGATCTAAATTTTTTTTTAATATATAATTTTGGTCTACAAAAACTTTCAATTTAAGCAATTGATTGATGCATAACTATTAATCTTTGATTTTTTGGAAATTTTGCAAACATGAAAGGTGTAAAAAAAAAAAAATATAATTCAATAACAGCTCATTTGTAAATCTGTCTCTATAATAAACACGTGGTGAATATCAACTAAACATGAACAGTTATTGCTGGAAGTAACTAAAAGTAATTGCTCTATTAGCTATAGTGCTAAAATTAATTCCTAGAGCTTTGCTTCTCTGTTTTGCAGTGTAGTACTTCCAGGGGCGGAGGCAAGGGGGGGCGAGAGGGGGCAAGTGCCCCCCCTGACCTCCTAAAAAAAATCTAGAGTAGCAACCTAAATATTAGGTTATCAAGTATTTTGACCTTGACACACACGTTCCACACCTAGAGACTAGAGAAGAAAACAATATTAGGTGCAAATCTTTATAACATTATTTTGTCTTTTTCCCAACAAAACAAAGTTTTGTGGGTCCTACTTAACACTCATACTATTTTTCCTTGCCACATGTTCTCAAGCACTGGAAATTTTTTTTCCTGGAGTGCTTTTCTTAAGGCAATTTGTTCCTCAAATAAGGTATTCCCACATAATTATAATAAAAAAAAATATTAAGGTCCTTGTAGATCAAACTAAAACCTTAGCCTTCCCTAATCTTTTTCTCTTCTACTTTAACTTTTTCATAATTTCAATTTTGAAACACTTTATTTTTACTATAGAACCAATTTTGACTACTTACTACTTAAAGAATAGAGTAAAAATTGAATACTGAATTTTGCATAATTGAAAATACAACTTTATAATTCTTTTATATTGATTTATTTTCTCAATTTATTTTAAGGAATCAAATTACATGTTGAAATTCTATATATTTAGAATAATCTCTTAATTTGATTGTTATTAACTATGATTTTTTTTGTTTTATTTATTTTAATAATATGAAATATACACTTATAATCAATTGAGATTATGGAGAAGCCAAATTATAATAATGATTTGGATTCAAATTCTAAACAAACTCATATCAAGGTGTATTTTACTAATCTTCCAATTGAACAAATTAAATTATGTATGAAAAAATAAATTAGAGTTTATATTATATTAGATTTTGTATGACAATTGCATTAATAGTATATAATTCTATATCTATTTTGTTATTAACATCGATTAATAATATTTAGATTAATTTTACTTTCAATCTTGTTTTTTAATTTTGCCCCCCCTAAATTGAAATCCTGGCTCCGCCACTGAGTACTTCTTTTGTGTAATGCAGTTTCTTCAACAAGTATTCAGCATCGATACCATGAAACATTGGGTGGGAGTATAACATTGATGACAAGACTACTAACAACCCCATAGACTTGCTCAAGCGGTAATAATAGCAGACCTAGGTCCTAGACTACAAGAGAGAAGAGGGGTTCAATCTTGCTTATAGTCATATGGTGTTAACCGTTAAGCCGGGTTTTGAATAGAGCTAATTAGCTATACACGCACCAAAAACTTCTGTAAAACCGTTATGAAAATGTTTTGTAACTTTTTCTCTTTTCTTGGTGGTAAAAACAGAAAAAATACTAGGGGAGTCAAAAAGCCCAAAACAAGGGAATACACGAGAAAAAAAAAATTCATTTATGTGACCCGCAAGTCAACTTAACCCAGCCTATCGTTCAACAGGTTGTATACAGGTTTCGGATTCAGACGGGTTAACGGGTTTAAGTTCACATTTGTCAGTTGCCTCCAGTGTCTTTTTTAGTGAATGCGTATAATTGCAAACAACGCCAAGTAGTGGTACATCGTCTAAAAGTAGAAAAAACCAAGACCATTTTTCAATTTGAATGTTACTAACAATTTTTAGCATACTAAATTCTTTCACCTTGCCCTTGCTACTAGCAGAATCAACTTTTGAGTTTTCTCCTTTTTTCCCCCCCTAAAACCAGTAAGCAATATCATATTGTCCCACAGTATAAACAATCAATTCCAAAAGTGATCTATTGATAGATTGTATACAGCATCAAACTCACCACCATACATCCAAGTATTCCATATACCTAAATTCATAAAACATTGGAAAATTCCAGAAAACAAATTAGCCACATTAACAATAATGTGCAGCCACAGATAAGCAAAATGAAATCATGAAGAGCATGTCAAAAGTGCTTGGAAGCATCTTCACTATCATCATAATATATTTTCCTCTAGTTCCATCCCAGCTTGATTAATCGAGCAGCAAAGGGCAGGACTTGTCTTTGTCTAGAGGCACTTGGGAAGAAAATGATAACAAGTCTTGGATTTTAACAATATCACTGATGACTTGAACCACCTAGGAAACTTTCATTCTTGTCTTTCAAGTAGAAAGCATGAAGATGTTCCTTCATTTCTGGGAGACTGAAGAGCATAATTGATAGGTGAATGATGCTTCCTTGAGGAGCCACTTAATGATGGGTAATCCCATTCTAACTCAATATCAAGTCCAGAGCAAAGGAGGAAACCTTCTAAACTAGGATGATGATATCTCTCACCGAAAACCTTGCTCATTATATGGAGATTATGAGGAGAAAGGAACATGCTGCTATCTTTGCATTTAGTGCCATTTCTGCAATCTTCAGCCAGAGTAAGGTAGTCTGGTGCAAGTGTTAGAGCTAAACGAAAATAGTTAAAATCAGCGTTTATATCTTTCTCGACTTCAACTTGTTTTCCAAAATCAAGGTCATTATAGTTGGCTGAATGGGACCATGGTAACGAAATAACATTTGGAGAATATGTGGACAGGAAGGATGATTCACTCAAGTCTCTTGCACCTATCATATCATCCAGAGTGTGCAGATAATAATCATCCCAGGAACTTAACGAGGGGAAATACCTGTCAAGGTCCCAACCCTGAAGAAGAGGATGTGAATCACTTTCAATCAGATACCTTTTTTGGATAATGCAAGTCATCCAGTTCTTTGAGCTGATTATATGCAAGAGATCCATATCTTTTAGATTGAAAGCCATAAGTGGAATCACACTGAGCACATAGAATATGGCTTCTTCCTCCTACTTCAAATCTGGGTTCCCTCATTTCATACTTGAGACATGCTCTACTAGCATTGCTTGGTGGAATGTAAAAATTTGAGAGAACTACCTCTGGCGATCTATTCAACCAACAAGATGAAGGACCATCATCCAAGTGTGAACCAAAGTCAAGTTCCATATATGGTTCCTTGCAGGCATATGACTTAATTTTTTGAGCTGACTATGCAACTCCAAAGAAGCAAGAAACTAAGATTTGGTATCAATATCTACTTCCCTTAAACCGTACCAGAGACGTAATTTCAGCTTAATCACCAACACCAACAGAATAAGTCACATCCATATGGAAAGCAAAAGGAGCAAACACTATTTTTGTTGCTCTCAGGGAACAGGCAATTGAGAAGCAAAGAAGCAATGTCATACCTGAAAATTTCTACTGGTCCACAATATGAGGCTAAAAAGAAAAGAGAAAACTTATTAATGGTCATGTGTCTAACCCCTCTGAACAGAGTTCTTCGATATAAAGATATGATGTTCCTACAACCCATTTGTGTAATTTTTGTCTCTTTTTAGAAAAGATTTCTCCATGCCCGTGCTGGACCTCTAAACATAAAGACATACTTGCAAGCATTTAAGACTATTCAGCAAAGCATTCCACAAGACATACTTGGAAGAATTTTTGCTAGGGATTCAGAATACCGGGTGATTTAGCTAAAAGTGGTCTCAAGAAAATACAATATCACTTTTTTTTTTTTAAAGAAAAAAAGTTTAATAAGTCATTATAAATGCATTTATATCTGCCACTTTTAAAGAAGTTAAAAATGATTGGCCAGAGCATTCTGGACATCAAATGAAGAGCTATTTCACATGATGACTTAAAAAGGTTATGATAAATCACAAAAAAGATATGAAAATTAGATTGTATATTCAAATTAAAGTGAACATTCCATTTATCTGCAAGCAAGATTACTGTAACAGTATTACTGAATTAGGAGCAATAATTTGTTGTCAAGATTTTCTTCCCTTTTATTGATAGAAAAACCAAGAAAAGACTAATTAGAAGCATACCATATAAAAGAAAAAAAATTCCACTTCACACCACACACCTGGGTGTGAGTTCATTGATGCGCCGCTATGATTTTATTTATTACCTTTTTTCTTTTAATAAGAGTAAAATATTTCATTCAAACAAATAAATTGTACAAGGGAAAAATATAACACATCCATAAAATTCATACAAGCAATAAAATTCCAAAAAAAAGAAAAGAATCACAATGTATATGCCAAAGAGCCCATGTCAAATCTGTTCAAAAGTACAAGGGAATGTGTTTTTGGAGGAGAGAGACATAAAAGTGGAGCAAAATTAGATATTTAGCCATATTTTTAATAGAAGTGGATTACAGAACTCTAACTGAGCTAACCTCAGGTGGGTAAAGTGCCAAATTCAAATCACAGGTAGGCAACTTAAATTTCAGCCAAACCATAGGTGGATAAGTTGTAATTTGCTCAATTTAGATTAGATGAGACACGTGGCATAAAATTAAACACTAACTGAAATCTAATTTTAACACTAAATTAACTTGGAACAAAAATTTAAAAGTTTAGATTAGATTAGATGAGACACATGACTCAAATTTAGACCTTAGTTGAATTCTAATTCGAAATCTAATTGGATTTTCTCATAGTTTTGGCTATTAATATGTGTGTGTGTGTGTTCTCTTGAAACAAAGGTCACTCAGGGTTCTACTTACTTAATTGGTAAAATCTTTTATCCTTTAATAACCTATGATTTGGGGTTCAACTCTAAAAACTCACTTAGTGTATAAAACACTTGTGAATGTTTAGACCCCCAAACACAAATTTTCCAATACAAGCTTATATTCAAACAATATATGTGCGAAATATGAAATATAAGCAATACCCAAATTAGCAAACTACTCTAAGCAATTAATTAATCACAACTAGTAGAAATTAAAAGCTAAGAGTAAGGGAAAGAGATATGCAAACACAAGATAACACCGGCATGTGTTATTGAAGAGGAAATCGAAGAACTCGGCGAAAAACCTCTCCATCGCCCTCCAAGCAGTAAATGATCCACTAGAAAATTAGTTGGGATACATGAATAGTAATAGACCCTCCAATCCTAATCTACCCAATGCACCTAAGCCTTCCAAACTTCTTGCTCCAACAAAGTTACGCCAACAGTGTCTTCTCTAACTTTTCGGATCCCGTAATTAGCCCATTGCATCAACCAATATGAATTGGTTCTCTCTTGAACTGCTTCCCAAATACCAAGAACCTTCTCACTACTCTGAATTTGGTGAGGTAAGGATTTGGTTTATAATCCTCTCATGGGTATGACAATGAAGAGGATGAGAGTAGAGGAATTTGAAGAGTCAAGTGTATAAGATTGTGGATAAATCAATCTTGTTTTTCTCTAGGGTTTCTCTCTCAAAATTCTCTCTAGAAGCTCTTTATATTTTATGGGTATAAGGGTATTTATAGTAGGGTATGAGATGGAATGTAAAAAAGTCATTTTTTTAGCAAAACAGGGTGCACTGGCAAGTCACTCGCGATTGGGATGAGTCGCGAGTTCCAGTCACCAATTACCAGACTAGGCCAGACTGTACTTTTTGTCTTGTAATGATCTAGTTAGCTTGACTCTTCATCTTCTTGCATGCTTTACACGTGCACTTCATTTTGGCGAATCACTACTCACGAGTCAGTCGTGAGTCACCTTCTTGTTGCACACTCTTAATCAAATCTTCACACCCTCTCACACACAACCCTTACATTATTCCCACCTAAATACAGGATTTCTAAATGCTGAATTATAAGAAAATTTGGCACGGAATAAAGCCAACATATAGTTGAATAAATTCAACTTTACAAATTTCTGTCTACACCAAAAACTAATTGACGTTTTAGTTTGATGATGAAGAACAATTATTAAGAGCTGATGTTACAGGTTAAAATTTAAAACTATATAAAAGTAAATAAACAATAAAGAAAAGATGTCACTTTGTGTTCCGTTTGTTTAATTGAGTTTCTACACAAACAAACAAAAAAAAAAAAAAAAAAAGAAAAAAAAAAGAGGTTAAATATTGCCCATAGAAATAATAAATGTCTAATAAAATGAAAAGGTGAAGTGTTAACGTGCAGCCAAATAGCTTGAATTGATGATAACTTTTACCATTTAATACTCGGGGTTAAGCCCAGCCCACTAATATTTTAAAGGTTCCTAGTTTAACTTGATTACTTATTTGAATTTTATTGGGATAGAATAAAAGTTTATTACTTGTCAACAAGAATAATTTTATGTTATTTTTTCACCGAAGAATAGGTATTAAAAGTTTTATATATAAGCAGCACGGGAAAGAGTTTGAACATATAATTTTGGTGCATGTCAGAGTTCAATGACAAATTTTTGTTTAATTGTAATTTACCTAGTGTGTTATTGTAATTTGCAAGAGCACCTTTGGGTGAAATGATAACTTGCATTAGTTTATCTTAACGAGAGTTGGGAGTGCAGTTATATTTTCTCATAATTGTTAGTGAGATTTTTTGTGAGACTACATTTACAACTTTTTACAACAAATTCTAAGTGACAAGTTGTTATTGGTTTTAATTTGAGTCCACCACTAAAATAAGGCAATCAGTTGCAACTTGTCACATGAATTTATTATGAATATATTGTGAATGTAACATTTTTTTTTTGGGTTAGTGTTGCTCTTGAATGTAAGCATAGAGTAAGTAGAGTTTGTCAAATTTCGTTAACATGTTTTTCACAACAAATTAGTATTAGAACTTCTACTATTACAACGAGTGATTTATAATGAGTTCACCGAATTTCTTATTTTTTTTGGACAGCTCTGTTTCCACATATAAGTTTGACAATTCTCTCAATCTCTCTCTCTCTTCTTTTTCATAAGCGAATGAGTTAGTCAACAACTAATAAAATTCCTTTCTTCGGAAGAAAAAAGAGAATATGGTATTAAGTAGAGTTGCCACAAGAATTCATAATTGCTTGAGCTACTGTACATTTCAAATTAATCATGCAATAAAAAATTGTACATGAAGCAACTATTTTTGTTCATCTTTTCCTGGTTAATCTTTTCAAGGCTCAACAAAGTCCAAGCGCATCTCAAACTATTGATGCATAAAATATTTTCTATTTTATGTGTTAGGGACATATTTATGTAATTGGCTAATCCTTTGACAAAACGCACTTTACTTGTAATTGAGTAGATCTAGGATGTGTTTAGTACTTCAAGAAATAAGTGTTCAAGTTTAGTATTGAAGCCATAAAAGTCTGACTAAGAAACAAGTGAAGAAGTGTTGTTCATTTAAGCTCGACAGATATCTCGATAGAATCCTTTCTATCGAGGTTTAATGTTGAAGCTCAACATAAGCTATATCTGTTGAGAATTACGAAATTAGAATTTCCAAATTTGATTTCACATATATCCATGAGTATTTGTGTAGGGTTTCTTTTCTCACAACCCTAAACATATTTAAGGATTATTTTAATGGTCATCACATGTGATGCAACGTGATGCAAAGTGATTGTGCACGAAAATTGTGACCGGAGACAGAATTTGCCCTAGTTCATCATATTCTCTTTAGGAACTACTGCGTCTTTGTGCCAAGGGTTTTGTGACCAAAGAGCTTCCTTATTTCCATTGTTAGATGAACTGAAGAACTTTGCAGCCAACATCTTCCTTAAGTTGGTGTCTTAGCCACGTACTGGGATCCATGCATCATTGGTTAGTCACGTACTAAGATTCGTGCATTGAACGGAGAGATTGCCGCTACATCACAAGTCCAATTGGGTATTGAGATAAGGGTTCAACTGTAGATTGGTATGAGGAACTGGGATTCCTTTTACTTGTAACTGCTTGTTTTGATAATAGTGGATTCTCGAGAGTAGTGACCTTAAATTCACCCGATGGAGTTTTGTTTCAGTGGTTTTTCTCATTCATAAACAAATTAACTGTGTCAAATTTATTTTTCACTGCATTTAACTTAGTTGGTAATTTGTTTGTGCTACCACACTTATTGCATGTAATTGAATTTTATTAATTCACTTGGATAATTAATTGATTAATTTACCAAATGGGTCAATACATTTTTGGCTTATCATTATATATACTACTGGTGCACACTAACAGAAGTTCATTAAAAGTTATACATATTATTAAGGAAATATTTTCACTTATATGTCAAAGAGCTTTGTATTTCAATTAACATCTTTTGATATTTCTAATAAAAATGTTTGAGGTTCAAATCTCCCCTCCACCATTGTAACTTTTGAACTATCAAAACATAATTATCTCACTTTTATTATTAAATTGAACAATAAAATAGGTAATAAAAATAAAATAATAACCTAAGTTACATTGTGAAAATTTTTTATTATTCAAGACTAAGTTTACTACATAAAAACTACGATAGATGAATAAAGTAACTTGAAAATCTTTTAACTTTTAATAGTATAGCTTGAATTTTGAAATAGTATTTAAACGTCATGAAGATTTGATAATAAAATTTTGTTTAAACCAAATTTTTATGAATAACTTTAATATATTTTTAGTAAGTCATCAACATAAGCACTTTGTGCTACATATAAAGCTCTTATGTAGTGAACTACAAGATACACATACATTATTTCCCTCTCTTATATATGTGTTTGTTTCTTAAAAAAAAAAAAAAAAAAAAGAAGATACACATACGACGGTCCTCACTATGTTTGTAATTTTACATAATTCAATTTTAAAGCTTTTTTTTAAATAGAATTTTATTTTGCCTAATTATAATAACGGTCTTTAATTCTACTGCTACTTTATTTGTAATTGTTAGGTTTTACATATGTGTTGGCTAATTCCCATGTTAAGTTTAATAAGTGTTATAGAGGGTTGTATTTAAATAGTTTTCTTAGTATCAAGTCAAGGAGTAACATTGAAGAAATCAAGTATGAGAAGACTCATTTGAGTGAACTTCATATAAAAAGTTTACAAACTTTCGCTTGACATTTTATTGACTCAAACTTAAATAAGTTTGCTCAATTGTGATTTCAGTAAGAAGTTAACTTTCTTTTGTAGTCAACTTAACCTAATTTTGCAATGTTACTCCTTGACTTGATACTAGGCAAACTATTTAAAGAGAGCTTTCTTTCACTACAAAAAACGGCCCTGCAAGTCTATAGCCGCGTTTTTAAAAACACGGCTATAGGTTTTTATAAAAACCAAAAAAAAAAAAAAAAAAAAATTCTGTGTTTTTTATTTTTATTTTTTGGTAGTGTTTCATTGAGCCTAAATAAAAAAAATTCTTCCCTATACTTTTACAATCTTGAGTCTAATTTGATTTATTGCAAAACCACAAAAGTTGTTGACCAAACTAGTGTGTTCATTAGTTTTTCGATCCAAAATGTTCTTTAGAGTTTATAGCATCAAAGTTCTGAACTTCAGATAATTTGAAAAAAGTTTGCTTGTTGAATTGGCTGGTTTGTTTGTTTGATTTTTTTTTTTTTTTTGACCAAATCTGTCATTGCCTTTAGATTTTGGTGATACTTGTAGTGGTTGTACGATAGATCAAATTTTTAACTCTATACTTATATGAAATTTGAATACGGTCAACATGTTAATCCATTGTTTACGCTATTGGGTTCAAAATTATATTTTTTTAGTAATTATCTTTGGTACTATTCTTTTTAAAAAAAAAAAAAAAACCTTCTATATCATTCTTATTTTTTCTCCCACTTTTCAAAACTTGAGATTTATTCTGAATCTTCGTATTTAACAATTTTAACCTTATCATATTCTATACCTCAAATTCTATAGTTTTATTTTAAACTATTTAATGAGGTATTTCTTGATAAAGTAAAGGATGAAACCAACGAATCTTACTATGTTTAGACTTTATAGTAATATAAATTACCTATCATATATTGTGTTGGTGGATTTAACACAACATATATTATAGTCAAAATATTGTATTGTAGGTGATGTAATTCATGGTATATATAGGAAGAGTCATTTGAAACATTACAAAATTTTCACTTCACTAAAAGGAGCCCTCCAAGTTTGCACCTTTTCCACAATGTCCTTCAAACGTTCTTCATGCTTAGTAAAAACTTGTGCAAAAGTTCTCATATGTTTTGTTAGGTTAAAATGAATTGACCCCTTAGCAAATTAATTAATTACCCAAGTTAATTAATTAGTAAAATTTTATGCAATAGTGTGGCAGTACAAACAAATCACCAAATAACTAAATGCAATGGATATTAAATTTGACACGGGTAATTAGTTTACGAATGGGGAAAACCATCGAGGCAAAACCCTACTGGGTGAATATAAGGTCACCATTACTCTTGAGAATCCATTATTATCAATCACAAGCGGTTACAAGTAAAATGAATCCCAGTATTCAATACCAACCTACAGTTGAACCTTTACCCCAATACCCAATTGGACTTGTTTTGTAGCGGCAATCTCTCCAGTCAATGCACGAATCTTAGTACGTGACTAACCAATGATGCACGGATCCAAGTACTTGACTAACACACCAACTTGAGGAAGATGTTGGCTACAAAGTTCTTTAGTTCATCAATAATGAAGATCAGGAAGCTCCTTAGTCACAAAACCCTTGGCGTAAAGACGCGGTAGCTTCTATAGAGAGAATGATGAACTAGAGCAATTTTTGTCTCCGGTCACAATATGCCTGTATTCAACACCTTGCATCACTTGTGACAGCTCTTAAAATAATTCTTATATATGTCTAGGGTTGTGAGAAAAGAAACCCTACACAAATACTCAATGATATGCGTGTAATCATATTTGAAAGGTTTGATTTTGTAATTCTCAACAAATACAGCTTATGTTGAGCTTCTATTGAGCTTCAGCAGTAATTCTCGATAGAAAGGATTTTGTAAAGGATTCTGTCGAGACTTCTGTCGAGCTTTAATGCACAGCACATTCTTCACTTGTTTCTTGGTCAGGGTTGCATGGCTTCAATACTAAACTAGAACACTTGTTTCTTGAAGTACTAAACCCATCCTAGATCTACCCAATTACCAGTAAAGTGCGTTTTGTCAAAAGATTAGCCAATTACATAAGTATGTCCCTAACATGTTTGTGTACATTAGATGGGTCCACATCATAAAATATAGGTAGAATTGTCATTCCCATCACTTTCATGCACTGAATGATCTTTGCAAGTTCATCCAAGTATCATGTCGAAGATATAGTTTCTTAAGAGAATTACAATAGAAATTCTCAATTCTTCTATTATTTTCAAGAGCTTTGCCATGCCCATCATGCTTATCTGCTTTATGCCTCTTCATATGCTCTTTGCATTTTTTCCTTCCATTGCTTGTCCGCTGGTTTCCTATCTTTGTCTTTGCATATACACATATGGGGCGAGAATGCATGGAGTTAGGGCACGGTCTCCCAGGCGCAAGCAAAAGGGTCGAAGATACAAGTATATAGATATGAGCCAAGCGACAATGTTTAGTAGTTTTAGGAGTTTAGCCTCTCAAATGATACCTACAGACTTAGGGGAATCTTTTGTATTAAATGATACCATATCACTTATAGTAAAATTCAATAAATGAAAGATATACGTGCAAAAATAACTATCTATTAACACATGTCTTTTATTTGTTATTGGGGTAATTATTTTTTGCAAACATGTCTCTTATTTATTGAATTTTGGTATCGCTGAAATGATATTATTTAATACCAAATACTTTCTTGGAAGGAGGAGTAGGTTACAAGTAGAGCTCATTCCTACCACTAGCTAGTTATCTGTCGACGCTTGGCCTCGATCAGGGTGGAAAATCGCCACCTCGGGACTTCGTTCGACCACCCGCCGTGGTGACACTCCCGGGTGCGCGGGGCCTGTTGGAAGCCCCTCTCGATGATATGGCTACGCATTATGTGTGCGGTTCGCGTGGAGCTTTGGGTGCTCTCTCTCTCTCTCGGTGGAGAAAGGTAAGTCTACCTTTGGAAGTGTGGCAAGAATTTTAGCTAAATTTTAAGGGATTACCAAAGGTATGTGAAGTCGCCACCAATTATTAGGTTTTTCTAAGGTGTGATTGGTCACCTATTTCTAGTTGATTTTATTACCAACCCTAGGCTAAGAAAAATGGCATTTTTCCTAATCTAATGTGGATGGCAAAAAATCTTGATTCTTGAGTCCAGAAGTTTGGTTACGTGTGGGGAAGGTGTTAAGCACCCCATAACCCCTAAATCAAAGGAGGGCGGACTTGGTTCGCTACAGGATAAGGGCTAAACTGGGATCATTACATCTGTCCAAAGACAATCCTTTGTTTTGATAAAACCTTAATTTTCGGAAATTAGCAGTAAAAAACATGATTTTGGCATTGGATTTTGGGGCTTTGCATGCATGGGGGCTTTGAGGTTTGGCTTTTGAATGGGTGTGGTCCCAATCTATGCTTTCCTAAGGTGTTCAGGCAAAGTACTAGATTTCCACAGCGAAAATCTGGCGATATGTCACCTTACTTTTACATCGGAAATTAGGCACCACTTTGCCTTAGATGACATGGATTTTGACAATCACACTGGGAGGGGGGGAGTAGGTATATATATACATACATCATGCATAATGCAAGCACACAGAGCAGGGAAGTAAATGCTTGCATCCCTAGAGCATGACCCAAAATATAGGTGTAGGAAAGTAAACAGAGGTCGCTCTAGAGATGAGGACGAATGGTACACGGCATAATATACCTAATACAACCCATCTAAAAGAGAAATGAGGGAGGAAGAAAGGGGATTTTAAAGAGTACATAACCAAAAAAAAGGAGAGGCTAGACCCTTAAAACTATTGAACATTGCCGCTTGGCTCATATCTATATACTTGTATCTTTGACCCTTTTGCTTGTGCCTGGGAGACCGTGCCCTAGCTCCATGCATTCTTGCCCCGTGTGTGTACATGCAAAGGCAAAGACAAGAAACCAGTGGACAAGCAATGGAAGGAAAAGATGCAAAGAGCATATGAAGAGGCATAAAATAGATAAGCATGATGGGCATGGCAAGCAAAGAAGCAAGAAAGCAAGTAAACAAGCGAGAAGACAAACAAAAGGTGGTGTTCACAAGGGACAAATATAGGTTTGGATCAAATGTCCATAGCTTCATGTGTTGAAACATGGACAACACACTAGCAAGCAAGACTCATGCATGAACATGTAATCAAGTGTGTAAAGATGCATAGAAAGCCAATGTGTGGCACAAACAAGCATGACAAGCATATCATCGCACGGAACGGAAAAGGGGAAAGGTATGCACGAAGCAACCGGCACCATGGTGATGCATCCCAAGTGGTTACATCCAAATAAGGCCTCATGGGCACTGGATGTAACCACACAACCACAAACCTGCTAAGGGCATCAAGCATGGCAAAGCCTAGAACTAGAGAGGCTATCACAAGCATAAAGCATAGAAGCAAGCAAGCATAGACATGCAAATAGGATGATCCAAACCCTTTTTATGTGGGCCTTGGTGTATGGATGATGACAAAGACCATTGGGTCTAGATTGGGTCCTAACCATTAGGCCAAAATGCAAGAAAAGGAACAAAAGGGTTACACTAGCACATGGCATGACAAACATAGCTTAGGTCTTGGCACACAAACATGGCATGGAGCACACAAGCACATGTAAGATAGCATAAAGCATGTAGAGAATATGGATCCAAGTACATAGGCATGTGAAAACATAGATCTAGTCATATAGGCATAGAAACATGCATGTAAACACGTAGAAACCTAGCACATTAACATGGAACTTGAATCCAAGCATATAAGCATGTGAAGACACGAATCTAACCATATAGCATGGAAATAAACACATAGATCTAAGCAAGGCATAGCCAACAACCTCATACAAGCATGTGAGCATGTAACCCTAACATCAACATAGAGCAAAAGGAGGAACAAAACGTAGGAAAACATGGCATAAAGCAAAAAACCTCTAGAAAAGACAAATAGACATGTGAACAAGCATAGAAACATATGGATCTAGCCAAATGACACATAAGAAAAATAGATCTAAGCATAGAAAGCATGGCATAAAGCATAAAGCACAAAGCATAAAGCATGAAGAAAAGGCAAGAAAAGCAAGATAAATGCTAGAAAAAGATTTAGAAAGTAGGGGTGTGGATAGTAGCTAAAAAGCTACATCCACACCCTTAAACCCCAATTCCAAGGTGTAGAACCAAGGAAAAGAAGATTGAGTATAAGAACAATACCTAGTATTTTTGGTGAAGAAGGAAGAAGCAAGAGGTTTTGATGTGTTTTTTGTGTTTGGAAGAGGGGGAAAATGTGCAAAAAGTGTCCAGACAGAGAGCAAAACCTAGAAAAGTGATCTCCCTTTGGTCCAGAGGGTGCCTAGGGCCTTTTATAGCCCCGACACGTTTTACAGGGCCGCCTCAAAAGGACTTGGATTGGGTTAATCTTGACACCCCTGGAAATATCTTGACTTCCTGTTTCTAAAAAGGTATGGAACTTGAAAATCCAATGATCGGATCAAAAGTTATGGTTTTCGGAAGTTAGCGATGCATCGATCGGTGTGTTATCCCGGTTTTCGTGATATCTCGACTGTTATAACTCCGATTTCGACCCATGAATAGTCATTGGACTGAGAATTTGATAATCTTCGCAATGACATTAGTTTCAACCCGTTCTAATGGCCAGATCAAAATTAGAGTTTTTGGGGCTCGTAAGAGTAAACTCCGAGTCAACTTGGTCAAAGTTGCTAAAATTCTCAGAAATGCTCGGGTTTGATTTAAAACTATCAAAAGTGTTGTTTTGTAAGGGTTTTGACCTTGTTTGACCTTCGGTCAACTCTAGGCTAACTAGGGGCATTTTGGTCATTTTGGCTAAAAAGGTACTTTGAGTGCTCCAGCGTCCAAACGGGTTGCGTCACATCGTTTTGGATGTCCTTATGGCCCCATGGAGAGAAAATAATATTTTTGGATATTTTGAGATCCGGCATGCAAATCGAGAACAAACAAAATACAGTATCAACAGTATCCTTTATATTATAATTATTGTTTTTATTTTTATTTTTATTTTTTATTAAGGAATTGGTGTCCTATTTTTTTATCTGAGTATTTCACTTCATTCTCATGAGAGAACCCTAAAACCCTATGGACAAATAGTATAATGAATTGAACCTATTGCCTTCAAGTCATTTTACGCTACTCTAAAACAATTAACTCACCATTCGAATATTGACAGGAGAGTTTACTATTAGTATAGTTTTTCATAATGATTTCATTCTTTAAGGATTAATTTTCAAATATATTTCAATTGGAATAATATAAAATATACTTAATACTAACCTCATCACACACTTTACATGCATTCTCAAGGGGTTTTTTTTTTTTTTTTTTTTTTTTTTTTGTATTTTAATTTAAATTTCACGAATTTTCATTTATCACAACTATGAGGTTATATATTCACCAATCATCAAAAGAACAGGGAATGTGGTGAGACTCTGTGCCCAAAAAAAGAAGAAAGAAAAAAAAGAACATACTCATACTTGTTAATGACTTCAATAACATTTCAGTGTTCATTTTCTTGTGTTAGGACTCATCTCACTTCTGACTATTTTCATGATTGACAAAAGCAGAAAATTCATCAGACAAATGTATAAACATTAACTTGGGATGAATGAAAAATTGTGAATTTCAAAAATAAATAATAGAGGCTGGCAACTTATAACAAGCCTTAGCATGGGCATCAGTGCACCGCCCATTATATTGTTCGAACTGAAAATTCTAGTATATTATTATTATTAGGGTCGTAGTCTATATAAACCATGCAATTGTCTTCTGTATTTATTTATTTTATGGTATTGACTTTGTTTTTAGCAGGCTTAGTTTTAGTGGTACTGCAAAGGGCAAACCAGAAAAACCAAGGTGTAATTTCATTTTTGTTATAGAGCTGCCAGTGAGCCCATTTCTAATCGAATTTGGACACATGGTGAATCAACACAAGATCCCAAGCATGAACAAACCATAGACTGTGAGAAGCTTGTTGCATACATCTCAACACACTATAATTTTTCAAGGTAGAGGTCTAGAGAGAGCAGCTTCTAATGCAATATCATCCTTGTGCACTAAATCACCTCAAACCCTGAGTTGCTATTGTGAAGATTAGTTAACCCTTCTAAACTTCAAAATTTGGTAGGAGTATAAAATTGAAGTTTTAAACAGTTTTATTCTGACATGAGTTGGTAGCTTAAACTTCACATAACAAAAATCATGCGTACCATCGCTATACTCTCAGATCTCCAACAAACAAATGCCAAACTGGCTGCTGTCAGAGAAGCTCTATAACCAAGCTAGAAGCCGGGGATTTGATAGAGTAGTAATCCTAGCAAACAAGAAGCATGCCAAAGCAATAATAGACTAGACTACTAAACAACCCCATGGACTTGCTTAGCACTAATAATAGCAGACATGGACTACAAGAGAGTAGAGGGGTTCATTTTTTGCAAGTATATGACTAAACATGCATCAAGAACTTTTGTAAACCATTGTGAACATGTTTTATAACTTTTTGTCTTTTCTTGGTAGTTAAAAGAAAAAAAAAATGTGAGCTAGAGTCCACCTGCCCCCTAAATTAAGATTCTAAAGGTTACTTCCAAAGCTTCACCAACCTCTTTGATATCCTCTTCATTCCTAGTCTTGTCCATGTCACAGTTCAGATTTTATTTTTAGGATCTAACAGTGTACAAATTGCCACGTCACTGCAATTTAAGGGGTGGGATTTGAGATTGTGTGGCAAGTGTAGATTCTTGTGCCTAGTGTGGCTCAAGAAACAACTTTTGAGAGATGACAAGAGAGATTGAACATATCCTCGACAGATGACAATAGGCAAGGCGGTGTCGAATTCGTAAGTAATCTCTTTATAGACCCGTATACCTAAAATCTTTAAAACATTGTAAAATTCCAGTAAACAAAGTAGCTACATTAACAATAATGTGCAGCCACAGCTAAGCATAATGAAAGCGTGAAGAAATGTCCAAAATGCTTGGAAGCAGCTTTACTATCATCATAATACATTTGTCCTCAGGTTCCATCCCAGCTTGATTTATTGAGCAGCAACGGGCATGACTTGTCTTTTTCTAGTGGCATTTGGAAATAAAATGATGACTAGTCTTGGATATTAACAATATCATTGACATGACTCAGGGTTCCTCTATGACTTGAACCATCTAGCAAACTTTCACTCTTGTCTTTTGAGTAAAAAGCATGAATATGTTCCTTCATTTCTGGGAGACTGAAAAGCATAATTGAAAGGTGAATGATGCTTCCTTGAGGAACCACTTAATGATGGGCAGACCCATTCTAAATCAAAATCAAGTCCAGAGGAAAGGTCCGAAAGGAGGACACCTTTGAAACCAGGATGATGATATCTCTCACCGAAAACCTTGCTCATTATATTGAGATTATGAGGAGAAAAGAAGATGCTGCTATCTTTGCATTTAGTGTCATTCTTGTGATCTTCGGCCAGAGTAAGATAGTCTGGTGCAAGTGTTAGAGCTAGAGGAAAATGGTTAAAGTCAGCATTTATATCTTCCTTGTTTTCAACTTGTTTTGCAAAATCAAGGTCATTATAGCTGGCTGAATAGGACCATGGGAATGAAATAACATTTGGAGAATATGTGGACAGGAAGGATGATTCACTCAACTCTTTTGCACCTATCCTATCATCGAGAATGTGCTGATAATAATCACCCAAGGAACTTGATGAAGGTGAATACACACTCAGCTCTGTATTTTGACAAGTAATAGGCGAGTTTCTTTCCTCTGTACTCCTGTCAAATTCCCAACCCAGAAGAAGAGGATGTGACCGACTTTTAATCAAATATTTTTTTGGATAATGTAAGTCATCCAGTTCTTTGAGATGATTATATGCAAGAGATCCATATCTTTTAGATTGAAAGCAATAAGTGGAATCATACTGAGTGCATAGAACTGGACTTCTTCCTCCTACTTCATAACCAGTTTCTCTCATTTCATACTTGAGACATGCTACACTGGCATCACTTGGGGGAGTGTAAAAATTTGAGAGAACTCCCTCTGGTGATCTAATCAACCAACAAGATGAAGGACCATCATCCAAGTGTGAAACATGGTCAAGTTCCATATAGTTCCTTGCAGGCATATAACTTAATTTTTTGAGCTGACTATGCGACTCCAAAGAATTGAGAAACTGAGGTTTGGTATCAATATCAATGTCCCTTGATTTTGATTTCTTAAAACCCTGCGAGAGAAATGATTATTCAGCTTAATCACCAACACCAACAGAATAAGTGACATCCATATGGAAAGCACAAGGAACATACACTGTTTTCGTTGCTCTCGGGGAACAGGCGAATGAGAAGCAAAGAAACAAAATCATACCTGAGAAAATTTCTACTAGTCCATGACATGAGGCTAAAATAAAATGAGAAAACTTATTAAAAGGTCATTTGTCTAACCCCTTTGAACAGAGTTCATCAATATGAGGATACGATGTCTCTACAACCCATTTGCGTAATTTCTGTCTCTTTTTATAAAATATTTCTCCACGGCTGTGCTGGCCCCTAAACATAAAGACTTGCAAGCATTTAAGACTATTCAGCAAAGCATTCCACCAGTATCTATGGTTGTAAGATTTGGAAGTGGAAAAAGATTGTTATAATCTACCTTAAACAAGCAATAGAACTCATTGCCAAGGATAAAATAAATTTTGGAGTTTAAAAACAAAATGCTAATAACTTGTAAAAATCTATATTTTTTTCTTCCTTTCTTTCCATGATATTAGCTACCAAACAAAGCATAGCCCCAGGATTCAACACATTGCTATATTTCACAATATTTTCATGTATGCTGGCAGCATGTACCTGATGAGGTTGTACAAGCTTCCGGTGAATTTCCCTCTGCCAACCAATAAAAAAGTCAAAATGGGTTACTTGCAAGTATCATATCAAAGTTCTGGATTCCAAATCCATGGGATATATTGCAAACTGAGAAACTTCATTAGAGGTTCTAATTTGGCATCATCATTTACAAAATGAGAACATCAATGAGGATATTATGACAATGTACAAAAAATCATGATTAAAGATACTACGAATCATGTAACATTAGATCATGAAGCAGAATACCATACTGAGAATGAGGTTAAATAAAGTGGTGGTGAATATTTTACTTAAGATTGTTGAAGCCTAAGTGCTCTCTCACCTTTTGGAATACTAAAATCACAAATTATTCTAACCCAAGCCTACTAAAAGAGCTTCCTAGATGGCTTTCTAATTCTATCCATGTCAAATAACCCCCCAAAAGTGTCATAGTGCATGGGCGGCAACTGATATGAATCACCAGGAATCAACCACCAAGAAGCAAGTGGTCAACAATGAAGGAAGCAGCATTCACCTCCTACAAAGCATTAGCATTATTTTAATATTTTTGCTAGGGATTCAGAATACTTCCCTAAAAGTGGTCTCAGGACAGTACAATATAACCTTTTTTTTTTTTTCTTTTCAGTTTATAAGTCAGTATAACTGCATTTATATCTGCCATTTTTAAAGATGTTAGAAACGATAAGCCAGTGCATTCTGGACATAAGAAGAGGAGCTATTTCACACAATACTAAGAGGTTATAATTAAATCACAAAAAGGGTGTAAAAATTAGATTTCATGTTCAAATTAGAGAGAACAATCTCCATTTATTTACAAGGAAGATTACTGTAAAATTATTCAAAAATTAGGAGCAATAATTTGTTGTCATGATTTTCTTCTCTTTTTATTGATAGAATAAACAAGAAAAAAATACTAATCAGAAGCCTACCATTGAAAGAAAAAAGAAAATAAAAAGCCACTTTACAGCACACACCTGATTTCTTTGATGCCTCACCAAGAGGTGACAGGTGTGAGCTAAAGTTACTAGGTGTGACATTTTCAGCAAGCAATGAGGAACTGAAGTCCTTACAGCTAAATTTGACACTGTTTGGGTTTCCTGCATAGTACAGAGAAAGCAAGTAAATAATCATGTCCAGACAAGTGCATTGCCTTTAAATATTTTAAGTATGGCTGATTCATATACATAAAATTTTCTAGAAAAAGAAATAAATTCATACCAGCCTTCAAGACCGGGAGAACAAAAAAAAAAAAAACGAATAAACCCAAATTGCAGTTGAGATGCATGTCTGAACATTTACCTCCAGAACAGTCACTAATTTTGAACTTCTTTGACTTGTTTTCTTCTTTATGTAATGTATGGGATTGGTATTTGTGGCCTGCATTTTCCTTCAATTTCTTAAAAAATGCAAATTCGGAAGTTTTGGGGTCATCGGCTGCATGTTACATTCAAATGGAATGATTAATATTTTCAAACACGAGTTCCAATTACTTTTGATTGGTACCACTAGAAATACAACATAATTATGGCAATAGAGCTTGTATATATTTAACATTTAGCACAAAGAGAAAAAACATTTTTACTTCAAGAAAAGGAAAACAACAAGTAATACCAAGAACCCAAGGAATATGCAGCTCCAAAAAAGAAAAGCAATGTATGGGCAGCAGTAGAAACTTACATCTTGGACTTTGTATATCACATTCAAACACATAAATTGTACAAGGGATGACTATAACACATCCATAAAAATTCATACATGCAATAAAATTCCAAAAAGAGAATCATGATGTATACGCCAAAGAGCCCATGTCAAACTAGTTAAGTAGTGCAAGAGAATGCGTTTCAATAACTAATATGAAAATAATACTATGCATAAGTATTCAAGGCATAAAGAGTAATTTTAGGACCACACTATTTTCCACAACTATCTTATATGATAGACCGTAATCCTATCACTTTCATATGGATCCACAATTTTTTCACTGCTCATAACCTGCCACGTCAGAATTATGGCAAAGTTTTTGTGCAAAAGGGTATGGTACTAGATTTTTTAAGGCATAAAAGTCAAGCCACCAAAGTCGACAGTTACAGTTTCAAGTTCAGGAATCTACCTCGGGATACACCCTTTTATTTATTTAAATTAGAATTTCTAGGCATGAACAACAACCACCTTCATTTTGGTGAGTCATTTTAGCTATGCATCAGTATCACATGCAAGCAAGAACATGGAATGGCCCAGTTAGAGAAAGGCATTTTTGTCTTTGTTTCTTACTGTACCAACATTCTACCCTACTTTCCTAGTTTTTCTCTATGAAATTTCTAAACCCATTTTCCATGCTAAAATTTTTTTCTAATTGAAACTTAGAACTTGTAAATTAATCTCAACTGGAACAAATTTGAAGCAAAAGGAACATAAATGAAAAATCAATTAAACGAAGAAAAATGAGTGATTTAGGAGAAGAACCTTTGGTTGATTGGGAAGTTGGATTTGGAAAGCGGAAATCGGAGCTCCGAACTCTACGGAGACGACCCGGTTGTTGTGGTAGAGTTGCTCCCATGATCGGTGATGGATCTTGATGGGTAATTTTGGAAATTCGTCGCTTCACTGGGTTCGGGGATTTTCTTTTTGAAGAATTGAAGAATTTTGGTTGTAAGAGTGAATGAGAGCAAGGAGGAGACCGATTGGAATTTGGGCGCCAAAATGTCACGTGACTGGGAGGATGCAGTACCCCTTTCTCCCTTTGTCTACTCAATTTGTTGGAAGCGTGAGACTACTCAATAAATTTGTTATTATATATATTGAAAATTTTAGAGATTTGATTGAGATAATATCAAGAGTTTAAGGGCTGTTTGGTAAACAAGTTAAACTACTATTTTTAGTTTTTAAACAACATTAGACACATTTTCATACACATTTTCACCCACACGTATTTCAAAAAATTACAAATAACGTTACTCAAACTTTTCTACCAAACGGACCCTAAAACTGATGCATTTATTTGAAAGGAGATACTCCAACCAAACCGATTTTAAAAAGACAAAGCTATTAACTACACAATTTGAAGTAAAACAAACAAATTAAAAACTACAATTTTAAAATAGGAAAAAAAAAATTTTTAAACATGTTTAGAGTTATTTTGCTTCAACTTATTGTATGGCAATTGAGGAGATTATTTATATGTAATTTTAGTCACATGACTTTGTTAATGAGTCGCATGACTTGGTTAAATTTTTTTTTTTTTTTTAGAGAGAGTTTCAACCTATAGCGTCTGCTCTTGATGATAGCTCTTTATTATTAGACCAAGACACCAATCACTTTTTGGTGTAGGCAGGGATTAAACCCTAGATTTCTTATACAATTATCAGAAACTTTACCAATTGAGTTAACTGAAACCCACACTTGGATAAAACTTTAAATGATAAACATGAATGACTTATAATTTCCATGTAATGGTTGAAAAATGTAGCTAAAAACATGTTTGGAAATGCAGCTCTAAAGAGAATAAGTAACAAATATGATTGGGGAATATTGCATTGAGACTACAATAACTTAGATCCAATTTGGTCAAGGAGAACAAACTCGATAGAGGAATTGATAACAAGCCCATGGAATTGGGACTTCTCAGCTTAAATCCACCAAATGCTAGTTTTTTAAGAGTTTTTGAAGAGAGTTTTGGAAGAAGGCATTAGTCTTGTAGCAATTCCACTCATATCAAGTTCATCTAGACTTTAAACCGTTACAATGTTCTCTAGTAGTTTTAGCATTCCAAAAGATTGAGAATTTTAAAGTGACTTCATATTTAAAAAAAATCTTAGGAAGAGACATGAGACGTTCACAATCTCTTAAGCTTAATGAAGCAAGGCAAGTGAAATACACAATTGATATGGGTAGTTTTGTAATAGTAGTATCATCCAATAAAAGCTTTGAATCTTTGGTACACATTCCTTGTTTTCCCCAAACTCTGGAATTCTTTTTACTTTCGAGTAGATAGAAAAAATAAGAATCTTAAGAGATTCCAATTTAAATTTTCTTGGTAGTATCATCTGTAAGTGCTCTAAAAATAAAGGCTCAAGCTCACTAAGAACAGTGATACCTTACCCTTTATACCAAGCCCAAACAATAGGATTTCTAAGAGAGTGAGAAAAAATACTTGTGTAATTCTAAATCAAATCCTAGTATATAGCTAAAGAGATTAGAGTGATAGAGAAATTGAAGTAGGGGTTGGTAGTAATGCTCTCCTTGGGTTGGTCTGAGGATCAATTTCTTATTTATATGTATTGCAAGTTCTTGACCAAATTATACATTGTTCACTTCCTTACTTTTCTGTTTCTTAGAGAAAATCAAAATCCCCCTTTTGCTTCTAGGATGCTCTCTTTCTTTTATATCTTTCCTCCTTGCATCCTAACCCTCTAACCCTCCACCTGTATGTCTCAAGGCATTTCTCAAGATACTTGTCCCATCAAAACTCTGCTAAAGGTAGTAGAAGGGGCTACAAGCTGTGAAGTTACTGTTTAGGTGTCATTTCCACATTATTGCAGTTGATATGGTTGGTGTAGGGCATTCAATATGGAGATAGGAAGTATCTCTTTAAAGAAGCTTCCCCTCACATCCTTCGCCCCCATTGTGGTTCTTCATAGGACACCAAATGCCCATGCTTCTACTCCCATCCTTGGGTTTTGCGGAATCCTTAGGGCTTATTTAGCTCTTCGAACTAACATGCAAACCATTCTTTGACCAATTCCTCTTCGGTCCTCCAACCCCCTGCATCATCCAATAAAAGCTTTGATACACCTACCTTGTTTTCCCTAAACTCTGGAATTCTTTTTACTTTTAAGCATATAGAAAAAATAAGAATCTCAAGAGACTCAAGTTCAAATTTTCTTGGAAGAGTTTTGAGGTTTTTGCAGCCTTTTAAACTAAAAAATTTAAGTTTTTTATGAACTCCAATTGATGGGTGCACTCAGGTAAATTTATACAATTTTCAAGAACCAATTTCCTAATACTGGGATACCATGAAGTTTGGGGTTTCAAATAAGTTTTTGAGACTTTCTTAATCGGATGGATTTTAACATCTCAAGTGATTGTTAGAAGCCATATATATATATATATATATATATATATATATATTAGCTACCACAAAACCTTTAATGAAACTTAACAAATAAAATTGTATAAGGCTACCTAAATTACTTTGGTTGTTTCTCAACCCAAAAAAAAAAAAAAAAAAATCTATGGTTGGAAACTTGATGGAAAGAATTTAGAAGGGTATCCACTCCAATCGAGAAATCTTCAGCCATGAGGAAGATGTTTGAGGATCATACAAAAAGTGAACATGATCAATTATGAGCAATTTAAGATGTTACATTTTTTAAAAGGATTCGGGATTCCAATATGCCTATTTTGGTTCCTGCAACTTTAAGACTATGCCTTAAATTGCTTTTGTTCATAATCATGAACAAAAGGATTAGTGAATTGCAAAATGTAAGATTACCAAAACCATTCTAATGTCAATTGAATAATATAAAAGGGTACGTGCTAAAATTTTCAAAATAAACTCTTACCATATTTTTTGTAAGAACATTATTAATGTCCTCAAATGTATAACCACAATTTACTACGCTTTTCAGGCTCTTTAAGGAACTCTTGATAAACCATGTTCTTGCCCATTTCATGTAGTAAATCATGCATCCACAAACCATCATTGCTAACATTTATCAATAAGAATCCCTAATGGTAAAGGCCAAGAAAGTCTTGTATTTCTACATGATTTTCATGGATTCTTCCATTGTTTTTTATAATCATGATCATGTTAGAGCCAAGCATTCAGTTGTTCATCATAAAAATAGTGTTTCTAGTAATATCAACAACTCAATTATATAAACAAAGTACAAGTTAAAGTGTTCAAATTTTGACCGAAAATTATTCAACTATATAAGATAAGAATTTATTTTGTTTAAAAAAGGTAGATAATCTTGAATTCTTGATAGACTAATATATGACATCTGGGAGCAAAGTTCTGAAAGATACATGGGACTAATTCTCTCCAACCAACTTTGATTTTTTTAATTTTTTTTTACCAATTTGAACATGACAACTAATTTTTGTAGTGTAATATAGTTTATGCTACGACATTACATCTAAGAATACTAATAAGAGAAATCCCAAAGCTTGCACGCTTGCAGCTTCAACAATCCTTCACACAAAGATATAACAGTTGCTATCATAGAATCCTTAACAGCTCAGCTGAAACAACCAGTCATAACCATGCACCTATCTTTATTTTTACAAACAAAATTGAATCCCCTCCCCATTTCAGGATTGGTTGCCATTTGGAAGACTCTATAAATGTCTGGACTTATTTTTCCACTGTCGAGGATTTCCTTTATTTTGAACTGTTAGCTACCCTGCACATAGAAATCAAACTTTTACTATACATGACCACTAGTGGCAGGGTAAGGGTCTATCTACACCATTGCCATGTTCCTATAAGTCCAAATAGACCATAAAACAGAGACACAAGACACTGAGATATTTAAGTTTTTTCTAAATTGCCACTGTAACCTTCAACCAGCTCTTGATCCATGCCTGAATTGAGTAAGGCTGAAAGAAATCAGTTCTAATGGACAGATCTAACCAAAACCAGATTTCTAGATGACAAGAAGAAATAAGAAAGCATTTTAATAGCTCCAAACAAATGAAATCCCTTTTGTCATACTTTAAATTAAAGCAAACCAAATTATACGTAAAGGACAACAAGGAAAAATATAAGAATTAGAATTCTAGTTTATTTATTTTGAATTACCTGTCAATTTGCCATGCCTTTTCTTACCAATCAGCTTGCACTTATGGACTTCTAAAATGAGGACAACCCTTAAGCCTAATTTTGAATGGAAACATGGGATAAAACAATAAATTAATAATACCTTTGGCAGTAAAAGCTTTCCAGTTTTGATCTTTACTTGCTTTCCAGCACATGATTTCTACTATCTTTAAAACACCAACAAAAACCTTTTCTTGCCATTCTTTTTTTGGTACATTGAAACAAAGGAACCAAAGCAGCATTAGAAGAAAAGATTAGAAGATTAGGAGCTCTCTTTCTGTTATCCAAGCTAATGTTCATAAAGACTTAGGGATCAAGGCTTTGCCAAAACGTCCGTCTACTTGTCAATCCCAAACATTTGTAAACTACTGAATGCCCTTCACCACAACCTCTCTTTTAGGTAACTCTGCCACCACCTCTTTGTTGCTTCTAAGAATACTAACAGGGAGAAATCCTAAAGCTAGAATCTTCAACAATCCTTCATAAAAAAAAGAAGAAGCCAATAAAGCTGCTGTCATAGAATCTTTAACAGCCCAGCTGAAATAACCAGCCACGGACATGGACATCTATTTTTATAAAAAGAAACTGGATCCTCTTTCCTTCTATTACCCTTTCAGCTCTCATCCAACATGGTTGGTTGCCTGTTGGAACACTCTCTAAAGGTGTGGAATTGCTTATCCTGCTGCTGTCGAGGCTTTTATTTGATATTGAACTGTTAGTTACCCTGCACATTGAAATCAAACTTTTACAATACATTGACAACATTAGTGGCAGATAAAGGTTCTTTATTCACTGTTGCCTTGTTCCTATAAGTCCAAATAGACCATAAATTAGAGACAAAAGACAACAAAAGGTACTTTAAGTTCTCACAATGGCCCCTGATGCCCTTCATCCATGCCTGAATCAAGTAAGGCTGAATGAAATCTGTTCTAATGAACAGATCAAACAAGCCAGATTTCTCTACATGACAAGGGTGAAAAAATATGGTCTAAGCTTTCAGTATCTTGGACACAAAGGACATTAGCCCTCAGATGTCTTGTCAATTCTACCCTCACAAGAAGAAAATTCAAAAAAGAAAAAAAAATTCAGAAAACGATAATTATTTTAGAAGGTAATTGTATCCTACATAACTGGTTGCAATGCCATTAGGATCAATAAAAAGACCTACCAGCTTGGTTTCTACAATTCCTGGTATGCAACAGCCATTTTCTATTTTAGACAAAATAAGACCCATATTTAGAATGAGGCTTTATGAGTTTGTGAGCAATAAAAACAGGAATTAAGAAAATTCTCTTAGCATCATTTTGGCTATTGAGTTTCCAAACTAATTTAGAATTCCTTCTGAATGTATCTTTAACTAGGACATCTGCCACAACTTTCAGAGAACCTAAGCAATTTTATTAAACATCTCTTTGGAGAAATTCAATAAAACTGGAACCATATGCATATACTTGGATGGTTATAAAGGTGTGTCATCAATTTAATATGAAATGTGACAGGGGGTAACAAAAAAGAAAAAGAAAGAAAAATATAACCAACAAAATGCAGAGGAAAAAGATCTGTCACTTTTAATTGAGATTCAAATAATATTAAGGTCTTACCCATGCCTTTGCAGAAGCATCACATGGGATGATCAAGGGTAAGATGTTTTTTCTAAGGCCATTTAGAAATATTACCATTCAATACTATCTATTATTCAGTATTTGTTGTTTGGCAGCCAAAACTTTCCAAGTTTGATGAATTCTTTTGCATTTAAAACTTTCCAACAAAAAGCTATTTCTTGCCATTCTTTGTTCATTCTAGTCAAACTGCTAGAAGACTCATTGACAACTGTAATCAAACATATGGTGGGCAATCCATTTATAAATGTATACTAAAGAGAAAAAGATAATGCGGCAACCAACAGAGCTTGAATTAAGAAGAAAGACAGTGACAGTGACTTACATGTAATTCCTGCCAATTGCTTAGCTCTTCACCACATTCCTTGTACTGACTTGACTCCTCATAATATTTACCATGGGCCATAAATTCTGGGACTCTTTCAAGCCCTCATAAGGAATGATGCTGTTGTTGCTATGCTGAACCACATTACTGTTGAGATCTTCAATGTCTTTCTTGTATACCACACGCAACCCGCATTTCTTCACCAAGCATGAATATGTGTCATCAATTTTAATTCCAATCTCACGGAATCCATTTGCATCACATTCCCACAGTGATTTTCTGTCCTCCTCCCAAATGTCTTGAGGAAGCAAATACAATAGCCAAATATGAGTTGAGGAAGCAACTATATCATAGCTAATGTAGCAACACGATTTTCTTCCATCACTATCTATAAAAGACATATCTTTTCCATTGGCTCTCAATCGGAACTGAACTGGACCGTAACAAATTTGTTGACATGGAAGAGGAAAAAATGCAACGCAAACAGCAATCCCAATCCAGTCATTACACAAATGAGAAAAAGGTTCCATTATATTCACTTCATTCCCCATACAGTGATGGCTAAACCACTCCGGCATTTCACTTCCAGGGAAAACAACATCATATGTTTCCCCGAAATAGTTAGGAGAGAGTCCCTGAAACATACAAAGATAATGCTTAGAACTATGAGAGAGAGAGAGAGAGAGAGAGAGAGAGAGACCTGAGGAGACTTTTTTATAACTGCAAAAAACAAGTCAATGAATCCTTGATTGCTAGACAGTTTGTTGCAATTTGTAAGAAAGAGTCTTGGCTCAAATGAAGAATTTGGTCCCAACAGATCTGGTACCGTTTCCAATGAGGAGCAACCAAATCCTTCAACATAACCCATATTTAAAGGAAGCTTTGGAAAGGATTGAAGACTCGTGCAATTATCCACGCATAAAAAATTCAGATTAGATAGCTGAGCGATGCTTTCCGGAAGGCAACTAAAATTATTTCCACGTAGAATTAAATATTTTAAAGAGAATAAGCAAGCAATATCATTGGGGATTTCCTTGAGATTGCAATTACTTAAATTCAAATTGGTCAAAGAAGAAAAACCAAGTAGAGAAGACGATAGCAAGCCCATGGATTCGGAACTTCTCGACAGTGGATAAAAAGGGAGAAGCTGAAATCCACCAAAAGCTATTTTTTTTAAAGTTTCGAACATGGCATTAGAAGGAGGCATCTGTCCGATCCCATCAAAACTTTCACCACGCCCCAAGTTCTCTATTAGCTTTGAGCAGCCGGAAAGATTGAGATATTTAAGCCCCGTCAAACTAAAAAAGGTGCTAGGAAGAGATACAAGATTTTTACAATTCCTTACATCCAATGAAACAAGGCCACTCAAATTCCCAATTGATGTGGGTAGTTTTGTAATAGCAGTGCCATTTAAGTAGAGTTCTATTACACATCCCATATTCTCCCCAAATTCTGGAATTGTTTTAATTTTTGAGCAGTTGGAAAGAATAAGGATCTTTAGAGACTTCATCTCAAATTTTCTTGGAAGACTTTTGAGATTTTCACAACCTTTTAAATTAAGAACAGTAAGCTTTTTCAACATCTCCCAAGACTGTAAAAAGCCAAAAGACAAAATAATTTTTAGCTTCAAAAACCTTATAATTTAATGAAACTATTGAAAGAAAAGTTGTAGAAGGGTATTCATTACCTTTGTTCCTGTCCAAAGTTGTTCAATGTTGCTATAACACATGTGAAGTTCACTTAACTCATCTGGTTGGAAACTTGTTGGCAAATATTTTGAAGGGTACCCACGCCAATTAAGATATCTTAAGCCATTAGGAAGACTTTTGGGATCATACATGAGGTGAGAATCTTCAATTATGAGGAGTTTTAGATGATTCATCTTTGAAAATGATTCACGATTCCAATGTGCCCCTCCTGTTGGTAGAAATGGTAAGACGATGCCTTGAATTTCTTCTGTTCCCTAATAATCATGAACAAAATGGATTGGTTAATAGTAAAATGTATAATTACCAAAACATTTATGTTAAACTATGTTGAATTAATTAGGTATATTCTTGGGTTCTATCAATAAGCTCTTACCGTATTATTTGTCAACACATTGTCAATATCTTCATACAACCACAATCTACTACGCTTCTCAGGTTGGTCATTTGGGCACTCTCTACGGACTATATCTCGACCCATTTCTTGGAGTAAATCATGCATCCACAATTGATTGTCTTCCAACTTGATGAGAGATTTTTCAATAAGAGTACTTAATCCAATTTTAGGGTAAAGCTCGAGACAATCTAATATTGGAATAACAGTTTCTTGATTTTTATGATTAAAGAAGCATGCAATATTCAAGAAAATTTCCTGCTCTGTTTCATGTAATCCATCAAAACTTATTTGAAGTACATTGAGAATTTTTCTTTTAGGAAATTTTCTAAGCCTGTCTAATACACTTTTCCATTCAAAAGTACTTCTTCCGTTCAAAATGGAACCCAAAACCTCAATGGCTAAAGGAAGGCCACTAGCATAATGTACAAAGGCTAGGGATAGCTCTAGATAATCTTTAGGAGGATGCTCTTTGTCAAAAGTTTTCAAACTAAAAAGATGAAAAGCTTCATCATTACTCAATCCTTCAACCTCATATATTCCATCTACTTTTTGTGTCGTTAGCAACTTCACATCTCTTGTTGTTATGATAACTCTACTACCTGGACCTAACCAATCATGCTTCGCACCTAATTTGTTCATCTGGACTAATTCATTTACATCATCAATAATGAGAAGAATCTTTTTGTGACGTAACCCATTCTTGATCATGTAAACTCCATTATCAACATCTTTTACATTCATGTCTTTTAGAATTGAAAGATCATTCAAAAGTTTTTCTTGTAATTGAAGTATGCCATATTTTTCGCAAACTTCCCTGACATTAGCAACAAAACTACATGCTTCAAATTGATTAGAAATCATACTGTAAACAACTCTTGCTAGAGTTGTTTTACCCACTCCTCCTGTTCCTCTAATTCCTATCATGCGAACACCATTTGACTCTAGAGCTAAATGTGACATCAATTTCTCAATTCTCGAACTTGTTCCCACTAGTCCCTCGGTTACTTCAAAGAATGTATAACTCTGTTTATTTATTATCACTTTCACAATATTTTCAATAACTTCTGACTCAAGCCTACAATGAAGAGAGAATAATAAGCAATGAGTTTAAACCTCCCATGACAAGACCCAAATTAGAAAATTTTACAGATATATAGCATTTAGTATAGTTGATTAAAACTGAAATCCCAACAAATAAATGTATATACAACCTATAATTTAAAATCTGAATAAATCGTTTTAGTTTAGTTCATTCCTTAAGAAACCTAGGTTTAATCTGAGACATGCAATATATACTCTATATTAAAAATCTGAATATTAGCTGGATTTAAAAAAAATAAAATCTAATTTCATGCTACCTATGTTTCCATGTTAGGGTGGGTTTTGAGTCTGATAAGTTTTCGACCTAGGATAATATAAGCAACTCCAGGTTTTTTTTTCCCCTTCATTGACCCAAAAAAAAATTGGGGAAAAAAGAAGAAGATATTTTGAATGTAAGATTTCCCTTTTTATAACACAATGTTCTCATAAAACAAAAGTTGCTTAGGGTTTTACTTAGTTTAACTAGTAAAATCTATTATCGATGAACCAATCTTAGTATGATGATTAAAAAAAAAAAATCATTAGAAACAAATCTCATATATTAAAACTATATAAAAATGAGAGTAATATTACAGTCACAAACTATTTTACAACATTTTTATAAAATGTTGATGTGGCCAATCTCTTATTAGTTTTCATCTAGGTCCACTGTTAATATCACTTTTTCATTTACCAATAATCACTCACCACATCAGTATTTTGTAAAAAAATTTGTAAAATAGTTTATATCTCTAACATTATTCTAAAAATAAATAAATAAACAAAAACAAAGGTCACTGTATGTTTCATTGCATTTAATTGAGTGAAATATTACCCATGTGGAAATAATAATAAATGTCTTATAAAATAATGAAAAGGTGAAGAACACCTTTGGCTGAAATGATAACTTGTATATCTTTATCTTTATGACAGTTGGGACTTGGGAATGCAGTTAATTTTTTTTTTTCTCATAATTGTTAATGAGATTTTTTGTGAGTAATGTTATATTCATAATATTTTCACAAAAAATTCTAGATAAGAAGTTATTACTCATTCCAATTTAAGCAATTCACTAAAATAAGACAACTAGTTACAACTTGCTGCTTATGATTTATTGTGAAATTGTTGTTGTAGATGTAACATTGCATTTTCTTTTGGTTTGTGTTGCCCTTGAATGTGGGTATAGAGTTTATCAAATTACGTTAACATTTGTGTCTAGTATTGCTTACCTTTTTATTTACATGTTTCTTCACAACAAATTAGTATTAGAAGTAGAACTTTTACTATTACAACAAGTAACTTATAATGAGTTTACCCAAAAAAAATTTTGACAGCTCTGTTTCCACGTATAAGTTTGACAATTCTCTCAGTCTCTCTCTCTCTCCTTTTTTTCATTACCAAATGAGTTAGTCAACAACTAATAAAATTCCTTTCTTCGGAAGAAAAAAGAGAATATGATATCAAGTAGAGCTGCCACTGGAATTTGTAATTGCTTGAGCTACTGTACATTTCAAATTAATCATGCAATACAAAATTGTACTTGAAGCAAGTATTTTGGTTGATCTTTTCATGTTTATCCTTTTCAGGGCCCACAAAGTCCAATTGCATCTCAAACTATTGATGCAAAAAATATGTTCTATTTTATCTCTATATATTAAGAGAGTTTAGAAAGTTAATTATGGTTTCAAAAAATATCAAAAGTAACCATAATCTAATTAGATAATCTTTATTCTTAAAAAATAAAAAATAGGGTTAAAATTGTAATTTAATAAAATTAAAAAAAAATACTACCAAAGAAACTTTTTTCCTAAAAATTAGACACTTTATCTAAACATATCTCACGTATGTTTGATATATTTTTTCCCTAAAAACTAGCACACTCTAAATTCAGCAATTTACTCCATTTGTAATCCTAAATTTTAGTTTTATTAATCTATTACAAATTTTAAATTTTAGTTTTAGAAAAATCTCTTCCTATATAACCCCGCTAACAATAGATAAATTCAAATTGAAAAATTATACTCCCTCCGTCTCAATTTGTTTGCTCTCTATTCCATTTTGAGATGTTTCAAAATATTGTCATGTTTCTAAAAATAAAAGTAATTAATTTACCAATGTTCCTATTATATCCTTACTTTATTTCAAAACTATTTGAAAAGAAAATTAACAAATATTTAAAAAAATCAATCTAACTGGAGCACCTTTTTAGTTACCTTATTAAGAATAACTCATTTTTAAAAAAATGATAAATTTATTTAAGGGTAATTTTGTAAACTTATACATTTTTATAAGGTAAACAAGATAATAAATGATGTTCTCTTAAAAAATTTGACTTTTCAAACAGGACAAACAAATTGAGACAGAGGGAGTATTAAATTTATTAAAAAAAAAAAGTCTCATCACACGTACAGAGCGCATGTGATGAGGATAGTATATACTATTGGTGTGCAGTAGTAGAAATTCATTAAAAATTTTAAATGTTATCAAGGAAAATATTTCCCTTATATGTTAAAGAGCTTTTTTATTTTATTATTTTTTTTTTAGAGAGAATATATTAAAGAGTTTTGTAGTTCAATTAGCACCTTTTGATATTTTCAATAGAGATGTTTATGGTTCAAATTAAAATTCAAATCTCCTCTCCCATAATATATTTCACATTTATCATTAAATTGAATAATAAAATAGTTAATAAAAATAAAATAAAAAGTAATTTAATTTACATTATAAATGATTATACAAGACTAAGTTTACTACTTAACTTAAAAACTATGACAGATGATTAAACTAACTTGAAATTTCTTTTAACTTTTAAAGTAATTTAAGCTCTTATGTAGTGCTTACTAAAAAAATCCCTTAGAACAATTGCATCAATCTTTGCACATCTAATTCTCAAAAATTGCCCACATCAAACCGTGTAAAAATGTGTAAAGATATAAAAACTACAATACTGTGTAAATATACATGAGTACTATAGCTGTGTATTTGATTATTTTACAATTTTTTTCTCTCTTCCTCTCTCCTCTATTCACTGAACGTCAATAATAAAATAGTTAATAAAAATAAAATAAAAAGTAATTTAATTTACATTATAAATGATTATACAAGACTAAGTTTACTACTTAACTTAAAAACTATGACAGATGATTAAACTAACTTGAAATTTCTTTTAACTTTTAAAGTAATTTAAGCTCTTATGTAGTGCTTACTAAAAAAATCCCTTAGAACAATTGCATCAATCTTTGCACATCTAATTCTCAAAAATTGCCCACATCAAACCGTGTAAAAATGTGTAAAGATATAAAAACTACAATACTGTGTAAATATACATGAGTACTATAGCTGTGTATTTGATTATTTTACAATTTTTTTCTCTCTTCCTCTCTCCTCTATTCACTGAACGTCAACGCTACTGCTCTCTCTCATCTCACAATCTCCTCCCTCAAAGCCTCCATGGCTGGACCAAGCTCAACCATAATTGTACCCACACAACCGAGCTTAACCACAGCTGAACCCACGCAACCATAAACACCAGCATTTTACGACAGCTCCACCACCAAACAATAGAACCCACGCAACCACAGCCACCAGTGATCTACGGCGGCACCATCGACGTTAATGTCATCATTTTCTTTCTTAAAATTTATTCTATTTTCTCTTAGTTTGTTCTATGGTTTTGGGGGTATTGATTTGACTTGGTTGTGAAGCTCTATTTTATCTTTGTTTGGTCTTTAGGTTTAGGGATTTTGATTTAACTTGTTTGTTAAAGCTCTAATGTTGCTTGTATGTGATTTTGATTTCAAATATATTTAGGATCCTTGAATCTCCAAAAAAGAAAGAAAAAAAATTCAGGGGGGCTAAGCTATATATATAGAGTTGAGTTCAAGTTATGCTTAGTGTAACTCTAAGTAATATATTTTGACAAATTCACCGTTAGCTTACATTATCTTTATATATTCTCCATACTTGCAAAATTTTAAGGTGTTTAAAAATTAATAGTCATGTCATCAATCAATTGTTTAAATTCAAGTTTTTGTAATTTAAAATAATGTATAAAAAATGAGTTTATAAATCGAATGGTAAATAATATCCAATTAACATAAAAATTGACATGAATGTTAAGAACGTATAGAACATGTAATTCAACGGTGAGATTTTCAAAATATGAATTCTATAACAAGTTATTGGGTGGTGTAACATTACTTAGAGTTACACCAAGTGTAACTTGAACTCAACCTCTCTATATATATATATATATATAAATCCAAAGAATAACATACACACATATTTCACATATTTAGGAGAAAACATCATTTTAGTCCTTATATTTTTGTGTCGTAGTCAATTTGATTCCTACATTTTAGTAACAGTCAATTTGATCCATGTTATTTTCACCTTGTAGGCAATTTGTTCCCTATAGTTAACTTACTAATGAAATAGCTTATGTGGCAAATGGTGTAAATGGTTGGCATACTTAAAAATGGCATGGCTAATAAAAAAAATAAAGTTTTTTTAATAAGAATTTATTGGTATTTAAATTAACAATTTTTTTAAAAAAAATTTATCAATTTAAAAAGAATGAAAAACAAAATTTTAGACCATTCTCAATTTTCCTTTTCAGCCAAACACCAAAACACGAAACTCAAAAACAAATTTGTACCATATCTGACTATTCTTCTCTCTCAAACTCTTTATCTTACTATCTTTCTTTCTCCCTTGCAAACCCATAGTTCTCACTTTCTAATGACTCTAATCTACAACTGAACCTAGCTTCAATCCTCCATGGCCGAAGCACATATCGGCCTCCATAGCCGAAGTCCTTAAGCTCTTCTAGCATTTACTACCAGCAGCACCGCCGCTTTGATTGCCAGCGAAAACTCAATGTCTTCGCTCTCCTCCGCGGCCATTGACCGCCGCAACTCCATCGGACACGATGTTGGCCATAATAGATAACACACGCAGACAATTTCACAAACGTAGACACCTTCCCTCCATCAATTCTTTCCTTGGAACCATTTTCTCTTTGCTTGCCCAGAAACAAAACAAAATATAAAAAAGCAATTGAAATATTGGTCTTCTGGGTATTCTTTAATTGAATACGTGTATTTGTTGTTGTTAGTTTGATTGTGAGTTTGTTGCGAGATTTCAGAGATAGTGAGATAAAAGAAGAGAGAGACAGATATTGGAGAGGGATCAAATCTGGGTTTTACTGTTTAAGAGAGAAACAAATAAAGAGAGAAGCGGAAAACAAATTTGGAACAAATTTGAGTTTGAGTTTTGTGATTAGTTACCAGGAAAATACAAGAAAATTTGAGGATGATCATAATTTTTTACTCTTGAAATTTTTTTTTTTTTAATTCAAATATTGACATGAAATTTTTTAATGACCAATAAAATTTTTATTATTATTTTATTAGCCATGTTATTTTTATGTATGTCAACAGAGTATATCGTTTGCTATATAGGCAATTTCGCTGATAAATTAATGGTATAGATCAAATTGACTATAATGTGAAAATAATAGGAACCAAATTGACTATTACTAAAATGTTGGGACCAAATTGACTATAATTCTGAAATGTGAAGACCAAAATCGTATTTTTGTCATTTATTTATTTATTGCTTATACATGAATTTTTTGTAATTTTGATTTAACCTATGATATTTTCTTACATTAATAAAGATATTTACATCAAATAAGTGTTGGTACTTTTTACATCTTTGCAAAAAAAAAAGAAAAAAAGAAAAAAAAAGAAGAAGAAGTAAGCTTGGACATGTCTAAAAATATACACACCTGCCCTCCGTCACTGGCTTTACAATAGATCAATTTTTTAATTCTGAACTTATATACCTCTCAAAAAAAACTCTGAACGTATATGAAATTTGATAACGGTCATCTTGTTAATCCATTGTTTACGCTATTGGGTTCTAAAATCATATTGTTTAGTAATTATGTTTGCTATTATTCTCTAAATTAAAAAAAAAAAAAAAAAAAAAAAAAAAAAAACTCTGTCATTCTTATTTTCTTTCTCCCACTTTCCAAAGATTGAGATTTATTCCGAATCTTCTTATTTAAAAATTTTAACCTTATCCTATTCTATACTTTAAATTCTTTCATTTTATTTAAACTATTTAATGAGGTATTTCTTGATAAATTAAAGGATCAAATCTTATTTCCTCAAAAAAAAAAAAAAAAAATCATCAAATCTTACACTGGTTATAGTAATATAAATTACCTATCAGTATAATGTGAGCGGATTTAACATAACATATATTATAGTCATAACATCGTATTGTATGATGTAATTCATGGTGTGCATATATATATATATATATATATATATAGAGAGAGAGAGAGGAAGTGCTATTTGAAACATTTTTAAAAAAGTCAAATTACTTTACCTATCTTGTGAATGCCACCCGGAGAGATTGACCACTTCACTCAAAGCGGCTCGCCACGTTTGCACCTTCTCTGTGTTCCCCTTCAAACGTTTTTCATGCTTAGCAAAGGCTTGTGAAAAAGTTCCCTTTTGGTATCGTACATCAGATGGGTCCACTTTATAAAATATAGGTAGAACGGTCATTTCATTCTCTTTCATGCATCGAATGATCTTCGCAAGTTCATCCAAGCACCATGTTGAAGATGCATAGTTTCTTGAGAGAATAACAATAGCAAATCTCGAGTCTTCTATTGCTTTCAAGAGTCCTGGTGCAATAGATTTTCCTTTCTCAAGTTTTTCATTGTCTCTAAAGGTAGAAATACCCGAACGTTGCAAAGCGGCATATAGATGGTCAGTAAAACTATTGCGTGTGTCCTCGCCTTTGAAACTAAGGAAAACATCATATATCCATCGTCTTGAAGAAGAAGATGATGATGACAATAGTGAGGCTCCTTGAGTACTCATTGCATCCAATGGAAATATGTTGGTAAATCTTGAACCACAATAAGGATAAAAATAAATTAGTAAAAAAACAATTTGAAAGATGTGTGTGGAAAGTAAAATAACTATAGCTAGGGAAGAAGAATATGATTTAAACATGGATTTTTTGAGAAAAGAAAAATAGAAGAGATAGATGTGTCTGAAAAGTGAAAAATTACAGATTTAAGGAATTGCAGCTGTGGTTATAAAGCTCAAAAGCTAGCTTGAAATAATGCGGCCTTCTCCAACCTTTTCTTTTTCTCTTACTAACTAAACTGATTATTTTTGAAAGCTAAGTATTTTTTTTTCCCACTAACAAGTTTGAACCCCTTTTTATTTTCCTTTAAACAAATAGGTGTGCATGTGGTCTTTTCTTCTAGGAATCTTACTGGCAAAACAATGACCAAAAAATATTTTTAAATGTAATGATTATTTTTAATATAAATATATACACACAGGATAAACTCAATTATTTTTAACTGAAAAGATAAATCGTTCTCCATGTAATTGGTTCATTAAAGGACTGATCAAACAAAGGCTAAATCCTTCCTCCACACATCCTGAATAGAATTAGGTAGGGAGTTCTTATTACTACAAGCAAAAGATCTGAGAGAGGCAGCAAATTTAGCTAAAGCATTTGCTTCCCTAAAAATGAGAGCTGGGAGAAAAGAACATTCATAGAGAGAAGCTTTGACATCAATTATACAATGTTTTTACCAATTCAAACTATCTACCATGTTTCTTTTAACTGTAGGAGTTACCAGATCAAGCGTGAGGGGATCAGTCTCAAAACCCCTTTTTGTTTTATGAACTTTAATATGTCAACAACTTAAGTGTGTCCAGCAAATACACTCTAAATTAAGTTGCTACTCCCTTACTCTTAGGACAAGAATGCAGGCAAGTTCAATATCCTAATGACCCAAGTGGCCACCATCTGTTTGAAAGGAATAAATCGTAGCATATTCTTGATAAATCTTGAACCACTAAGTAGTTCCATTGCAATTTCAAATTGAAGTAAAATAGATTAGAGGAGCAAAAAAATCTTTGTTGTTGATATTTTATTTCAAGGAGGGAAGTAGAAGACATGGATGTGTGCAAGAAAAGTAATAACTTACAAATTTGGAGAATTGCAGAACTTTTGTTGTTGTGAACCTCTGTAACCTCTTGAAACAACGCTTCTGGATATAGTTCTAATTTAAAGAACAAACTTTCTATTTTAGAACAAAGTTTCTCTCCAAACTAGTTTGGAGAGAAACCCTACAAACTCATCATATATTTTTGTATTGAATGTGAATTTTGAAAATCTAACCGTTGAGTTTCAAAATACCCCCAAAACCCAAAAAATGACCAAAATACCCCCAAAACCCAAAAAATGACCAAAATACCTCCGAAACCTAAAAATTACCAAAATACCCCCAAAACCCAAAAAATTACCAAAATACCCCCAAAACTCAAAAAATGACCAAAATACCCCCAAAACCCAAAAATGACCAAAATACCCCCAAAACCCAAAAATGACCAAAATACCCCCAAAACCCAACAAATGACCAAAATACCCCCAAAACCCAACAAATGACCAAAATACCCCCACGCAGTTTATAGAAGACTAATTTTTAATTTAGTCTTCTATAAATCTAACCGTTGATGGTATTTAGGTCATTTTTTGGGTTCTGAGGGTATTTTGGTCATTTTTTAGGTTTTGGGGGTATTTTGGTCATTTTTTAGATTTCGGGGGTATTTTGGTCATTTTTTGAGTTTTGGGGGTATTTTGGTCATTTTAGAGATTTTTAAGGTATTTTGGTCATTTTAGTGGTTTTTAAGTATATTTGGTGATTTTAGAGATATCAGGGGTATTTTGGTCATTTTAGAGGTTTCATGGATATTTGGCTAATTTTAGAGATTTTGGGGATAATTTTGGATGTCCAAGGGTATATTGGTAATTTTGGAAGATTAGGGGTATTTGCATCATTTTAGGTATTTAAGGGTATTTTGAAGGTCAAAAGGGTATTCAAGTAGTTTTAGAGGTATTTGGGTCATATTGGGTTAAATGGGTGGGTTACTAATTAAATGGGTTGGGTTGGTAATGGATAATTAATTTATATATAAACGGGTCATAAATGGATAAATGGATAATTATACACCCAACCAATTTATTACCCAATCCATTTATGACCCAACCCGCCCATTTGCCACCCCTAGGTGCAAGCAATACATAATTAATTACTCAAAAGCAGCTTGAAATAACGCGGCATTCCAATCTGTTGTTTTTCTCTTACAGTAGAACCCCTTTTTTATTTTCCTTTAAACAGAAGTAGGTGTGCAATTCACCCTTTTCTTCTAGGAATCGTCCTAGCAAAAGCAAAACAACGACAACAATTATTTTTAAATGGTAACGATTTTACTTTAATATACATAGAGGAAATTATTTATAACTGAAAAGATAAACCCATCTCCATGTAATTGGTTGATTAAAGGGTTAAGGATTCACGAATCACACCCTCTAACTGTATGGGTCAAGTCAACAAATCCTTTTTTTTTTTTTTTCTTTTGTCAACATACCATTTCTTTCGGCATCTTCCAGTCAAAAGGGTGACTGGAGGTTATCAAATTGATACTAAAATAAATAAATAAATAAATAAATAATACTAATAAAAATAAAATAAATAAATAAAGACAAGACTTCTTTACACATTCTGCGTACAGGAAGAGGAAAAAAAAAAGTACTATTTTTACAATAATTTCACAATATTTTAACAATAAATTTTAAGTGGTAAGTTGTTAAGGGTTGTTATTGATTGGGTAAAAAAATAATTTTAATGATAGGTTTAAATTGGAATTAATAACAACTAATCACCTATAATTTATTCTTAATTAAAATCCTATGAAATAATAAAAATATTATAGACGTAACATTTCTCATAAAATAAAAATAACTTTTGGGTTGGAATGAGCATCCACTTGTAATTATATATACTTTCATTTTTGCCATTCGCTTTCTTTGCTAATCATTTTCAATCAGTTTATAAAATAAATTAGATTCAATAATGTAAGCAAGTAGTTAAATTATATATATCTGTTTCTTTAATATACAATAACTATCACCTTGAGGTGTCCTACTCCTAGTTGCATTGGACTGTCCTCCAACTGTCATTACTAGTTTATAAAATATATTGTTCATCATCTTTAAGCGTGTCAATTCATCTAAGCTTAAAAAATAATCCTAGCATGTACAACCAAAGTCACCCACGCAGCAATAATGTCCCATCTGCAAAAGGGTATGAACCTAACCTAAAAACAAGGACTATATCTACTTATATATGGCAATAAACTCTTTTAACTCGAAGTTAATTGATTGACATTTTTTATATTTTTAATTAAAATATTGAGGATTAAAATCCTTCCTCCGTCAATTATTGATTTATAAAAAGAAAAATTAAAAAGAAATCAATTTTCATCCATGTTGCCTCTCCTTCTAGGAATCTACCAGTCAAAAGAAAGACCGAAAGTTATCAAATTGATTAAAAATAATAATAATAATAATACTTTTTTTTTGCTAGGTAATTGCAGGGAATAGAATCCCGAACTCATGAATACAAATGGTACCTGATACCACCGGGCTACAAGGCTCAGTGGTATAATAATAATAATACTTAATAAAACAGAAAGTTATCAAATTGATTTTAAAAAAATAATAATAATAATAATACTAAATAAAAAGGGTATTTGGTTCATTGTAATGTGTCATTAATGTGATGCATATTACCTTAATGTAACATTAAGGTTTTTGGTTCATTTAATTTTTTCCAACATTACCGTAATCTAGATTACAAAATATATCACATTACTATAATTACATCACCTTCTAAAATGGGGTGATCTAACATTACTTATTGGTGGGGATGTAATAATTTATTGAATTCACAAAATTTATTCAAGAATCACACCCTCTAGGCTTTAACTGTTGTGAGTCAAGTCAACAAATCTTAATTTATTCAAGAATCACACCCTCTAGCCTTCAACTGTTGTGAGTCAAGTCAACAAATCATTCTTTTTCATTTTCTTTTGTCAAGATACCATCTTTTTCTTCCGAGCATCTTCCAATCAAAAGGATGACTGAAGGTCATCAAATTGATAATAAAATAAATAAATAAATAATAAATAAATAAAGACCCATGAAGACTTCTTTACACATTTTGCGTTCAGGAAGAGGAAAAAAAAAAGAAAAAAAAAAGGAGAAATACTATTTCTACAATAATTTTATAATATTTTAATAATAAATTTTAAGTGGTAAGTTGTTAAGGGTTATTATTGGTTAGGTAAAAAAATAATTTAAATGGTAGGTTCAAATTATAACCAATAACAACTAACTGCCTATAATTTGTTGTTAAAATACTATGAAATAGTGAAAATATTATAGACGTACCACTTCTCATAAAATAAAGATAGCTTCTTGGTGGCCAACTATAAATTAAAGTCTTGTTTATATTGGTTTTGACAAAATTATAAAGTTCTCTTCGTATTGCTTTCTTTATGTCTATTTAGAATCGAAATGTGATCATGATGTATTGCGCATAAATGCTTAGTGGAATCTGCAAACTTTATGAGTAATTCATCCTCTAATTAATTTTGTATAAGCAGTGGGTGAATTAGCTAGACGCAGTACATAATAATTACTTTAGCTTCATTGGTTCCAATCCTTATCATTGAATTGTTTGTTGATTTTTCAATTTTTAGAGCAAAGCTTTTACATTTTTACTAGTCCCAGACTTATGCGACAGGTGGAAATAAATAATTATTTTATAATTTTAATATAATGTATAATTTGTTGAACATAATTTGTTCTCCCCTAAAAATTAAAAAATTGCTATTTGGTCTAATTAGGTCTACTTTGTTCCCCTTCAGTCCAATTAGGTCCACTTCAGTCTACTTTGGTCCAATTTGGTCCAATTAGTCAATTTAAGTCCCCCTCGGCTCATTTTGGATTAATTGGACCTTAAATTGATTCTTTTTATAGGTCAACTTTTCAGATTTAGCTCAAAAATTCATTTTTTTTCCCTTAATTTTTGGGTTAAAAAGTATGAAATTCTATTATATTTGGGTTAAACTATTTAGTTTGGGTTAAAAAACAAAAACAAAATAGACATTATAAATTAGAAATATGATCCCTAAAAATGATAAATATTCAAAAGTCCTATTTGGTCTACTTCAGTCCTAATTAGTTTATTTTGTCCTCTTTGGTCCACTTTGGTTCTATTTGGTCCACATTGGTTCTATTGGGTCCATTCATTCACATTGGTCCTATTCTATCTACTTCAGTCCTATTTCATCCACATTGGTCATATTCAGTCCATTCCACTTTGGTTCCATTCCACTTTGGTTCTATTTGGTTCACATTTGTCCTATTCGGTCCATTCTGTCAACTTAGGTCCTATTAAATCGACATTGGTCCTATTCTGTCCAATATGGTCCTATTCAATCCACTTTGGTCATATTCAATCCTATTTGTTCCTATTCCGTCCATATGTCCACTTTGGTCCTAATCTGTCCATTCGTTCTTATTCGATCCACCTTGTTCCCATTCAGTCCTATTCTATCCATTCAATCTATTTGGTCCACTTGTATCCACTTCGGTCCATTTTATGCACCTACATATAAGGAAAATATATGTTTGGGTTTAGACTACCTATTCTAAATCCATATATATATATATATATATATATATATATATATATATATCTCAAACTCGTACTATTTAAAATTTTAAGCATAATATTTATTGTTGCTATATTTTTGTTGAGCCACATTAACATAACATTTCAGTTCACTCCAGTCTGATTAAATTTAAGTAAAAGTCTCTCTAAACCTTAAGGCAATAAATATACAAATTTAATTTTTAGGGTAGTTACTCGTTTGTTTTAACGTCATTACTTTTAAATGAATTGCATGAAATTGATTATACCTTCAAGCAAAATGAATATATATATATATATATATATATGTGTGTGTGTGTGTGTGTGTGTGTGTGTATTTTTATTTAAATAAATTATTCAAATTCTCCATTCTCTTAAAAGAGATTATTATGCTAATCAAGACTCATAACAAACTTATACTAAAAATGTATAATTTATTCTCTAAATTTTATTGTAGATAATTTGTTCTCCCTAAAAATTAAAAATTTTCAAAAAATAATTTCCATCATTTTACAAATATGTAATTTTATCATTTTTGATGTTTTTAATTGATATTATTCTTTTATGAAATGGTCATATTCTTATAACTATTTTTATTATGTATTATATTTTCCTAATTTCTTTTGGTACAACTAAAATTTTTAATTTTCAAAGTTATTATTCAAATCTCATTATTTTAAGGAGTTTATTATGATAATCAAAACTTATCATATAATTACAATTAATATTATTTAAATAATTAATAGTACACTCAACCCAAACTTGTATTTTGCCATTCTTAAGTAAGTACACCGAATTGGACCAAAGTAATCTGAAATGGATCAAATAGATTGAAGTGGACCAAATTGGACTAAATAGACCTCAGTTTACTATATAGATCAAATTGGACTGAATAGATCGAAGTGGACTGAATTGACCGAATGGGCCAAATTGGACTGTAGTAGAACGAATGGACCTAATTGAATTGAAGTGGACTGAATTGGACCACAATTGACCGAAGTGGACCAAAGCAGAACGAACTAGACCAAATTGATGAAGTGGACCAAAATAGAATGGATTGAATGTCATTTTGTGATTAGCTTAGCAATGATTGTGTTTTTTAGTGTAGGACAAGCACTTTTGTGTATGCAGTTTCTTCAACAAGTATTTGGCATTGATACCATGAAACAATGGGTGGGAGTATAAAAATTGAAGTTTTGAACCGTTTAATCCCCTTGTGTATTTGTGTGTTTCACAAAATAAAAACCACGTGTACTATACTATCACTACACTCTCAGATCTCCACCAAATAAATGCCACACTGGCTGCTGTCAGAGAAGTTTTACACCAAGCTAGAAGCATGCCAAAGCCATTAAAGACAAGACTACTAACAGCCCCATAGACTTGCTCAGCACTAGTAACGGCAGACCTTGACTACATGAGAGAAGAGGGGTTCATTTTTTCTTGTCTGTTAGCTGATCATAGGGTGTTAACTGTTAAGTTTGATTTGGAAATATTTCTAAACCATTATGAACGTGTTGTTTTGTAACTTTTTCTCTTTTCTTTGTGGTAAAAAAAGAAAAACATTAGTATCCTATTTGACTTGTGTAGTAATTTTTATTTTATATATGTTTTTATTAGGGAAGTGTTTATTTATTTATTTTTTAAATAAAAAAGATAAAGCTTTCAATTTATTTTCTGCCTCTTGTCTTTTATCTTATAAGAAAGAGAAACGGTTTCGGATTTGAACAGGTTATCAGGTTCAGGTCCACTTTTGTCCGTTCAGTTGTATCCAATGTCTTTTTAGTGAACGTGTTGAATTGCAAACAATGTCAAGTAGTGTACATAGTCTAAAAGTAGTGTACATATCTTTTAGATTGAAAGCCATAAGTGGAATCACACTAGGAGCACTCACAGCAGTGGTGTTATATTGATATATTGGTATTTTTTAGCTCCTCAACCACAAAAAGCATGCTCTAGCAATAGAGCTAAATCTATTTTTTTTAGCTCAATTGCTAGAGTGCACATCTATAGATAGATGTGCACTGTTCATGAGAGCCAAACAAAAAAAATATTATTTTAATCCTAGGCCCAATTAAAATAATAAAAGTGGTTCTCTCTCTCAGTCACTCTCACCTCACAACTCACACTGTGCCTCTCTCTCTCTCTCTCAGTCACTTTTACCTCTCTGTCTCAACGTCTCCAACCCACGCCTCTGCCGGCCTCAACGTCACCGACCCAAGCCGACCCAAGCCCCAAGTCGCCGATCCACACCTCCGCCCAGTCCTCCATCCCAACACTCACCCAACGTCGATCAAACCCATCTGCCTCAGACCCACTTCTCTTTCGCCAATCAGACCCATGCCGACATTGTCCTCCCCAAGTCGCAAGCCACCGCTGCCGCCCATCTCTCTATTCTCTTTTCTGTGATTGAGTTTTTATTTTATTTTTTTATTTTATGTATTTTCATATGGATTTGGTGGCTGTGGTGGTGGTGGTTGATTTTGGTTATGGTAGTGGTGGTGGATGATTTTGACAGTGGGTTTGTGGATTTTGGTTGTGGTGGTAGTGGATGATTTTGGCTTTGGGAGTGGGTTTTGTGTATTTTGGCTATGAGTTTTGTGGTTTATGGTTGTGGTTGTGGTTGTGGTTGTGGTTGTGGCAGTGGCAGTGGGTTGTGGTTGTAGTTGTCATGGTTGGTTGTCATGGCTGGTGGTTTGTGGTAACTGGTGGTGATGGGGTTGTGATTGTGGTTGTGGTTTTGTTTTTGTTTTTGTTTTTTTTTTCTATGTTGTGTTGTGGTTGCCAAAGTAGAGTGGTGGTTGTAGCCGGTGGTGGTGGTTGTGGGTGTGGCTAATAGTAGAGGTGGTTGTGGTTGGTGCTGTGGATGTTTTTTGGGTAGTGGGATATATTATTTTATTGTAGGGGATATATTATTTTATTGTGATGTTTATATTATTTTATTGTGTTGAAAGCTAAAATAGATTCATTGCGGCAGTATGTGTGTAGGTAAAATAGATAAATTAACTTTTGGTGGAGCTAAAAATTGAAAAGCTAAACTTTTAGCTCCACTGCTGTGGATGCTCTGAGTACATAAAATAAGACTTCTTCCTCTTACTTCAAATCTAGGTCCCCTCATTTCATACTTGAGACATGCTATACTAGCATTATTTGGGGAGTGTAAAAATTTAAGAGAACCACCTCTGGCAATCTATTCAACCAACAAGATGAAGGATCATCCACGTGTGAACCATATTCAAGTTCCATATAGTTCCTTGTAGGCATATGACATTATAACTTAATATTTTGAGCTTACTATGCGACTCTAAAGAAGCAAGAAACTAGGATTTGGTATCAATATCTACTTCCCTTAAAAGTTAAAACTAGCCAGAGATGTAATTTCATCTTAATCACCAACAGAATAATTCACATCCATATGGACAGTAAAAGGAGCATACACTATTTTTGTTGCTCTCAGGGAATAGGCGACTGAGAAGCAAATGAACAAAGTCAAACCTGAGAAAATTTCTAGGCAAAACTACACTATTGGCCTCTGAAATTTACCTTGTGTGCGCAATTGGTCCCTTAAGTTTGAAGCAAGCACAATTAGTCCCTTAAGTTTTAAAACTGAGTTGTATTGGTCTTTTTACTAACTGCTGTTAATGGTGTTACTTACATGGTTAATGGAACAATGACTTAACATTTTTTTTAAATGATGTGGCATGTTTTTAATTAAAAATTACTCTTAAGTGATTTTACCCTCTCTCATACGTTACTTTTTCTTTCTTTCTTCCTCTCTCTCAGATCAACAGAAAATGTTTGCTTCCCATACGTTTTGATTTTTTTCATTTTTTGTGAAGCAAATGGGTATCGCATCTGCAAACCTTCTCCCTCTCTCTCAGATCGGCAGTGTTGTGGATTCGGTGGTTTGCTCTCCTTCTCCCTCTCTATCAAATTGGTGGCTTGGTTTTGTTCTGTGGAGATTGACGGTGCTATGGTGGTGGGTTTGGTATGGGTATTTTGCATGGTGGGCCTATAGTGGTCTGTGGTGGTGTTGGTTTACTGGGTCTATGATTTTTTTTTTGGCGGTGGGTTTACTAGTGGTGGTGGTGTGTAGTGCAGCGGTGGTGGAATGGGGTTGCTAGGGTTTCCTTTTTTGCTTTGATTTTTTGTTGTGGGTATTGTGGCTGATTTGTGGGTAATCGATGGTGGTTGCTTTTGATTTGTGGCTGATTTTTTGTTGTGGGATGTATGGGTTTGATGGTGGTGGTGGTGGGGATGGGTTCACTGTGGTGGAGGTGGCTATGGTTTTTGGTCGAATTTGGGGTCTATAGGTCGGATTTGGATGGTTTGGATCAGATTGGGTGGCATTTGGGTAGCTGAGTGTGGCTGAGTTTTGGTGGAAGGTGTTGACTGTTGATAGGAATTTAAAATATCAAATTTGTTTTTAATCCAGTCAATATGATTTTTCAATTTCATATAACGTGAAAACTTTTTTTTTTTTAATTTTTAATTAAAAACATGCCACATCATTTAAAAAAATACCAAGTCATTGTTCCGTTAGCTATGTAAGTAACACCGTTAACAACAGTTGGTAAAATGATCAATACAACTCAGTTTTAAAACTTAAGGGACTAATTGTGCTCGCTTTAAACTTAAGGGACCAATTGCACATACAAGATAAACTTTAGGGACCAATAGTGTAGTTTCACCAAATTTCTACAAGTCCACGACATGAGGCTAAAAGAAAAAAAAGAGAGAACTTATTAATGGTCATGTGTCTAACCCCTTTGAACAAAGTTCTTCAATATGAGGATGCGAGGTCTCCACTCTCCACAGCCCATTCGCATAATTTCTATCTCTTTTTTTTAGAAAAAAATGATTCCTACAAGTCCATGAAACGAGGCTAAAAAAAAAAAAAAAATTATTATTATTAATGGTCATGTGTCTAACTCCTTTGAACAGAGTTCTTCAATATGTGGATACGAGGTCTCCACAACCTATTCGCATAATTTCAGTCTCTATTTAGAAAAAAATGGTCTCCACGCCTGTTCTGGGCCCCTGAACATAAAGGCATACTTGCAAGCATTTAAGACTATTCAGCAAAGCATTCCACCAGCATCTATAGTTGTGAGATTTGGAAGTAGTAAAAGATTTTTAGAATCTAACTTAAACAAGCAATAAAAATCCATGGGGTTGCTAGGGAGAGAATAGATTTTTGAAAATGCTTAATAACTTGTAAAAATCTATATTATTTTCCTCCTTTCCTTCCATTATTTTCATTGCCAAATGAAGTATGCATAACCCCAGGATTTAACACATTGCTATATTTCTCAATATTTTCATGTATGCTGCACAAACCTGCTGAGGTTGTACAAGCTTGCAGTGGAGTTATCTCTCTCAACCAAAAGCTAAAAGTCAAAATGGGTTACTTGCAAGTATCAAATCAAGTTCTGGATTCCAATTCCACGGGATATATAGCAAACTGAGAAATTTCATTAGTGGTTCTAATTCAGCATCATAATTTACAAGATGAGAACATTAATGTGGATATTGACATATTGTAATTAAATATATTATGAATCATGTACGGTGTACCATTAAATTACGAAGCAGAACCCCATAAATAAAGTGGTGGTGAATATTCTACTTAAGAATGTTGAAGCCAAATAACTCTATCTCACCTTTTGGAATACTTAAATTCAATTTAGTCTAATCCTAGCCAACTAAAAAACCATTCCTAGATGGCTTTCTAATTCTATCCATGTTGTCAAATAGCCTCCCACAAGTGTCATAGTGCATGGGCAGCACAAGGATTCAATTACCAAGAAACAAGTTGTCAACAATGAAGGAAGCAGAGTTCACCTCTTGCAAAGCATTGGAAGAATTTTTGCTAGGGATTCAGAATACCGAGTGATATCATTAAAGGTGGTCTACAATATCACTTTTTTTTAATATAAAAATGTTTAATAATTCAGTATAATTGCATTTATATCTGCCACTTTCAAAGAAGTTAAAAATGACTGGCCACTGCGTTCTGGACATCAGATGAGGAGCTATTTCACACAATAACTTAAAAGTTTATGATCAAATCACAAAAAGGATTGCATATTCAAATTAGAGTGAACATTCCATTTATCTACAAGCCAGTTTACCGTAACATTATTACTAAATTAGGAGCAATAATTTGTTGTCAAGATTCTCTACCCTTTTTATTGATATAATAACCAAGAAAAGATTAATCAGAAGCATACCATGTAGAAGAAAAATAATTTCATTTCACAGCACACACCTGAGTTCATTGATGCGCCACCAAGAGGTGAGAGGAGTGAGCTAAAGTTAATAGGTGTAATGTCTTCAGCAAGCAATGAGGAACCAAAGTCCTTACAGCTAAATTCGACACTGTTGGGGTTTTTTGCATAGTACAAAGAGAGCACATAAATAATCATGTCCAGACCAGTGCATTGCATTTAAATATTTTGAGTACGGCTAATTTATATCCATGGAATTTTTCTTTAAAAGAAATAAAAAAATTCACACCAGCCTTTTAAGACCAGGAGAAAATAAAAAAAAAAAACGAATAAACCCATATTGTAGTTGAGATGCATTTCTGAACAATTTCCTAATAACGACCACTACGATTTTTTACATGGGATGACTATAAGACAACCATAAAATTCATACAAGCAATAAAATCCCCCCCAAAAAGAAAACAATCACAATGTATATGCCAAAGAGCCCATGTCAAATCTGTTCAAAAGCACAAGGTAATGCGTTTCAATGATAAGTATGAAAATAATACTATGCATCAGTATTCAAGGCATAAAAGTCAAGCTTTGGTGCATTGGTACATGCCTTCCACCAAAACTGAGTCACGGCTTCAAGTTCAGGAATCTGCCTCGGGATTACGCTCTTTTTATTATTATTTAAATTAGAATTCAAGGAATGAACAACAACAACAACTTCTATTATGGTTAGTCATTTTAGCTATGCATCAGTATCAACATGAAATTGGCCAGTTAATGATAGGCATTTTTGTCTTTGTTTCTTGGTGTACCAACATTCTACTGTACTTTCCTAATTTTTCTCTATGAAATTTCTGAACCCTAAATATATTTAAATAAAAAATAAAAAATATCCATTTTCCGTGCTAAAAAATTTTCCTAATTGAAACTAAGAACTTGTAAATTAATCTCAACTGGAACAAATTTGAAGCAAAAAGAACATAGATGAAAAATCAATTACACGCAGAAAAATGAGTGATTTAGGAGAAGAACCTTTGGTTGATTGGGAAGTTGGATTTGGAATACGGAAATCAGAGCTCCGAACTCCACGGAGATGACCCGGTTGTTGTGGTAGAGTTGCTCCGATGATCGGTGATGGATCTTTATGGGTAATTTTGGAAATTCGTCGCTTCATTGGGTTTGGGGATTTTCTTTTTGAAGAATTGAAGAATTTTGGTTGTAAGAGTGAATGAGAGCAACGAGGAAAGCGATTGGAATTTGGGCGCCAAACTGTCACGTGACTGGGAGGATGCACTACCCCTTTCTCCCTCTGTCTACTCGATTTGTTGGAAGCGTGAGACTACTCAATAAATTTGTTATTAGATTTTTTTTTTTGTTGAAAATTTTAGAAATTTGATTGAGATAATATCAAGAGTTTAAAACTGATGCATTTATTTGAAAGGAGATACTCCAACCAAACCGATTTTAAAAAGACAAAGCTAAGTGATTAACTACACAATTTGAAGCAATACAGACAAATTAAAAACTACAATTTTGAAATAGAAAAAATTTGGTTTTAAACATGTTTGGAATTATTTTGCTTCATCCTCCTATATGACAACTAAAGAGATTATTTATATGTAGTTTAGTCATATGATTTTGTTAATGAGTCGTGTGACTTATTTAAAATTTTCAATGATAAATATGAATGAAATATAATTTCCATGTAATTGTTGAAAAATGTAGCTAAAAATATATTTGGAAATGCAGCTCCAAAGAGTAGTGACAAGCTTTATTCCTTTTTAAGGCTCTACTTTTTCTAGGTACTTTAAAGGCTTTAAACCAATTTTCAAACAAATAAGGCCCAATTTGGGAGAGTAGTTAAACAACACATTTTCAGTTTTTAAACAACATTAAACATATTTTCACACACTTTTTCACCCACACGTATTTCAAAAAAAATACAAACAATATTATTCAAACTCTTCTACCAAACGGGTCCTAAGTTTTCGAAGTAAAAAGTTACTCCAAACATACTATTCATACAGAATTGGTAAGATTGGGCTCAACAAACTCATTTATCATTTCTTATATATAAAAGCACGAATACGCTAAAACACTGTAGCTACAGTGCTTTGGTTTTGTCAACCTCTGCACTATTGCTTTTTTTTTTTTGCTGTTTTTTTTTTTTCTCTACTTTTTTTGGTTGGGGGGGGGGTAATATCGTCATGCCAACTCTTTTATTTTATTTTTTTATATATATAAAGCTATTAGTTAACACAATAAATTGTCACAATATTTTTACAATTGTTATTATGTTAATTCCTTATAGGTTAAAATAAAATATCACACTAGAATCATCTACAAGACTACAACTAAAACTAAAGGTATTATGAAAAAAAAAAGTGCTACATCCATGATATTTTTCGCAACACTTTCACAACATTGTTCATTAGGCTTTTTTTTTTTTTTTTTTTTGTTTCACTAACCACAGTACACCGGTTTTGGTTGTGTTGTTTTTGTCTTTTCTTTTAAATATTTATATGTGTATGTACAATTACACTGAATTAACAAATTCTTACACTTTCACAACATTGTTCATTAGGCTTTTTTTTTTTTTTTTTTTTACAAACCGCAGTATGCAAGATTTGGTTGTATTGTTTTTGTCTTTTCTTTTAAATATTTATATGTGTATGTACAGTTACACTGAATTAACAAATTCTTACAATATTTTCATAATTATTGACAATTTGCACTGTTTATTAGCCCTTTTTTTTTTTCACAATATGCTGGTTTTGCTTTTAAATATTATATGTGCATACACAATTACACTGACGCAACAAATTTCTACAATATTTTCACAGTCGCGAGATCTTAGTTCCTTATAGATCAAAATAAAATAAAATAAATGCTATGTCCACAAAATTTTCACAATAATTTTGTGATAAATTTTATGTGGCAAGGTATTTTTGAAGGATAAAAAAGTGATATCAGTAGTGGGTTCAATTTAAAACCAATAACAACTTGTCATTTATAATTTGTTCTAAAAATATTATGGATGTAGTATTTCTCTCAAATAAAATAAAAATATATCTATTTGGATCCTAAAAATAAAAGTATCATGAAAATGTTTTAATATTTTGTTGTATTCTTAGACTTCTTTTTTAGTATATATAGTCAAATTGGGTGAGCCAAAATTTACTGTACGTTTCACGAACAATTTTCTTGTATTGTCTTTTTGTTTTGTTTTTTTAATGCATAATTTTAAAACTAGTAATAATTTTTTACCTAATATTTGTTGTGAAAATGTTGTGGACGTAAAAATTAAATAATAAAATATCAATCTGGGACGTACCACAACTGAAAATAAAAAATATTACGAAAATGTTGTGACGTTTTGTTATATTCCTAAACTTCTTTTTTGTGGAACATATTGTTGTATTCCTAGGCTTCTTTTTTTGTTTAGTCAAATTTAGTAAGCCAAAATTCATCGTTTTAGGCATAATTTTCTTCAATTGGCTTTTTATTTTATTTTTTAAATGCACAATTAAAAGTGGTTAGCCCAATTTAAAGCCAGTAGCAATTTACCACCTAAGATTTATTATAAAAATATTGTGGATGTAACATTACTCTAAAATAAAATAATAAAATATTAGACTAGGATCCACCATAGCTAGAAATAAAGGTATTGTAAAAATAGCGTGACTTTTTGTTGTGTTTCTAGACTTCTTTTTTGGTTTATTCAATTTGTTGAACTAAAATTCATTGTTTAATGCATAATTTTTTTAGGTTGATTTTTTTTAACACATTGTTTCAAGTTTTTTTTTTTTTTTTTTTTTTAAATAAAAAATAAACACACACACACACACACATATTGTTTTACACACACATAACACACACACAAATTGATGAAGTAACACTTTCCTCCTTTATGTTCAGGGCAGTTGCATTCCCCTCTAAACTAAAGTTGAATAATTTCATCATTTATATTTTGTAAATGAGCATATACCCCTATTGTTTCTCTCTTAGCTAAAGAACCGAGAAGTAGCTGAGATGTCTAGGATATTTCATCTCAAACTACTGACTGAGAAAATCCTTGAGCTCTTGAATGCCACTGAGATCATCACCAGTTATGATTATATCATCCACATATAGGAGAAGCAAGGTGCCTTTGTCGGTGTGACGAAGAAATCAGGCATAATCATAATGACTAATAACCTAATCGAGAGATGGTAGAGTTGAACTTGGCAAACCAAGCTTGTGGAGCTTGTTCAAGGCGATAAAGTGCACGTTGAAGGTGAAAAACCTTTTTCGATTCAATAGAGAAACCAGGAGGTGGTTGCATGTAAACTTCTTCACTTAAATTCCAATTAAGGAAGGCATTTTTGACATCCATCTGAAAAATGGCCCATTTACTGGCAGCGACAACAGCTAAGAGGGCATGAACAAATGAGATTCGAGCAACCGGAGTAAAGGTATCTTCATAATCAATTTCATACTCCTATATAAAATCTTTTGCAACAAGACAAGTTTTATATCGCTCAATGGACCCATCAAAGTGAGTCTTGATCTTATAGATCCACTTACAACTAATCACAAATTTCCCAGGAAGGAGAGTCACCAAATCCCAAGTATGGTTTTTAGATAATGCATCAAGTTCCTCTTTCATTGCAAGCTTCCATAAAGGGTTAGTGGAGGCCTCACGATAGGTGTAAGGCTCGTGCAGTGTAGCAAGGGTAGTGTAACAATGATAGTCAAGTAAATGTACAAGAATAGATCTTACCCAAGTTGAGTGATGAAGTGGAATGTAATGTGCAAGATCTTCAGGTGAAGCAGAAGCAGGGGACCCAAGCTCAGGGTTGGGTGGCTTCAATCTGTTCATCTTCCACCTATTCATTAGAGGGTGATCTAGGAAAGGCATAAAAAATATCTAGTGTTTGGATAGAGAAGTCTATAGGAGGATCAAGAGCAACTATAGAAGGAATATGTGACTCATTTGGAAAAAGATTTAAGATAGAGGAGGTAGATAGGGAGGCATGGAAGTGAGAAAGCTCAACAAATGAGCGATACAACATTGCGGGAGATACGAAGACGATGAGAGAAGGTTTCATAACACTGATACCCCTTTTGAGTTTCACCATAACCAAGAAAATAAAAAATTTTAGACCGAGGCTTAAGTTTTTTATGCTTATGTGGCTGAAGAAGAACAAAAAAGGCAGAGCCGAAGAAGCAAATGTGGTGATAGTCTAGAGGTGACCTAAAAAGGCGCTCATATGGAGTTTGATTATGGATGACAATACTGGAAATGTGATTAATAGCATGAATAGCATGAAGAGCAGCTTCGTCCCAAAAAGGAGCAGGAACTTTGGCAAAGAGAATGAGAGCACGAACAATGTCAAGAATATGACGAAGTTTTCGTTCGGCTCTACCATTTTACTGAGAGGTACCTGGACAAGTTAGTTGATGGATAGTGCCATAAGAATGCAAAATAGCTTGGAAAGCATATTGAGTGTATTCAAGAGTATTATCAGATCGAAAAATTTTGATTCATTTGGAAAATTGAGTTTCAACCATTTTTGCAAAATTAGAATATACTTGCAATAATTCAGAATTCTTATGAAAAATCCAGCTATAGCGAGAATAATCATCAACAAAGGCAACAAAATATCGAGATTCACCAATACTAGAGACAAAGGAGGGCCCCCAAACATCAAAATGAATTAGGTCAAAGATATTAGTGGACATTGATTCACTAGTGTTGAAAGGCAAAGTTGGTTGTTTTTCTAATTAACGTGAAACACAGTCAAAATTTTCTATGGACACTGAACCTAACAAACCTCTAGAAGCCAAGTGTTGTACCCGAGAAGAAGATGCGTGACCAAGTCAAGCATGCCAAAGTGCAAGAGAAGGAATAAAAGAAACAGTAGCAACAATAGAAATAGGAGCAACAGGTGGAAGATAAAGGTTTTCCATGGGAAATATATGCCCAACTCTGGGATCGATCCCAAGCTCCTGTCCCGTCCTCGGATCCTGCACAATACACCCAGAATAATCAAAGGTAATGCGATAACCCAATTTAGCTAATTGGCCTACAAAACATAAATTGTAAGAAATGTTAGGAACATTAAAGACCCCAGGAACCGAGAGCTTAGAGGTCGAGATAAAACCTATATTATGACTAAACATTATGGAACTATTGGCTGTGCGAATATTAAAAGGGTGTGATGCAAGTTCAAGTTGAGCAAATAAGGATGAGTGAGGTGTCATGTGGTTGCAACAAGCAGAATCCATAAGTTAAAAGGAAGGAGACATACTAGATGTAACTGAGAGAGAAGAGGAATAAGATGCATTACCAACCATACAAATGGTATTAGCGATGATGTTTTGAAGGCCAACTGTGGAAATGGTGATAATGGATCTAGAAGACTTGGACTTTGTAGAGACAGGAGCCACTGGTTGGATACTTTCAGTGTTAGCAACAGTAGCAGTAGAAATGGAAGCAACTGATTTGTTATGTTGATAGCAAGTCTCAGTATTATGGCCAAGACATTTGCAAAAATTGCAAAAGTGTTTGTTGGATTGTCGGCGACGATTGTTGCAATAAAAAGAAGACCTGTATTTATTCTTCATTTAGAAGCAAAATATGCAAAAATAGACTACAAAAATGAAATCTACGCGGAAAACTAAGGAACACTTGGACTGCAAAAAGTCAACGACGGCAATCAAAGGATGATGTAAGCAACTGACCTGCGGATGACGTAAGCGATGACGTGGCAATGATGACGTCAACTTCATGACGTGGTAGTGATGACGTCACCTAGGGCTAACGTGGCGTAGATGACGTAATGGATGACGTTTGCAGATGCAGATTTGGCACGTGAAGGCGCGTGAAGAAGATTGGCAGCGCGTGGTGGCATGTGATGATACTGCCGAGATGCGTGAGGGCGTATGAGTGGTCCGATGGAGATGAGTTTTCATAGGCAAGCAAATCGGAGAGAGTCCTTTCTGGTGGTGTGACTTGTTGTCTGATCAGAGTAGCGAAAGCGGTGGTGGCGGCAAGGCAGTGGTCTTTGATGTACTATAGTCATGGTGGTAGTGGTGATTTTGACGAAGACAGTTGCAGTGGATGACATGCAAGAAGACAAGACTGCTTAAGTGCAGCACACTAGAGAATTAGAGCAATTGCTTTAATACCATGTTAGAAATACTGAATGAATAGTATTGTATTTCACAGAGAATAAAATATACATGAGTGTCTTTATATAGGAGGCAGAGTGTGTCGTACAAGTATGTGTGATATACAAGCAAACAAGGTGGGCTTAAAGCCCACAACCCTATTACACGTTAACAAAAAGCAAGTTGAAGTTTTCAGTTCTTTTTCTTTAAGGTCAGGTTCAAGAACCAGCCACTCTCTTTTGCCCACATTGACATCGGACTTCCTTCGTTCCCCGGAAATCTGTGTGAGCTTTGTTTGCCTATCCTTACCCATGCCAAAGAGTAAAGGTTGTCTAAAGCTCTTTAGTTTCCACTTTCCACATCATGAGTTTGTGACGCACTGTATATGATTTTGGGCACTCCAACCTTGTCCCTATGAGCCACGTGTTTTCATGTTGATTCTTTACATATGAAGAGTTAAAGGAAGAGTTGCGCTGTCCTTGAAGCTCCAAAAGCAATCGACTTGTGTTGATTCGAACTCACCCGAGGTGGACACCACGTAAGAACAAGCACTGGCTTGTTAATTGCCTCCTTTTGCTTCTATGTGACTATAGCGTTCTGGCCTTCATCTTCATGTGACAACTAAGGAGCACATTAAATACATGCCTAGAGCTTCAATGCCCTATGCGAACACATTGCTTCCTCGTAGCCTTGAATTTCAACGCCACACCTAGTAACTAATAAGCCATGAAAATGGTTTTCAAATTTGGATAGTGTACATGCAAACCTCCACGTGTCTTTTTTGTCTTTCTTTTTTGGTTACAACTTATACACAACCTAACATTTTGTTACTTGACAGACTGCTTTTGTATGACTTTGCTCACAGGTGTATGCTAAGATATGGTCTGGGGTCCGGCTGAGTTTCTTCTCTCACAAGCTTAGTTGTAATCTTCACATTCTCAAGGAGCGGTTACAACGAAACAGGAGTTAATTAAGCCAATTTTTGAATTACACTTGGATCATAATCTCTATGTGCTTGATTTTTTTTTTTTTCTTTTTTTCATGAAGCGATTGTGATCAAGTAGATCTTTAGGCCTTCGTCCTCATACAAATCATGAGTATCGCCTTGTAAATTACACATCCGGCTAGCTCCTTCAACATTGCTACTTGCTAGCATGACCAATTGATTTGAAATTGCTTGGATTTGCACTTTATAATTTTTTATTATTAATTTTTTTTTTAAGATATTTGATTGAACTTAGGAAGTGATACCAAGTTGCCCACGTACCCAATAAGGGATCAAGTTATAGCGTAGTTCAAGTTTGTTTTTTTTTTTTTTTTTTTTTTTAATTCTAACTTTTGCCTAAGTTGCCTTTTTTAAGGTTTTCAACTTAGCGGGATTTTTTTTCCTAACTTTTGCCTAGGTCGCCTCTTTTAAGGTTTTCAACCTAGCAAGACTTATTTTCATTTCTTTTATTTTTCTTTTTGTCCCTGACTTTTTCAATGTCGCCTCTTCCAAGGTTTTCAACCTAGTGGGATCTTTTTTTTTTTTTTTTGGTGGGCAGTTTAAGCTCTTACCGAGGAGCACATCATGTTTTTCAAACTTAGTGACGCTTTGCCTTTATGGGACTAACCATTTGCCCATCTTTGTTGTCTATTTGGTAGGTACCATTGCTGTGAACTTCTTGGACAACATATGGAACATCCCATTTTGATGTAGACTTCTTGGACAACATATTGAATGGTCGTCGTGTTGTGAGTGCCAAATATCCTACTTGGGATAGATATGGATGAGCTCTTTGGCTGAATGCTTTAGAAGTTTGATCTTGAGGCTTTTCATCACATGCTTTCGACTCTTCAACTCTCAAGCCATCATTCCTCGAGTTGAAATAATTTTTGGGGAAAAAGTCATGAAGGGTGATTGGAGAGTTGCTTCTTTGTTGCAACAATTTTTCGTCATGAACTTCTTCATTTTGGATGCTTGGATTCCTTTTCACCTTCTCGTGAGGTCGTCTTGGATTGTTCTTTTGAAATCGCTTTTTTGCGTGGATCACTTGTGATTTCAAGTTGCATTACTTCCCAGTTTTCTTTTGAGTTATGAGAGCCCAACTCCCATCTTCGTTCATCAACATCCCTTTTAGTTTAGCTTCATTTGGTGGACCTAAGCATGGCATGTGAAAATTTCTAATTGTTCCAAATTGAATATGCTTGTCAGATGCCCCCAGTGTTGAAGTTAAAGGTGATTGTGTCTTTGTCGGAGTTTGTGACTTTATCAAAGCTAAGGATGTAGTGGTGAACATGGTATAGTTTAACTGAACTATTTCATCTAGGTCCAGGAGGATTTTACCCTCCTTAAGCCTTATTATGATATCTTTCAGAACAAAGCATTTCTCCACCGGGTGATTTACTACTCGATGGTATTTGTAGTACTTTGGATTGTTGGTGTGACCCATTTCTTTTGGTCTTTTGCATTCTGGTAGCTTAATTATCTTCTTTTCTAGGAAGTCATCAAGCATCCTTGAAACATTAGAGTCCGAAAAAGGGTATGTCCTTTCTTCCATCTCTTTTAATGTGGGTTGACGCCTTTCCTTTTCTTGCGGTAAACTTGTGTTCTTCTTGTAATGAATCGGCTCTGTAGTGATGGCAAGAGACTCCTCAACAATAGAATTGGAGTACTTGTCACCTCTCTTTGTATCTTAATCAACGGGTAGGCCTTTTTCTCCATGGCTAGACAAGCTAAGCTCCATGTTATATGCCTAAGTAGCAAGTTCTTCAAAGGTACATCGCTTAATCCCTTGGAGGATGTAAAGTAATCCCCAATGCATACCTTGGATGCACATTCCCACCCAGATGCTTCTGAAATGCAATCCTTGCAATCAAGGCTTAAGGAGAGCCAACGGTTAACGTAGTCAACGACATGCTCATCCTTCCATTGCCTCATATTTGTTAGTTCCATCATGCTCACTGTGCGACAAGTACTGTAATAGCGATTTAAAAACTCTTTTTCCATTTGCTCTTAATCATCAATGGATTCAGGCTCAAGATCGGCATACCAATCGAAGGCATTCCTTCAAAGGGAAGAAACAAATTCTTTCACAAGAAGATCTCTTTCTGTGCCAGCATTGTTACAAGTTTCAACAAAGTGGGCAATGTGTTGTTTGGAATTTCCCTTTCCTTCAAACTGTTGAAACTTGGGAGGTTGATAACCTGCAAGCATTTGTAAGTTGTCAACCCTCTTTTTATATGGCTTCGAGTACATAAGAGAACTTTTGAGGTGCACCACCATATTGAGCTCGAATAGTAATTGCTATCATGTCTTGCACTTGTTTGACCAATAGAGAAGCAATGAAGGCAGAGCTTCATTGTTAGTTGTTAGCCTTCTTTGGAGAAGATGTATGAGCCATTTACAACATATGTTGATGAGTTTGAGATTGGCTATTGCTAGACTCCCTTCAATTTTGAACATCAAGCTTGTTCCTAAAGGTGGCGATTTGAAGGTCTTTCTCCTCTACGGTCTTGGTAAGTTTAGCGATGGCACGTCCCATTTCAACAATCTTTTCATCAACAATAGTAGTCTCCATCATCATGGCCGACATGAATATCATACAAGATGAGGTTCTCGAGAAGATTAAAGAGGTAACCTCTTAAGAGGATCCTAGGGAAGAACCCAGCCACAAAGTAGTGCTTGACTCAATGTTTGATGTAGAGTAAGGATATTTGCCCCCTAACATTGAATTCTCTAAAATGAATGTTGAATCTCTCGCCTCTGTGACGGTGTGCTTTCTTGGCCCCAGAGGTCTTAAGGAGATGACCATCTTTGGTTGAGGTGGAGCATTGGTTAGCTTAGTCATAGGAGCTTTCCCAATGACTTCTTTTATTGTGAAAAATCCCTTTGCTTTGGCTTTGTTTTGAGTAATGGGACCAAGGGAGTCGATATCGTACTGTACCGACCGGTACGGCCGTTATATTCCTCACTGGAGCTTAAAACCACACAAAAGCCCATGTGTTTTATTCCTGTTCAAATATCGGTCATACTGGGTTGTTTCGGCTATACCAGACGAAATATCATGCTTTGGCCGAAAAAATCATACTGGATTGGAACATGACTTTCAGATCAAAAAGAAAGAAAAATTTTCAAATCCAGTATCTCTCTCCTCTTTCAGTAACATATTAACTTATAGTCTCTCACTATGCTGCTGCCGCTGCCAAAAAGTCACTGCCACGTTGCCAGACTCCCATTTCGCCAATCTTCTTCTCCTCCCACTTCTTCTTCTTTGTTAAATAACCAAGACCCTCTTTCTTCAGTTCTTGGCTTTTGTTTTGTTTTAGTTTGTCTTTTTAGTTTCTTTTGTTTTGTGCTTTTTGTTTTATGTGCTTGATAGCTTTACCCAACTTTACTTCTAACTTCAGCAATTCAACCCTTTTATTATTATTAATTTATTTAAATAAAATAATTTATATTTTTTTATTGTTTTGCGTGTCCAACACCCACTCACTTGAAGATGAATTCAATCTTAACTTCCTTTTATTAAGTTTTTTATTTATTTCTTATTTATGTATTTTATTTTTAACTTCAACTATGGAACACCAATTACCAAATATATCGATTTCTAATGGATTTATTATAATAATAGTAATAATAATAATTAACAAAACCTACTACCATGTGTCATCTAAAAAAACTTTGTATTATTAACAATAATAATTAAAAATAATATCAATGTATAATGAATTTTAAAAGATAGTATTTTAACTCAAACTTAAGGAACAAAGATATTTAAATGAGTTTATTTTATATTTTAACTTTTACTAACATGATTTTTACACTCATGTTAGTAAAATAGCGGTAATCCCAAAACGATACACCGGTATTGACCGGTATCAAAATATTTCGTTCTACTAGCCAAACCGGTACAGCCTCTGGTACGAAATTAACTCCCTTGTATGGGACTTGTGGAAGTATTGCTGCTTGTTGACCCTCCAATGCTATTGGTAGCATTCTTGGACATCTGAGACTTCTTTGAGGCCATTGATCTTGGTAGATTGGAGACTTTAAGATTTTTAGGATGGAGAAAGAGATGAGAGGCAGAGAGGTCCCACTAGGAGTGCCAGAAATTTTTACACACAAAATTTGTAAAAATATAAATCATACCGTTACGAAATATTGTAACAAATTAGCAATTTATATTGATTTGTATATATGTGAATACAATCCTCTGTATGACTCTTTATAATGAACGAATATAATAAAACTCCTTTGATTCAATCTCCAAGAAATTTTACGATCCGAAGGGCTATGAAGCTTGATCTTGAATCGTGCCTTGATGTCTCCAAGTTGGATGTGTGATTGGATGTCTTTGATTTGAAGTTGAGGGCCATTGGCTTGACCTCGAACAAAATTGAAGGAAAATCCCTAGCTACTTTGATTTGAAGAAGTAGGAATGAGCTTGATTTTGAGGGAGTAAGGGTGCTCTTTTGGATTTAGAGATGACTCTATTTTGGCAAAGTGTCAGTAGGGTTTTTCTCTCTCTATTTCTGTACCCTCTTTTTCATATGAGAAGCCTCGACTTATAGGTGACTCAATGGTGTTTAATTTGGAATTTTCTCTCAGCATTTATTGAGAGTTAATTATCAATTATGAATTCAATTTGGTATTCTATTTAATAAAAACCTTCCATATGAGTCTTTTCTTCTGAAATTGTCACATGATATTGCCACGTGACTTGATTTCATTTGCTAACTGTCCACATCATCAATTAGAAATTAATTTAATAAAAAATACTTGATCATGATCAATTGGACGTCTATGGATGCATCATAAAATTTTGATCTCTACACACGCATCTCTTTATTTATTTATTTATTTTTAATTCTTAATTCTACTAACTAACGTCTCTCTTTTTTACTAAATGAACTTTTTAACATTAATGTTATTTTAGTTCGTTGAATATGTCATCTCGTTTTTTAGTTTTCATACTTCTTTCGCAAATTAAAGTAATGTTGTTGTTGGTGCAAAATTCAGTTAGTCAATAAGAAAGATGTTAGCTAGCAGTGTTTAAAATTAAAAAAATAATAATAAATAAAGCGACGCATGTCATAACTTCACTTGTAGTACATGAATTGGGACAAAAACAATGAGACAGAGGATGTGCATTCACGTTACATGAGTAGCTGTATCCGCAACGGACTAAAACCCATATGGGATAGAACTATTTTGATGAAATTCCAGCTTAATTTGTCATAGGTTTTGCTAAGATCAAACTTTAGTGCAACTTGTCTCAAATTCTTAATTGCTTCCTCTCTCTTTTTGATGATGGACATGAATTTGTGCACTAAAAAGATATTGTTTGAGATGAATTGGCCTTTGACGAATGCATTTTGGTTTAAGGTGATCAAATTATTTAATTGGGGCTTGCTTTGTATGAGAATTGAATTAGCATTCTAAGGGGCTGTTTGGTTTGTGTTGGGGTTGTATTTATTTTCTATTTTTATTTTCTATACTCATTTTATATATTCAAATCTTGTATTTATTTTTTGATTTCATCTATTTTTTTGTTTGATATCATTTTCTACTTTGTCTTCCTTTTCACCTTTTTTTTTTTTAATGACAACCACCAACAAAGAGAGAGAGAGAGATCTTTGATGTGACAAGTTAGTAATAGTGGGACCCACATATTTGATTTTTTTTTTTTACAAAAATGCCACTGTATTCATTTTCAAGAAAATGAAAATACCAAAAAGTTGTATTTAATTTTTGTATTCAAATCCAATTTTTTTGAATATTAAAAATGAAAAATGAATATAAATACAAAGCCAAACAAGGTTCTTAGTAGTGAATTCCAAACAAAAAAAAAAACTGAAAATAAATATAAAATACACTATTTTTTAGCTCAAACCAAGCCGGCCCTAAACTTCTTGATGGTCAAATGTTTAGATTCCAAAATACATGAATTTCCAAGCTGCCTTACCAAATGGAAAAAAAAAATAAAAAAAAAAATAAAAAATTGTGATGTTGGTTAAAAAATCACTTGGGCCCGAACGAAGAACAAGCCTAAGCCTAAGCCTAAGCCATACAGCCGGCCACACAAGTAAAGTCAAAAGTGAATAAGTAAATGAACAATGCTGACAAAAATTGCTAGTGAGTGTGTCCACGAGATATTAAAAGATGACATGTAATCACATTATCCAAAGAAGTGATATGGTGTATAGGTGGCATCACCCTAGTGGAGGAAACGATTTATCCAACTTTCAAAAGATCAGATAATTCTCCCGAAAGCACATAATTTTTAGTTCATTCAAAGCCTCTCGACTTTGATCTTTTTTCCTCACACGATTATTTTTAAGCTTTATTCAATTTTCACACAGAGAGAGAGAGAGAGAGAGAGAGAGAGAGAGGCACAACATGGCAAGCTGTAACATGGCATCAGCTGCTTCTGGGTTTGGGCTAACACCAAATGTTACAAGCAACACAACTTCAGGTGCAAAGAGTTACATGTTATCTTTCCCTTTCAAGAACAACAATTCATCAAGGCTGGTTGTAAGGGCAGCTGAGGAGGGTGCTCCACCAGCAACCACTACAGCACCAGTTGAAGGTGAAGCTCCTAAGCCTAAGCCTCCACCAATTGGACCCAAGAGAGGCACTAAGGTCAGTACCCAATCCTCAGTTTCATTTCACTGTTCATATGAGTTTTTTGCCAATCAAATTGGAATGTGAAAGTGGGTCATATATCCAAACCAACCTTATTTAAAAAACTTAATTGATTAAAAAAAAAAACTGTGAAAGTGCCTTTCATGGCACTTATTGCAAGGGGTATATTATACATGCTTATGAACTTTACTTGAACTTCTTCAGTGGGATAGCAAATTGCTCCTTCCTAGTGATTTTAACTTTTATAGCAAATTAAATGAACTTTTAACCTACAAATTAATTGCAACCACTTTAATTGTTTTTACTAGTAATTATGCACAAAAACAGGAGAACACAAATCAAATAAAACACAAGAGATTTTAACCAAAAAGGGGGAAGGAAAAAACGGCAGTTTGGAGCCCGTTGAGTGTAATTGGAGTCTTTAGTCTCTTTTTTGATAAAATTAATCTATTCATAGCCATAGTAAGAGGGTCATTCTTGTTTAGTGTTTTTTCTTAAATAACATTTTGTTTATTCCGTGCTTGCAAAGAAATTGAGAGATGGTGAGGAGGGATACCTAAGGATCATTATTTTAGATATGGTCAAAAGCTTTTTTGGTTTCCATTTTACCAGTTTCTGTTCTGTCCTTGCTAGCTTAATTCTTAATCATCTACCCTATTTCACTAACATATACTAATATCACATTCATTTAGTATTCTTTGACTTTGGGGTCCATAAAAAAAACTAATGGGCAAATTTTTTTTTTTTTGGATTTTGCCTAAACAGCATTGGTCAAATTATTATTTTTTTTCTTCATGTACTTTCCTTCTGCAGGTTAAGATTCTTAGGAGGGAGTCCTACTGGTTCAATGGCATTGGATCTGTTGTAGCTGTTGACCAGGTCTGTGCTCTCTCTCCCTTCCAATGTTAAACACTTTTTTTTTGGGGGGGGGGAAAGGTAAAGTGTTTGATTCTTTGTTTTAAATCCATTTGACAGGACCCAAAGACTCGCTACCCAGTAGTGGTCAGATTCAACAAAGTTAACTATGCAAATGTATCTACAAATAACTATGCATTGGATGAGATTGAAGAAGTTAAATGAGTGATGATTGGTATTGTAATTGTAATTGTAATTTTCCTACTATTCTAGTCTCTAGCTTTAGCTTGTCTGTGTGACGAATATATACTCTCTCTGTGATTTCTTGTTTCTTCTTCCTTATTATGTTATGACAAATGCTGCCAAGAGCCAAATTGATATTGTCCATAACATATACTACAGTAGCTGTAATTTGAACCAGTTTTAAAATCAAGGCCATCATTAATTCTTTATGCACAGTGACAGCACAATTTGGATAACTACAGTTATCCCGGGAGATATATACTTATACTAAACTCCAATAGTAGCAACAGATAAGAAATTCCAAAAAGTGAAAGCAAAAAATAAGTTCCTTTTATACAGGTTTAAGTATACTGAAGCCATAGTTATACCTTTATCCAAAAAAAAAAAAGTATACTGAAGCCATACTTAGACAGTTATATTTATTACACATCTCATATTTTAGTGAACTTCCTTCAGATTCTAATTTGTGGTTGCTTGTTCATCCTCCTTGTATAAACCAAGAGCTGGCAAATAACATAAACAGAATGTTAATAAGGAAGCATACACTGGTTGTTCATACATTTTTTAGATCGGAATATTTCATCAAATTCACCAAGTAAAACATTTGATAGAATCTAACCCCATCAAAGCCTAAAATCCCCGTACCCACCCCTATTAGAATGATGAGTGCTGTTTGGTGTCACCCTTCTCAGAATACATGCTGCTTAGCAAACCTTGTCAAATGTATAAGGTGTAAACAAAGAGCCAAGCCTGTTTGGTGGGGAAGCAAAAGCATGATTCAATGAATGTGGAAATAATTCTTATGTACCTATGTACGAATTGGGTTCAATTTATGGGCTTGTATCTTGAATGGTGCAACAAAATTATATTTTAAGGCAATTTCAAAGCTATCCTGCAAGCGGTTTATGAAACTGGCTCATCAAATGAATTTTCCATGTCATAGTTTCAGAGCAGAAAATAATTTGGTATTCACAATGAATTCCCAAATATGTTTTAAACGCACATGTTCCTTTCCCATTAGAATTTTGATGGCCTCAAGAGGAGGAGGAAGGGGAGATTCAAACTAGTAACTTCCACATCTTGAGGCACAGCTCCCAACTTTCCGACTAAATAAATGTGTTAACTGAGAAAATATGCCTCTAATATTCTCTTTCTTATTCATTCTCACTCTCTCTCTCTCTGCCTTGTTTTTTTCCCCCTGTGTAGACAAAGCTGTAATTCCTAAATTAATTGCAAATTGTTTCGTGAATAAAAACTGTGGTTTTCTTCCATTGTAATGTAAGCAAAAAAAAGCCCTTGCAGATCTTACTACGGGCATAACTTAACATAGAACGAATCTATACAGGAACTACAACTGCATTTAAAGAGTAGTATGGACTCAACAAAAGCTGTTTATGTTCCAAGACACAAAAATCATATTGATCTAAGAAGAAAAAAAGCTTCCTGGTCACATAATCCTAAAAGTAGCTAATTTGATTGTCCATTATAATATCCATCCTGGCACATAGTTTTGGTAGGAGTCGCATGCAATGATGAACCACATACAAGGAAAGTGAATGATAAAATTGAGGCATAACAAAATTGTCCTGTAACTGGATAGAAGCAATGCCAAGACAGATTCATTATATAGCCTTTCAAAAACAAAAAATGAAATGGTCGAACCTTGTATGACCATAAGGTTGCAGGCAGAAACTTGAAAATTCTGCAGTGGAAGAGCAAGAGAATTGGCAAAGGATCCAAATATACAAATTAAATGAAGAAATGGCCAATGCCTCCTCACCATGATTGGCACTGTTGCCTACATCCAAAAGCTTCTGCCTGAATGGTGGAAGCATGTCAGAATCTATTCAACAAACTGCAAGAAATATTGAACTAGTTACACAAGATTAAAAAAGATTTGTTGGCCTGAGTGAATAACAAACCTAATGGTCCACTGTAAGAATGGGTGGGGAAAGAATTAATATTCAATATTGAGCATTCTATTGGTATCATTATCTTTAATTTGCAGCAAATAGTTATAAAGAAACAGTCTTATGGCTTTTTATCACAAATGTGTTAACCATGGCACTCGCAATTTCACCTATTCATCCCCTTAGTGGTCCCCAAGGTTCGATGTGTTGTGAACAATCATGGTTCAGCAAAGAATGATTGTTGGGACATTTAACAGGATCTTAAACTATATATGTTTTCATAGTCAAGATTTACATTGTTCAAGTGAAATATTTTCCAAACATTCTGGAAAGGAAATAGTTCCACCAATTTTATATTTTTGCAGCCAGCATGATGTCCTAAGAAGCACATTCAACAGCACACCATTGACTTTAATGATCAATCTCTAATTGTTCTCAAAGGAGAAAAAAGGAACTTTCCCAAGAAACAAATTCGACCTAAATGTTAAATGCAAGAATGGAAGTGCCTATTCTAACAGAATGATGTTATGGACAAGAACTCAAGGAGAGCATAGGAAAAAGAATACAGAATTGATGAATAAATAACCACAAAAAATCCCAAGTTCTCAACAAGGAGGCATTTTAACTTCCATCGGAATCAAGGACTAAAGTGAGCTATCATAATTAAATCAATTTGAAGAGAAATTAACCTTCATAAATGGAAACAGATTCTTCAAAGAACTCTTCCATCCATGCCATCCAGAATGCCTGACCATATTCCCTTTACAGGTGGTAATTGTGCAACAAAAGCATTCCAAGGAGGGTAACCAACACCACTTCCACGAACACGACCATCCAATCGTAGTGATAGATACCTGCACAACAAATACAATTAAACAAATTTTCTTAATGTGAGCATTCTATAGTTAACTTCTCAAAGATCCCAGAAGCACAACTTTTACAGCCCACTATATGGATTGAAGGACATAAATAAACTCATTGCAGCAAATGTCTACTAATGTATGATGATCTTAAAGTGCTGTATTTGATCACTAACTCGTTGAATTCAAAAGAAAGAATGAAATTAGAAAATAAGAAAAGAATGTGGGCGGGTTGGAATTCTTATGCCGGGTGTGAACTGGAATAAGGTGTGTCTATATGCATTTTAAACAAATGAATTTCCTAGTCCAATTTTTTTTTTAATCATTATTGGTAAGTTAGACATGCAACATTGGATTTTAGTTCCAAGGCCTCATCCTCTATTCCATTATAATGGGAGGAGAGTGTCATTTGAACTTCCTTATTCAAGGTAAAAGTAACAGGATAGAAGAACTTACACTGGAGACTCAGAGGGGACACCAGCCAGCTTCTTCTGTTCAGCTAACCACCTATTGTTTATAACAACAAACTTAGAAGAGAATAAATAGAAAAAACTTGAAATTCACTATGGTTGTGTTTGGATTTCAGGATTTAAAATGAAGGTATTTGAAGAACAATTGCTAGTATAAACAGCTAGATATATATTTAACAAAACATGATGATTTGAGCTTTCGAGATTTTTCTCAAACAAAAATACTTGTGATGGTTTGGATTTGAAATGAAATATTAATCCTCATTTCAAATCCATATTAATAAAGCTCAAATCTATCCATAAATTTCATCAATAGAAACAAATTTCCACAAAGTTGAAATCCAAATCCTTCTCTTTGAAAACCTTGATCCAAACGAACATAACCATTGATCACTGACCATTGTCACTTACTTGGACCACTCAGAAGTATAAACAGGAGCCAGTTGCCAGAGTCTCTTTCTTTTGGTGGTAATCTCCTTTGTCTCTTCAGTTTCTTCAATTTCAAAACTAGGCAAACTGCCATCCATAGGAAAGGGCACTACAAGCACCCCTCTGTCCAAAAGGCTTTCAGTGAAAGGTTCACTTAGTCTAAAAGACTCCAAAATGAAGGATGCAGGGCCAGCACAAATTACAAGCCGAGCAATCCCTCTCAAAGAGCTGACTGGGATAATCCTCTTTTGGTCCACACGGAGCTTAAGATTTGAAAGGCTTTCCTCTCTTGAGAGCCTAGCCATTTGCAAATTCTTAGCATTGTTCTCCCTATAATAAAGGAATGCAAAAAGAGATACTGCTCCAATGTCTATGCCAAGACCTTTCAACATCTCAGGGATATCAGCTGTTTTTGATGAATTTGTTAATGCAGCAATCAGTTGTGTGGTTGCTATAAATCCTCCAAGAGCACCACTTGCTATGAAAGCAAGATAAAAGAACATCCGAACAGACCGAAAGGGAGTAAGAACTTCACTCCGTATCCTGGCAGTGGAACTGAAGAACAAATAAAATTATGATTACAGGAGGCCTCACATGTTAAAGAGAAACTTATAGCAGAAGCATTGGATAAAAAGAAATCAAGTTAGAGAAGATATTTGAACATGCAACCAACCTCATTTTCTAAGATATAAATAAATATGTATATTAATTACATCTATTTAAAAAAGCATGTCCTCTGCACACACAATTAAGTTAATTAGTACACAAAATTGCTGTAAAGTTGCATTGTACGGTATGCCAAAGCATATGAGGCCTGTAATTTCATGACAAATTGGGAGAATAAAGTTTGTCTCAGCTATTACAACTAACAGTTAGGCAGAATGTTGAATCTAGGAGAACAGTCACATAAGATATAGATGACAATGATTATTCTTGTTGTCTGATCTGCACCACTTACCAGGTCCCATAATTTTGACAACATGCATTGTCCAGTTATATAAATTAAATAAGAGAGCTGACAACAGAAATTTAATCAAATTTATGGCTGCTTATACATAGAAAAGCTTATTTTAAGAGCAGGCAGCAACACAAGACCAACTAGTCAGCACAATACCATGTTAAAGAACATTTCATTTGCATCAGTACAAGTGTAAAGATCCTAAGCTGATGCATTAGTAAACAAACCTTATCTTAGTGTGCAAAATTAAGTATTCAACATAAAGATAAACTGAATTAACACCAGAATGTAAAATAACATTTAGAAAGGGGACCCATACTTAAATTTGTGCAAGTATCTTCATGTTAACAAGGAAATAAAGGGTGAGACAAAACATTCTCGCAAAACATAATTTAATTCTACTATTAGATGAGAGCACACACGATGTGTGTAGAATTTTTTTAACTACCTAAAAATAGTTGAGAATGTAGTACAATTACAAGCATATGAGATAAAAGACACTGTAAATAGAATTCAGAAGTTATTTAGTTACAGGATAGAGAGAGGCTGAAAATGAAAGAAAGAAGGAAATAGAAACTAAATGAGACATTAGGGGGAACATTGTTGGAAGTTGAGTGACAGTAGTTTAATAAAAATGGGATTATTGAATTTTTCTTTGACTACTTTAACCTTAGTTTTTCATCTTTGATCTTCTATTAAGTATGGAATTTTTTCCAAGGTTATTTTTAGTATTCAAAAGATGACACCAAATGAGGGTTATTCCCTTTCTATTAGTATAGGTAATCAGGGCATAAAAATATAGGGGACTGAACTCAACTTGATAAATGGATTTGAAATGGAGAATTTTTTTTTTTTTTTTTTAATTAATAAATCAATAGTTACAATAGAGGTGGGGGGATCTGAGCTTTGAATGTCTCTGTTGGAAATACTAGGAAATGCCAGTTAAGCTACAAAGATCTTGGCAGGTAAAACTAAATTCTAATAGAATCCCTACTCATGTCCAATGGAAATAGAAGTTCCCAAGATGTCATCAACACATGGTAACAGAGTTCAGCTCAACAGGTTAATTCACCATTTTTATTCTTTCATACATCTTATCTAATAATTCTCAATTCTCACCAAGCAAAGTATTAGACCAATAAAAGTTTTCAAGATAAAAATATAAGAGAAAAGAAAACCAAGAAATAAAAAGAAGAAACCCAATAGGGTATTATTCCACCTCTTTTGAGTACAACTGTAACATATCCTTGGCATAAACTCCACTAATCATAATCCAAACTAATTTTCTTCATTCCCTTCTATTTTTTGTGTTATTTGCCAACCACAATGCATCAACGCTGCATGTCACTCCGCTTAAGCAATTAACAAATGATGTCAACTAACTCATTTTTAGCTGTAGAAACTACAAGTTCTTATGAGCATGTTATTTTCTTGATTCCCTTTATTATTATTCATCCAACTCATTATCCTCAAAACTATTCCAAATCTTTGGGCGTTCCGCAGACATCCTAGACTTACACACTACAAACGATCATCTTACAAACTATTTAAAATCAATTAGATGCATCAATTGCAAAATGCACCAAAAGGATCCATATTCATAAGATGTGACGAAGAAGTGACTGTTAGACAGGTAACTGAGGACAGGCCTCCAATTAATTATAATTAACACTCAGTTGAGTATTCAGATTTCAGAATAAAATAAAGATAAATACAAACACACCAAAAAAGGCCACTTCTCCAATCCAGCTAAATTTCTATGAACAACACCTGCTTCAACCTTTCACTGCCCATGATAATCAACTATGCATTGTTACTATGATCCCTTGTCACAAGGAAAGCGCTAGTATCATCTGGACAATATCTTAAAAAGGATTAGTCACAATTGAGGTTCTTTGTAATCACTTATATAGACCAATTTGACGTAGTACACACCTAATGTGGAACTTAGTGCATGTCTATGTAACACAGATTTATGCAATCCATTCTAATACAATCTACATAATATCAGGTATCACATTCTCAACTACTTAATACATAGAAATCACACTCCCATCGGTTTCATCATTCCACAAATAATTCTCTCTGAGTCCACATCAAAAAAAACTCTCCACAATTTCAAATTAGTATGTGACCTCCCTTGAATCTTGTTGATCAAAATTACATATATATCATGTTACCTCATCATATACAAGGTAATTACGTCTCTCCCTCATATATCTCATACCCAAATCCTCATACATTTCATACTTCAAAAAATTAAAAGCATCCCATTATACGATAGAAGAACCTTAATACCTTTCATGTACAAGGGTCCATTTGAATGCCACTTAGACACTAAAGTATCCATATTCAATCATACACCATAGAAAAAACAATGAATATTCCAATAAATTTTGAGATTCTAACAAACAGAAACAACCATGGCTATAACTCCCAAATTAAATTCAGTAAAAACAAATATGAGAGAGAACCTGATTTCAGTGGATGAGGATGGCTTATTAGCAGCAAAGCAGGTGATAGTTGAAGAATTTCGTTTTGGTGTTACAGTGGTGGCAGAGACCCACCAGATGTTCCTATGAAATGGAAAATGGTGGCAGAGAGATTTGAAGTTGTTGTTATTAATGTTGTTGTGGGGTTTGTGATGAGTATTTGGGGGTCCGAGAATGTAGGGGACGTTTGCCAAGGAAGCCATAGTTGTTGGTGGAAGTTTGGCACTTAACTCTCAGTTGTTAACTCAACTGTTTTCTGTTGTTGTTGTGTGGACTGGACTATGGAATTTGGATGACCACAGTAGTGCCACGCACGCTTGACCGTTACCACCTCTGACCTCCCTAGTCCCCAACTCCACCCTCACTTAACACAATAAGTCTTGATTTGCACTAATTTTCACACCAACAGAAAGTAAAAACCCACAAAGGTCATATCCATGGGGTAAGTTACAACCTGTACAAAAACAGTAATGATTTGGGCATTGTCTTAAAGAGAGAGACTAACTCTTAAGGAAGTAAAGTAAGTTAACTGTAAATAAAAAAGTAATTTTAATAGTAAACTTTAATGATAATTTATAAAAAAAAATTGTCAAATTATTTATTGTAAAAATATTATGTAAATCCACAAAGGTCATATTCATGGGGTAAGTTTCAACCTTTACAAAAACAGTAATGATTCGGGTATTGTCTTAAAGAGAGAGACTCAACTCTCAAGAAAATAAAGTTAACAATAAATGATAAAGTAATATTAGTAGTGAGTTATAATGATAATTTATAAAAGAAATTATCAAATTATTTATTGTAAAAAATATTACGAAAATTGTTGTGTCTATAACATTAGTCCAATTTACACTAGACGATGTTGTAAGCTTAATATATGTACTGATTAATTAAATAAAATTAAATATTTATAAATTAAATTAAATATCAAATTGTCTATTAAAGAAATAAGCAAATTATCATAATAATTAGTGAGTTTCTTAAAATTTTTATAGAGTTTCACAAATAAATTGACAATGTTAATAAATTAGTGAGTCATATGACAAAAATACTTAAATTTTAGACATGTAACACATGTTAAATTTTTGGAGTAAATACACTCCCTCCTTTGAGGTTTGGAAAAATGACACTCAACCTAAAATTTGAAAGAAAGAAACATTTTTCCCCTTGATATCCTATTGAAAAAACTTTGTTAAATTAATATTAAAAAATGTTGTATATTAACCTACCCTTTGCTTAAGGGGTAGATTTCTAAAATGATCATATTTCATAATTAAAAATCTTTATTTTAAATTTTTAATTAATGCGTATTATAAAATATTAAGTGTGAATTTGCATAATATTATTATTATTATTATTATTATTTCTTTTTTCAACAAGTTATGTAGAGATTTGTCATTGCAAACTTGCAAGTGTTTTAGTGCTTGATAAATTTTACATTTTTATTCTAAATTTATTAGTTATTTTTTTACTAACAATAGTTAAATTTTGTAAAAAGATTCTTATAAAAATTTAGAATATTTCATTATTAATATAAATAAAAAGGGGGAACATTAGTTTCTTCAAAGCTCAAGAGAGGAGATTGGTTTTTTTTTTTTTTTTTTTTTTTTTTTTTTTTTTGGAGATGGAGTGTCATTCTCCCAAACCCCAAACCTCAAGTGAGAGAGTGCAATTCACCCTTGGTGCGATGGTCACTCCACAGGTATAAGTGCTTGTGGGGTGTGGGGGACAAGGGCAAAGGTTCAAGCCTCCAAGAGGGAGCTTCACACACGTATATACTTAGGTTAGGTTAGAGTAGAATTTTATCTTGTATCCAAAAAAAAAAAAAAAAAAAAAAAGTGAGAGAGTGCAACTACTCCTAAATTATTTAGTGCAAACAAGTGCATAATCTAGAATACGATTTTATTATACTATTATTAAAATATTACTAAAATACAAAATTACAATAAATGATCAAAATAATTTTAAAGTAAACTATATTAACAACTTTAATGTACTTCCATTAAGTCACATGGGAAAATTATATTGCACAACTTGTGATATTTAATTTGTGCTAAAAATATAATGTATACAACCAAATTTTTGTAAATAAATTTTAAAAAATTATGTTTAATTGTTAAAATAATACTATAAAATAAACAATGAAATTTCTAAAAAGGGTGACTATTTTACAAGAAAAATTAAGGAATTAATTATTGTGGGGTCCTGATTTTTGGGGGGTCTCTCACTGTAGATGTGAGCGAACCCAAACCCAACAGGCTCAATACAGTGAATTTGGTAGAGAAGCGGGCTTAAGAACTGGGCCTTTGTGAGGACTTCATCAACGGTCGGGCAGGATCCTTGGGGAATAGGATCGTCAACGGCGTAGTTGAAGAAAGGGTCAAAGTCCGTCCGCCGGCCTCGTCCGAGAATGAATTCTTCTTCTTCTCTTTTGATACTCCACCAATAGAACTTCCTAGCATCTTCCGAATTGCCCTTCCCTCCTTGTGAGATCTCTCTGGTTATATATATTCTTCTGCTCCCTTCATCTTGGCCGTCCATCTGTCGATTGCGCAGGTCGCCACTTGAGTGTCTGTCCCATCCAGCATTTCCCTCCACCTACTATGAGTTGCAGTGGATAGCATGACACTGTTTAGGGGTCATTCCTTCATTAATGCAGCCAGACTGCCAGCTACAGGCATTTAATGCGGAGGTGACAGGCTCTTCCACAATAGTCTTTTCACCATGCTCTCATAGCTGCCCTTCTACGCTAGTCCCTTCGTTTAGGGATGACGGGGAAGGCTGCGGTGGATGGTGTATTGTCCTTTCTTCTTAGGACACCAGTTGCCGAGAACATGACGTTCATCGGCGATTCCTCCTAGTAGCTGTGGGCCTTCCTTAGTCGTCCTCGGATGTTTTCCTCCTCGACTGGGCCCTTGGGCTTATTATTCGAAATGGGCCGAGGCGCCCAGATCCTTTGGCCCCACAATAGCCCCACAAAATCCTGCTGTCCGGAACCTTGGACGGGGAGTAGGGTTTTGACATTCTCGGGCCTATAACACGGTCGATTGAGCTTTGCTTTCTTGCGGGTGCCAGAGCTTCTTCGGTTATCCATGGCGCGTTCCTGGCGTTTCGGCGTACGAGGCACATCGCCATTAATGTTTCCTCTTCGGGGATAACGCGGATTGCTTTGGAATACGGGAAGCGTATTCAATGGTGCTTTTATGAGGCGGCGTGGATTTGGAGACTGAAGGCTCCCTTGGGGACCGGGTGGAATTTATTTCGTTTGACATCTTTCCTTGAGCTTTGTGGATAGTGAGCTTCCCCAGATTTTGCCTTCTATATAAGGCGCCCTAAGAGAAATATTTTCCACACCCATTAGCCTTAGAACTCTTCTGAAGTTCCAAGTTTCCTCTCTTCTTGGATAAAAAGGATGCCGCTTGAACCATGGGTGCTGCAGCTGAGGCAAAGAGAATTGGGGCTGAAGTCCCTCCTATTCTTCAACTAGACAAGAAAGAGCACTCTCCCCCTTCGACCAAGAACCGTAGCCAGCGCGAACCGTACTAGGTTCCTGATATTCCTCCAAATGCCAATCGAGAATGCGTAGGAGTTGGCTAAAGAGGAAGGGGAAGAAAGTGAAGCGAAGCTGAGGGCGGCGATCATGACATCAAGGGAAGCCATCCCCGCCGTTGCAAGCAAACGGCGGGATACGTGGAGGGCGACTTCCTAGAAGTACCGACATCATATGGTGGGCTAGGTTCGCTTCAGGGCAGCCTCAGCAGGTGGAAACCAATTCCGATGCTCCCGCCTCCTTCTCCTCATCACCACCTGCGCCACGCACTGGCTTAGGGGCTGCTGAAGCGGAACTGTGAACCCACCATCACCACCAGCCTTCTTCTTTTTATTAGCTAGCTTTGCCGCAAGTACACCTCGGCCATTGTGCATTTAGTTGTAAATAGGCCTACTTTGTAATCGATGTAAAACACGCCGTCCTCGGCTGTTCTGTAATTGGTTGTAAATCAGTCCTTCCTCGGCTATTGTGTAATTGATGTGAAACATCTTATTTAATGGAAAGGGATTCATGGTTTTTACTTGGCGAAATCTTTTTCTCTTTATTGTTATTACTTCCCGTAGATGTTTTTGTTTACTTATTTTCCTTACGCGTGTATTCGTGCATTGCCTCCGCCTTTCCAAAAACAGCCGAGTACGTGACGATGTGCTCCCTGCTGCGAACTGTGCAACCCTTTTTTAACAAGAAATGCTAGTTTTGAAATCTGCAATCCGAGAAGGTCGTGGCACGTCATGACTCTGTCCAAGACCCGTAGGGGGCCAGGGTGTCTATCTCCCTTCGCCGTCCGATCTGAGGACCCAGGCGAAACTATGACTGTACTTAACGCTTGGCAGAAATAAGTTTTGGTTCTGCATAGCACCCAGATGGTTGCTATAAGTCACTAATTTTCCCATATGTATGAGTCCGAGGACTATGCAATACCTTGGTTCTGTCTAACACCCAGATAATTGTCACAAGTTATTAGTTTTCCCATAAGTTTGGGTCCGAGGACCATGCAATACCCTGGTTCTATCTAAGACCAGATAGTTGTCAAAAATTATTAGTTTTCCCATAGGTTTGAGTCCGAGGACCATGCAATACCTTGGTTCTGTCTAACACTTAGATACTTGTCATGAGTTATTAGTTTTCCCATAGGTTTGAGTTCGAGGACCATGCAATACATTGGTTCTGTCTAACGCTTAGACAATTGTCACGAGTTATTAGCTTTCCCATAGGTTTGAGTCCGAGGACCATGCAATACCCCGACTACTCGAGTGAGTTAGAAGGCACCAACACCGATCTCCAGAAACTGTTCCCGTCGCGGAGCCCCTTGAAAGCGTTTCGTGCAGCCGCCGTATTCCTCCACTGAAGTCCAACGGGGGCCGCCTATGAGGTTCGCGGGTCGTCCGGGCCCTGGTGGGGGCAAGGGCCACGCACGTGGCGCCAAACGCCCACTGAGCTGGGAACCTCTCGGTAGTTCTCCATTTGCGGTCCAGTAGGTTGGCCATCATCGTTCTCTCTTGGGGGTTTGGCCCTACCTTGTTCGATTATCGTTCTCACTGGCACCCAAGTTCTTTCCACAAACGGCGCCAATTGTGGGGTCCCGATTTCTGGGGGGTCTCTCACTGTAGATGTGAGCGAACCCAAACCCAACAGGCCCAATATAATGAATTTGGTAGAGAAGCGGGCTTAAGAACTGGGCCTTTGTGAGGACTTCATCAACGGTCGACAGGATCCTTGGGGAACAAGATCGTCAACGGCGTAGTTGAGGAGAGGGTCAAAGTCTGTCCTCAGGCCTCGTCCGAGGATGAATTCTTCTTCTTCTCTTCTGATACTCCACCAATAGAACTTCCTGGCGTCTTCCGAATTGCCCTCCCCCCTCTCGTGAGATCTCTCTGGTTATATATATTCTTCTGCTCCCTTCATCTTGGCCGTCCATCTGTCGATTGCGCAGGTCGCCACTTGAGTGTCTGTCCCATCCAGCGTTTCCCTCCACCTGCTGTGAGTACAACTTGTGATATTTAATTTGTGCTAAAAATATAATGTATACAACCAAATTTTTGTAAATAAATATTAAAAAATTATGTTTAATTATTAAAATAATACTATAAAATAAACAATGAAATTTCTAAAAAGGGTGACTATTTTAGAAGAAAAATTAAGGAATTAATTATATTTTCAATTTCAAAGAGGAAGTTAACCGAACTTGAATTCAAATAATAAAAAATTTTAATTATTTATTGATGAAGTGACTTCAGCCGACAGCTTGGATCCAAGACAGTCTACACAATTGGAAGATCGGATAACTCAAGAGTCAAGATAGGCAACGGTGCGACATCGGTGATGCATAGGTTATTTTTCACAATATTTTCTTACATTGTGAATTTGTGACTTCTTTAATCTTTATAAACCCAACAGTTTGCCTCCAGATTCAGGCATGTCCACCATGGGAGCAAACACCATGGCCTAAGCAAATCAATTTTTTTGCACATCAATTGGTGGTATTTAGGGATGATAATACATGACGAATATATTCCTATCATTAATTTTGCATCTCAATAAGTGAGAAGCTGGGGGTCTAGATAGATAAGTTATAAAATGTAAGTGTATATATAGGGAGAAGCTTAGATACGGTACCTTGTGTACTGTATCTTAGGTTCCTCTTTTAAAAGTTTGACACGTGATTACTTAACAGAATTCATATAACTGGCATTAAATATTAAAATTCTTTCAACTCTAATTCAATACCCACAGTATCGCCACAGTATCGCCAAAAGTTCTGAAAACCAAATTTAGCAATTCCATTATTTTGCCTATGAAGTTGTCCAAATCAATAACTTTCAATTCACAGCAGAACCAAATTGCAAGAAAAGAAAAGATAATTCAAAGAATTTTACTATAGAATTAACTCCAATAAAGCTACTTACTTTCATAACCTAACATAAACAAATCCAAGAAAAATATTACTCCCACATCAAACCCTGTCAGAACGATCTGCATCGGAGAAAAAAAATTATTTCCCTTTCCATAAACCAGTAAAAATTATATATAAATTCTTTAATTCATAAAAAACTTGTTAGTGTTTTGATCTGATGATAGGAGCGGATGTGATAGGTTGAAACGTTCTCAAAAAAAAAAAAAAACTTTAATTCAAATTTAATATAAGAAAAAAATTATTATTTAAAACTGTTGTTTTAGACCTCAAATTATATTAATCCGGCCTTATTTTTAATTAAGTATATATAATAAAACTTATTGTAGGGGCGGGTTTTTTGCTCCTAAGCCCAAATGATGAATGGGTTAAGGCTCGAAGAACCCCACATAATGAATTTGTAGAGAGTGGGCTTAAAAAGCTTAGCCTCAATGAATCAAGCAATGGATCAAAGATATTAAGACAGCAAGACAAGTTTAAAACAAGGAAATCCTTCATCGGCAAAGTTCGGGGAGAATGATTCTTGAATTTAGTTCTTTTGGACTTGGATACTTTCAACTCTTATTGCTACAATGTGTTCTCTATAGATTTTTTCAATCCCCTCTCCCTAGAGGATCTCTTACATTATATAACTCATTTTAGATGATCTTGGCCCTTCATTTGTTGATTGTCTAGACCCCTACTTGAGTGTTTGTTCCATTAGACTCCTTCTCAAGCCCCTTGTGAGTTGGGGCTATCAAGGCAACATTATTCAGGGGTCTTCTATATATAAATGCAGTCAGGAGGTTTGGTGAAATGCATTAAATGTGGTGGCAGCCACCATCCCTTCAGTCATGTCAGGGCTAACCCCCTCCTCGAAGTTCTTTCTCTATGGTATGACCTCCTCCAGTAAATGCCACTGATGTGGCCTTACTGTCCAAGCGTGTGGCCTCCTCAGCACGATAATGTACTCATCGGCCATGGATATGACAAGTGGCATAGGTACCTTATTTAAATTCTTGTGCCCCACACTTATATACGTACATATATATGAAAACAAACTCATATTGATTGTTTAGGTGTAGTTTGCCTTCGGAGTTGATTATTTTCTCATACTTTTAGGCACTGTAGCACATGTCCTAACTAGGAGATTTTTTTTTGAAAGATAATTGCAACATACTGCTAACCTTGTAGTTCGAATCCTTTCCCCCTAGACCCCCAAGTACTTTGTGCATGGGTTGGTGTCAAGTCTTAACTAGGAGATTTAGACTTTGTTGTTTGTTTGAAATTTGGATGGAGTCTATTCCTCCATATATTTCTAACGTTTTTATAACTGATTTTCCAGCCCATTGAATAAAATTTCAAATGATGGTTTTCTCAACCAACAAAAAAAAAAGAAAAAAGAAGGTGTAATCTAAACTCTTGTTTACAGGTTATCACTAGGCATTTAAAGTTTTTTTTTTTTTTTTTTTTTTTTTTTTTAAAGAAGGGAAGGTCTAGATACATCGATTTTGGCACTAAATTATTCACATTCATTTTGTTTTATGTGTTTCGTGATGGGATAAATGAAATGGAATGTGGCAGAGGATGTGAATTTTTGCTGTGAAAAAATCAATGACCCTAATAGAACTCTTTTAATTTTTATAGAATTAAGAGCATTCACGTATGAGACTCTTTCATTTTTTTTTAGAGGAGGACTCTTCAAATTTTAGTTAAGACGTAATCTTTAAAAAAAAAAAAAAATACAAATGTTTACAAACGAACAAAATTTTAAAAACAGAACATATTGGAAAAAGAAAAAAGAATGGTTTTCAATTTGATAGTTGGATGCCATAGTCTTGTAATTGATTTGATATCTCTCACCGTACAAAATGCTAGTTAGATTGATATTCAATTGGTGGTCAAACCAATAGTATCATAAATAGTTTAATTAATATTAATACTTTAAAACTATAAATAAATATTCTAATTTTTGGTAGATAATTTATTTGTTATCTCCTATAATTAATTTGAGGGGGAGAAAATGCTTAATTACGTCCTCCTCCCTCAAGTTAATAGTGTTTCCTACAATTAAAAATAAACCTTCCTGCATGAACCAAATTACATAAAAAAAAAAAAAAAAAAACCTTCAAAAAGAATTACAGTAAAAAAAGAACAATTTAAAAAAAAAAAAAAAATCCTTTCTAATTAAATGTTAAAACTTAAAACATTGATTAAAAAAAAAAAAAAAGTTGAAACGCAAAGGGTAGTAAAAGTAAAACTGTAAAACTATAAAAGCAACAGATTTTGATTTTTGATTTATTTATGTTTCAAATAGTAATAATGTAAAAGCAGCATTGCTACAAATTCCCTAGTGACTCAGACCAGAGCAGAAAGCCAGAAACGAGTGATGAGCGATGAGCTCTCATCTCACTCCAGTCTGCGGCGGCGGTGGCGGCGGTGGCGGAATCGATCCCCCGACAAGGCGAGGTGGTCTCGACTAGATGCAGGGCGTGTCGTGTACTCGGTTACCTATTCCTAAGGTATAAATGGTTTCAAATATCAGATCATATATATATATATATATATATATATATATATACTGCTGATTTGAATTTTTGGTTGAACCATTGAAGAGAGAAAAGGATTTATTTGTTGTTATGTATTTGGATTTCTTTTTTGTGGGTTTTGTTTTGTTTTTTTTTTTAAAAAAAATTTTATCAATCCAATTTTTGGGCGGTTTTTTTGAACTAATTTAAAAAATTTGAGGACCTAACTTTAAAATAAAAAATTTAAGGTTTAAATCCTAAAATTTGTAATATCTTGTCCGAAAAGCAAGAGTGAAAACAATGTATATGCTTATCACCGACTTATCCAATTAGTTGGCAAACAAAGTTTTTATTTTTTTTATTTTATTTTTATTTTTTATTGTGTGTGTTTTAAATAAATAAGTGTCCTAGTGGAAGTAGGATTAGGACATGAACAGCATAATATATATACTTAGCCATTCAAACAGAGAGAGTAAGCTTTTCTGTTCTCTTTTGTCTATTACACAAGAGAGAGAATTATTGTAGGGCTGTGTGTGTTGGGAGACTGAACAATGGTGAGGGGGTCTGTGATTGTAAGAAGGTGCTCGCAATGTAGGCTCAGCGGCCACAACTTTTTGACGTGTAGTAAGAAAAACAATAACAATATTACTACTACTATTGCCTCTGCCAATAATAACAGTAACAATACTAGTACTACCATCGCCAATTATAACAATAACAATGCTGGCCTTATCAAAATTTTCGGTGTGTATATCCAAAAAAACGTAGATGATCATGATTTGAACGCGAGTGTTAGCATGGAAAATTGGAGTTCTAAAAGCGTTGAGCACGAAGTTGATATTGATGCTGAGAGAAAGAAGGGTATAATTTTCAAATTCACTTTATATATACACAAATATATTAGTGTTGTTCTATATGTTTTGATTTATAACATGTCTTTGTGTGTATATGGGATTCATGTATTTTGATTTTTATCTTTTTCTACTTTTTTATGATTAGAGTTTGGCAATCTATTTATTTGCTTGTTTGTTAAAAATTTTACTACCTAATTCATATTATTTGTTCTTCTGGATTAATGCTTGTCAGTTTTCTTGTTTGTGTATCTGCCTATTTGGATTTTGGATGAGTTTTGATTTAAAAAGACTTGTGTTTTGTGCATGTGTGATTTGTTTATTTTGATTTTTTTAATTTTATTTTTAAAAGATTATGGTTTGGCAATCTATATATTTGCTTGTTCTATACAAATTAATACTTTTAATTCATTATTAAAAAAAAAAGAAAACTACTTTCAGTTTTGGTTTCTGATAGAATTCACCACAGTTTAATTTGTTGGGTTAATGATCTTCAGTAAAATCTATCCATTGATATATATGATTTATAATAATATGTGGGAGAGTTTTTAAATTTTTTTTGCTCTTTTGTTTTTAACTGTTTATTGTGGTATTTTTTTCAAGTAAAATTTTGACCGAAATCTGAGAAATTAGCCACGACAATTGCACACGTATATATTTTTGCAGATTCCCTTTATATTTCAGTGTTCTATATTATAGTTACTACTTACTACTGCTATTATTGTTAATACTGTAACTTTTTTGTGCATCTTGATTTATAGGGTACTGTGTTTTGTGTGAACGTGGGATATATATATATATTTTTTTGGGGGGGGGGGGGGGTGGGTGTTAAAGATTAAAGTTTGGTAATCTATATATTTGCTTGCTCATTAAAAATTTTTACTACTTTAATTCATCCCAAAAAAAAAACTACTTTAAGTTTTAGTTTAGGATGGAATTCATCGCTGATTTTCCTTTATATTTGGTTTTGTTGTTGGAATTTATCTTCAGTAAAATCTATATATTAATATAAGATATTATAATTTTAGATGGGGTATTTTTCTCCTTTTGTGTATAATTTTGTATTTTGTTCAATATATTTTTGAATGAAATCTGATTTCCGAGAATTTATGAATCCTAACGGGCTATAATTACACGAGGATATATACTTTCTAGATAGATTTGTGGAGAGTAAAATTGACTAGCATTTATTCAACTATACACTAATTAAAATTTATGAATTTGAATTCCTAAATATATCTAGGCTTGAAGCACAAACAATGGCTAAAAACAAGAAATCTTGTATTTTCTTTTTTAAGAAAGTCATAAAACATTGTGTCAATATGGTGTTTGCTAAATACTAGTTATGGTTTGACATAATTATTATTGGTATTTTGTAAAATAATTTGCTGTTTGTTTGTTTAGGAAGGCGATGGACTGAAGAGGAGCACAAACTATTTCTTATTGGTTTGGAGAAGCTTGGAAGAGGTGATTGGAAAGGAATTTCACACGATTTTGTGACTACTAGGTCCCCAGCCCAGGTTGCTAGTCATGCTCAGAAACATTATATGCGACAAGTTGCAATTGATGATAAGAAGAAAAATAGGCCGAGTGTGTTTGACCTATCGCTAAATGAAGATGTAATATATTTCTTGCTCTCTCTCTCTCTCTCTCACACACACGTTTCATAGATGTGACTATAATCATGCACTTATAGGAACTAGCTCCAAAGGATTCATCAGTTTCACATACAGAGAAAAGCGGTATTGAAAAGGCATTAAAGGTAAGTTCGTCCATCCATCCCAAATTATTCATTTATTGCAAAAAAGAGTATGTTAAAATAGAATGTGGTTGTTAACATTGTTATGGCTTCTACTCATATAGGCTAGTAACTCCCAAGCTTTGGTATTGGTGAACAATAATGCGAACCCACTAGAGGTAAAGCTCATATATCAACAACCATTCTTGTATCTAAGTGCGGTTGAAATTTGTCGGTCTTTAATGTCTTCCTCCAATGATATAGGCTACTACAGCATATCAACATAATGTGAATCAATCCCCACATGTTGCCTTGGATATTCCACCAATTGCTCAAATGCCACCCCCAGTATTTGGTGCTCCAAATTATTGTAGGAGTCCTTCCACGGTAAGAAACAATTTGATTTTTGCCACATTTTATTTGTTGAATTGAAATTGATATTTTGTATAGTAGTAAAATAAAAATTGATTTAAACCAAGATTAAATTCACAGCGTGCATTGTACGTGTTTTATCTATAGTATTGGATAATTGGATGATAACTACCCAAACTATTAAGATAAAAACCTTGATTAACTATCTTTAGATGCAACTTGTACCTGCACTATTGTACCTTGTGAGGAAATAGACCATTGTTTGCACTCTGTTTGTAACAGCCGAAATTTTAACATCTTGAAGTGCTTTTCTTTATTTATTTTAATTATGAGGTTTTGGGTGAGGGATGAATATGAAGAATTCTCACTGAAACAAGATTACTTAATAATGGGGTTGGTGGAATCTACATTCTTGACTAATCAATGTTCTCTAATTTTCCGCAAACAGCATGTTGAATTCTATTGTGAATAGGACAATTATTCTTGAACTCTGTCATGATTAATTTCAACCTCGGATGATTCTAATAGCCACATATGGCTTGTTACCAATTACATCTATTTAAGCATGGAGTTTAATTTGTAAATTCTCATTCACCACTAAATGTGAATATAGCAACATCTCTTAGTATAAACGTAGTATGAATTTCCATCTGTTTCTTAGATTTATCAAACACTGTTTTCATTTGAATATTACTCCTTGCCAAATTGTTAAACCAACTGTTGCATGATGATCTTGCTGGTTTAACAGGTGAATTCCGCCAGTCAAAGTTATTCATCTTGGTTGCCTGGAACATTGCAGAATTCGGTATTCCATCACCACAGCCATTCCTCGCACATAGTCCTTCTCGATTAGGTCTTACTAGGCCTTCAATGATTGCAAAAAGCATACAATTGGACTACCTCAACCTACAACAAAGTTATCCTCTCAGACATCTGCAACCATTAGAGAGACATAAAAATTTTGATGCGGTGAATTTTTTTTTTTTTTGGTGCATTTTGATTTATCAATTGATAGCTATAATTCTTTTCTCTTTTTCAAATTTTTTTTTCGGAGATATGATAGAAATTTTATTTAAGAAATCAAATAAGCATATAGCTGTACTGAGTATTGACCACATCTCTAATTTTTGAATTTTCACTATCAACCTTTTTGTGATCAATAAACCTGTGGCAAAAGCACTATTTTTTATTTATTTTTTATCTATTGCTAATTATATCAGTCTACAAGGTAATATAACCTACACCATCTTTTCTAAGTAGTTGTCAATCTTAGTGATTGTATTCTCTTCTTGTTCATCTCATAAACTCAATTCATATTATTTTTCTCGTCCAACCTTTTTTAAAAGCAAAAAAATACATTCACTTTTCATAGAACACACCATCTATTTAATATAAAGCTTCCAAAGTATTTTGACGACTAGACAAAATTAATGCCAAATCAAGTAATTTGGTTTTATTTTATATTTTATAGTAAATAGGATATATTCTTAATGAGTTCATGTAGAGTGTTAGATCAAAAATTAAATTACAATCAAATTTTGGTATGAAATTGCAATTAAATTTTGGTATTGACTAATTTTAAACTTAGCCACGGATCTATATCTTAAATAAAAAAATTGAATACAATTTTAAAGTTTAGTTACTATTGCAAATTTGCATAAGCATGTGCTAGAAGAAGTTTATGGTGCTCTTCACGATCTATCAAGGTAAGTTCTCATTTTGTCATAAATAAAAAAAAAAAAAAAAAAAAAAAAAAAAAAGAAAAAGTAAAAAATGAAGCCATATATAGGACGCAAAATTTTCTGTTTCTTAATGGGTGAATGGTGATTGAAATGTAATGTTGTATTACGTACAAGGAAAAAACAAGGGTGAAATTTCTTTCATTTGAACCTAAAATGAATGAGTTTAACTTTCCTGACATATCTAAGACATGGAATATGGCATTTTTTAGTGCATGAAAAAAGAAAAAAAAAAAAAAGGTGATATTTTTTATTTATTTGGACTGGGAAAAAGAAAAAAGAAAAACTGCTTTACCGGCTTATCTTTTTTTTCTTTTTTCTTTTTTTGGGTTTCCTTTCTTTTTTGGTTGAAGGGTTTCTACTTTCCTTTCTCTTCCATATACTAATTAGTAATTAGTAATTACTAAGCAACCATATGAGAGTTTATGTGTGTCACGTTGGTGTACAATGTTGGTGACCGAAATGTCAACTTATAATTATATATATATATATATATATATATATATATATATATATATATATATATATATAAGGGAAAGTCTAGGGACTCCGAATTTGACATTGAATTATTCACATTCTTTTTGCATTATGTGTTGTGCAGCGGTGACCCTAGTAGAATTCTTTAATTTTTTTTTTTTTAATTATTATAAATCAAGAGCATTCACATATAAGACTCTACAACTTTTAGTTAAGGCTTAAGAAGTAATTTTCATTTTTTTTCACAAATGTTTACGCGACCAAAATTTTAAAGACAGACCATATTGATATTGGAAGAGAGAGAGAGAGAGAGAGAGAGAGAGAGAGAGAGAGAGAGAGAGAGAGAGGTTTTCAATTTGATAGTACATTCAATTGGTGGTAGAATCAATGGCATAATAAATAGTTTAATTAATACTTATTTAAAACTATAAATAAATATTCTAATTTTTTAAAGTTAATTCCTTTGTTAGATCCTATAATTAATTTGAGGGGAAAAGAAATTAATCACATGATTCATACCCTCTTCCCTCAAGTTAGACCAAAGTTTCTCTTCAATTTCATTTTTTTGAGAAACAAGTTTCTCTTCAAATTAGTTTAAGAAAAACCCTTCAAACATCTTGTATATCTTTATATTGAGTGGGAGTTTGAAAATCTAATTATTGAATTGCATATTTTTATTATATTCTTTATACTTGCAAAATTTCAAGAAAATAAAAAAATTATTGCTATGTCATAAACAAACATTAAAATTTCAAGTTCTTGTGATTTAAAATTTTGTATAAACCATAATTTTAATGATTAAATAGTAAATAAAATCTTATTTGAAAATTTTTATTTATATATTTTTTAATTTGATTTAATTCAAAAAAAGAAGAAAGAATCACGTAAAAAAAAATTAGGATTAAGAAAAAAAGATAGAGAAACTCTTGTTAGGACTCTCTCTTTTATATATATAAAGCAATGCAGCCCACAATTATTCACATCAGCATTTTTTATTTATATTTTTTAATTTGATTTAATTAAAAAAAACTCACGTAAAAAAAAAAAAAAACTTTAGGATTAATAAAAAAAGAGACAATTTTTAAAGTTTAAAAATTTTCTTCATTTTATTTCCATTCTATTATTTCCTAATTCCTTTATAAAATGATTCATTTTCTCTTTATCTTAAGGGGGAAAAAAAGAGACAAATTAAGGGCAAAGTCATACTAACAATTTTTTCTCTCTTTTTCTGCAATTTTTTTTTTTTTTCAATTTTTGTATTTCAACGTCATGAGAGATTTCAGGTCTTGTGTAAACAAATCCCAACAATGCAAAGAGTAGAGCAATTCTCACCGTGGTTGGGCAGTCGTAAGATCACTTCATGTGTGTCTTCTTCCAAGCCTACTACCAAGTTTGTCTCTTCCCTTAGTTCAATGCGACAGACCTTTATAGTTTATACATATCTCAAGAAGCTCAAAAGCGTTATTGAGTCCACCAATTTCTTCAGAAAATTTTTAATTTTATAAATTAAAATCTAACTTTTAGATCTTTTTTTCTTTTGATTTTTGATTTTTTTATGTTTTAAGAGAAGAGATACATAAAAGGCTAACAAAAATACAAATTTACCCATGTTATTGACAAAAGTGGGCAACTAGAGATAAACAGAATTTAAACCACGGGTAGGTAAAATGTTTTTTGGACAAACTATAGGTAGGAAAATTGTAATTTCCCCAATAAAAAAATAGTAATAAAGTATAAAAGCAAGTGAACTTTTAGTCATACTTTGATAAATAATTAAATATATTTAATTATAAGAGCATAAACAACTATGAGTGATATGAGCTCTCATTTCACTCCAATCAGAGGAGGCTGTGGAGGCAGAATGGATCCTCCGGCGAGGTGAGGTGGTGTCGACTAGATGCAGGTGTGTTGTGTACCCATTCCTATGGTGTGTATATATATATATATATATATATATGGTTTCTATATCAGATTATATAAATATATTGCTGATTTGAATTTTTGGCTGAACCATTGAAGAGAGAAAATTATTTATTTGTTGTCATGTGCATTTGGATATCTTTTTTGTGGCTTAAAATTTTTTTTTAAACTAATTTAAAAAAAATTTGAGGACGTAACAATTAAAAAAATTTAAGGTTTAAATCCAAAAACTTGTAATAATACAACCATACTCAATTGTCCGAAAAGCAAGAGTAAAAACTCTGTATTTTCAGACCAAATCACCGACTAATCCAATTACGTGATTAGGACATCAACAAAGAATTTTTTTTTTTAATATTATAAAATAAATAAGTGTTCTAGTGGTACTAGGATTAGGACATTAACAACATAATTTATAGGTCCGTTTGGATTGAACTTATTATTGCTGAAATTGAAAACTGAAACTGAAAACACTGTAGTAAAATAATTTTTAAATGTGTGAATAGTATCGTGAGATCCATTTTTAATGAAAAAGTTGCTGAAAAGTGGAATTTGTGGGTCCATAAACAGTGCACAAATGCACTGTTCACGAAAGACTTAGTTAAATGTTGTGGCTGAATAAAAAGAAAAAAAAAAAAGAAGGCAAAATGCGAAAGAAGAAACGCACCGCAACTTTCAGCACAATCCAAACAGGTACTATATACTTAGCTATTCAAAGTAGAGAGCAAGGTTTACTATTGTTTCTTTACTCTTTTTTTCTATTACACAAGAGAGAGAATAATTGTAGGGCCGTGTGTTAGAGAGTTAACAATGGTGAGGAAATCTGTAATTGTAAGAAGGTGCTTGCAGTGTGGGCTCAGCGACCACAACTTTAAGACGTATAGTAAGAAAAACAATAGCAATAATGCTACTATTGCCATTGCCAATAGTAACAATTACAATACTTTGAGTATTAGTACCGGCACTTATAACAATAGTACTGGCATTGCTACTGCCAATACTAACAATGCTAGATGCATCAAAATTTTTGGTGTGTATTTTCGAAACGTAGATGGCCTTGATTTGAACAAGAGCGTTAGCATTGAAAATCGGTGTTCCATAAACGTTGAGAATGAAGTTAAAATTGATGCAGAGAGAAAGAAGGGTATAATTTTCAAATTCGCTTTATATTTACACATATATATATTAGTGTTGTTCTATATGTTTTGATTTATAACATGTTGTGTTTTGTGTGTATATGGGGTTTGTTTATTTTGATTTTTATCTTTTTCTACTTTTTGAAGATTAGAGTTTGGCAATCTATATATTTGCTTGTTTATTACATTTTTTACTACTTCAATTCGTTATTTAAAAAAAAAAAAAAAAAAAAAACCCTACTTTTAAGTGTTGGTTTTTAATGGAATTTATCACCTTTTTTTTTTTTTTTTTTGGCGCCGGGGGGTGGGGTTAATGGATCTTCAGTAAAATCTATTAACTTATATACATATTATAATTTTAGATGGGTTGTTTTATTTGTGTGTGTGCGCTTTTTCCAAATTGATTTGTCGAGAGTAAAACTGAGAAGTATTTATTAAACTATTCACTAATTAAAATTTATTAATTTGAATTCCTATATATATTTGTGGTTGTAGCACAACAATGGCCGGTACAATAAAAAAAATTGAAAAATTTATTAAAGCTTTTTTTTTGTTTAATCTAATATATTAATTAAATACTTAAGCTAATATGTAGGCTTATAAAATATGTGGATTTTAAATTTTATGACGATAAGCATAAAAAATAAAAAATTTCATACTTACATAAATAATATAAATATATATTTATGTATAGAAATATATAAATAGCGGCAATTCTGAAATGGTACATTGGTATCAACTGATATCGAAATATTTCATTCTTCTGACTAAATCGAAATATATTTTGGTACAAAATTGACTCCCTTGATGTCAAGAGCTTTGTAACTTAATTGGATGGTATTTCTTGAAGTTTCTAATAAATTTTCCCACAACTAATTATCAATGTATATTTATAAAAAAAGAAAATGGTGATATTTTCAATGTGGGAGCAATTTCCAAGATTAATAGCCTTTTATATGAGAACCAATTCTAAATTAATACTCCTTAAAAATATTAGGAAAAAAAAAATGTAAAATTCACCTTTTAAGTTTTACCTTAATTAATTCATTTCAGTTCTTTAACTTTACTTTCATTCAATTGAGTCCTCTAAGTTTCAAAATTTTTTAATTAAGACTTCCATTCACTACATGCATGCTGTTAAAGCAACTTATATATAAAAAAATAAAAATAAAAGAACTTATATTCCAAAAAATAAGTAAAAGCATGTAAAATTCATGCATTGTCATATTTGTTAAATATACAGACTTTATTATTCAACCCCCCCCCCCCCCCCCCCCCATTTTTATTTCTAAAATATGATATATATATATATATATATATAATTAAGCAACTTATAAAAAAAATTGATATTCCAAAAAATAAATAAAAGAAAATAAAATATACATGCTTCACGCTTGTCATATTTATTAAATATGTGGATTTTTTTATTAAAAAAAATCAATTTTTAGGATGTTTTTAGGATTAATGCAAAAACTTGAGGGCCAAACTATAAATTTTTATGGTTTAAATCCTAAACTTGTTACGCGCACCACCTTAGTCATGACACATATCCGACGGGGTAGAGGAACGCTATATTTGGAATGACCGAATCACCGACTTATCCACCGTGTTAGCAAACAAGGATCTCTTTGCAATCAGTAATATTAACAGTGTTGATGATCAAGAACACTATAGATACTAACCCACATTATATAAGTCTTTGCACAACCATATATATACACAGACCCAGATTTTCCTTCCTTCTTCTCTTTTGTTTGTTGTAGGGGTTGTCTTTTTGGAAAGACAGCTACAGCTAGAACAATGGTGATCATGAGGGATTCTGTAAATTGCTTGCATTGTGGGCTTAAAGTTCACAACTAGCGGTATTGTGCCACTGGCAATTGCGTCAAGCTTTTTGGTGTGTGTTTGCAAAACAAGGGGGATGGTCATGATGCTATGAAAAACAGCGTTAGCATGGAAAATCCGTGCTACGAAAAGGTGGAGAACAATTATAGCGAAGATGATGATGCTAAGGATCTCCCTATTGGCATTAATCAACGTAAGGATGCCTAATTCGTTGTTGTTTTATATTATTTGTTCTTCTGGGTTACGGCTAGCTTGTAAGTTTTTTTGTGTGTATTTGCCTATTTGGATGTGTGATTTGTTTATTTTGATTTTTTTAAATATTATTTTTAAAAGATTATCGTTTGGCAATCTATATATTTGCTTGTTCTTTACAAATTAATACTTTTAATTCATTAAAAAAAAAAAAAAAAACCTACTTTCAGTTTTGGTTTCTGATGGAATTTACCACAGTTTTTTTGTTATACTTGGGTTTGATTTGTTAGGTTAATGATCTTAGTAAAATCTATCTATTGATATATATGATATATAATAATATATGGGAGAATTTATTTATTAATTTTTTGTTTCTCTTTTGTGTTTAACTGTTTTTTGTGGTATTTTTTTCAAGTAAAATTTAGACTGAAAATCTGATTTCTGAGACTATATATCTAGAGTGACATGAAAAATTAGCCATGACAATAGCACTGCTAATATTTTTATATTTCTGTATCCAAAAAAAAAAAAAAAAATTTATATTTCAGTGTTCTACATATATTGTGGGGGTAAAAGTCCAAATTGGTATATTGGGCCTTGGGCCCTATTCAAGGATATGGATACATCCGATGAGAAGTAGATGATTAGGAGAGGCCCAGAGTGTAGAATCATGTGAAGAAAGGATGGAGGAATATAGTCCGAGGAGTTTATACTCCTCGAATACAAAAAATATCAGTCAATCAGATACTTAGGCAATTTAGGTGACCCTCCAAGAAGATTCAGCGATAAGGATGGACTTCAGGCATATGCAAAGATGATAAAGATGCAGAAATATCTAAAAGCAAAGGCTGCTACCACCGCATTAAATGCACTGCAGCAATTTTTCTGGTTGCATTTATGTGGAGAATACCTCTGAATAGTGTAGCCTCAACCACCATCATTCACGGAGAGTCAAAGAAGATGCTTGATGAGACATATACTCGAATGGTGTTTAGATGATGAACAAATGTACAATCAGGATAGTTTAAAAAGAAACTATATAATGTAACAGACCTCCTAGAAGGAAGGGGGGATCGGAAAAGAGAGAGAAAGGAAAAAGAAAAAGAATTACTGGAGCACTAAGGGTTGTATTAGCTCTCAGGAACAATTGTTCAAATAACAAGTTCATCTCCTCGGACATTTATTTCATCAAGTTTTATCTGTGTTTTTTCTACGTGTGTTCATCTTTTAAATCCTTACTAGTTGTTGGTCCATTCGCTAGGAGCCCAACTCTTTCGCCCACTCTCTACAAATTCATTGTATTAGGCTCATTGGGCTCACATCCCAAATCTTTTGGGCTCGGGCTACAAATCGTGACCCTACATATATTATAGTTACTACTTAATACTGTTATTACTGTTAATATTTTTGTGTGTCCTTGATTTATAGCATATTGTGTTTTGTTTGTGTGAACATGGGATTTGTTTATTTATTTATTTATTTTTATCTTTTCCTTTTTCTTTTTCTTTTTTGGTTAAAGATTAGAGTTTGGTAATCTATATATTTGCTTGTTCATTAAAATTTTTTACTACTTTAATTCATCCAAAAAAAAAAAAAAAAAACTACTTTAAGTTTTAGTTTCGGATGGAATTCATCACTGATTTTCCTTTATATTCGGTTTTGTTGTAGGAATTAATCTTCAGTAAAATCTATATATTTATATAAGATATTATAATTTTAGATGGGGTATTTTTCCCCTTTTGTGTATATTTTTGTATTTTGTCCAATATATATTTTTGAATGAAATCTGATTTCCAAGAATTTATGAATCCTTACGGGCTATAATTAAACGAGGGTATAAGGGGATATATTCTTTCTAGATTGATCTGTGGAGAGTAAAATTGACTAGCATTTATTCAACTATTCACTAATTAAAATTTATGAATTTGAATTCCTAAATATATCTAGGCTTGTAGCACAAACAATGGCTAAAAACAAGAAATCTCGTATTTTCTTTTTTATAAAGTCATAAAATATTGTGTCAATATGGTATTTGCTAAAAACTAGTAATGGTTGGACATAATTGTTGTTAGTACTTTGTAAAATACTATGCTATTTGTTTGTTTAGGTAGGTAATGGACTGAAGAAGAGCACAAACTATTATATGCAACAAGTTGCAATTGATAAGAAGAAAAATAGATTGAGTGTGTTCGACCTGTCTCTGAATGGTGCTGTAATCTCTCTCTCCATAGATGTGACAATAATCATGCACTTACAGGAACTAGCTCCAAAGAATTCCCCAGTTGCACATACAAAGAAAAGTGGTAATGAAAAGGGATTAAAGGCAAGTCCATCCATCCCAAATTATTCATATATAGTGTAAAACAGTATGTTAAAATAAAATGTAGTTGTTAACATTGTTATGGCTTATACTGATATAGGCTAGTAACTCCCAAGCTTTGGCATTGGTGAATAATAATGAGAACCCACTAATGGTAAAGCCCATATCAACAACCATTCTTGTATCTAAACGCAGTTGAAATTTGTCAGTCTTTAATGTCTTCCTTCAATGATATAGGCTACTGCAGCATATCAACATAATGGGAATCGATCCTCACATGGTGCCATGTATATTCCACCAATTTCTCAAATGCCGCCCCCAGTATTTGGTGCTCCAAATTATTGTAGGACTCCTTCCATGGTAAGATACAATTTGATTTTTGCCACATTTTATTTGTTGAATTGAAATTGATATTTTGTATGGTAGTAAAATAAAATTTTGATTTAAACGAGTCTATTTTCACGGCATAGTTGGTGTTTTATCTAATACTATTGGAGAATTGGATAATAACTACCTAAACCATTAAGCTAAAAACCTGGCTAACGATCTTAAGATGCAACTTGTCCTTACATTGTACCTTGTGAGGAATTAAACCATTGTTTGCACTCTGTTTATAACAACCAAAATTTTAAGGTCTTGAAGTGCTTTTTTTTTTTTATAAAATTTTTTATTTAATTATGAGGTTTTGGGGGGAGGGATTAATATGAAGAATTCACAATGAATTAAGGTTACTTAATAATGGGGCTGGTGGAGTGGAATCCACATTCTTGACTAATCACCGTTCTCTAATTTTCCACAAACACAGCCTGTTGAATTCTATTGTGAATAGGACAGTTATTCCTGACCACTATCATGATTAATTTCAAACCCGGATGATTCTATTAGCCACATATGGCTTGTTACCAATCACATCTATTTAAGCATGGAATTTAATTTGTAACTTCTCATTCACCACTAAATGTGAATATAGCAACATCTCTTCGTACAAATGTAGTATGAATTTCCATATGTTTCCTAGATTTATCAAATTGTTAAACCAACTGTTGCATGATGATCTTGCTAGTTTAACAGGTGAATTCTGCCAATCAAAGTTATTCATCCTGGTTCCCTAGAACCTTTCAGAATTCGGTATTCCATCACCACAGGCGTTCCTCACACATAATTGTTCTCGATTATGTCTTACTAGACCTTCAATGATTGCAAAAAGCATACAATTGGACTACCTCACCCTAGAGCAAAGTTATCCTCTCAGACATCTACAACCATTAGAGTGACACGAAAATTTTGATGCATTGTAACTTTTTTTTGCATTTTAATTTATCAGTTTATGGCTATAATTCTTCTCTGTTAATTTTTTCAAATTTTTTCGGGGATATATGATAGAAATCTTATTTAAGAAATCAAATAAGCTAGCTGTATTGAGTATTGACCACATCTCTAATTTTTGAACTTTTAGGTGTATAAATTTGTCGGTATTCGGAGATCATGCATTTAAAATTCCATATATAATTACACATTTCATAATCTTGAATGTTAATGTGAACAAATAATAAAATAAAATAAAATAAAAATTTACCATCTAATAAGACAACCAAAACACTTGCACACATATGTTCTTACATAAATTTTACACATGGCCTAAAATATAGAGAAGAAGAAAGAGTACCTAAAGGAGAAATTGAATCGTTGATTCTTGAGAATCGGGGAATACCAAGTTCATATGCAACATATACTACGGCCGGGTACAAATTTTCTAACGAAAACGAAGATGATTAATCTTAAAAGAATATTGAGCCAAACTTATTAACAAAATATATATACTGAAGAATATGGAGAGGGTTGTGGGTGATGAACCAAGGAGAGGTTCAGATTTTATTTTCTGTTCCAGTGAAACGACTCCGTTGGTGGGTTTCTTGTCTTTATGTTCTGATTTTTCTTCTTGGACAAAATGGTCTTGTTTTGTAAGCTAGCAGCAGGGTTTTTATTTTTTTATAGGTGAAACGACGTTTGTTTTGTAGGGCTGATTTAGCCAAAAAAAAAAAAAAAAAAAAACACGTCAGCAGCGTGTCATTTAACAGGTTAACTAATAGAGGGTGGATTTATACGGAACAAAATTTTAAGATGTATAATCAAAATAATTCCAAACTTTAAAAGTGTATTTTGTAATTTTACCATAAAACATATATATGTACACGTGAATATAAGCTTATATAATGTATATGTATGAAACGAACTGATATTGATTGTTTACTTGTTCAGGTGCAGTCTAAAACTCTTGTTTACAAGTTATCAAGTTTTATTTTTTATATTTTCCTATAAAAAGGTTTTATTTTTATATTATCACTAGGCGTTTAAAAGTTTTTATTTTTATTTTTTTAAAGCACCAGAATTATATTTATAGAAGGGAAGTTCTAAAGATATCGAATTTGTCAATAAATTATTCACATTCTCTTTGCTTTTATGTGTTTTGTGATGGACTAAATGAAAGTGGTGGAATGTGGCAGTGGATGTGAATTTTTGCTGTGAAAAAATGGCTGACCCTAGTAGAACTCTTTCATCTTTATAGAATTAAGAGCATTCAGATATGAGACTCTTCCTTCTTCTTCTTTATTTATTTTTATTTTATTTTTATTTTTTTTTGAGAGGAGGACTCTTCAAATTTTAGTTACGAAGTAATTTTTTTTTTTTTTTTTAAATAACAAAATGTTTACACTTGAACAGAATTTTGAAACAGACCATATGGGGGGGGGGTGGATGCTAAATATTACTTGGGAATTTAGGAAAAAAATGGTTCGAACTGCGAAAATGACAACATATTGTAATTATCTCTAAATAAAAAATGACATTTGGATCAATATTCAGTTGGTGGTTAAATCGATGGTATTATAAATAGTTTAATTAATATTAATACTTATTTACAATTATAAATAAATATTATAATTTTTGTAATACAATTTCTTTGTTATCTCCTATAATTAATTTGAGGGGAAAAAATGATTAATTACACCCTCTTCCCTCAAGTTAATAGTTTTTCCTTCAATTTAATTAAAAAAAAAAAATCCCTACATGAACCAATTTACAGTAAATAAACCCTCTAAAAAAATACAGTAAAAAAGACCAAACCTCTTTTTTTTTTTTTAAAATCATTTCTAATTTTTTTTAGAAAGAAAATCCTTTCTAATTAAATGTTAAAACATTTATTTATTTTTTAAATAAAGAAGTTGAAAAGCAAAAGGAAGTAAAAATATAGAGATGTTTGGTCAATATATATATATATATATATATTTAAATAAATGTACCATATTCACAATATTTTCATAACAAATTACAGGTGGTAAATTATTATTAGTTCTAATTTAAATTCACAATTTAAATTATTTTTTTGCCTATCCATAATAGCAAATAACAATATGTCACCTATAATTTATTGTAAAAATATTGTGAATATAACATTTTTAAAAGCAACATACTTTCTAAAAAAATTAAAAGCAACATATTTAATTTTTTTTAATTTGATTTTTTAAATAGTAATAATGCAAAACCAAGTGAACTACGTCCAATACTTCAATTCCATATTGAGTGAATGGTTGAAATTTAAAGTTTTATTTTTTTGGTTAAAACATAATTTCAATCTCAACCATTAAGTATAAAAAATAAATAAAAGTAAAAAAAAAAAAAATGTAGAAGTAAAAAAAAGGTTGTGAGAGGATTGAGGTGAATTGCTCCACAATTCCCTAGTGACTCAGACCAGAGCAGAAACAAGTGATGACCTCTCATCTCACTCTAGTCTCCGGCGGCGGCGGAACAATGGATCCTCCGGCAAGGCGAGGTGGTCTCGACTAGATGCAGTCATGTCGTGTACTCAATTACCCATTCCTAAGGTATATATGGTTTTTTTTTTTTTTTTTAACTGATTTGAATTTTTGGTTGGACCATTGAAGAGAGAAGGGTTTATTTGTTGTTATGTATTTTGATTTCATTTTTGTGGGTTTTATTTATTTATTTTATCAATCCAATTTTTGGGCGGGTTTTTTGAACTAATTTAAAGAGTTTAAAGGTTTAAATCCTAAAACTTGTAATATCAGGACCATACTCAATTGTCCGAAAAGCAGGAGTAAAAACTATGTATATACTTATCACCGACTTATCCAATTAGTCGGCAAACAAATACTTTTTTTTTTTTTTTAATATATATAAAATAATTGAGTGTTCTAGTGGTAGTAGGATTAGGACATGAACAACATAATATATATATACTTAGCCATTCAAGCAGACAGATGAAGGTTTTCTATTCTCTTTTGTCTATTACACAAGAGAGAATTACTGTAGGGCTGTGTGTTTTGTGAGACTGAACAATGGTGAGGGGATCTGTGATTGTAAGAAGGTGCTCGCAGTGTGGGCTCAGCGGCCACAACTTTTCATCGTGTTGTAAGAAAAACAATAACGATACTACTACTACTATTGCCTCTGCCAATTACAACAGTAACAATACTAGTATTTTGATTGGCAATTATAATAATAACAATGTCAGTGTTGCCACTGGCAATACTAACAATGCTGGCCGCATCAAAATTTTCGGTGTGTATTTTCAAAATGGAGATGATCATGATTTGAACAAGAGCGTTAGCATTGAAAATCGGAGTTCCAAAAACATTGAGAACGAAATTGAAATTGATGCTGAGAGAAAGAAGGGTATAATTTTCAGATTCACTTTCTATATACACATATATTAGTGTTGTTCTATATGTTTTGATTTATAACATGTTGTGTTTTGTGTGTATATGAGATTTGTTTATTTTGATTTTTATCTTTTTCTACTTTTTAAAAATTAGAGTTAGGCAATCAATATATTTGCTTGTTTATTACAATTTTTACAACTTTAATTCGTTATTAAAAAACAAACATACTTTTAAATGTTAGTTTTTGATGGAATTCATCAGTGTTTTTTCCTTTTATTTGGTTTATTGGGGTTAATGGAGCCGCAGTAAAATCTACTAATTTTTATTTCATATTATAATTTTAGATGGGGTGTTATTAATTTTGTGTGTGTGTGCACGCTTTTTTCCAGATTGATTTTTGGAGAGTAAAACTGAGTACCATTTATTAAACTATTCACTAATTAAAATTTATTAATTTGTATTCCTACATATATTTGTACTTGTAGCACAACAATGGCTGACCCCATCAAATTCCTGTATTTTTTTTGTTTTCTTTTTTTAAGAACGTAAAACATTGTGACAATTTGGTGTTTTCTAAAAATAAGTTAGCGTTGAACATAAATATAATTAGTACTTTGTAATTTATTCATTTTTTTGTTTGTTTAGGGAAGCGATGGACTGAGCAAGAGCACAGACTGTTTCTAACTGGTCTGAAGGAGCTTAGGAAAGGTGATTGGAGAGGAATTTCACGGAGATTTGTGAAAACCAGGTCCCCATCCCAGGTTGCTAGTCATGCACAGAAATATTATCTGCGAAAGACTGCATTTGATAAGAAGAAAACGAGTGTGTTTGACTTATCTCTGAATGAAGCTGTAATATTTCTCTCCCTCTCCCCTCCTCTCTCTACCTCTCTCTCACACACATTTCATAGATGTGACTAGAATCGTGGGCTTACAGGAACTAGCTCCAAAGAATTCCCCAGTTTCAAGTACAGTGAAAAGTGTTGTTGAAAAAGCAATGGATGTAAGTCTATCCATCCCAAGTTTATTCAAATATAGTGTAAACAGTATGTTAAAATACCGTTGTTACCTTGTTATGGCATCTACTAATCTTCAATAGCTTACTTCAATGTTCTAGACTGCTTCAGCGTATCAGTATAATGTGAATCGATTCCCACATGTTTGCATGGATGTTCAACCACTCACTCAAATTCCATTCACTTTATTTGGTGCTCCAATTACTGTCGAATTCCTTCAATGGTGAGATATAATTTGATTTTTACCACATTTTAACTGTTAAATTGATATATTATATGGTAGTAAAATTAAATTGATTTTAACTGATTTTAAGATATCAACATAGTGGTTGTTTTATCTGTATTATTGGATAATTAGATGGGTCCTGCTCCCTTCCCATTCTCTTCCATTTTTAAACAAATGTAAGACACATGGCTGATAGGAAATCTAATGGTCCTAACTAAATCATGTCAAATTTACAATTCTAATCCTTCAATACTAGTTACCCTATTCTGGATATATGGGCATTGCCCTAGGATGTGCCCACTATTATTACTCTTTTGTTTGTGTTTTTAAGTTTTGTTCCTATTGCGTTTTCAATTTAATTAAGAATAGCTAAAACTCCATACTTATGTAATATTCATGAATCTGATTTAATTTCTTCATCCAATATTTTGATTTATTTGGTTATGAGTGGTTGTGTCTTACATTATATGAGCTACTTGTCCTTAATAATTTTACTTGTTACTTGTTTCCACTCTCATTTGGAAGTGACTTGTTTTGCCATTGGAATGATTTTGTCAATTTCTTTTGGGCTTTCTATTGTTTATTTTGTTTGATTGTGTGCAAATAACTGTTACTTGGTGATAATGGATGAGAAAAACATCTTGATAATGGATGAGATCTCTTAGTAGATAGGCTTACCACTTTTCTATTAGGCGAAAGATAAAGAGCCTAGCATTGCTTTAAAGTACTTCAGCATCTGTCCCAAGGTATTTGAGCATGACACCCCAGATCAAGAACAGGAATTTAGAAGACCATTAATGGCTAAAGACCTGCAGCTTCTTCCATATTATTAGATCTTTTTATTCTTTAGTAAGGTACTCATAGAAACTTTCAAGTTGCTATTGCCTTGAAATACAAGTTTCCAGTAATTTTGATTTTATTTTTGTCACTTTGAAAGTCTTGAATTTTGAAAAAGTTTCTTAACAATATTAGATAGGAAGTTGATATTAGCTTCTGAACTTTTGCTATTGGATTTGTTGCTTTTTTTTTGTTTAAAATTTTAATTTCTTCCATAATCTGTTTCTTTCCTTTGCTGCTGAGAAATTGGTGTCGCCAATCCATATGAATAAATTCTGATTGTTTAGAAATTGGAGTTGCCAATTCAAAAATAAAAAAATTCAGGCATCACGGTCTATTATGTTTGATTGCTAGGTATTCCAAATTCATAATGTATGATTAAAAAAAAAAAAAAAAAAAAAACCCTAACAGACATTCTATATTACGGTGATTTCTGATTTTATATTTGTTTGAATCCAAATTACAGATACAACTTCAGTCGGGAACTCTATGTGGCTCAAAACCATCGATGAACCACTCTGTTTTTCAGCCTCTTCCTTCTCGAAAGATTGTTTTCATAAAAAGTAATAGCTAAAAGAAAAGAAACCAAAAGCTTGCTGTGTGGAGCTTACAATTGGACTACCTCACCACAGAGCAAAGTTATCCTCTCAGACATCTGCAGCTGTTAGAGTGACATGAAAATTTTGATGGCTATAATTCTTTTTTTTTTTTTTTTTTTTCCCAGTTGGTTTCATTTTTTGAAATATTATGAAGGAGAGTTATTAAGTAAAATTGACTCTTAATTCAATTTACATTATGCTTAGTATAACAAAAAATGAAGTCATATTATTGGTTTGGTTTGTGAATTGAAAGGTTGCGTTTGGTTCAGAATAGTCATTTATGATCCCTTGGTCCTCTTAAATTCTCAAACATTCCTACATGTAATTTTCGTATAAATGAAAATTTAGCATAATCTAACAAAATATAAAAATAAAACATGTATAATTAATATGTTAATGTAGCTGGTAGCATCAATTATTTAGGTATCGTCTCATTTTTTTAAAAAAAAAAGGGGGGGGGGGGGGGGGGGGGGAGGAGGAGAAATACATAAAACCCCAAATCATTTTTTCATAAAACGCGAAACCTCTAATGTTTTGAGTGGAATACTTATGTGGGCTTATTAATTTGTTATATGCATAAATCGCTTAACATTTATGAATAAAAGCAATGAATTGCTCATGTATTAATATGGGCCCATATTATTTTCATGTAAACTATTATTATAGGTTTTTTTTTTTTTTTTTTTTTTTTTAATTACGCTCAAAACCCCATGTGGTTTAAACGTTATATACTCAAATCCTTGAAGTGGGTTAATTGCTACACGTTGAAAAATGAACGTGAGTTAAAGAGATTTAAAGTCTGTGTTATGTATTCAAGAGTTACGCCATTTTGGATATATACTACTGTAGATTTCTTTAAAAAACCTTCTCTCCTCTCTCCGTGTGTGTGTGTTAAAAATTCTTAGTATTCTAAAAAAAAAAAAAAAAAATACAGTGGGTTAATCTCACATTGGAAAATGAGTGTGAGTTAAAGAAATTTAAAGCATGTACTGTGTATCCAAGAGTTAGACCATTTTGGATATATACCACTGTAAGTTTCTTTTAAAAAACCTTCTCCCCTCTCTATGTGTGCGTGTGTTAAAAATACTTAGTATTCTAAAAAAAAAAAAAAAAAAAAAAAAACCATTTACTCCCTCTATCCCAATTTGTTTATCTTGTTTGAAAGGTCAAACTTTTTAAGAAAACATCATTTATTGTTTTGTCTGTCTTATAAAAATGTATAAGTTTACAAAACCACTCTTAAATAAATTTATTATTTTTTTAAAGAGTTATTCTTAATGAGGCAATTAAAAAGGTGCTTCAATTAGATTGATTTTTTTAAATATTTGTTAGTTTTCTTTTCAAATAGCTTTGAAAATAAAGTGGGAGTATAATATGAACATTAGTAAATTAATGACTTTTATTTTTAGAAACAGGACAATATTTTGAGACATCCCAAAATGTAATAGAGGACAAACAAATTGGGACAGAGGGAGTATTTTTCACCGGTAATTATTGAGTACTCTCAAAGTACCATAAATACGTATTCCCTCCTCTCATATAATTGTGGGTCTCACTAATTAAATTTATGGTGGGACCTATAATTCGTGTGAGAGGGAAGAGTACGCATTTATAGTACTTCTGAAGTATTCAATAACTTTCCATTTTTCACAAACTCTTACACCATATTCTCTATTCTTTAAAATTAAACCCAATTTGAAAAGTTTTTTTTTATCATTCAATTTTTTTTTTTTTTTTTTTTTATGAATTCAGATATCTAAAAAAAATTTAAACCGTAAATACAACTAATTTAAAAAAAAGAAAAAAAGAAATTCAGAAATCTAACAAAATTTAAACTTTAAATACAACTAATTCAGAGCCAACATTAAAACTATTACAATAGATAAACTACTGTTTATTTTTAATAATTATTTTTAAATAAATGTTTCCAAATATATCCTCTGGAATGATATCACAAAAAATACCCTTAAACTACCAATAATTCTAGAGATAAAAAAACTAAAAAAAAAAAAATAATAATAATAATCAAGTGGCAAGTTGTTGATTACTTAATGGTAAAAACTATTGTTTACTTTTAACCAAATATTTTTTTGGTTGACCAACAAAACTCAAAATGGAAACCAGTGTCGTTTCTAAATTTTTTATTCTTTTATTGGTCTCTTCCCCCCACATAAACTTTGTTTTAATTTTTTATTTAACAAAAAGCCATTTTTTATACATTTTTTTCCAATATCAAGCACCTGAAACAACGCAACAAGCTCTCTCTCTCTTCTCTATTCCAATCTCCGCTCAACAATCTCCACCTTCACGGTTTGTTTGTTTTTATTTTTTATTTTTTAATTGTCATTTTTATATTGATAAAAATATCATTTTCGTTTCTACATTTTTGGCCAATTTCTATTTTGGTCTCTACATTTTATTTTATTTTTTTATTTTTAGTCCCCAAAATAAAAAAAAATTATTCTTGTTTTAGTTCCTACCATTATCTTAATAACATAAATTGCATACGTGGCAGACGAAATGACCTGCTAGCTTGCATGAAGCTAACTTGGCCATTAGAATGACATTTTAAAAATGCCATGCCAGCATTTTAAATTTAAGAAAACCATGTCAAAAATTTTAATAAAAAATTTTAAAAATTTTTCATTCTATTTAAAAAGAAATATATATATATATATTTGGTTTGCTTTTCATTATTTTTTTCAAAAACAACAGTCATGTTTTCCCCAAATCAAGACATATACTATTGGCTAGCCCACTCATGATCAAACTCAGCAAATTCTAACACAACCAACCCCAAAACCTCCAACAAATCAAACTCATAAACCTAGCAACCAACCAACCTCCAACAAACCCATAAACTCAAAAATTTTCTTGGGAAACAATCACACAAAGTTAAAACCTAGAAAATTCAACTTCAAAAAATTCATAAATCCCAAAGCTCTAAAGTGTCAAATCAATCAAAAACACAACTAACCCAAACAAAAAATCTCAACAACAGTCAAACAATTTAGCTCACAACAACAACAACCAAACCTAGATCCCAAAACCACTACCACTACCACTACTGACCTCAGCCTCTCTCTCGCTCTCTATCCCAAATCTTAAAACCAAGTCAACCCTCACCCATCATAACCATATCCCAAAATCACAACTTTAGAGAGAGAGAGAGAGAGAGAGAGAGAGAGAGAGAGAGAGAGAGAGAGAGAGAGAGAGAGAGAGAGAGAGAGAGAGAGAGAGAGAGAGAGAGAGAGAGAGAGTATTTAATATTATGAATGGGTTGGAGTTTCAAATTTTTTTATATTGTGTTTAAAAATTGGTAAATTTTTGTGATGTTGTGTTTGGTTGCCAAGAAAATTAAAGAAACGTTGAGAAAGTTACTATAAACTTTTTTTTTCTTAATCTCTAAAACTGAAAATGTTTTTTTTTTTTTTTTGGTTTTTTTTCAATTTAAATTGACATTGAGAATTTTTTCTTAAATTAAAAAGTTGATGTGACATTTTTTAAATTTCAGATTATTTTTTAATATTGTTATAATGGTCACACCATATATGCAATTTTCATTAGTGAGATGATGGTAGGGACTAAAATGAGAATAATTTTTTAATTTTGGAGGATAAAAACAAAAAAGCAAAAAAGTAAGGATCAAAAAGAAAATTGGCCAAAAATATAAGGAACAAAATATTATTTCTGCCTTTTATGTTTTAGATCATATGTTCTGATCTTGTTCTAATTTGTAACAAAGATTTTTTTTTTTTTGTTGGGTTTTTTCAAAAGATTTAGGGTATGTTTAGTAACTGTTTTTTTCCCTTATTTTCTGTTTCCAAAAACAATATTCTATTTTTGAAACTAAAAAACTTGTTTGGCAATTCAAAATAAACAGAAAACAAAAACTGTTTTCGAAACTCAATTTGTGAAGAAAATTGAAAACATGCAAAATGCTATTTTTAGTTTTTAATTTTCAAAAATCAATGAAAATACACATTTAATTTAATGAATCTGTCTCATTTAATGAGTTAGCATTAGAGTTTAAAATCTTAGAAACAACATATTTTAGTATTTTCTATTTTTTTATCAAGAAACTATCTTTTTTATTTCAATTAACTAAACATGCTTTTGATTTCAAAAATATAAGTTTTTATTTTTATTTTTATTTTTATTTTTTTTTATAATCCCAAAAACAATTTTTTGAAAATAGAAAACAAAAACTATTTCCAAACATAACCTAAGCCGTTTATACTTTATATTATAACAATTCATTATAATTGATTCTCTATTCTCTATGGGATTCCTTTTTTTTTTTTGTTGGTTTTTTTTTTTTTTTTGTGGGGGGGGGGGGGGATTGAGAAATATGAGAAAGGGAATATTCCTGCCACATGACCCAAAGTACCCTTAATCTTATTAAGTCGGCTATTTTAAACAAATAAAAAATAGAAACTGATCGTTCAAAACTTCAAAAAAAGTTGTTTAATATTGTTAGACAAAGATGTACAACGAATTAGCAGGTTGGCAAAGAGTATTAAAGGAAATGTTAAGTGTTAACACATAATAGCGTCATTTTTGGGTGAACTTAGATTGCCAACCATTGTGAATACACTTTCATTTCCTATCTAACTCTTCTTATGTCCACATTCTTTCAACAACAAGATCATTATCTTTATCTCCATAATTATAGTATATTTGTTACGTCTACTTCCTAATTCATAGAGGGATGTCCTCATTATTTCTTCACAATTACCATTGTCATAATTAGCGGAAATTGATTTATCCTACCAACGCCATCAAAAGGATGCCAATCATGCAGGGATGAATTGACTAAATATGGGACCTTAAGTCGTCATTTTTTTAAAGAAATTTTCACGCTTTCTTTTAGCTAAATAAATATTCTACACCTTCACACACAGTCACACCATATAAAAAGCTCAAAAACCAGAGCAGAGCAGAAATGAGTGAGGATCTCTTGACTCAGTTACCCATTCCTAAGGTATGACTTCAAATATCAGATTATATATTTATATATATATTAATGCAAATTTGAAATTTGGTTGAAGAGAAAAGGTTTTCTTTAATTGCTGTCTTGTATTTGGATTTTTTTTAATAATTCAAATTTATAAGATATTTTTTTAGGACTAATGAAAAACTTTGAGGGCCAAACTATAAAAATTTATGTTTTAAAAGTCTGAAAACTTGTAACACACACGACCATAAAACTATACAGCTTCTAAGGCTGCACTGACTTATCCGATTTTCCTTTTTTTTTTTTTTTTTTTTATAGAGAAAGCTTTAACCTATGACGTCCATTTTTAATAATAGTTCTTTATCATCGGACCAAGACACCAATTAATTTTTGGCGTAGGTGGAGATTAAATTCAAAATCTATTATTCAACTATTAGACACTTTATTAGTTGAACTAATTGGAATTCACAAATAGAATTTTCTTCTCTTTTTTTAATTTTTTTTTACTGCACAAGAGTGAGAAATATAGTTTTTTTTTTTTTTTTTTTGGTTTGTGGGAGAGAGAACAATGGAGAGTGAATCTGTAGGTGTAACAATCTGTAGAGTCACAACTATAGCGGTAATAGTAACAATAATAATTCTAGTATTTTTGTCACTAGCAATCACAATAGCAATGCTGATTGCATCAAGATTTTTGGTGTGTGCTTCCAGAACAACGTAGATAATCATAATCCAATGAAGAAGAGCGTTAGCATGGGAAATCCAAGCTCGGAAAAGGTCGAGAACAATGATAGCGAAGATGATGCTGAGGAACTTGCTGATGGCGTTAGTCAACGTAAGGCTGTTCTTGAGAGAACGAAGAGTTTAATTATATATACATAATATTATGTCCAATTCGCTTTTTAGTTTTTATATATTGTGTTCGATATTATTAGTTCTTCTGTTAGTGTTCCTAACTGTAAGTTAATTTTTGTGTGTGTTTCGATTAATTTTGATTTATAAGTACATCTTGTGTTTTGTGTATGTGAGACTTGTTTGTTTGTTTGTTTTCTTAAAATATCCATATATATATATATATATATATATGATTATGGTTTGGCAATCTATATATTTGCTTGTTCTTTAAAAATAGTACTTTTAATTCATTAAAAGAAAAACTACTTTCAGTTTTAATTTGGTTTTGGTTTACTTATTTATATTTTTGGGTGGATTTAAAAAAAAAAAATTATATTTAAAGGATTATGGCTTGGCAATCTTAATATTTTCTTGTTCTATAAAAATAGTTTACTTATTTATCTTTTTCTATTTTTTTAAATATTAGAAATTGGCAATCTATATTTGTCTATTACTTACTAATTTTTAATACTTTAATTCATAAAATAAAAAATATATTTTAATTTTAGTTTCTGATGGAATTCATCACTGCTTTTCCTTATAGTATTGGTTTTGTTGGGTGAATGGATCTTCAGTAAAACATATTTATATGAGAAATTATAATTTAGATGGAATTTTTATTTTTATTTATTTTTATTGTGGTATTTTGTCCGATATATTTTAGAATGAAATCTGTTTTCCAAGTTTCATGACTACTTATAGGCTATGATTACACAAGAACATACTTTCTAGATTGATTTGTGGAGAGTAAAATTGATTAGCACAACAACGGTTGACCCCCATCAAATTCCTTTATTTATTTTTTCCTAAAAAAACTGAAAATGAAAAAGAAATCTTGTGTCAATTTGGTGTTTACTAAAAAGAAGTTAGTGTTGAACATAAATGTTACTAGTAGTTTGTAAAATATTTTGTAACGTACTTTGTTGTTTGTTTGTTCAGGGAAGCGATGGACTGAAGAAGAGCACAAAATATTCCTAATCGGTTTGAAGAAGCTTGGAAGAGGTGATTGGAAAGGAATTTCACAGAAGTTTGTTACCACCAGGTCCCCATCCCAAGTTGCTAGTCATGCTCAAAAATATTTTTTGCGAAAAGCTACAATCGATAAGAAGAAACCTAGATCAAGTGTATTCGATGTATCTCTAAATGAAACTGTAATATTTCTCTCCCTCTCCCTTCTTCTTCTCTCTTGCTCTCTCACACACATATTTCATAGATGTGACTATAATCATGCACTTACAGGAACTAGCTCCAAAGGATTTTTCAGTTTCACATATGGAGAAAAGTGATACTAAAACGTCGTCATTAGGGGTATAACTCCATCCATCCCCAAATTTTTACACACACACATATATATAGTGTAAAACAAGATGTTATTTTACTTATTTCTTATGGATTCTACTGGAATAGGCTAGTAGCTCTCAAGCTTTGGCAATGGTGAACCGATACCCACATGGCTCCATGCATATTCCATCACTAGCTCAAATGCGTCCCCCAGTATTTGGTGCTCCAAATTACCATTCGATTCCTTCCATTGTAAGAAACAATTTGATTTTTGCTACATTTAATTTTGTTGCATTGATAATTTGTATGTTAGAAAAATTAAAAATGATTTAAACTGTGTTTAATTTCGCAGCATAGTAGGGCTTCAATGAGTGCAAGAATGTCGTTGAACTTGAAATTGGACATCCTCATACCTACCCCAGAGCAAAGATATCCTCTCAGTCGTCAAGAGCCGTGACATGAAATTATTTGATGGATTGAAGCTTATTATTGCATATTGATCTATCACTTGATGGCTATTTTTTTTTTTTTTTCTCTAATCTTCTTTTTGGGAGATATATGGTAGAAATTTTATTTAAGAAATGAAACGTGTACAAATAGTATTGATCACATTTCTAATGATAATTTTTTTAACTTTGAGATATATTACACTATCTGCCTTTATTTTCTTTTCCTCTTTTGCAATAAATAAACCTGCGGCGAAGCCACCAATTTTACATCAATTATTGCTAATTATATTAGTCTGCAAGGTAATATGACCTACACCATTTTCTTTAATTAAGTAGGTGTCAATCTTAGTTATTGTATTTTCTGTCTTGTTTATCTTAGAGGTTAGGAAAAAAGAGAAAAATATATTTTATAAACTCAATTCATTTTACATTTTCATATTTTCGATGTTGAAAGATTAATATAAGTAACATCCAAAACATTGAAACCCCTTTGCAAAAAATGTTCATCTAATTTTATTAGATATAAGGTGGGAAGTGCTTCCCGAATGGCATATATATAGGCCCGTTCATGGGTTTATATTACTATTGACCAATCAAACAGAGATTGGCTTATACTACTCACCAATTAAACAGAGATTCCGGCATACAAATTAAGATTATGCTTTTAATATTCCGTATATAATTATACATTCTATAATCTAGATAATATTAAAAAATAATGTAAAAATAAATAAAAATTGACCATTTAATAAGACAACCAAAACACTTGCACACATATGTTTATACATAAATTTTTAAATATACATGGCGTGAAAGACAGAGAAGATGAAAGAGTGCCTAATGGAGAAAACGGAACCATTGATTCTTTAGAATCCGGGAATACAATTAAGTTCATATACGCGATATATAATACACTACAATTAGTCCAAAATTTTAAACAAAAACTTAGATGATTAGTCTGAAAAGAATATTGAATTTAACTTATTAAAAAGAATATATACTAAGTATTTGTACTTTAAAAAAAAAAAAAAAATTATGAAAGGGAGTTATTAAGTAAATGACAAAGTTTAGCTATAAATTGATTGTAGCTTTTTTTTTTTTTTTTTTTGAAGAAAAATTGATTGTAACTTAAGGCTACAACATTACTATATATTTCGAAAATCTTATTATTGGACTGCATATTTTTTACACTCTTAACACGTGTCAAATTTTTTGTTATTTATTCCACATTGGTTGTCTGTGTTAGATTTTTAGTCCTTATAACCCCAAGTTACTACTATAAAGGTTAGACTATTTTGTAGTGGTATTCTGGTTATATTTATATATTATAATCCTGTTTTAAAAAACTCTATATACTACTTTTATGTTTGTGTGTTCTAATAAGTATTACAATTTTCTTCACCAAATAATAATAATAATAATAATAATAATTTTGCTAATCGGATATTATTAACTATATGATTTATAAGATTATATTTTATGCATTATTTTAAACTACCAAAACTTGCAATTTTAACAAATATCTGATAACATAGTTATTGATCTTAAATTTTCTAGAAATTTTGCAAGCATAAAGGATATAAGATGAAAAAAAAAAAAAATATATATATATATATATATATATAATCTAATGGTAGATTTGTCAAAATTCACTTCTATTAAGTAAAGTTGCAGTTAGACTACAACAAATTTTGTAGCTAAACTTTGTCCTTAAATAAAATTTACACATAATTTATTTTTTATATTAAAAAATAGACAAAATTTAGTTACAAAATTTGTTGTAGCCTAAGACTACAACTTTACTTAATATCTTTTTATTGGAGGTGAATTTTGACAAATCTACCATTGGATTACATCTTTTTTCATAAATCCTTCATACTTGCAAAATTTTTAGAAAATTAAAGATTAATAGATATGTTATCAATAAATTATTTATATTGCAAAATTTTGTAGTTTAAAATTATGTATAAAATATAAGCTTATAGATTATATAGTAAATAGGATTCAATTGACACAAAATTTGACATGTATATTAAGAGTGTGAAGAATATATAATCCAATAGTTAGATTTTTAAAATATGTAGAATTATTTATTTTATTGAGTAAGGTTGTAGTAATAGGCTAAAACCATTTTTGTAATTAAATTTTGTCCTTAAAAAATATAAGGGAATGTGAGGATTGTGAGAATGGAGGAAGGGGTGTTTCGTGCCTTGACAAATATATATATATATATATATATATATATATATATATATATATATATATATATATATATTGTAGGGTCACAAATTGTAGCCCACACCTGGATAAAAACAGGAGATAGGCCCAATAAGCCCAATACAATAAATTTGTAAGAGAGTGGGTCAAAGAATTGGGCTAATAGCGATCTTTACAACAGTTACTGAAGATTAAGTGCTTGGCCGAGGAGACTAAAACACATACACAAGTTAAGATCTCGTGTCCGAGGAGTAAGTTTTGGACTAATTGATGGATTCTAGTTAGGTCCGAGGGGTATGCACTTAGATAGAATGCTTTTCTTTGAGTTGTATTTTTCCAGATGCTACAGTAGTTATTTCTTGAGGTTTCTTCCGTTTTTTCTTCTCCACCTTTCTTCTGGAGGTCTTACTCCATTATATAGTCATTCATTGTTCGATCCTATCGTCCACTTGTCTGCCATCTAGCCTGGTACTTGAGTTTCCCACTTCTTCTCCCACAGCTTTTTGGTTTCCTGGGGGTAAAGATGATTTTAAACACTGTTCAGGGGTTTTCTCCACATAAATGCGGCCAGGAAAGCTGCTGTAATGCATTTAATGCGGTGGCAGCAGCTTTTGCTCAAGATATTTCTGCATCCTTATCCCTTCCACGTGCATTGACAATCTGTCTTCACCTCTGGAATTTCCTGGAAGCTGGACTAAGGGGAAGCCGAGGCCTCTTTCACCGACATACGCCAGACCCGAGGAGGGTATCCCTCTCGGATCAATATTCATGGACACTTACGCATTCTCCTATTAGTTGCAAGGGTTCCCTATAATTTCTTCTCCTCGGACTTATTGTTGATGAAAAGTCGTATCTGAGCCCACCTCATGGTCCCAGGTTTTACTCCCCCACATATATATATATATATATATATATATATATATATATATATATATATATATTCAATTTACGTTTAGTTTAGTATAACAAAAAAATGAATTCATATTATTGGTTTGTGCATTATTGGGTTGTGTTTGGTTCAAAGTAGTCGATTATGATTCCTTAGAATCCTCTTAGATACCCAAACATTCCTACATGTAATTACAAATAGTTCAAGAGAATTCATATGCCCAAGGGCCTAGATTCTCATTTTAAGGGTTTATGGATTCCCTTCTTAAAATTAAGGTGGATATTCACTCACTCATGGGTTTGAAAAGTTCTATTTTTTAAGTAATAATTATAGCCCCTATTTAACATACCTTTTTATTTATGGGTGTTAATTGTATTTTTACTAAAATAAAAATCATTTATTTAATATTAACCTTTGGGTCAGGTGAGATAGGTGCTTAATATTTTTGGAATTACTAGAATAATGTCTATTTTTAATTATAATATCTAAAGTATTTGTTTGTTGTAGGTTCTAGTTAGCCCAATTGATAAATCACTTATTAAGTAAGAGATTTTGAAGTTCAAACTATGCATACGCCAAAAACCAATTTGTGTCTAAAAAAAAATCTTCGTGAATCAAATGTCATATGATAAAATTATATCATATCATATCGTTTAATAAAAAAACAACTAAGGTGCTTCTTGTCTTGCATTTTATGGACTTATATAGACTTACTTAAATACTATAAGAGTTGAATTTAAGTTGCCCCTTGTGTCACTTTTAAAAATATTAGATCACTTAATATTTAAAATTTTAAAAATCCTACTGTCAGATTACATGTTTTCGATGGTTCGATCTAAACCTCATCTTGTATGTATAATAAAAAATTGAATAATTTAAACATTTGATAGATGAAATAGTCATTGATCTTTGACAATCTTAAAATTTTGCAAGTAAGTAAAGTATAAAAAAAAAAAAAAAAGTAATTTAACGATAGATTTGTCAAAATTTGCATTTAAATTTGCATTCAATAAAAATAAACATTTAGTTGTGTAATATTGCTTAAAGTTAAGATAAGTATAACTTACACTCAATTTTACTATGAATGTGAATACAAATGTTAGTTATTCAAAAAAAAAAAAAAAATGATAATAATCCTTTTAGTTTAGTCTAGAAGTTTTGTTTGCAAGTTATTAAGATTAGTTTTTTTTTTTTTTTAATCTAAATTGATTTCAAACTCAATGAATTAACTTATTACTTCCATATATCAGTGATTCTTAGATGGAATTATAAAATTTTATTTTAATTGACATACTTACCATGGGATAAAAAAGAAAATTAGAAAAAAAATTAAAATTTTTTTTTTTCATAAAAAGGAATTAGTGCAATCTAATCAAATCTTATGTATTGTCCCATAATTACTTAAAAAAAATTAATATAGGAAAAAAACACATAAAAACCCCATGTTGTTTTTTCACAAAACACAAAATTACTTAAAAGTTTTATGTGGTATTGTTATATTTATAAATTGTTAAACATTTGTGAAAACATACATTAAATTGCTCATGTGTTGATACATGCTCTGTTATTTTCACATAAACCACTATCATAGGGGCGTTTTTAATTACACTCATAACTCCCATGAGGTTTAAGTGTTATACTCAAATACTTAAAGGTGGTTTAGTGTTACATAATTAATCATTTACACATAAAACAATACCACATTGAGGTTTTGTATATTTTTCTTAAGGATAACATGAGCTTAATGATTTTTTAATTAATACATGTAAGTGTCTTCCTCAAAAAAAAAAAAAATAATAATAATAATACATGTAAGTGCATACTAATATTTTGTTAAATAAATATGATAGTTCTAATTCTAAAATAAAGGAATAAATATGATAGCATTATTCTTAGAATTAAAAGCATTCATATTAAGCTCTTCAAAATTTTGGTTAAATTTTAGCTAAAAAAACTTTTTTTTTTCTTCATTAGTTAGTTTATTTTTCACAAACTCTAACACCATATTATCTATTCTTTTTCTTAGACTCACTATTAAATACTTTTTTATCATTCTTTTTTTTTTCTTTTTTTCTTTTCTCTCTTTTTTGAATAAGAGAAATTCAGAAATCTCACAAAGTTTAAAATTTAAATACAATCCATCAAGAGCTAACATTAATTATACTGCAATACATAAACTACAGAGGCATTAAAAAATAAAAATATCGAATGACAAGTTATTAATGATAAGTTAAAAGAAATTTTCGTAATAAATCAATATGAGAATAAATAAAATAATTTGTCAACATAACTGTTGTGAAAAAAAAAAAAAAAAAAAATTTTAAACTAACAGCTCACTTTTAATTTGTCAAGTCAACTATTGTAAAAAATATTACAAAGAATTATTAACTAATAACCCAAAAAGCAAACAATTATTGTTATTATGACTCGTGAGGACAAGTTTTTTATTCCTTTTATTTGTCTCTTTCCCCACATAAACTTTTCTTTTTAAACAAAAACATTTTTTTGAATTCTGATACCCCTTTTCAAACATCAAACCAAGGTGGTTAATATCATACCAGTACCGGCTGTACTGGCCAGTATGTACCATACTGATACATATACCGATATCAAAATACCAGCGTCTCGTAGCGGTTTAAATACCGGCCGATTTCGGGCATTGTCGGTCGGTACAAAAAAAGCTTCTTTTTTATTTTTAATTTTGTAATTTTTGAATTTTTTAAGCGCAGAATGATAATTTATATGTGTAAGGACCAGATTTGACGTGGAGCCCCAAAACAAGAATGGATCCAAGTCCACAAAGTCCGAACAATAAATTTGTAGAGTGTAGAGTAAAAAGCTAGTCTGGATTTAGGACCAAGATATTGGGTTACAACGTTAAAGAGAAAGAGTTATATATCCGTATCAGCACAAAAGAGCATTGGGGCATGTTCGAGGATACTCTTTGTGCTGATACGGATATATAACTCTTTCTCTTTAACGTTGTAACCCAATATCTTGGTTCTAGATCCAGACTAGCTTTTTACTCTACACTCTACAAATTTATTGTTTGGACTTTGTGGGCTTGGATCCATTCTTGTTTTGGGGCTCCAAGTCAAATCTGGTCCTTACAATATGCATTAACCTTTAAGTATTATTTATTTTCTTAGTATGTAATGAAAAATTAAGTTTTCTATATATATTTTTTTAATTGATGCTAAAGTCTAAAATCATGAATAATTTGTTCTAAATTAAGGTAATGTTTTATGGTAAATTTTTATATTTATTATAATACACACACACACACACACACACACACACACACACACATATATATATATATATATTTATAAATATAAAAATAACGGTAAACTCGAAACGATACACCGGTATTGATCGATATCGAAATATATCGTTCCACTAGTTATACCAGTACAGCCTCCGGTATGAGATTAACTCCCTTGCAGCAAACACCTCAAACAACAAGCCTCTCACCCTTATCTACTTCAATATTTGCTCTAGAATCTCCACCCTTATCTTTTTTATTTTTTAGATCATATTTCTAATTAATGTTTTTCTAATTTGTTACTGAGTTCATGATTTTTGTTGGTTTCTAATTTTTGCATTTTTACTAAATAAAAAATAAAAACTGAACTTCTTATACACGTCTTGTTCTCTAAATGTGGGGAATATCCCTTTAAAGTTACCTTAATCTTATTAAGCCGGAAAACTGTGGAAAAAAAAAAAAAAAAATCTTTTGACAAAGCTAGTTTATGCCTAATTCAACCAATAATAATTAGCAGGTTGGCAAGAGTATTAAAGGAAATATTAAAGGAAATGTTATTATATATATATATATATATATATATTTTCCTGAGATAGAATTTTATTCTAACCTAATCTATTATCAATATTTCACCATTAACACATAATAGCGTCATTTTTCATTTTTGGGTGAACTTTTTTTCTTGAGAAATCATTTTTGGGTGAATACAGCCAAATTAATTGCTAACAATAATGTGAACAAACTTTGATTTCCTATCTATGTCTTGTTAATGTCGACATTCTTTCAACACTTTCTGAATAAGTTTTCAAGTAATCCACTTTCATATTTTTTTTTACAACGAATCCTACATCCATAATTTTAGTATTTGTTAGTTGTTACTACTTCAAATACCGTTTCCTCATATTACCTTCATGTTTAAAAAAAGCACAATATCATAAATTACAAATTTGCCTCCTAATTCATAGAGGAATGACCTCATTATTTCTTCACCATTAGCAATGTAATTAGCAGAGATTGATTTATTCTTCGAACGCCATCAAAGTTATCCAAATCTTGCATGTACAAATTGACCAATTGAACCCTGTCATTTCTCATCAATACACACACAACACAAACAAAATGAAACCCAGATACCCTCTTTTCGTAATCTTACATCTAATCTATTTCCCAACATTGCTTTCCCTATTTTCTTTTCCTAATGTCATGAGAATTCAATCTAACTAAACAAAGCATCACAGTCAAATTATGGGTAACACAAGTCGTCATTTTTTTTTTCACTTTCAAGTTTACACATTCACACACAGTTACACACTATATTAAGACCTGTCTTTCCCTCTTACCCTTTTCATGCTCCTCTCTAATTCCTTGGCCTTTTTCTAACAAACACTACAATGGCCAAGTTTCAACAACTCCTCATCACGCTCTTTTGCATTCTCTTCCTACTCCCATCTTCGGTTTTTGGAGAGTGCACTTGTGATGCCGAGGATGAAGTAGAAGACAAGTCCCAAGCTCTCAAATATAAAATAGTTGGTTTTGTTTCCATACTTCTAGCGAGTGCACTTGGGGTTTGTATTCCATTACTTGGAAGGACGGTACCAGCTTTGCGACCCGAGAAGGACATCTTCTTCCTAATCAAGGCTTTTGCTGCCGGTGTGATATTGTCAACCGGCTTCATCCATGTACTTCCCGATGCTTTCGAGAACTTGACATCGCCATGTCTGAGTGAGAGCCCGTGGCAGGATTTTCCATTCACGGGATTCGTGGCGATGATGAGTGCAATTGGAACTTTAATGGTTGATTCCATTGCGACTTCTTATTACAAGAATTCTCAATCGGACAAGGTTCAACAGGAGATTGGAGATGCGGAGAAGGAAGGAGAACAGGAGGGTCCCTTACACGTTCATACACATACAACTCATGGTCATTCTCATGGTTCAGCTACTTTTCTTCTCAATTCGGCTTCATCAGACCTTATGAGGCATCGTGTCATAACGCAGGTAGTTTGTGTGTTTTTATGGTAACGTTTTTGGATTTGTTTGCCCAATGCAAATTAAATTAGTGGCCCATTTAGTTATGTAGTTTAATATTTTAAACCATGAAGTGGTGGTACTAATGGTGAAATATTGATTTTGATCATGAAAGAATTAAGTGCTAAATTGAGCTTCTGATTACATCAGGTTTTGGAGTTGGGGATTGTGGTACATTCAGTCATAATTGGAATTTCTGTGGGTGCTTCTATGAATCCCGAAACATTAAAGCCTCTTGTAGCTGCATTGACCTTCCATCAGTTTTTTGAGGGCATGGGACTTGGTGGATGCATCACTCAGGTAATATCACCGTGTATATATTACCTATTTATTGTTTTCAAAATTATAAAATCTATACTAATTATTCGTTTTAAAGAAACACATTTTTATTCGGACTGTATTGATTTTTGATTGACTTTTCATCCAATTTTTGAATAAGTTCGTTTGTTAAAATTTTCGGTTCATATTTGCTAGGAAGTATTTTTCAATTGTTTCACAAAATGCCTTAGTTTTTTTGGGGAAAGGGCCTTAGTTTAAGTTTTCATAAAACTGTTATGAGTCTAATTTATTCTAATTAGTCTTGTATAAATAATTATATGAATGTGTTATAATTTTATGATATGATTAAATTAGTTTAGATTAAGATTAATTATGATTAGTTTTGTTGATAATTAAATTAAATGATGCTAGTATATACTCTCTTTTATTTAATTTGATGGATTTTATCTTATATAAATTCAGATCTAGTCAATGAATACATTAAAATATCTATCATGATTTTCTAAATTTCAAATTGGTTTTTTATTTAGAAAACAAGTTTCAAATGGTTAGCTAGTCTAACTAAACAACTAAAAATTAGTATGTCCATAACTCATACAAGTTTTGCACGTGACCAGTGAACATGCTTGAAGAATAGTATGCATGCTAGGTTAGCTTTCTTCCCAAATACCTTAGTTGCTTGTTAATCTGTTTAGTGCATTGTTTATGACTGCATTAGTTGGTGTATTAAATCATTCTGTATAACATGCACTTGTGCGTTTATAGGCAAAATTCAAGAGCAAAGCTGTTGCAATTATGTCACTATTCTTCTCCCTTACAACCCCAATTGGGATTGTAATTGGACTAGCAATATCTAGTGTTTACAGTGAGAGCAGCCCAACTGCTCTAATAGTTCAAGGGATTTTTGATTCGGCATCAGCTGGGATCTTAATCTATATGGCGCTTGTGGATCTTCTTGCGGCGGATTTTATGAGCGTAAGGATGCAAAACAATGGAAGGCTTCAAATAGGAGCAAACGTAGCACTTCTTCTTGGGACTGGTCTTATGACTCTCTTGGCCAAATGGGCTTGATGTTGTCCTAATGTCCTGTGAAATATTGTGTAATACCTTTGTATAGCCGTGAGTAATGATCTCAATCCTTCTCAATTTCCTGAGAATATAAAATTTTGCCATAGGTTCACATTAAGATAAGGTCACATCAGTTTCTCAACAAAAAAAAAAAAAAAAAAAGGTCACATCAAGCTCTTGAAACCATCTGGAAGTACGTGAATGGATTTTTTATAGATAATATCACATCACACCGTCAACAAAGGCCTTGATCATGAATAAGATGTCCTTCTAGTTGTTGGGACGTAATAGCAGCAAGTTTATTTGAGAGCTTGTTCCTTGTCACATTCTTCATCCTCTTTTACACCATATGCAAAATTGTAAGAACCTTTCATTACATGCAACCAATATGAAATTTGAGATTTTTTTTTTTTTTTCAATTGTAGAAGATAAAATTATTAGGAAAGAAGTTAAGTACAACCGAACCTGACTTTCATAAAAGAAAGAAAAAAAAAGAAGAAGCCAATTCTGGGGTTCTACCCGTGGAGAAACTAGAGAACCAAGCCATCCTCATCTAATGGTTCTCCCACCTAGACCAGGCGAACAGGTAGTGTTGATTGAGTTTTGGTTCAATCTAGCCGAGTTCAGGTCAAATTGAGTTCAAGTGAAATATAGGTCATCCAAAACGGTTTGCAAAACATATGACTATATTTGGTCTTTTGAGGGTCGGATCAATCGAATATAATCCAAATTTTTTTTTTCATATACAAAAAATAAATATATAAAAAATAAACAATAAACTTGATAATATTGTCTTTGTCTTCATTTCAATATTTATACAAGAACAAATAACTAAGATACTAAAAATTATATAAAGTTAAATAACACAGTAATCTAGAAAAGAAAGAAAAGTGAAAAGAACAGAACTTGAAAAAGAAATTTGATAATATTTGTTTTTGTCTTCCTTTTTATATGTATAACAAAAAATATATATATAAAAATCCCAAAAAATAAAAGTTAAACTTTACATTAATTTTTAAGTTTATGCATCCAAAGTTCATCAAGATTAAATTGAAACCTTGAGCCTCGATCAGGTGAAGAAATAATTTGTGAGAAGAAAAGAACTTGAACAAAGAGCCAATGATAATAATAATAATAATAATAATAATAATAATAATAAAGAAGCAACAAAAAAAGGGAAAAAATCACTTTGATAAAAAGGCGTCAACCCATGTGACTCACAAATTGCAAGTTGACAAACCTATCAAGTGTAATTTTGTTATAAGTTTTGATCATTATGATAATCTCATTTTAAAGAATAAGAAATTTGAATAATGTATTTGAAATTTAAAATGTTTTGTTGTACCAAAAAAAAAAAAAAAAAAAAGAAAGAAAGAAAGAAAGAAAAAGAAAAACATGGCGCACTATAGCATAATTTTGAAGAATATGGACTACCTCATAAAAGAATAATCTCAATCAAACACACCCAAAATAATAGAATGATATATTGGTAGAGATAGAAAGATAGAAAATAATTTTGAAAATTGTTTAATTTTTAGAAAGAACAAATTATTTTCAGCAAATTTTAAAAACAAATTATATATTATACTGTAGGGTCACAAATCGTAGCTCAAACCCAAGTAGAAAAAGGGGATGGGCCCAATAAACCCAGTACAATAAATTTTTAAGAGAGTGGGCGAAAGAATTGGGCTGATAAAGGATCTTACAACAATTAATGGAGGTTAGGAGTTTATCCGAGGAGAATAAAATGCACAAGCGAGTTCCGATCTCAGGTCCGAGGAGCAAGTTTTGGATGAATTGGTTATTTTCAGTGGTGTCCGAGGGGTATGTCCTTAGATAAAATGGTTGTTTCCGATGGTGTTCTTCCTGATGCTACAGTAACTCTTCTTTAATGTTCTTTCTCTCTATCTCATGATCCCCTTCTTCTGGATGTTTTACTTCATTATATAGTCTCTCTTTATTCAATCTTACCGTCCACTTGTCTACCATCTAGTTTCGTACTTGAGTTTTTCTCTCCCCTCCCACAGCTTTTTGATTTTCTGGGGATAAAGGTGGTCGAAAACACTGTTCAGAGGTCTTCTCCACATTAATGCGGCCAGGAAAGCTGCCGTAACGCATTTAATGCGGTGGTAGCAGCTTTTTCTCCAGATATTTCTCTATCCTTATCCCTTCCGTGTATATTTGTAGTTTATCTTCACCGCTGGAACTTCCTGGAAGGTGGACTAGGGTAAGACAAGACCCACCTCACTGACATATGCCAGATCCGAGGAGGATAATCCTCTCGGACCAACATCCCTGGACATTTACATGCTCTACTATTAGTTACGAGGTTCCCCCATGATTTCTTCTCCTCAGATGTATTGTTGATAAAATGTGGGACTTAAGCCCAACGCAAGGGCCCAAGTTTTTGCTCACCCACAATAGCCCCTCAAAATTCTAATTTTTCCCTCTTATCCGAGGAGAAAAATTATGATTTTGATGTACATCCGTAATTACAATGTAGTCCATAAGGATATTTAAACCCAGGCACGTGTAAGGGTCATTTCTGCCATTTCACGAGCTTCTGACGCGTGGGAACTCGCACAATCATCATTAAACGCTTAGGACTGCGTTTCGCTCCAAACATCCAACGGTGGAATACAAATCCAACGGCTCAGATCTCATCTTTAATATTTGGGCGGGATTGTGTCTCTTCCTTTTTTCGCCCCAACTATAAAAACCTTCAGGCGTTATTTTTTCCATTTCTTATCAGAGTTTGCAACTTCAGAGCATTTGTATCTAGACATCCACCATACCTTCACAAGAGAGAGTTTAAAGCTCCTCCAGAGACAAGAAGATCAGTCCGTACCCAGCCCTACGTAAGTTTCGCACTCCGAACTTCTGCTATCTCCTCGGCTAACCTCTCCACCTTCCACAAGCTAACAATGGGTAGATTTGAGCGTTTAGTACACACTCTGGCCCTGATAGAGTTATTCAAAGAAAAGTATCACATTCCTCAGGAGCTGGTGGTACGTCACTGCACAACAGAGGGGGTGGAGTTTGACCGGAAAATAGGAGAGGTGGTAATCCCTATGATTGCCTTTATAGAAGGGGGCATGACCATCCCCATGGGTAGGATTACACGGGACTATCTTCGTACCCATAGACTCTGCCCCCATCAATGTGCCCCTAACTTTTTTAGAGTTTTAAGATCAATCGACACTTTGGACCGACATCTGGGGCTAGGATTGACTTGGCACGACGTCGCCCATCTATATGAAGGCCATATAGAGTCTCGGGCAGGCTTCTACCTTAAGTCCCGTAGCAGCGTGGTCAAACTGATCTCCTGCCTCCCCAAATCTAACAGGGGGATGAAAGATTACTACCTTATCTTGTCGGGGCCTTGGAGTGACGACCTAGCCTGCCCAACCAAGGCTGGGGAACCAGGTGGAGCAACCTAAATTTAGGATTTCTAACTTTAGAATTGAGGAGTACTTGGTTTCTCTTTATAGTACTTAGATATTGTTTTAATACATTTACATTTATTTGTTTAGTTATTTTATATATATATATATATTTTTTGCCGAGGCTCTTAACTGTGGTTTGTTTGCTTGACAGATAAACTTTTTACCAATCCCAAGCTTAGCCTGATCAACGTTCTAGCATTGAACTATCTGCTTAAATCAGAAATCTTTGTGAACGACGACGGGCAGCTACGGGCAGTTCACCTTATTTTGGACTTTGAGCCAATTTCAAGGTCGTTTTTAGACGTCGACAATTCCATCCGAACAGGAGACCATCGTTTGGCGCGCATAGACGTATCTCGGCCAAACTTTCTCGCCCCCTACGATCTTCCTCCTGTTGACCATCCCATCCCACAGGGGATACCCCTTGTTGCCCAACCGTTACGCGAAGTACCCCTTGGGGAGCCCATCCTCCGAGAAGGCACAGCTTCCTCTTCCTCCCTCGAACAAGAGATTGACAAATTCAGATTTGAAGAAGAAACAGTCCTTGTATCGGAGGCCGAAGAAAGGGCGGACGAGCATTCATGTGTGCAAACTCCTGCTCGGGTGGTAACATACATTGCCGATACATCAGACAAGGAGGAAGACATAGCTCCCAAGACTGGTCCTAGTTTGAAGGAGCTGATGCGGAATAGGAACAAGGCGCCATCCCCTCAAGAGAAAAACAAGTCAAAACAATCTGCAAATCCTCCTCCCCCTCCACCCCAGGTGCCTGCTGACCTCGGGCTAAAACCTAATCCGGAATTGAGGAGGAAAAGGCCAGTAGAGCCTGCTGAGGAGGGGGAATTAGGCCCATCAAAAGGTACTAAACAGGCCAGACAAACACAAGAACACAGGGGTAGGAGGTCCCATTCTGTGGACAGCCGAGAGGAGCAGCCAGTGGCCTAAGTACGTCGGCCACCACGAACTTGGTCGCCAGTACTGGAGGTTGATGGTGCGCCTATCGCGATGGATGCCTCACTTAGGCACTTTCGTGGTGGTCATGCAGGTAGAATGGCTGAGGCTCTGCAACAGCCCCTCCTCCTACCCAAAGATATGGCGGCCTATAGGAGTTTCAATCATCCTGACCTCTTTCTTTCCCTAAAAAGGGACTTGGCTATGGTAAGTAATTCTGTTCATTCTTCTTTCATTTTCTTTTACTTGCATATTATTTTTTTTAAATCTAAGCCACTTCACTGTGCATAATAGGTCACGCAACAAGTTTACGTGGCTAAGGAGTGGGTGAAGAATTCTCGTGATGAGACGAGGGCTGCCCACGACGCCCGAGAGACCGTGGAGGCTCATCTGAACGCATTGAAAGACCAACAAAAACAGATGGCCGACCAGGTGAAGAAAGCTCTCCAGGATAAGGCCAGTGCCGAAGCGGGCTTAAAGACGACTGAGAAGCAGGTGGAGATCCTTCGTAGTGAATTACACCTCTGCGAAATCAATCTGGAAACAGAAAGGCAGTTGGTGAAAGAGCTCCGCGAAGAGCTTCGCAAGGCCAGGGAAGCTGCACAACTTTTGAAGGAGGCAGTTGAGGCCGAAAAGCAGGCCTCGTATGCTCTAGGGGTGCAAGAGACTCAGAGTAGGCTGATTGAAGAATTTTCTGTCATCGCCAGGGACTACTGCGACATCACTTGGGAAAAAGCCCTTGATGCCGCTGGGGTCCCTGTTGATTCTAGCCTTAGACGGCCTGAGAGCGTATATTATGATCTCGATATTCAGGCACTCCCAGGTTCTGACTCTCCTCCCCTAGAGCAGCCAGCCCCAGTATCTGAAGTCCCTGCAACAAATCAAGCTCTTCCTGCTCCTGTGGAAGTCCCAAAAGATTCCCACCAAGATGCTGGTCGAGGGAAGAAAGTTGAGGCCTCCCAGGGTAAGGCTTCAGATACTGCCCCTTCTCAGTCCAAACGAGTAGCTGACCTCCAAGCTCCCAAGACAAAGGCTTAGGATATTAGTTTTAGTATTGTTTTTGTTTTCTATGTTTATTGTTTTCTATTGTTTTTGTTTTCTATGTTTACTATTTTAAAGACTTGTACTGTGTTCTCATCATTAATGAAGATATATTCCTTTTGTTTTACGTGTTATGACAAGTAATGGTGAATCCTTCTGCTGTCATTTCATTTTCTCTTTTACTTGTGTTATATGGATGACTAATTTGATTAAAAAGTTCTGGTAATTGGGTTAATATATGAACCGAATAAATATAACCAAACTTAACAGGAAATTTAAATCACACACTTAAGCTTATGTTTGAATATTTAAAAGGAAATCAGAACAAGTGTTAACTAACCCAAATCATCTGGTCAGAGGTCTCTAGTCATGATTGGATTTAAGTTTAAACACTTGATAGAACGGCAAGAGTGCTAACTAACCAAGATCACCTGGTCCGAGGACTCATGCATGATCGGATTTAAGTTTAAGCATCTCATAGAACTGCAAGAGTGCTAACTAATCCAAACCATCTGGTCCGAGGACTCATGCATGATTGGATTTAAGTTTAAACACTTCATAGAACGGCGAGAGTGCTAACTAACCCAAATCATTTGGTCCGAGGACTCATGCATGATTGGATTTAAGTTTAAACGCTTCATAGAACGGCGAGAGTGCTAACTAATCCAAATCATCTGATCCGAGGACTCATGCGTGATTGGATTTAAGTTTAAACACTTCATAGAACGGCGAGAGTGCTAACTAATCCAAATCATCTGATCCGAGGACTCATGCGTGATTGGATTTAAGTTTAAACACTTCATAGAACGGCAAGAGTGCTAACTAATCCAAATCATCTGGTCCGAGGACTCATGCATGATTGGATTTAAGTTTAAACACTTCATAGAATGGCGAGAGTGCTAACTAACCCAAATCATTTGGTCCGAGAACTCATGCATGATTGGATTTAAGTTTAAACATCTCATAGAACTGCAAGAGTGGCATACATATTTCACATAAAGAACGAATATTGATCAAATACACATTTATTAATAATAATACTTTTTCAAGTTATTGACATTCCAAGGGCGGGGTACTACAAGTCCATCCAAGTCTTCCAAGAAATATGCTCCAGTACCAGCGTTGGAGGTGATACGATATGGTCCTTCCCAATTCGGCCCAAATTTTCCCCACGCTGGGTTTTTTGCCGAGCCCACAACTTTGCACAGCACCAGGTCACCTGGGGCCAAAGGTCTTGTCTTTACATGGGCGTTATAACCTCGCTTCAGCTTCTGTTGATAATGGGCCAATTGAACCATCGCGTTTTCCCTTTTTTCATCAATCAAGTCTAGACCTCTTGCTAGGTTTTCATCGTTGTCTTTTGGATTGAATGAACTTGTTCTCGTCGTCGGGAACCCAGATTCCAAAGAGATGACTGCTTTAGCTCCATAAGTCATTGAAAAAGGGGTCTCTCCGGTGGACCTACGAGGTGTGGTTCTGTACGTCCAGAGTACATGCGGAAGCTCTTCCACCCTTTTGCCTTTTGAATCATCCAATCTTTTCTTCAATCCACTTAGTATGACTTTATTCACAGCTTCAGCTTGTCCATTCCCTTGAGGATAAGCCGAAGTAGAATATCTGTTAGTAATCCCCAGCTCGCCACAATAATTTCTGAACATCTTGCTATCAAACTGAAGTCCATTATCTGATATGAGTACATGAGGAACGCCGAACCGAGTAACGATGCTTTTCCAGAAGAATCTTTTCGCATCCACATCTCGGATATTGGCTAGAGGTTCTGCTTCAACCCACTTTGTAAAATAATCAGTGCCGACTATGAGATATCTCTTGTTTCCCACAGTTTTAGGGAATGGTCCGACGATATCTAAGCCCCATTGAGCGAATGGCCATGGACTAGATAATGGATTGAGGACCCCCCCTGGCTGGTGTATACTTGGTGAGTACCGCTGACATTGATCACACTTTTTGACATATTCCAAAGCTTTTTTCTGCATGTTCGGCCACCAATAACCTTGTGTAATGGCCCTATGTGCTAAGGATCTGCCTCCAGTATGGCTTTCACAGATTCCTTCATGCATCTCTTCCAAGAGCAATTCAGTTTGATCAGGATGAACACATAACAAATAAGGCCCAGAAAAGGAACGCCTATATAGCTTGCTGTCCTCCGACAGCCAATAATTAGTAGCTTTCTTTCTTATTTTGTCAGCTTCGATTTTCTCTTCGGGCAGAATATCTTCTTTTAAGAATTGCATGATAGGATCCATCCAACTTGGCCCCGTTCTCACTTGATTGATTTGAACTACGTTCGCTTTTGTCGAGGGTCGATGTAAGTCCTCAACGAGGATTATGCGAGGCAAGTTCTGTGCCAAGGAGGTTGCAAGCGTGGCCAAAGAGTCCGCATGCGCGTTGCCACTTCTTGGGACATGTAGCAAGCTAAAGGATTCAAATTCCATCTGCATAATCTTAACTTGGCTAAGATAACCTCGCATTCTTTCGTCCTTGGCTTCAAATTCCCCTTTTACTTGACCGACAACTAGCCTTAAGTCCGAGAAAAGTTTTATGGACTTTCCTCCCATCCTTAGGACCATAGCCATTCCCTCTAATAAAGCTTCATACTCCGCTTCGTTATTCGTGAAAGGAAAGTCTAACCTCAGAGACTTTTCAATAGTAACCATCTCGGAAGACGTCAGTACTAATCCAACCCCTGCACCTTTTTGATTTGATGCTCCATCTACATGCACTTCCCACGTCGGAGGGAAACATTGGGAGATACTACCGACCAGTTTTTCATCCTTTTCCCCCTGTGTTAATAACCCAACCGCTTCAGGTTCGGTAAATTCTGCCACCAAGTTGGCAAGTACCTGTCCCTTCACTGAGGTGCGAGGCATATATTTGATATCAAAAGCTCCCAAAATTGTACCCCACTTGGCTATCCTTCCCGTGTAATCTGCACTTCTAAGTATGGTCTTTAGTGGGAGTTGTGTAAGAACAATCACCGTATGTGCTTGGAAATAGTGAGGCAGCTTGCACGTGCCAAGCACCACTGCCAGGATGGCTTTTTCCAGTGAAAGGTAGCGCACTTCCGCCTCGTGCAGCGATTTACTCACGTAGTACACTGGCCGCTGTACGCCGTTATCTACTCTTATCAACACCAAGCTTACCGCATAGGAGGCCACAACAATATAGGCAAAAAGAACCTCATCTGGTTCAGGACTCGACATGACCGGCGGCCGAGCTAGATAGTCTTTGAGTTGCTGAAAGGCTACGTCACATTCCGTTGACCATTCAAAGTCCTTCCATTTGTTGATCAATAGGAAAAAAGGTCGGCACCTGTCTGTCGATCGAGATATGAATCTATTCAAAGCAGCGGCCATTCCAGTTAGTTTTTGCACCTCTTTTGGGTTCCGAGGAGTTCGCATATTGGTAATGGCCTTAATCTGGTCGGGATTGACTTCAATTCCCCTATGAGTAACCATGTAACCCAAGAATTTGCCCGATCCTACACCAAATGAGCATTTAGAGGCGTTTAAACGTAGTTTATAGCTTCTGAGAATTTCGAAGACAACTTGAAGGTCTCCAAGGTGCTCGGATACCTTTTTGCTTTTCACCACCATATCGTCTATATAAATCTCCATATTTTTTCCTAGTAATGATTCGAACATTCTCGTCATCATTCTCTGATAAGTGGAACCTGCATTCTTCAAACCAAAAGGCATCACTTTGTAGTGGTAGTTCCCTACTGGCGTAACAAAAGCAGTTTTTTCTTGATCGTCCAATGCTAAAGGTATCTGATGATAACCCTGAAACGTGTCCAAGAAACTCATCCGAGGATGGCCGACTGTGGCGTCTACAAGCTGATCGATTTTGGGCATGAGGAATGGATCTTTAGGGTAGGCTTTATTTAGATCTGTGAAATCAACACATACTCGTCATTTCTCACTCTTTTTCTTGACCACTACAGCGTTTGCCAACCATTCGGGATAGAAGACCTCCTTAATAGCCCCTGCCTGCTTGAGCTTCGTCACTTCCTAACGGATTGCTTCTGCATGCTCTTTAGATGGCCGACGAGGGAGCTGCTTCTTGGGGGCCATCAACGGGTTAACATTCAAATGGTGACAAATGAAGTTTGGGTCCACTCCTGGAGCCTCATAAGCATTCCATGCAAAGACATCGATGTTTCGTTTAAGAAACTCTACCAATTCCTCCTTCTCTTGCCGAGGTAGTTGAGATCCGACTTGAAAAAATTTCTCCAGATCATCTCCTATTGTGACTTTTACAAGATCTTCACACTTCACTTCATCGGACACCCCACCACTAGATAACATTGGGGGTTTTAACTGCTATAACTCCTCTCTATGAGTCTCAGATTCTGCTTCAAGCTTGTGTCGGATGGCTGCTATCATGCATTGTCGCGCCATGGTTTGATCACCCAGTATTTCTTCTATTTGACCTTCTGATGCAGGGTGGAAGAGACTGCTCCTAAAGTATGAAGCCAAGGTCTAGCAACGATTGCCGTATACGGGGAGTAAGCATCCACCACTATAAAATCGACCTCCACTATCTTCGATCCGGCTTGTACTGGTAGTCTGACTTGTCCCTTTGAGATAATAATCTTCCCCTCAAAACTTACTAGAGGGGAATTATAAGGCGTCAGATCTTCAGTTTTTAAGTTGAGCCCCTTGAAGAGGTCAGGATACATGATCTCAGCTGCACTGCCTTGATCCACCATCACTCTCTTTACATCATAGCCTCCGATTCGGAGGGTAATCACTAAAGCATCATCATGAGGCTAAACAGTTCCGATTTTGTCCTCGTCCGAGAATCCCATGACTAAGGACCGATTTAACTTAGCTCTCTTCGGCTCGCGGGAATCATCCTCAGGGTACAGGCGAGCCACGGATATTACTCTGGAGGGGCACGACCCTGTTCTGCCAGGCGTCGCAAAGATAACGTTAATAGTTCCAAGAGGGGGTCTTGGAGGATTCTCCCTTTCCAGTCGAGTATCAATCTGACCACCCAAACTTCTGGAATAATGCAATAACTGTTTCAATTTACCTTCTTGGACAAGTTGGTCAGGGTGATCCCATAAACTTCTACAGTCCTCGGTAGTGTGACCATGGTCTCTATGATATTGACAATAGAGATTTCGGTTTCTCTTTTCAGGGTTCCCCATCATCTTATTGGGCCATTTGAAGAAGGGCTCATTTTTAACCTTTTCCAGGACTTGGTGCACGGGTTCTCGAAATACAGCTCCGACTACCTGGCTATTACTTGATATCTGCTGCTCAGTATAATCCCTTCTCGGCCGGTTATTATTGTATCTGTCCGGCCTAAATTCTCTCATTTCTTGAGGGACAAGCTTAGCTTTCCCTTTTCCTTGCTGTTGCTGTTGTTGATCATCTTCTATCCTTTTATACTTATCCACTCTATCCATTAGTTGTTGCAAGCTGGTGACCGGTTTCCCTGTCAAGGACTTTCTCAGACCATGTTCGGAGGGAAGTCCGACCTTGAAGGTTCTGATAGCAACTTCATCAAAATCTCCATCAATCTCATTAAACATCTCCCAATACCTTTCGGCATATGATCTCACAGACTCTCCTTCCCTCATTGTCATTGACAACAGAGAATCTAGGGGTTGAGGAACTCTGCTGCATGTAATAAACCGGGAACAGAATGATTGAGTGAGCTTCTTAAAGGAACTGATGGAATCAGTTCTCAACCCGTCGAGCCATCTCATTGGCATTGGTCCTAGGCTGGAGGGAAACACTCTACACAACAAGGCTTCATCCTGAGAGTAGACCGCCATCTTTTGTTTGAATTGGCTTACATGTTCTACAGGATCGGCACGTCCGTTGTACATGGAGAACGTAGGCTGGTGAAAACGTCTAGGAAGCTTTGCCTTTTCTATTCCCCGAGTAAAGGGGGACTTAGAAATTTGGTTCAGAGCCTTCTTCATGACCTTAGTTCCCACTCCCCTTCTAGACGAATTTTTTCTCTTCCTCTTGTGAGAGTGTTCCTTTTCATAGGAATATGATTCACTGGGTGGAGTTTCTGAAAATTCCTTGTAACTGTCCTCTCCTTCATCGTTGGAAGAAACATCAGAACTTGAAGGGTTTGATTTCGTTGTGCTCGACGAAGTTTCCTTTTCAAGTCTTCTATTTCTCGTTGCAAATCCTTTTCATCAGTGTGCTCTTGCACCAAATGGCCCTTTTGTCGATAGCCACTTCTATCAGCATGGATCGTTTGCGAGCTACCCTCTCGGTGGTTATCTACGTGATTTTCCTGTTCAAGGTCGTGGAGTTCGCCTTGTTGATTGACGTTCCCTGACTCTGCATGAGGTAGGCTGGTCTGCTGTGGTCCTGAATCCGCCATAACTGTTGTAAACTTTACTAGCACTAATTCTTCCCACAGACGGCGCCAATTGTAGGGTCACAAATCGTAGCCCAAACCCAAGTAGAAAAAGGGGATGGGCCCAATAAGCCCAGTACAATAAATTTGTAAGAGAGTGGGCGAAAGAATTGGGCTGATAAAGGGTCTTACAACAATTAATGGAGGTTAGGAGTTTATCCGAGGAGAATAAAACGCACAAGCGAGTTCCGATCTCAGGTCCGAGGAGCAAGTTTTGGATGAATTGGTTATTTTCAGTGGTGTCCGAGGGGTAGGTCCTTAGATAAATTGGTTGTTTCCGATGGTTTTCTTCCTGATGCTACAGTAACTCATCTTTAATGTTCTTTCTCTTTATCTCATGATCCCCTTCTTCTGGAGGTTTTACTTCATTATATAGTCCCTCTTTATTCAATCTTACCGTCTATTTGTCTACCATCTAGTTTCGTACTTGAGTTTTTCTCTCCCCTCCCACAGCTTTTTGATTTTCTAGGGATAAAGGTGGTCGAAAACACTGTTCAGAGGTCTTCTCCACATTAATGCGGCCAGGAAAGCTGCTGTAACGCATTTAATGCAGTGATAGCAGCTTTTTCTCCAGATATTTCTCTATCCTTATCCCTTCCGTGTATATTTGTAGTCTATCTTCACCGCTGGAACTTCCTGGAAGGTGGACTAGGGTAAGACAAGACCCACCTTACTGACATATGCCAGATCCGAGGAGGATAATCCTCTCGGACCAACATCCCTGGATATTTACATGCTCTACTATTAGTTACGAGGTTCCCCCATGATTTCTTCTCCTCGGACGTATTGTTGATAAAATGTGGGACTTAAACCCAACGCAAGGGCCCAAGTTTTTGCTCACCCACATATACCATAATTATCTATTCTCTGCATTTCATAAAAAGATATTATTCTACACCACAAATTGCGCTATTGAACAAGCAATAAGTCAAAGAGGTAAATTTTGAATTGGTACCTTTTGTAGGGATTCTTGGAGGAGCATGCAGAGGAAGAAATGTCTAATTATTCTTGTGATGCTTGATGACCTTCTTAACACTAATTTATGAATCCAAAGATGTAATGTGATAAAGTACTGACTGTAATAAAAGTTTAAATTATTAAAAAAAATGATAAATTTTATTATTTAACCATAATTTTAATAGTTTTTCTCACATACAGGCCTAAACTCTCTTTTAATAAGTAAGACTCATTACGTGAGATTTTTAACATTTAAAAATGGTAATTTGAGTGAAAACAATAATTGAATTTAGAACCTCTAGTTTTGATACTATGAAACAAAAACTGAGTAAATGGTGTTGGCTTAGTAAAGCTCTAATACCATGATAAACTTATCCCTTGGGAAAAAGGAGTACCAGGTTCAAATTTATTAGTAAATCCGATTCATTTTATATTTTCATATTCTCAATGATGAAAAATAAAATAGGAGACGTCCATGACAGTGAGCCCCTTTTGTGAAAATGTTGGTCTAATTTTATTGGATGAAAGGTGGGACGTATATTTCCTGAATGGCATACATAGAAGTCAACAATATGGTTAATGGGCTTATATTACTACTGAGTACTTACCAATTAAAAAAAAGATGGAAGTTAGAGCTACCAACCAAGACTTGACACTTAGAACCCTTTTCTCCCTCTCTTGTGTGTTTGTTTCTTAAAAAAAAAAAAAAAAAAAAAAAAAAAAAAAAAAAAAAAAAAAAAAAAAACCCAAGATCTGACACTTCTTTTTTCTTGGTGCCTCTCTTGATTTTTACTTTTTAATGAATGGAGAAAGAGAGAACGGAATTTTTTTTGAAAAGGAACAGGTAACACTTGAATTTTAAGTGAGGCTTTTTTTTTTTTTTTTTTTTTTTTTTAAAGTATTGTCTTCAGTTGGATATTCTAATTGCATCTTTGTTGTTACAGCTTCCAAATCCTTCAGCTTCTATTGGAATGAGCCATAATAGTTCTTGTTCCATCCACCATAGCTAGAAGATGACGAATAGCTGTGACTCAATCTAACCCACGACAGTTTCAATAGGGTGTTGAGCATGGTTAGGCCTGCCTCCTCAACCAATGATGTCGAAGCTACATTTGAATCAATAAGCTCACAGAGAGATATTTGTTTGGGGTTTCTCTGCACATTGGAATGCTTCCTTGCTTGGTTTTTAAGTTTTGGGTGTTTCCTGTTAGGTACTCTTAGAGTGATTTCAGGAAGAGTTTAGAGTGATACCCATCGGGATGAGCTTCAACCTTTTTGGCTCTACTTCACTGACCTCTACTTCTTTGAAGTTTTCTCTTATGCATTTAAATGGCAGTAATCATTTCAACCTTGCATCCTTTGAGTCTCTTATATATGAAACCACAAGCAAATATATAATAAATAAATAAGCACGGACCTCTCGCCTTTATTCTTTGTAATCACCATAAGTTTTTTACATCTAGTATGTAGTGCTACATATTATTTCATCCCCTCCCTCTCTCAAAAACCATAAATGACAGACATATACAATAGACATGAGTAGGGTTGGCAAATTTTATCCATATCCATGAACTCACCCATTACCCACCTTATTTGAGTAAGTCTTAACCCAACCCATTTAAATATTTGGGTTAAATGAGTAAATACCCATTTAGTTATTTAATTAGATAGGTCTAAATGGATAAACTCACTAATACCCATTAAACCCATCTAAAATTTAAATAAACAACATAAAATCTAAATTTCTATAAAATGACTAAAATACCCCTAAAACTTAAAAAATGACCAAAATACTACCAAAACTCAAAAAATGACCAAAATACCCCCAAAACCTAAAAAATAACCAAAATACCACTGAAACCCAAAAAATGACCAAAATACCCTCAAAACCCAACAAATGACAAAAATACCCCCAAAACCCAAAAAATAACCAAAATACCTCCAAAATCTCTACAATGAGCAAAATACCCCCCAAAACCTCTCAAATGTCCAAAATATCCCTAAAACCCAAAAAATAACCAAAATACCCCCGAAACCTAAAAATGACCAAAATACCCTCTAAACCAAAAAAAATGACTAAAATACCCCCAAAACCCACAAAATGAAAAAAAAAAAAAAAAAACCTCCAAAACCTCTAAAATGTCCAAAATATCTCCAAAACTCAAAAATTACCAAAATACCCCAAAAACCCAAAAAATTACCAAAATGCTTCCTAAACCTAAAAAATGACCAAAATACCCCATAAACCTTAAAAAATGACCAAAATACCTCATAAACCTAAAAAATGACCAAAATACCTCTAAAACCTAAAAAATGATTAAAATACCTCAAGACCTAAAAAATGACTAAAATAACCCCAGAACCTAAAACAATGACCAAAATACCCCCAAAAACCTAAAAAAAATTACCGAAATACCCCCAAAACCGAACAATTACCAAAATACACCATAACCTAAAAAATTACCAAAATACTCCATAAACCTAAAAAAATGACTGAAATACCTCTAAAACCTATATAAAAAAAAAAACCTGAAATACCCCCAAAACCTAAAAAAAATTACCAAAATACCTTGAAACCTAAAAAATGATCGAAATACCCCAAAAACCTTTTAAAAAAAATGATCAAAACAACCCCAAAACCTTAAAAAAAAAATTATCGATAAAAACCCCTAAAACCCAAATTATGACCAAAATGCCCCTAAACATGTAAGATGACCAAAATACACCTGAAACCAAAATAACCTTAAAACCTAAAAAAAATGATCGATAAAAACCTTTGAAACCCAAATTATGTCCAAAATGCCGCTAAACATGTAAGATGACCAAAATACACCTGAAACATCTAAAATTACCGAAATAGAGGTTTAGGGTATTTTGGATGTTTCAAGGATATTTTTGACAAATTAAAGGTTCTAGGAGTCTTTCATTCATTTTATAGGTTTCAAGGGAATTTCGGTAATTTTTTAGGTTTTGGGGTTATTTTGATCATCTTTTAGATTCTAAGGGTATTTTAACCATTTTTTAGGTTACAAGGGCATTTTTGTCATCTTTTAGTTTTAGGGTTATTTCGGTAAATTTCTAGGGTTCAGAAGTATTTTGGTAATTTTTAGGTTTTGAGGTATTTCAGTATTTTTTTAGGTTTCGGTGGTATTTTGGTCATTTTTAGGTTTCGAGGGTATTTTGGTCATTTTTTGGGTTTTAGGGGTATTTGGTATTTTTTAAGTTTCAGGGGTATTTTGGTCTTTTTTGGGGTTTGGGGGGGTATTTTTGTCATTTTTAGGTTTTGAGGGTATTTTGGTAATTTTTTGGGTTTCGGGAGTATTTTGGTAATTTTTAGGTTTCGGGGGTATTTTGGTCATTTTTTGGGTTTAGAGAATATTTTGGTCATTTTTTGGGTTTCAGGGGTATTTTGGTCATTTTTTGGGTTTTGAAAGTATTTTGGTTATTTTTAGGTTTCGATGGTATTTTGGTAATTTTTTGGGTTTTGGGGGGGTACTTTGGTCATTTTTAGGTTTTGAGAGTATTTTGGTCATTTTTAGGTTTTGATAGTATTTTGGTCATTTTTTGGGTTTTGAGGGTATTTTGGTCATTTTTTGGGTTTTTTGAGGGTATTTTGGCCATTTTTTAGGTTTTGGGGGTATTTTGGTCATTTTTTTTTGGGTTTTGGGGGTATTTTGGTAATTTTAGAGATTTTTGAAGTATTTTGGTCATTTTAGTGGTTTTTAAGCATATTTGGTGATTTTAGAGATATCAGAGGTATTTTGGTCATTTTAGAGGTTTCATGGGTATTTTGCTAATTTTAGAGATTTTTGGGATAATTTTGGATGTCCAAGGGTATATTGGTAATTTTGGAAGATTAGAGGTATTTGCATCATTTTAGGTATTTAAGGGTATTTTGGAGTTCAAGAGGGTATTCAAGTAGTTTTAGAGGTATTTGGGTCATATTGGGTTAAATGGGTGGGTTACTAATTAAATGAGTTGGGTTGGTAATAGATAATTAATTTATATATAAACGGGTCATAAATGGATAAATGGGTAATTATACATCCAACCCATTTATGACCCAACCCGCCCATTTACCACCCCTAGACATGAGTGACAAGCGGATACAAATTCTTATGCATGAAGGAAAAATTTCTTGAACAAATTTATTTATTTATTTATTTGGTAATTCAGCTTTTATTCATTGAAACAAACACATATATTACAACGGGAAATTCCAAAATAAACCAGCATAGGGAAACCTCCCTGCTACAGCAACCAGAAAACAAAACTATAAAACCAAAGCAAGCCAAAACAAATGGCAAAGCAAAACACGGTAATAACTGCACTAACAACTAAACAAAACATCTATAAGGCATACCCAAAAAAAAAAATTTACTGTATCCCCTACTTTTTTCTTCCTTTGCTGGCTTTTGGTTGCATAATTCCAAAATTCTTCAAAAACCAATCATGTTTCCTAGTGATCACTATTTGTCCAATAACCACTCCACTTATAAAACCGCTTCCATACCCTATTACAACAATTTTCCAATCAAATTCAAATGAAGATCCCGATTCCTGATTTTCTGTGGAGGCTGAAAGAGGTGGTAAAAAGGCTTTAGGACCTTCACATTTTCTTGATAATTGGTTTCCACATAATCCTAAATTTCCTTCAAATGAATTGTTTAGGAAGGTATCAAATTGGTTCCCTCTCGGTACAGGTCCAGTGAAGTTGTTATAAGACACATTAAGGAATGAAAGGAAATTGAGTTGTGCTAGTTGCTGAGGGATCTCTCCTGAGAGTTTGTTTAAAGAAAGGTCTAAGGACTCTAGTTGTGTTAGGTTTACCATTGCTGATGGGATGTGACCTGAGAGTAAGTTGTTAGAAAGGTCGAGTGCAATAAGCCCCTTCAATGTCCCAATGGATTCTGGAACCTCACCTTCAAATCTGTTACCTGAGAAGTCCAAGAGCGCAAGGACTGCTATGATCTTGGGGTATTCTGTTCTCAAACCTTTGTTCTTAACTATTATTGAGTAGTCATAATACTCACGCGCCATCATTGGGAAACTTAAAAAAGCAGGCAGCTTGTTAGTTAGCCCCATATCATAACTGATGTCTGCTTGCAAGTAAGCCAATTGCTCTGCATCTGTAATTTTCATGGAATTGAAGCTATTGAAGTACTCAGAAGGCAAATTACCAACAAGATCATTATAAGACAGATCAATGATGCGCAATTTAGGGAAGGTAGACTTGAAGTAAGGACTTTCAATGGCACCATGGAATTTATTAAATTGTAGAATGAGAATCTTCAATTCAGGAAGAGTCCCCAACCAAAACGGAAAAGTATCATTAATTTGATTGTGTCCGAGATCAAGAATCTCCAGCATTGCACACTTTGACATTGATCTTGGGATCAGCCCCTTCAACTTGTTTTGGCCCAAGTTAATCATCCTCAATTTACTCCCATGTGTCCAAGTTTGAGGAATGGTGCCATGAAAGTTGTTGCTTCCTAAATTCAGTATTGACAGAGAATTGCTCAAGTTTCCCAAACATTCTGGAATTTGGCCACTTAAGTTGTTCTTAGACAAATCAAGAACTTGAAGCAAAGTTTGATTGCAAATCAATGGTGGGATTTCTCCTGTCATTGAGTTGTTTGAGATTATATAAGACACGGTAGACAATGGTGGAACTGGGAGTAATCCTTGGATCCTATTTGAATCAATTTTCAGAGTTAACAAACTAGACCATGGAAGAACAAGAGGAGATTGGTCAAAGCCTGTTAGAAAGTTGTGAGAGAGGTCCAAAATCAGCAGGGTTTCTTTACTTGTTTCCAAAAACCATTGGGGCACAAGGCCATGGATATTGTTAAAAGACAGGTCTAAGTATGTCAACTTATCCAGATTTTGTAAATATTGTGGGAACTCACTTAGATTGCATGAAGCCAAACTCAACGTCGTTAAGTTTGGAAAAGAAGCACTGGAATTGATTTTTCCTAGCAAAGATAGTTTGTTGAATGCTAGACCGAGGGTTTTTAAATTTTTTAACACATGCAACGAGTCTAGCTCCATTGTACCACTCAAATTATTGAAAGAAAGGTCAAGATACTTAAGATTCTTGAGTCCAAATATTGAGCTTGGAATTGGACCTTGAAAATTATTGGATTCAAGTTCCAGTAAAGTTAAGCTGGTCAGATTCATAAGGTTTGGGATTGGACCAGCAAAACCATTAGAGCTTAGATCCAAGAAAGCAAGATGGTTCAAGTTAGCAAAAGAAGGTAAATTGCCCCTAAAAGAATTACCTGGAAGCATCATACCAGTAAGCTTGGAAAGGTTACCTATTGAAGGCGGAACCAACCCTGAGAAATTGTTGAACTCGAGACACAAAAGTTCCAAGGAACCGAGGTTTCCGATTGAAGCAGGTATCTCACCAGACATTCCTGTTCCCATGACATTCAAATACTTAAGGTGACTAGTCCGATTAAAGTCAGGCAAGTTACCGGTAAGACCTGGATTCTGTGCCAAATATAACATTTCTGCATTTGGTAGCTGAAAAATATTAGTCGGAAGTTCCCCAAGCAATCCACAACTGGTGAGAATGAGAAAGGACAATGATGACATATTTGCCAATAAACTTGGCACAGGGTAAGGTATGTTTACCAAAGAGAGAGACAATTCTTCTAGGTTAGTTAAGTTTTGTACTAGGCTTTCAAAATGAGGCCTTTTGAGTTCCAACAACCGTTTAGAAGATGGATCAAAACTCAACAGACCAAAAAAACAGAAGGAAGATGGATGAGAGTTACAGGATAGATCAAGAAAAGACAATTTGGATAACTGCGAAATTTCCGATGGAATTTGACCAGCAAAGAAGGAATCGGAGAGTCTGAGATATTGAAGTTTCGAAAGATTGCCTATGCCAGAAGGGATTTGAGAGAAGTTGAAGTTATTGTAGCTGAGGTCAAGTTGTTGAAGGTGAACAAGCTGGAATAGGCTGCTGCTAGAGTTGATGGAACCATAGAGGCAACTGTTGATGAGTTCAAGGCCAATCACATGACCACTTTTCTTGTCACAATCAACCCCGTCCCACGAGCAACAACTGCTATTTTCAAGAGTCCATGATGCAACCGGCGGAAGATAATCAACATAAAAAAATCTACAGGTGGAGTTGTTGATGATAAAGCTTTCCTTGAACTGCAACAAGGCAGACCTCTCATCTGCGTGACACAATGGATGCATAGAAGATAAAGAGTAACTGAGTTGAAAATTTAAAAGTAAGAAAAGTGAGAAAATGGAAAGTGAGCTCAAGAACATGAAGTAAGATGGTGTTAGACTCATATTTCCTGAATAAGGCAGACCTCTCATTTAGCACTACTTTATGTTTAGTACAAACTCTTGGATAAGCAAGGAAATGAGTGCATGGAGCTTTTATAGACCATGGCCCTTGGGCAACTCTTCTACAATGATATAGAAAGCTGAAGGAAAACACTAACAAAACAGGCAAGGAAATCACACTCCAAAAGATGAGAACTTACTTGCATCAAGTTTATTCACAAAATGTTAGAGGATTTTCATTTTAAGTTTTTGAACTTTCCTTGAAGGGACTAGGGGGCTATCTTTCCTCACGTTGGAACTTTCCTTGAAGGAAGGGACTAAGGAGCTAAGAATTTCCCAACTTTTACTTTAATTTCTTTCTGGTAAGAAAATATCATAATTCCCAACAAAGGTGAGGTCTATAATTAGCACCGTGACCGATTTTCTCATAAGAGATAAGACTGTCAAGAAAACAAAGGATACATGAAAGTAACTGTTTTTTTCTTTTTTACTGCTGGAGAGTCAATTGTAATTGTGTTGAGCCAATTATTTCCCATTTTTTCCAGCTCTTATCTTTTTACAGGGTTTTAATTTTGTTTGTCTCATTTGAAAACAAATATAAATTTTTTTTTGTTATTAATTAAGGCAAAAATTCATGTTCACATTATGGGTCAAATTGTGTTGACACTTCTTCTAAGACTCCATCTAAGGGATAAGCGTTGCATTCGGCATATGTCAAGTTTGGCGCCATTAATTACTTGGGCTTTACGCCTTCAAGACGTGCTGAAATATATTTTAATGGTTAGCTTAATATACCATCCTGATTTCTTTGATATTGTTAGTTTATTTTAATAAAATAAATAAATAAATTTATATAATAAATTTATTGTTACAAAATTATATCATATACTATACTTTATAACTAAAACAGAGTTTTAGAAGTCATGATTAAGCCAAGTGGTTATCTTCTTTGAATCATGATTGTCATATATTTTTAGACTAAATAATAACAATTTTTAAAATAAAACAACACCATTTATTATTAAACAAAAAACAAAACAAAACAAAAAAAGGGACAATAACGTAATTGTCGCGACCAAATTTTCCTGGACTGCTTTATCAAATTTTACTATTGACACAAAAGCTTAATTTTTGTTATTAACATTTTTTGTTTCCTTCACTTTTTTCCTATTACAGCTAATGAATTACGTTGAAGATTATCAATTATCATGTCTCTTTTTTGTTTCGTTTTTTCTATTAAACTATTTCGGTTATTCTATTACTTCTTTCGTTTTTTTTCCTCTTCGTGGAAGGTCTTAGAACATGTTCCGCTTGTGATGCATCAAAGCAATTATTTTTCAATTTTCTTAGGACTCTGTGTTATTGCAACACCTATAGCTATGTTACTCTAAGAAACTCACAATCCCATGCTTACTCACTAAACCTAAACAGCAACCCATCTCCTATTTGTAAAGGCAGCAGATGCAGAGCAAGGTGCAGAGCAGAAGGCAAAGGTTCATGAGCTGCAGAAATGGCATGTAGTTTAGTAGCTTGTTTGTAAAACTGCCTGTAGCTTAGTGTAAATCATTAATAGCTGATTTAGTTATGGTTAATGGCCACGTGTATAGTCTTGATTGGATCTTTTGATAGTTTGTTAATCCCGCTGAAATCTCGCAGGTTAGTTAGGATAGATTAGCTATAACAGAGCATATATATGTATATATATATATATTAAGATCTTGTAATGTATTGATTAGTGTGTGATAATAAAAAAATCTCATTTTCCTTGGATTCTCTCAATTCTCCCTAGAATCAAGGTTTTCTTTCATGGTATTAGAGCCATCAATGGTGTCCTCTACAAGTTCAACTTCTTCTACTTCGAGTTCAAGCACAAGAACAAGTACACACTTACAACAACTATTTGGTTTGGAGACACCAAATTGAGGTGATTTTGGAAGCTTACTCAATGATTAACTTCATTGAAGACAATCTTAAAGCTCCAGATCCTCTTCTTAAGGATAGCTCAAGGAATTATACCATTGAAGCTAATCCAGAGTATATTCAATGGAGGAATTGTGAACAAGCACTGTTCACTTTCATCAATTTTACTCTCTCTCTCTCTCTCTCTCTCTCTCTCTCTCTCTCTCTCTCTCTCTCTCTCTATCAATCTTGGCTCTCACAATAAGTTAGAAATCTGGTAGAGGAGTTTGGAAGATCTTGGAGAAACGTTTTGCTTCTGTTTCTCGATCTCACATTCTCTGCTTAAGGAATGAATTAATGAGCCTCAAGAAAGGTTCAGAGAGCATGAACACTTTCAAAGAATCAAAGAAATTTGTGATAAGCTTGGTGTAGTGACTGTTTGTGTTGATGAGGAAGAGCTTATTTATTTAGCTCTTGAAGCTTTGCCACCAGAATATGATGCATTTTGTTCTGCTATACGAACTAGAAGTGATGTAGTTACAATTGAAGAGTTGAATCCTCTGCTCAATGCTGAAGAAAGATCCATAAAGAAAAGGTCTGATCTTCGAGATTCATCTTCATTGGCTATGGCAGTTAATCAGTTCAATCAATCTTTCAATAGAGGAAGGGGAAAGAATGCCAACGATCGTGGTCGTGGTAATGGAAGAGGTAATAGCAATGGTCAATTCTCTGGTGGTCAATCTAATCAATTTACTACTAGCCAGTCTCAATTCTTTGGCCAATCCTACAATGGTCAAGGTCAGTTTTCCCCTTCCTAGCCTCAATCCAAGTCTAATTTTCAACAAGGTCAAAGGCCAGTGTGTCAGATTTATGGTGAGAATAGCCATACTACTCTGAGGATTGTTATCGTAGGATGAATTTTGCTTATTAAGGGAGAAATCCTCCAGCTAAGCTTGCTTCAATGGTTACAAGTTCAATGGCTGCACATTCAGGCCCTCCTTCAAACCAGAATTGGCTCACTGACACAGGTACTTCTGATCACATTATACTAGACTTGGCTCAGCTCTCTCTACCTCAACAACCTACAGCTGGTGAGACTATTATAGTAGGCAATGGGCAAGCATTACCAATTACTCATATTTGGAACGGTAAGCTTCTTACTCCTTCACACAATTTCAACCTTAATAACATCCTTAGGGTACTACAGATTGCTTTAAATTTACTTTTAGTGCATAAGCTTTGTTTGAAAAATAATGTCTTTTGTTATTTTGATGCTCATCAGTTCTCAATTCAGGATTTACCTACGAGGAAAGTCCTATACAAAAGGTTGAGTAAAGATGGGGTCTATCCTATTCCATCCTCTGTTCCAAAATTTTACATTCTGCCTTAAATGATGTACCTTTTGTTAACATTTCTTCTTCTAGTGACATTTGCTCACAATGTGTTTCTTGTATAAGTGCTAAATGCACAGATCATCCTTTCCATAACATATATCTAGTACTACTTTTCCTTTGGAATTAATTCACTCTGATGTTGGGGGCCCTGCTCCTATTTCCATGCTTGATCACAGGTTTTATATGATATTTGTTGATGATTTTACTAGTTTTACATGGCTATTTTTGCTTAAACAGAAATCTGATGTCTTTGGTGTATTTGTTCATTTTAAGTCTCTTGTTGAGAATCAATTTAATACCAAAATCAAAACTTTAAGGATTGACGGTGGTGGTGAATTTTTTTAATCACAAATTTAAGTCATTTTGTCTAGATAATGGTATTTCTCATTAGCTTCCATGTCCTTACACTCCTTAACAAAATGGGGTGGCTGAAAGGAAACATAGGCATATTGTTGAGACTGGTTTGGCTATGCTTCATAAGACTAAACTTCATTTATCTTATTGGTCTTACACTTTCAGTACTGCTGTTTATCTTCTTAATAGGATTCCCTCTTCTGCCCTTAATTTTGTATCTCCTTTGCAGAAACTGTATCTTAGGAAGCCTTCCCGTCATGCTCTTAAGGTCTTTGGTTGTGCTTGTTTTCCTTTTTTGAAGCCTTACTCCTATCATAAGTTTGATCCCAAGTCTAATTTATGTATTTTTTTAAGGCTATCCTTCTCTTTCAAAAGGCGATATCTGTTTAGAGGTTTCAACTAAGAAAGTGTACATTTCCCCTCATTGTCTCTTTCATGAAACCGTGTTTCCTTCCTTGTCAAGTGTGGATTCTGTGCCTTCTTCACCTTTTTCCTTTCTTCCTGTTTTTGATCCTTGGTTAGCTATTTGCATCTTTTACCAGTTCCTTCAATTTCTAGTTCCTCACATGACATTACTTTGCCTAGTCATAATCCTATTCTTGCTCCCAATGGTGTAACTACTGCCTTACCTCATCCTAACCCTACTTTTGACATTGGTCCAATATTGACACTACTGCTTCCTTCCCTCCACAAGACTCTACTCTTGCCCTTGTTCCCTCTATGTCTCCACCTATATCTGCCCCTAGTGTTCCTACCAATACTCACCATATGCTTACCAGGTCTAAGAATGGTGTCTTTAAGCCCAAAGCCTATTCTGTTTAGGTTGACTATACTACTACAGAGCCTCCCTCTTATGCTGTGGCTTCTAAGTTTTCTCATTGGGTTGATGCAATGGATTCAGAATTTACTAGTCCTCAGCAGCAACATACCTAGTCTCTTTGTTCCTCTCCCTTATGGTAAGAATGTGGTTGGTTGAAAATGGGTTTGTAAAATTAAAAGGGATAGCAGTGGTAATATTGCTAGGTATAAGGCAAGGTTGGTGGCCAAGGGTTACTTTCAATAATACGGTTTGGATTATGCAGAGACATTTAGTCCTATTGTTAACCCTACCACTGCCATAATTGTTCTTGCCTTGGCAGTGTAGTTTGGCTGGTCTCTTAGGCAATTGGATGTGTCCAATGCTTTTCTTCATGGGTTTTTACATGAGAAGGTGTATACGTGTCAACCCTCAGGTTACAAGGACAGCTCCAAGCCTAATCATGTGTCTCTTACATAAAGCTATCTATGGCCTCAAGAAAGCTCCTAGGGCCTAATTTGATAGTTTTACTTCTCAACTGTTTCATCTTGAATTTCATGCCTATTATGCTGATAGTAATCTCTTCATTCTCATTCGTTCCTCTCATATTGTGTATCTACTACTTTATGTTGATAATATTATCATCACTAGCAATCATTCTTCTTTTGTTACTGAGATTGTGAGTCTACTTGGTGCTTCCTTTGCTCTTAGGATCTTGGTTGCTAAATTATTTTCTTGGGCTTCAAATTGAACACACAAATTCTGGTAACTGGAATAATTAGGATATTTTATAGAAGAAATACGGGGTAATGCTTCTGGTGGGCAACATGCTATGGGGTGGTGGGCCCTTTTGTTCATCAGTCCAAGTATGCTTAGGACTTGCTTACTAAGTTTCACATGCTTGATTGCAAGCCTTGCTCTAATCCTTGCACCTCTAATCAGCAATTTGTACCAGCTCATAGTCCTCATCTCCCTGTTCCTACTGTTTATAGGAGTTTGGTTGGGGTACTTTAGTATATGACCTTTTCTAGACCTGATTTGTCATATGCTGTGCATCAAGCATATTAGTTTATGAGCAAGCCTACTTAACATAATCTTATAACAACTAAGAGGATCCTCAGATATTTGAAAAGGTCTTTGCATATGGGGTTCAAAGGACAAAAAATCAACTCTTTAAAGTTTAAGGATAAAAGGCAAAGTTCATACAAATTTTAGAGACAAAAATAATATTTAGCATAATTAAGAGGTATATGTTAGTCATAAGTTCAAGTATCTCTCTAGTCGGTAGATATAGGTGCGGTTTGGATAGATGGCGTTTGCATTGAGTTTTGCTCCTTTTTTTTTGCTTTTTTTTTTTTCCACGCGTTTTTAGCTGAAACAGCTACTGTTCATACACTATGCAGTGAACAGTCGCCGAAATTTTTGATTTTTCAGCACATCAGTGGGTCCCGTGCACTGTTCATAGGACCCACAAACTTCACTTTTCAACAACTTTTTTATTAAAAATGGGTCCTACGGCACTATTCACATATTTAAAAATTATTTTGCTATAGTGTTTTCAGTTTTCAGTTTTCAATTTCAGCAAAATAAGTTCTATCTAAACAGAACCATAGTAGTGGCAGGCTCAAAACTTTCCCTCTAGCTTAAAAGAAAATTTACTTCTTTTTCTCAAAAGGAAATCAAAAATTTAGGCTACTTGTCTCTACTCTTAAGGTCAGGAATACATGGTTGGTAGCATATTTTAAATATTGTTATTTAAAATTATATAAAAATTGTAGTTTAAAAAATATTTTAAAAACACATATTTAAAATATTCATAATGCAAACAATGTATTTGGTGGAATGTTTCTAATAACGTATTTTTAAATATAAAAAAGTATAATTGTGTATTAAGTATGTGAATATATACAGTAAAATTATTATTATTTTATTTAATGAGAGAGACTCCCACTTATTATTGTTGCCGTGTGTTTGTTCTCTCACAGAGACTCTGCATTTCTTTCGTCTTTTTATGTGGTTCTCTTCTCTTCTCCAACTTGCAAAACCCAGAAAACAACTCAATACAAAATGTTTCCTTGCTTTTTATTTTCTCCTCCAATCCGAACTGTTTAAATTTTTTTTTTTTTTTTTCGTTTTGGCCTTTTTTTTATTTGTTGTTGGCGTCAGTGACTAATGACAATTGTTGGTGTTAGTGGATCTAATAGTTTGGAGTATAATAATTGTATATTTGGTGTTAGAAATTGCTTTCGTGATTGGGTTTTTGTTGGGTAAGCTCAACTTTTTTTTTGCTTCCAATTACAGTGCGTTCATTGAGTTAAAAAAAAGGTGAAGGGAAAGAGAAAGATGAAGAGGAAGATAATACAGTAACGAGAGAGGTGTGAAAGAGAGAAAAATAGTACCGGTTCTCTATGTCATGTCAGACTTGACGGGTTCCACAGTATTATATAATTACAATAACGTCATTCAATATTTTTATTCAAAAACAGAAAACTCTCCTCTTGGGGTGTTTTTAAAATATGGTGTTTAAATACCAACAATTAAGAATCGTAACTCAAATACTCTTAATTGAACAATCTTGTCAAACACTTCTTTTTTTTGAATTCCACCATTTTCATGATTTAAATACTAAAAACTATAATTTGGAATCACTTTCCAAACAGCCCCATGCTTTTCTTAGTTTTTTTTGAGGTGTTTTCAAAATACAGTGTTTAAACACTAAATAAACTTAGGTGTGTGATGAGTTCTACATCGGATATTTACTGGGGCTCATACTTCCGGTTAGGGCATGGCTCTGATACTATTTGTAATGACCCTACTCCACCTATGTAGATCCACCTATGTAGTAGTGGGGGAAAATGTTTCTACACATTAAAGGGAGGTTATTCCTTATAAACATATTTCCATGTGCTTTCCTAGGCAATGTGGGATTCCATAGAATGCAAGACCCCCATTTTGGGTCACTACAAAATTGTGATACCCCAATTTGATTGATTATGTGATGTGTGTGGGTGTGTGATGAGTCCCACATCGGATATTTACTGGGTAGATCTTGACTTTATTAACAACTATAAGAAACCTTAATTGTGACTAGTCATTTTGAGGTATAGCGCAAATGTGACTAGCGTTTTTCCTTGGGTCGTTACATATAGTATTAGAGTCGGTCCGGTAACCTCGTGTGGGCTCAAAGACACTACCCACAAAGTGGGCCCTAACGAGGACGTTAGGGATTTAAGTAGGAGAGATTGTGATGACCCAATTTGATTGATTGTGTGATGTGTGTGGATGTGTAATGAGTCCCACATTGGGTATTTATTGGGTAGATTTGGACTTTATTAACAATTACAAGGAATCTCAATTGTGACTAGTTCTTTTAAGATATAGCGCAGATGTGGCTAGCACTTTTTCTTAGGTTGTTACATATGGTATCAGAGCCAGCTCGGTAACCTCGTGTAGGCTCAGAAACACTACCCACAAAGTGGGTCCTAACGAGGACGTTAGAGATTTAAGTGGGGGAGATTGTGATATCTCAATTTGATTGATTGTGTGATGTGTGTAGGTGTGTGATGAGTTCCACATCGAGTATTTACTAAGTAGATTTAAGTTTTATTAACAACTATAAGGAACTTCAATTGTGACTAGTCTTTTTGAGATATAACGCAAATGTGTCTAGCGCTTTTCCTTGGGTCATTACATATGGTATTAGAGTCAGCTCGATAACTTCGTGTGGGCTCAAAAACACTACCTACAAAGTAAGCCCTAACGAGAATGTTAGGGATTTAAGTAGGGGAGATTGTGATGCCCCAATTTGATTGATTCTGTGATGTGTGTGGGTGTGTGATGAGTCTCACATCGGGTATTTACTGGGTAGATTTGGACTTTGTTAACAACTACAAGGAACTTCAATTATGACTAATACTTTTAAGGTATAGCGCAGATGTAGCTAGCGTTTTTTCTTGAGTCATTACATCCACAATTTTCATGGTTGAAATACTAAAAACTATGGTTTTGAATCCAAATCACTTTCCAAACAGTCCCATACTTTTCTTAGCCTTTTTGTTAAAATACGGTCAAAAAAGAAGGCATCCAAAATTGAAAAACGGTCAAAAAAGAAGGCTACAAAATGGTCAAAAACTGAAGATAAACCCCAAATTGTCACACAAAGACAAAATCATCTCTCTCTCTATATACACGAATTTGACAGGGTTAAAAAAAAAAAAAAAAAATCGAAAATGGAAGAAGTTAAGTTATTTGGAGTTTGGCCGAGCCCGTACAGTTACAGGGTGATATGGGCTCTGGAACTGAAGGGTGTGAAGTACGAATATGTGAAAGAGGATTTAGCTAATAAGAGTGATTTGCTTTTACGATATAACCCAGTTCATCAGAAGGTCCCTGTGCTCGTTCACAATAAGAAACCAATTGCGGAGTCCACTGTCATACTTGAATACATTGAGGAGACATGGCCACATAACCCCTTGCTTCCTACTGACCCTCATGAGAGGGCCTTAGCAAGGTTCTGGATCAAGTTTCTAGACGACAAGGTAATTTATTTGTATTCCAATAATCCAAGTCGTTGTGTGTTTTATAATTCAATTTGATCTAACACAGGTTCTAGAAATATCCAAACTCAAACACTTTACTCTTTGCAATGTTTTCTTCTTATTGGATTATCTTTTGAGCTAAAATTATAGACAATTTACCTATCTTGTGGTTAATTAGTGCATATGGTCAATAATATGCATTCAATTCAATTCCTACACTTCCAACTATTGATATATCAAAAAAAAAAAAAAATTGTAACTGTTCTAATTACTTATTCAGAAATATCTATTTAATTAATGATTTGAGTAATTTCTTAATCAAACAACTGCTGCATAGTACTTGATTATAACAAGAGGGATAGTATTTGAATAACAAGAGGGATGAAATAGCTGTTCAGCAATGATCTCATGATTCATTTTCGTTTCCAATAAAACAACAAGTAGCATTGTTGTTTCTTCAACTAATAAAATTAGAAAACGAAAAACTGGATAAATTAATATATTTCTTTTCCTAATTAATAAGTGTTTCTTGAATCTTGTGATCCAGAGCCCCACACTCTTGCGGTTCTATTTAACTGTTGGAGAAGAACAAGAGAAGGCAACAAAAGAAGTAAGAGAACTGCTGAAAGTCATTGAAGAGCAAGGGCTTGGGGAGAAGAAATATTTTGGTGGCGACAAAATTGGATTGGTTGACTTAGTGTTTGGATTTATACCAGTTTGGCTGGGAGTACTTGAAGAATCAGCTGGTGTCAAAGTTATGAAACCTGATGACTTCCCTCGCTTGCAAGTATGGATTGAGAATTTTAGGGAAAACCCCGTAATCAAGGCCAACCTTCCTGATCCCCATGAACTATTGTCCCATTCCAAGCAGAAAAGGGAGGTCCTTCTGGCATCAAAAATTGCATAACTTAAAACTCTCTGTCTAATGCAGTCTTAATAATATATTATTATTTCGTCATGCCTTGCAATAATTATTCTTAACTCAACGTAGGCAACATGGGCATTAATATTTTGTATTTTTCTTTTATGAAATAATATTTTGTATGTGTCAAGTACCAAATTAGTTAGAATACAATAAAGGTTAGAGAATGAAGCAGATAGTCTCATTATTGGTTTGTCATCATTATTTCATATGCACAGGATTTATTACATCAGGGTGGGTCGAGAACTAGTCTTCCTACATGAAATTGTATTACAGTCTTCCATGGGTTATGAACTTATGATTTTGAGTAACAATTTATAAAAAGTAGTAGGGGTTGGTTCCAACTACCAACTCTCACTCTAAACTATTGCATTCCCCCCCCCCCCCCCCAATCAAGTAGGCTTCAGGATAAGAGTAGTTATGGCCCTGGGACGGGTTTGGATTGGCCCAATCCAAACCCAAATATCTGACACCCTATATTTGAAACTTGAATCCTCACCCAATCTGTTCTTCCTTCTCAACATAAATTCTTAAAAGAAAAGTTTTGAATCCTTCTCAATCTCAATTCTCAATTAGTAGACTCATGACTTTGACATTTGATAAAATGCAAAATGGCTTCTCAAGTTTGGCTTAATTTCAAATAGACCTCTTATACTTTCTATTTAATGCAAAATAGCTTTTGATGATTGCTTTTTATCGCCAAATTAAAATACTAATTAGTTTTTAGAGTAGGTGAGAATCAAATCTCAAATCTCTTATTCGACAACAAGAGATTTCACTAGTTAAGCTAACTGAAATCCATATGTTCCTAAGATATCATAATAGACAGAATGACTATTCTGTAAATTGTGAGGACTAAAAATGCATATAACTACTTTATTAGTATTTTTTAATAAAATTTTAAAATAAAATTTAATAATTAATAATTCTTTGTTTTCTCATTCATGAATCATAAATAACAGTATTGGTAGACAGTTGTTCAATGCATTGAAACATTGAACGCAATTCAGATATGACTTGTGTCTAATTTTGAAGCCAATTTTAAAAACATGCAAGTCTTGTATCCTCTTTAGATCTAGTGAACTATAGTGTACTGATCAAAAACTTTATCCTTGCTAGACCTTGTAATAGTAGTACGAACCTAACATTTTTCTTAAATGTTAAATTAAAAATAAATAAAAAAACTACTTAAGCAAAAACCAAAAACCAAATGGCAAAACAAATTATCGAGAAAAAAAAAAAGAGAGATCAAGAAGTGGAGATGAGCCCAGATGCAATGAAACAAACAACTTGAATCTGCATGTTGTTCCAAGATTGAATAGAAGTTCTTGAGCGCCTTTCGCCACATCATCAACCAAATAGCAGCAAATGTACTAGTTTGAACTCGAAGGCATGTTGTGCCCATTTAAGTTATTGGGCTTGTTTTTTGGGCCAAGCAGATTGGTTTTAACCCATTTCTAGCACATACTTATATATTTCTTGGGCCAAGCAAGATTCTTTCTTCGATTAAGTTTGGATCTGGTATACATGCCGCATGAATTCAAGCACCCCTTTTTTTTTTTTTTGAAAAACTGAATTCAAGTACCTTGTTCAGAAAACCAAAATACTAATTTCTAAGAAACTAGAATAGAATAAATAAATGAAAACAATTTTTTTTTGGATTTAAGCTCGAATTTTCTATTGTCATCTCACTTAGCTATTGGATCCCTCTTCAAAAATCTCAAGTTATAAATAAAAATAAAAAATAAAAACTTTGTTAATTGATAGGATCAATATCTTCCATGGTTGCTTCTTATGCAAGGTTTTCAGACATAGACCGTTCATTGAACTGTAAAAGGAGAGATTCAAGATTTTTAAGGTCGAACCGAGGTCGAATCATGATGACGTCATAATTAATTTAATAATTATTTAAATATAAATAAATATATTAAATTAGTATAAATAGAAAAATTAAATTAAATGACCCAATTAAATATAAAACTCTATCTTTCAAATCTATTTTTTCATATCATAACTTTCCTGGGACAAAAATAAGAAATATCATATCCTAAGCATACATTGATATAATATTTATTTATTTATATGTTGATTAGTTAAATTGGTGATAGTAATATTATAATAATATAGGAATTATAAGGACACTTTGTAATTTTAAATTAAAATAATTATTTAATAATTATTATATACTTAATTTTATATAATAATGAGTGCACCTGAGTGTGCCAAGTCCTCAATAACTAGTGGAGGCCTTATACGTTTTTATTTTTGTTTTTGTTTTACTCAATTTGATTTTTCTTTTGTATTCACCGGTGGGCTAGGTTGACAGTCATCAAATGCTTGTCACATATCAATCTATCAATAGTCACATCACGAGCTCAGCTGCAAAAATCTAATGGCTGAAACATTTTGCCATCTTTAATTCAAAAATTAAAAGTTTTCTTCTTACCCAATGCAAGTCATGTGAAAGGGCCTTGGAAACAAAAAAAAGAATTCAAAACACAAACACAAACAGAGAGAAGGTGAGAAACGGAAACCATAGCAGTGGAGACGGAAAGAAAAAAGAGAAGAAGGAGAAAAAGAAGTAAGAAGAAGAAATAGACGCAGAAGACGAAGATGAAGATGAAGGCCATGACTAGCGATCTGTGCTGGGTTGCTAGCTTGCTGCTTCAAGTTCGCATAGCCCTTACTTTGTCATCATCTTCTTCTTAGTTTGTTTTCTTTTTCTCACACAAATCTTTTGATCCCAGATTTGAAAAAAGTCCAAAGTGCATGCTAGCCAAATCTTTAATTTCAGCTGATATTTGCTAAAAAAATAAAGGAACCATGAGAACCGTTCACGGTTTTCAAAACCATGAAGTCAGACCTCGGTTTGCATGGATCCCTACTTTTTTCCCATAGAGCAGTTCGTGAGATTAAAAGAACCGCAAAAATGAGCGGTTCGAGGTTTTCCCAGTCTGACTGTATGGTCCGATCCGAGTTTCAAAACATTGTTCTAATGCATGATGAAATTAATGCATTTAAATACAGTTTATTACCACCGCATACTATTGGTGTGATAGTCACTTCGCAAATATAAGTGTTTGTGGCGTGTGGGGGGCCGGGCAAGAGTTAAGGTTTAAGTCTCCAATCTTCAAGAGGGAGTTTCACACATATATATTTAGATTAGGTTAGAGTAGAATTTCTATTTTGTATAAATATATATATATATATATATATATATATATATATATATATATATATACACACAATTTATTCAATAATTTATTTATAAAATGTGGAACAAAAAATTAAAAATTAGCTTATTTTTAAAAAACTAAAGTTAGATCTTTGAAAAAAGTTGAAACAAACAAACAAAAAGCTGAAAGTTGTAACAATCAACACTAAGCGACCATTCAAATGTATCAAGTCAATGAAGGAAAGGGGGGAGGATATATTTTTTTGTATTTGATTTAACATACATGATCAAATATATCTGTTTACACCATATTTGGACCTATCTAAATGGAGTCAAACATGGCAACTACTTTAATAAAAACAAATTTTCTCCTAATATTTTGAATTTGAAGCCTAAAATTTAAAAAGGACCAAGAAGACCGATCCATTTTGGTCAAGTATATGAACTTATTAGCTGGTTAGAAAGAAGAGCATATAACTTAACAAAATGGAAGAAGTGAAGCTACTGGGAGCTTGGCCTAGTATTTACTACTATAAAGTCATATGGGCATTGAAACTCAAGGGTGTGAAATATGAATATGTAGAGGAGGATCTTTCCAACAAGATTGATCTTCTTTTACAGTACAACCCAGTTCACAAGAAGGTTCCGGTGCTCGTCCATCGCGAAAAACCAGTTGCTGAGACAAGTGTTATTCTTGAGTACATTGAGCAGATTTGGCAACAAAATCCCATGCTACCGAATGACCCTTTTGAGAAGGCATTGGCTCAGTTTTGGACAAAGTTTGAAGATGACAAGGTAATGCGTTTCTTTTTTCCTAGGAAAAAATAGTTTCCATTATAATATCTTTATCTCTATGCTTACCAATTTGCAATTGAAGAATGAAATTCTCAAATTTATGCAATTTTCTTCCCCTTTATTTCAAATTTCTCAAGAAATTTTCAAATGCTTATTCCAAAGTTCACTGTTTATGATTATAAATCAATGTTTTCTTGGCCATTTGGTGTAAAGCTTTATTAAACCTTTCTTTTTTTTTTTAAATACAATTTTTTTTTTTTAATTTTAAAAAGTTTATTTTCAAAAAATAATAAAAATAAGCTATACCAAACCAACACAAGAGTGAACAATATTTTTCATTAAAAATTTGAGAACCCATATGAATTCTTCCAACCTCAAGACTAGAAAAGTTGATTAAGATATTCGCATATTTGGGTTCCATAGAGCCCAACCTTTTTTGCTTTCTTTCGTGGTGTAGGGGAAGAACAAGAGAAGGCAACAAAAGAAGCCAAACAACTGTTGAAAATAATAGAAGATCATGGCCTTGGGGAGAATAAATTTTTTGGAGGCAGTAAAATTGGATTGGCAGATTTGGCCTTTGGATGGTTATCTGCCTGGCTTGAAGTCATGGAAGAAGCAGTTGGTGTAAAACTGATGGAAGCTAATAGTTTCCCACGCTTAGAAGCTTGGACTAAAAGCTTCAAGGAAGATCCCATGATCAAAGAGAACCTTCCTGACCGCGATGAAATGTTGACATATTTCAAAAGCCTAAGGGAAAAATTTATTGCATCATCAACAACATAAATATAGATTCATAAATATAAATAAGGATCATAAATGGGGCATGCACAATTTGTTCTTTATGTCTCATTGTTGGAAAATTACTACATGAATCTTAGTTCAACATGCATATATAACAACCAAGAAGTGATGTCTATGTGGGAATAAATCAATTTCGGCCTCCTTATTGCTTGGATATTTTTTGTATTATCTCTTGGATTCTTGGGACTTCGAAGTGTAAACCTTGCCTCGTATACTCTTGCTTAGTTTCCAACTTCAGCATATTCATAACTAATTTGAAAGTTAAAAGAGTAATATAAATACAGTGCTTTCAGCAGGCCAGCAGCGTATAATATAATTCATGCATGCTTGGTAGATGAACAAAGAGAGAGAAATCATAATTAGTTATGAAAAAATTGATTTCTTACTTATTTCATAAGATGGGCAATCTGTCTTTAAAGGGACAATAGAGGCGTTTTTAAAACTATAGGTTCTTAAAGAAATTAAAAAAAAAAAAAAGTAATCTAATTCCTAAGACATACGGTTAGAAAAAAAAAATTAAAAAGAAAAAGAAAAAATAATAGTGGCATGTTCCTAAAATATTCAATGGCATATTCCTAAATATTCAGTGGCATATTCTAAAATATTCTGTAAAAAAAAAAAAAAAACCAAAAAAATTTTAAAATCCCCATCATAGACCCCGGCCAAAAAAAATAAATAAATAAAAAAAGGTTAAAAAAAGTTCAGAACTAAACAAAAAAAATTTTAAAATAAAGGATTTATAACAGCATTTGCAAACGCCAAAGTCCAAAAAAATAAATCAACCCCTTCCCACACTTTCCCACCTACCCCCACTATCTTAATTCAAAATTCAAAACCCACCTAACCCCGCTCACCTTATCAGTCCCTTGTCTCCACGTCTTGCTTCTTCAGACACAATGAACATCACATATTAAAAATATGGTTACTTTATAAGTATAATATTCTTGTGAGGTGTGGATAAGGGTTAGAGTTCAAGTGTTTAGAAAAAAGTTTCACACATATATACATTTAGATTATGTTAAAATAGAATTTTTATCATGTATAAAAAATTAAAAATTAGTTTATTTTTTAAAAACTAAAGTTAGATCTTTGAAAGAAAGTTGAAACAAACAAACAAAAAGCTGAAAGTTGTAACAATCAACACTAAGCGGCCATTCAAATGTATCAAGTCAATGAAGGAAAGGGGGGAGGATGTATTTTTTTTTTTGTATTTGATTAACATACATGATCAAATATATCTGTTTACACCATATTTGGACCTATCTAAGTGGAGTCAAACATGGCAACTACTTTATTAAAAACAAATTTTCTCCTAATCTTTTGAATTTGAAGCCTAAAATTTAAAAAGACCAAGAAGACCAATCCATTTTGGTCAAGTATATGAACTTATTAGCTGGTTAGAAAGAATAGCATATAACTTAACAAAATGGAAGAAGTGAAGTTACTGGGAGCTTGGCCTAGTATTTACTGCTATAGAGTCTTATGGGCATTGAAACTCAAGGGTGTGAAATATGAATATGTAGAGGAGGATCTTTCCAACAAGAGTGATCTTCTTTTACAGTACAACCCAGTGCACAAGAAGGTTCCGGTGCTCGTCCATCGTGGAAAACCAATTGCTGAGACAAGTGTTATTCTTCAGTACATTGAGGAGATTTGGCCACAAAATCCCTTGCTACCGAATGACCCTTTTGAGAAGGCCTTGGCTCGGTTTTGGACAAAGTTTGAAGATGACAAGGTAATGCATTTATTTTTTCCTAGGAAAAAATAGTTTTCATTATAATATCTTTATCTCTATGCTTACCAATTTGCAATTGAAGAATGAAATTCTCAAATTTATGCAATTTTCTTCCCCTTTATTTCAAATTTCTCAAGAAATTTTCAAATGCTTATTACAAAGTTCACTGTTTATGATTATAAACCAATGTTTTCTTGGCCATTTGGTGTAAAGCTTTATTAAACCTCTCTTTTTTTAAATACAATTTTTTTTTTAAGTTTATTTTCAAAAAATTATAAAAAGAAGCTGTACCAAACCAACACAAGAGTTAACAATATTTTTCATTAAAAATTTGAGAACCCATATGAATTCTTCCGACCTCAAGACTAGAATAGTTGATTAAGATAACCACATATTTGGGTTCCATAGAGCCCAGCCTTTTTTGCTTTCTTTCGTGGTGTAGGGGAAGAACAAGAGAAGGCAACAAAAGAAGCCAAACAACTGTTGAAAATAATAGAAGATCATGGCCTTGGGGAGAAGAAATTTTTTGGAGGCAATAAGATTGGATTGGCAGACTTGGCCTTTGGATGGTTGTCTGCCTGGCTTGAAGTCATGGAAGAAGTAGTTGGTGTAAAACTGATGGAAGCTAATAGCTTCCCACACTTAGAAGCTTGGACTAAAAGCTTCAAGGAAGACCCCATGATCAAAGAGAACCTTCCTGACCGCGATGAAATGTTGACATATTTCAAAAGCCTAAAGGAAAAATTTATTGCATCAGCAACAACATAAATAGAGATTCATAAACATAAATAAGGATAAAAAATGTGGCATACACACAATTTGCTCTTTATGTCTCATTGTTGGAAAATTACTACATGAATCTTAGTTCAACATGCATAACAACCAAGAAGTGATGTCTATGTGGGAATAAATCAATTTCGGCCTCCTCATTGCTTGGATAATTTTTGTATTATCTCTTGGATTCTTGGGACTTTGAAGTGTAAATCTTGCCTCGTATACTCTTGCCTAGTCTCCAACTTCAGCATATTCATAACTAATTTGAAAGTTAAAAAGAGTAATATAAATACAGTGGTTTTAGCAGGTTAGCAACGTATAATATAATTCATGCATGCTTGGTAGATGAACAAGGAGAGACAAATCATAATCAGTTATGAAAAAATTGATTTCTTACTTATTTCTTAAGGTAGACCAACTGTCTTAAAAGGGTCTATAGTGGCGTTTGTAAAACGCCACTATAGGTTCTTAAAGAAATTAAAAAAAGAAAAGAAAAAACGTAATCTAATTCCTAAAACATACGGTTAGGAAAAAAAATTAAAAAGAAAAATAAAAAATAATAGTGGCATATGCCTAGTATATTTAGTGGCATATTTCAGAATATTCCATAAAAAAAAAAACCAAAAAAAATTTTAAAACCACTAGACCCCAGCCAAAAAAAATTAAAAAAACATTAAAAAAAGTTCAGAACTAAACAAAAAAAATTTAAAATAAGTGACCTACACCAACATTTGCAAACGCCAAATTCTAAAAAAATAAATCAACCCCTTCCCACACTTTCCCACTTTCTCCCACTATATTCAAAATTCAAAACCCACCTAACCCATCTACCCCCACTCAGCTTATCAATTCTGTCTCCACGTCTTACTTCTTTAGACACAATGAGCATCATATTTAAAAATTGGGAACTATCATAACCACATATTATTGACGTGTGGAGACTTACTTCTTTAGACACAATGAGCATCATATTTAAAAATTGGGAACTATCATAACTACATATTATTGACGTGATGATTATTTCATAAGTACAATATTCTTGTGAGACGGGGATAAGGGTTGAAGTTCAAGTTTTTAGGAAAAAATTTCACGCACGTATATATATATTTAGATTAAATTAAAATAGAATTTCTATCATGTATAAAAATTAAATAAAAAGGTGTAAAATATACTTGGACTCTGAATTTTTATGTTTTTTTTTTCTTTTCTTTTTAAAATGAAAGTTTTTATGTTGTCATAGAAAGTGCCCATATACCATTTTTTTTTTCACCAATTAGTACATAAAGATATTGTAGTAAAAATAGACCCCTTCTTTTAAAATTCCGTCAAATTGTAAATGGAAGTGTGACGTGACTATGCATAATTAATGTACGAAGATTACCTCTTGAAATTTTATGCTGTGCAGTAAGATTGCGTCAAGTCCTTTTTTCGGCCATTTTCCTTTAGCAAATTGACGGATTTTTAACAAAAGATTTATTTATTTTTTCTTTTTTTGGCTATAGTATCAAGTTTATGCACTGAATTAGCAGGAAAAAAAAGTTAAAAGAGGATTTGAAGTTTTAACCCAGTTTTCCTAATAAAAAAGAGCATGTTACATCAAGGAGTTAAGGGCCCGTTTGGTACATGTGTTTAAAAACTGAAAATTGTTGTTTAAAAACTTTTATGAAAATACGTGTGAATGAAAAAGTGTGTGAAAATACATGAAATGTTGTTTAAAAACTAAAAATTGTTGTTTGAAAACACTCACCAAATACCCCCTAAGCCTCTTCGATCACCGATCAAAGTTAATTTAATTCACTTATATGCTCTCTCCACCTCCTAGTCCCATTTTGGGGCGTTAGAAAGAAAATAATTTCTTTAAAAAAATAATAATAATAAATAAAATAAAATAAAATCTTAACAGAAGGCTTTGAGGGAGAAGATTTCCAACAAAGGGGTCTGAGTCACATGGGAAAAGAGCCCATCATGTTAATAAAATAAAAATAAAAAATGAATTTTTTTTTTATTTTAAAAGCAATTATGTGAGCCACATGGCCCACATTATCAACGTCCCTTTACTCCAAGTTGTATTTGTATACAATTCAAGTAGATAAGGCCAAGAAAATTAAGAAAATCTATCTATGGAAGAAGTAAAGCTACTAGGATTCTGGCCAAGTCCATATGTTTATCGAGTTATATGGGCACTGAAACTCAAGGGTATCAAATATGAATATGTAGAACAGGATGTAATATTCAACAAGAGTGAAATGCTTTTGAAGTACAACCCAGTCCATAAGAAGGTTCCTGTACTTGTTCATGGTGGGAAACCCATCGCAGAATCCATTTTCATCCTCGAGTACATTGATGAGACATGGCCACAGAACCCCTTGCTTCCAGATGATCCTCACGAGAGAGCTGTGGCTCGGTTCTGGGCAAAGTTTGGAGAGGATAAGGTAATTATGCATCACTAATTAATTATTATCTTTATTCTTGCATTGCATAAAATCAGACCTACAACCTTTTTATTTTTATTTTTTGATATAATTTCACCAACAACTTTGTTCTCCTTAATTGTTAGTATTTTTTTTTTTTTACTTTTAATTTATTCATGTGAAAGTTTAAAAGTATTTGCTTGATTTGTAAATGTCAATTAACTAAAGATGAAAAAATAAGAGGAGAATAAAAAAGGGTGACTGTCTTTTCTTTTTCTTTTTGGTATATTTGATTTTTTATTTGTTTATATAGACATGATATGATAGGATTTAAATTTATAGTATCAAATCTATAATAATTGTTAGACATTGATTTTTAGTATATATAGGCAGAATTCAAACCTAAATTTCTTATTAGAAGAGATAATATTTTACTGTTGAATTAATCAGAACTCACATAAATTTGATTAATCTAACTATTATAAACTGAACAAAAACAAACTTTGAACATTTTTTCTGGACTTAAATAATAAGATGGAGATGTTACCGCTCTAATTGGATACTTTTTGAGTGATTTAGATGAGCAACTTGTGGGGCTTCCTTAGGACTGGTGGACAAGAACAAGTGAAAGCAACAGAAGAAGCGAAAGAACTTCTGGGAATCCTAGAAGAGCATGGTCTTGGAGAGAAGAAGTTTTTTGGTGGCAGTGACATAGGACTGGCTGACTTAGTCTTTGGATGGATAGCTTGCTTGCTGGAAATCCTTCAAGAAGCAGCTGGAGTCAAAGTGTTGGAAGCAGATAGCTTCCCTCGCTTACAGGCATGGATCAAAAACTTCAATGAAATTCCAGCCATTAAAGAGAGCCTTCGCGATCGCAATGAGCTGTTGACATATTACAAATCGCGAAGAGAACACTTTGTCTCCTCGGCAGCATCATAAACATATTAAACACTACTAGCATCAGCTTGGTCTGCAATTCAACAGCTTGTGTGCTCTCATTCTCTGAATCTAAATCTCAAGATATGTTATTCTACAAATAAGTTTGTGTGTCTGAGTGCAAAAGACATGGCAGTGTGACTGGTAATTTACTAGATGTATAATGCTACAAGTAGAGGCTTGCAATTATTGATTTTTTTCAATTTGAAAGTAGTAAAATTCAACCTATTTTCCTTCATAAAATTCAACTAGTCTATACTCTAGAAACACATCTCACCCTTGGTCATTTCCAGTATAGGCTCCAGGTCTCCTAGTACATTACGTTACAGAAATGACCTCAGGAATGCCACTGCAAGAAAGTTTTACCACTGAAAAAAATATAAATAAAAAACCTTACATGACATGAATATTCCGATTTACTCAGAGTACTAACATCTTCCTCCCTCAATTAAAGATCTATAATTTTGATTGAAAATTAAATGACATTTTTTTTTTTGAGAAAGAAAAAAAAAATTAGATGACATCAGTGGTAACTCCAGAATTTTTTTTCTAAGGGAGTCAGTAATGGTAAAGTTAGGAATTTGTCACGGGGCAATTAAAAATTAAAATGATTAATTATATATATATATATATATATATATATATATTATATACAATAATCTAAAATGAATACAATTTAGTATACAATACAACTATATCGTATAATAGTCTAAAAAATTTATTAATAGTGAAAATTAAGATTAATAAGACAATAATCATTGAATGCATAATAACTTATTATATTTATATGTAATATTAATTAAATAAAAATATATGATTAAGAAGAATAATAACAAACCTAGGAGTAAGATTAGGAGTAAATGTGAAACTAAACATATATATATATATATATATATATATATATATATATATTTGCTTTTGAAATGTATGACTTTTTAACCATACACATGGTCACCCTCTTGGAATTGGAGCAAACAGATATAAAAGCTAAGAAAACTACTTGATTAAACAAAGATAAGAGCTAAGAAAAAATATATAGAAGGGAGAAAGAGAGATAGAGAGAATGAGGAAATAATCACAAATATAAATATAAATATTTTGGTTGGAACGATAGTGTAATTTTTTGTTAATGAAAAAAAAAAGTGTAGGGAAAAACAACTTCATTTTGCTAATCAATGGAAAAGTAAGCCAAAGTCTCAGATAAAAAGTTTATTTTTTTTTTTTTTTTTTAACGAATGAGCAAAAATTTGAAACACTTTTTTCTCTATTATAAAATTAAATACTTTAAGAGTAGCATTGTTGACACAACACTTACACAACAAAATATAGGTGACAAGCTGTTAAAGGTAGGTAAAAAAAGGTGATATATTAGCAAAAAAAAGAAAGGTAAAATAATGATGTCAGTTATGGATCAAAATAAAAACTAGTTACAACTTATCACTTAACCTCTATTATAAAATAATTGTAACAATAATGTGAAAGTAGCATTAAAATGATTATATTCATGTTTGTGTTCAAATATTTATTTTAGGAGAGTCAAAACAATTTTTTTTTTTTTAAATTTTATATATATATATATATATATATATTGCCAGGTCAGGGGGTTCATTTGAACCCCCTAGCCAGCACGTAACGCTGCCTCTGGATTATATGAATGTGTTGTGTTATATAGAAATCTATATATATTTGTATATAATATAAAAAAGAAACGTTTGACTTTTTGTTGACCACTTCTTATTACGCCACTTGGTTATATAAATTTATGTCACATATACATTTTAAAACACCAAACAGTTATACTTTTTCATTTTTCCAGTTAAGTTTCAGTATCTACTCATCGCTTCGCATAAGATGTATACATTAAAACAAAAATATTAAAAAAAAAAAAAAAAACTATCATTGAGAAGAAAAACATTGGTAAGGCACAACGAAGAAAATGCGAAATTTGATAAGAATAGCATTCGTAAGGCATATAAAGAAATCATCCAGTATTATTGTTGTTACTTTTGGTATGGCTTGATTCTTGGATCTTTTCACTATTTAACAAAAAAAACTGACTTACAAATAGTAATTTTTGAGAAGACCTACAGGTTTTTTGTATTTCTAAGGAAGATGAAAGAGAAGAAGTTACCAAGTGAAGAAATCGTTCAGTATTATTGTTGCTACCATTGATGTGGCTTGATTCTTGGACTTTTTCACTATTTAACCAAAAAAAAAAAAAACCGACTTACAAATAGTAATTTTAGAGTGTTAAATATTAGCATTGATACACCATGTTAAATATGCTAGTATGGATGTGGAAGCGAAAGCATAAAGTATAGAACACAGTAACACACGAAAATTACGTGGTTCAGCCTAATGGCCTACATCCACGGAGGAAACCCTAAAGGGCTACATCAATAATATATTAAAGTGTAGTACAAATCCTGTGTTACACTCATAACATGTGTATATATAGTAGACTAAACCCTAGACTAATAGACTTCTAGTACAAGTAGGAGACTTGGCTTGCACACAAAGTAGAATTAGGTCTGGGCCTATACTAATGGGCTAATATATCTCTAACACCCCCTCTCAAACTCAAGATGGAAGCTTGATGAAATCTTGAGATTTGATAAGGTTGAGAAGATCCCTTGAATGAAGTTTGGTTCTATGACGATAGTTTGAGGAAGGCAATTGTCTTGCAGTGTTGATGCGACTTCTAATGGTGGCTTGACTGTACCGGAGAGTTTTGACGGCAGCAGTAAAAAGCCAAAGAAGATGAACGCAGCGAAAAAAAACACCGAGGAAGACAAAGATTGCTCTTAAATATACCGTAAGGACAGAAAACCATGATCACAAGAAAGTGGCTCTGATACCATGTTAAATATTAGCATTGATACACCATGTTAAATATGCTAGTATGGATGTGGAAGCGAAAGTATAAAGTATAGAACACAGTAACACACGAAAATTACGTGGTTCAGCCTAATGGCCTACATCCACGGAGGAAACCCTAAAGGGCTACATCAATAATATATTAAAGTGTAGTACAAATCCTGTGTTACAGTGAATTATAACATGTGTATATATAGTAGACTAAACCCTAGACTAATAGACTTCTAGTACAAGTAGGAGACTTGGCTTGCACACAAAGTAGAATTAGGTCTGGGCCTATACTAATGGGCTAATATATCTCTAACATAGAGAAAACCCACAAGTTTTTTGTTTTTTTAAGAAAGATGAAAGAGAAAGAAGTTAAAAAGAACTTATCAAATGAATATGAACCACTATTTATACCCAGAGGATTATAACCCTTCAACAAACACATTTTAATTCAATAGGCACATTTTCAGTCAATAAGCACATTTTCATTCAATAAGCACATTTTCGATCAATAGACACATTTTTATTCAATAAGTACATTTTCGGTCAATAAACATCTTTTATTCAATAGTTACATTTTCAGTTTAGGCATATTTTCATTTAATAGACACATTTTTGGTCAATAGACACTTTTTCATTCAATAAACACATTTTCGACCAATAAGCACATTTTCGTTCAATATCACCTTTTGGTATATTTAATTTAAATAGTTATGACCTATTAATAGGTACCTTTTGGTATACATATTACAAGTTATCTTGTATATATTTATATATATAACACAAACTAAACTAGAGACGAAACATTATGTCTCATATTCTTTCCCACAAACGACTAATAAATAAAACAATATTATTTTTTTTCCTAAAACTCATCCAATAGCTATTCCCGCGCATTACACGGATTATTGACTAGTATATCTAAAAACTAAAATTGACATTTGTTGTTGCTACGTTTCTATTGAGCCACATCAACGGCCACATCATTCAATTCTCTCTCTTATTTTATGCATAGTTTTCCCACACACAAAAAGTTATGTCTGTGTCTTTCTCTCAATTTGTTTTTTTTTTTTTTTTTTCCATTTTATGGTGAATTTTTTACTTTTCACACATCTCTACTTTATGTCGATGAATTTTTGTATTCTTTATGGCTCTAATTTAGGTTGATGTGACTTTGTTTTGTATTTTTAAGTTGTTATCTTTTTCTTTTCTTTGATTTCATAGATGTCAACCTATTGCATGATAAAGATAGAATATAAGAATATAATATTATTCTATTATATAGCATGACTTGAATAATTTGGTATTTATTACCATATATTTTATTTTTACTATTTTTATTCTCATCTTATTTTTCATAAATTGTTTACTCTCTCTCTCTCTCTCTCTCTCTCTCTCTCTCAATTTTTTATTTTTTCTTGCAATTCCACTTTAGGTTGATGAATCATTGTGCTTTTTTAAAATCTATTTTGGGTTAATACGTTTTAATCTTGTATTTTTTTAGTTTTCCATCACAAGTAGTCTCTATCCCTCTTATATTTTTTTGTTTAATTTTTATTTGAGTTAACACTTAGTTATTTTAGAAGTGAGAATTTGAATTTATATAAAATAAACTTAAAAAATATTGGCTATATACATTTGAATGTGTTTATCAATTATTTGAGTAATATTAAGTGCAATTTTGTTATTAGTGGCAACGCCACGTTATGCTCAGAGTGTTCCCAAGAACACCCTGAGCTAGGAAAAAAAATTATATATATTAATTAAAAAAAATTTTATTCTTTAAAAAAATATTAGGAACACCCTCAATCAAAATTAGGAACACCCTCAATAAAATAAAATAAAAAATTATTTGTTCTACTTTCAAGCCCAAAAAAAAAAAAAAATTGTAATAGAACAAGAGGCAAGCCCACGGATTCTCAAAAAAAAAAAAAAAACAATGGACGGCAAGCCCAACAGATGGTAGCAAACCTAGTAACCCATGGATTCTCAAAAAAAAAAAAAAAAAAAAAAAAAAAAAAAAACTCTAACCTAATATATTGAAATCAAATCGAGCCTCAAACAAAACCCAAATTAAAAACTCTCTCTTTGTCTCTATCTCCAAAAAAAGTTTGAAACTTTTCGAAAACCCTAATTGTAAAAGAAAGAAGCAAAAGGGTCTTTCACTCTGTCTCTCTCTGTGTCACATCACTTGGGAGTCGAAGCGATGCTGAGAAGGCTGGCATTTTAGAGCTCAATTTTGGTGAGTTGTTGGTCGTGGTCCATCTCAATGATGAGTGGCACAGTCAGGATCAAGAAGGTGGTGCCGGCGATCCACGTCGCCTTGCCAATGCTATGAAGGATCTTCTTAGACATGACGGCGGCTTCGAAGGCAGCACGCTTGACGTGGATCACTCGCTTTTTCCCTTGAGACGACCAACGGAGCGGACGGAGAAAGAGATCGCCAGATCTCATTAAGTGCTGGACCCCGCGGCGGTCCACGGAGTCACTCCTTTCTCTGATCTGTCGGAGGAGGAGTTTGAGGAGTTGTACACAGGTGTGACTCTCTCTCTCTCTCTCTCTCTCTCTCTCTCTCTCTCTCTCTCTCTCTCTCTCTCTCTCTCTCTCTCTCTCTATATGTCTTTGAACTATGATTGTCATTTGTTTGTTGTTTTGCCTTTTGCATAGTTTACTTTATAAATTTTTATTTATATTTGCCCTGTTTTTGGAGTTATCCGTTGGTCATTGTTGGTGTTGGTGTTGGTGTGGTGTTGGTGTGATAAATTAATTGTCTTTTAGTGTCGGTGTTGTGTTTTTGATGAGATACAATTAATTGACTTTATTTGATTGGCTCTAGACTTGTGATTGGGGGCTATGGGGCATTGGAATTGGGGGGGTGGATGAGGGCATGGGGCCGGGGTAAATACACATGGGTGTGTGGCTATGTGCTAGTTTATAAAAGACAAACAAATTAATGAAACAACTAAACAACAAATAATTGGGGAGCAACTAATAAAAAATAATTAATAATTTAATTAACCAATAAATTATAAAAGACAAACAAATTAAATTATGTTACTATATTAGACTAAATAACCATTAATAATTTTATAATTAATGAAACAATAATATAACAAATTATAGTTTATAAAAGACAAACAAATTAATGAAACAACTAAACAACAATAATTAATAATTTTATTAATATTTCAAATGAACTTATAATTTATTGTTTATTCTTTTACTAGAATTATGGACAAGTATTTGATAAGAAAACCACATACCCAAGATTCATCTCCTGTGCAAAAATTCATCTTCATCTTCTAAGTGAATTCATGTTTACTTTAACTTAAAAATTCTTAAGGAACACCCTGAAAAAAATTTCTGGAGTCGCCACTGTTAGTTATGATTTTTTATTATCATAATAATCTCCTTTAAGAAAATAAGGAATTTGAATGATTTATTCAAAATTTAAAAAGTTTAATTGCACAATATATATTGTAGGGACCAACTTTGACTTGAACTCAGAACAGGAATGGACCCAGGCCCAAAAAGCCCGAACAATAAATTTGTAGAAAGTGGGAGAAAAAGCTAGTCTGAATCTAGGATAAAGATATTGGTATATAGCGTTAAAAGGAAAAAGTTACACGCGCACACATGTAAAAAGTATCCTCGGACATGCCCTAGTACTATGACTAAGAGTGCTGAATTCTTCCTTTTTACTGCTGTATTTCTTCAACCTTTTGCTCTCTCTCTCTCTTTCCTTTTTCTAGTCTTTTTTCTTATGTCCCTTCCTTTGAATCCTTTTTTGTATTATATACTATGATTTTTACACCAGTTCCTCCATCCACATGTGGGTCAGGCGTTGGGAGTCCTTTTTCTCTGTTCTCCCTTGCCTCTCCTTGAACCTTCCACTCTTAGCTGTTAGGTTGCTTGTTCACTGTTCAGGCATCACCTCCACATTAATGCGGCCAGAGAGTTAGCTGGGCAGCATTTAATGCAGAGAAAACAGTACTTCCTGATATTTGTTTTTCCTCATCCTTATCCTTTATCTGATATCTTCCTATCCCATTTGTTGCAAAGTCTTTCTGAAACTTTGCTTTAAGGGACTGAGAAGTCTACTGGCCACCTTGGACAGAGGGTCCGAGGTGGTCATCATCCTCGGACATGGTTAAATTCTACATAGGTATTGTTTACCTCTTTTTAGGGTATAGTTTTCATCTCTTCCTTTACTGGTCGTCCTTGGATACTCTCTTATCCTCGGACTGGGTATTGGGCTATAGGCCCAGCCCTTTCCAATGCAAATTGTACCTATGGGATCAATTGCCCCCCCCCCCCCCCCCCCCCCACACACACACACACACACACACACATATATATATAGAAAACATAGCGCATTATAACATAATTTTGAAAAATATGGACCATCCATAAAGGAATAATATCAATCAAACACACCCAAAATAATAGAATGATATTTTGGTAGAGATAGAAAGATGAAATAATTTTAAAATAATTTAATTTTTTGGGAGAACAAAATTATCTTCAAAAAATTTTAGATAAAAAATTATACATTATATCACAATTACAAAATGATTATCTATTCCTACAAATCGCATGATTCTACGACTAATTAAATTAATTTATAAGTTTTATCCTAGTCATCCATTTAAGGCAATATCAAGGATTTCAAGAATCTTTGCATGGATGAAACATTGGGCTTCATATTATATGTGATTATGATTAATTAGTACAATTACTACAAATTTTACTCTTTACAAAATTATTATAAATTTTACCACAAAAACTTTACAAACTTATAATCATTGATCACAAAAAAGTAATTCAAACATTTATTTATTATATTATTGATATATATTAATCACGTTCGTTGCAGTGTCACTATGTAAAGCATATGTAATAAAATTTTTAGTTGTTTCTATAAAAATTACTTCTAATTTGAGGATCAAATTCATCAACTTCAAGTGAAATTTAATAGATTTCGAAATGCCTCGTTCAAATTCAAGAGGACTTTTAGATGATGAGAAATTGACAAACACAACAGCAATAACTAAACCCCAAAAAAAAAGGTGGAATCAATAACTAAAGAATTGATGGAACTTACTAGCATCAAAGGAAATGGTTGCATCAAATTGAAGAACACAATACAAAGTCAATAAAAATATTGTATTTTGTGTCTTTTTTCATGAGAAGCAGTTCCTATTATGGGCAAAAATAGTAGTTATTTTCAGCTAATAACTACCCCACGTAGTAAGGAAGTAGTTCCTTATATTTTCCTCTTGAGTGACAAGTGTCTTCAAGTTGTATATGCAATTGACAAGTGACATAAATCATGGCATAATTTGTCAAAACACATATGGTGTGGCTACCAAACTAACCCATGACATGGTTGACAACTTACTTATGTCATCATCTTTAGAATTACAAGTGGTTTTATGCCAATTATATGCTCCCATCGATATTATTATTGATATTTATTTTTAATGATATAAATAGCAGTGTATATTTTTAAACCCCTATTAAAATATCAAGCCCCACAGTCTTCTCCAAAATGCTTTGTGTGTATCAACATTAGAGGACCCCACCGTACTCTTCACCAGAAATTCAATCACTACAAGCTTGTTCGCACTTCAAACTTTAAACCGTCCCTTTGGAGTATAAGCCCACACTAGCCTGTCATGTGGAAGACAACTACTTAAAGGAATGTTGAGGATTGAATGGACATCTGCTGGAATAAAAATTCGACACACTAGCTTTTTACACCATGCACTTGTTTGGGGATCAATGAGTACACTCATCGTAGATTGAGCGGGGATGGTGCTTGGCTAGGATAACGCTTGTAAATAATACAGATCATTAAGCCATTTATTAGTCCAAATACCGATTGATTGCCCATCACCCACCTGCCATTTACACCCTTTTTTACAATATTCTATGCCGCAATAATGCTTTGCCATGCAAAAGATGGTCGAGAGCCCAATTCAACCCCAAGAAAGTCACTATCTGGAAAATACCTCGCCTTTAAAACTCTATAGGCCAGTGATGATGTATTTGTTTGAAGCCTCCACCCTTGTTTCGCTAAAAGTGCAAGATTAAAAACTTTAAGATCTTGAAAGCCTAAGCCACCCTCCTCTTTTAGAGTACAAACTTTGTCCCAACTAAGCCATTCTATCTTAGTTTTTTCATTAGTTTACCTCCACCAAAATTTTCAGACCATGTTTTTCATCTCATCGCATAAAGTGTTTGGTAATTTAAATAGTGTATGTCAATATTGCTTGTGCAACTACCTTAATAAGAATCTCTTTTCTAGCCTATGAAAGCATTTTTTCCTTCCATCTTGCTAATTTATTATCCAACCACTCCTTCAGATTTCGAAAAGTATTGCATTTAGACTTACCCACCAAGGATGGCAATCCCAAATATGTCTCATGTTGCTTAATAACTTTAGCACCAAAATGGAATTTTATATCATCCTAAATGTCCTGTGGTGTATTACTACTAAAAAACAAAGAAGTCTTATCCCTATTTAGTTGCTGGCCAGACGTGTGCTCATAAGTTTCTAGAATATTCTCTAAGCTAGTGCAATCTTCCCTCATGGCTCGGCAAAAAATAAGACTATTATCTACAAAAAAACAAGTGTGATATTGCTGGCCCTCTTGGGCACGCTGCTACACCTTTTAGTAAACCATCCTTCACAAATTTTGTTAAAAGAGCAGATTAACCCTCTGCACAAATCAAAATAAGTAGGGAGAGACGGGTCCCCCTTGGTGAAAACCCCGTGTAGGGGGTATTATGGCCATGGGTTTCCCATTAATTATGATAGAATAGGAAACAGAGTGTACACAACTCATCATAAGCATAATTTTCTCCAAACAACCCCATTCAACCCAATCATAAGCCTTACTCATATCAAGTTTCACCGCCATCTCTCCAACTTTCCCTGACTTCTTATGATTGATACGTTGCATTGTTTCAAAAGCAACTAGTACATTATCACTAAAAAGACGTTCAGACATAAAAGCACTTTGATTCTCACTAATAATATGTGGAAATAGTTGTTTTAACTTGTTAGCTAGAACCTTAGAGGCTAATCTAGAGACGACATTACTAAGGCTAATGGGCCTAAATTGGGTGATCTTTGTGGGGTTTTTAATTTTAGGAGTGACCACCACATGTGTTTCATTGAAATTAGGAGGGCTAAACCATGATTCAAAAAATCTAGGACAATTTTAGTGATATAATTACCAACTAAAGACCAATAATGCTGATAAAACAAAGGGGGCATCTAATAAAAAATCTAGAGCTTTTTTAGGATGTATTTGTTTCAAAGCCATAATCACCTCAGTTGCCTAGAAATCTTGAGTTAAACCAGTATTCATGACATCGATCACCATGGGCTTGATAGCATTTACCACCGGTGAGGCATCTGATGGACCATTGGATTTAAAGATGTTAGTAAAGTAATCCACCACAATGCTTTCAACTCTTTGATCATCCTCTTGCTAGACACCCTCTACATTGCATAGACTTAAAATTGAGTTATGTTGGTGCCGATGTGAAGCCTTTGTATGAAAAAAACTAGTATTTCGATCCCTATCCACTAGCCACATGTTTCTAGACCGTTGATTCCACATTACTGATTCCATATCCATCCACTAGCCACTACTGGTTATCTCATTGAAATCTACAATTCAAAACCATGGATGTTGATTACGTGTTCCGAAAGATTCAAGAATCGACCAAGTCTCCTCTCTTTTGCTTGTGTTAGGCTAACCATAGAAGTCTGTTAGCCTCCAACCCCCCCCCCCCCCCCCCCCCCCTTGTTGTCATAATCTATGTAAGCATCAATGTACCACTATGAAAGTCTCCTAACCTCCACCTTTGATTTTGGTTTCCATAAAAGAGCCAACCCTCCACTTTGTCCATCACTTAATACTGCTAACCCTTGAGTATAACCCAACTCATGCTTTAAAAAATCCATCCTTTCCTGTGGTAATTTTGTCTCCATGAGGAAGATGACCTTGGGAGCTTTATCTTGTAGCACACTTTTAAAGGCATGAACTATTCAATGGTTCCCATGCCCCTGGCAGTTCCAGCTTAGGATACTCATTGGACTCGGCGGTGCTACTTAGCAACCACCATCGATCCTAAGTGTTGGGCCACAAGCTTGCCCAAAGCTTTTGTTTCTACCTTCAATTTTTGCTTCCTTTTCACAATATTTTCCTTATCCACCTCCATTACCCTCTCCTTATCCACTTTTCTTTTCTTTATTAGAAATTCAACCTCTGTGTCCACTGTATCATTTTTTTCTTTTAGTTGAGTCTAGTCTTTTCCACTTACCATGTTGCTGGGCTGATTTGGGCAGGGATGTATTAGAGTCTAAACCCTTAATCTCCTGGGGTCCCAAACCCTCCATACCATTCAAAACATCCATATTAGCATGTTGTACTACCATAGTTGAAACTTCCAATCTAGAACTACTTTCCTTTATTTGATCCTCTATCCTTGCTTGGAAACTAAAAACACCCTTAACTGCATTACACTCCCCATCAGACCTGGCTGGTTGATCCACATAATCCCCGTCCATATCTTTCATATTTGTGTGCCCCTTTTCTTGGTCTATGTCCCCATCCAAGCTTATGGTATTATTTTGTAAAAACTTACCAATTTCCCTATCAATAGTCTCTAAATATGTACCAAACATCTCTAGATTAGCAAGAATTTCTTTTGTGGAGTTTGATAGCTGACAATCAGAATTTCCATAAACCTAGGTTGGTTGAACTTCACTGTGTCCATTACTCTCCTCCCGCTCCATACTTTCTCTAGTGATGACTTCACTGTTATAGCAAGTGGACATTAGGTCAGCTTATTTCGCACAACATGGGACACTTGAAATCGCTTTGTGGTAGCCTGTAACCAAGCCCCATACTACTGATCCTCCTTTAAAGTTCCTTGGCTGCTTACCCACATCCTACAATCCTTTTCATCATGGTTCATAACACCACACCAATAGCAAAAATTTGGCATACACTCATATTTAAAGGATATCCACTGTGTCTGAGAGTCTCTCACGTTCACTAGACATCCCCGGCACAAAGGTTGGCTAATGTCGATGTTAACATGCACACGCGTGCAACGCCTTCGGCAATCCCCCTTAACCGTTTCCTCAACACTCTCAACCCTTCCTAGCATGCTTGCAATGGCCACAACGTTTGCTTTTGTCATCTGTCTAATTTGTAGGCCATGTATCTGCACCCAAAATGATGCAGTGTCGAACTTTGCATCCTCCACCATTGCGGCTTCATCTAGGCGAAACAAACCAATCAAACATTTATCAAAGGACCAAGGTCCTTGCATTAGAATCCATTTAGGGTCATCTTCATCATCAAAAATCAACATAGCAGTATTGTTTCCAAGGTCACGGGCATCAAAATTTCCCCCATCCCTCCACATACTCTTCAAGGTTCTAGTAGTAGCTTCGAAATTAATTCTTCTCTTAATAAAATACTTAGCGACAAGAACCCTGCTATTTCCGACTTCGTTATTGGAAAGATTGACAGTAGTGCTCTCCCTGTTATTGAGTGAAAGATTTGCCCATTGACCTGTGAGATCTTCCATCGCAGAGACTAGATGGCAGAGAAGCAAGACTAATAGAGTAGAAAGAAGAAAAAGAAAAAAAATTCCACTATGGAGGGGCTTGGTGCCTATGCAAGGATAGGCAAAGGTTTTTAGTGCCTAAGGTTTCTAGAGAAAACCTAGAACGCGAAAAAAGTGGTTATGATGACAATTATTTAAAAAAGGGAAAAGAGCTGATGCAATCTCGGTTGTGAATTTTATTGAACTGAACTTTACTTTAATTTGCGAAAGAAGCATGAAAACTAAAACACGAGATGACATATTCAGCGAACTAAAATAACGTTAATGTTAAGATGTTCATTAAGTCAAAAAGAGAGATGTTAGATAGTAGTATTAAGAATAAAAATATATCCGGTAAATTACATATTTAGTCCCTATTCTTTACACCATATTTCAATTTGGTTCTTAAATTTTCAATTGTGTCAATTGGTCCCTAACTTTTTAACACCGTGTCAATTTAGTCTCTACTATTATCTTTTAGATAAAATTTATTGACATGGCAAATGACCAAAATAAAATAATGATGTGGCAAAGTCCATATCAACTATTAAAAAATATATATATATATTAACATGTAGGATTTTAAGTTTTAAGAAATTATCACATCTTAAAAAAAAATTTAAAACACAAAAACTATTAAAAACATAAACCCCAATTTCTTTAGAGTCTATCTCCTCCTCTCCTCTTTACATTCATTGCTGGAGTAAGCTTGAATTTGCTCTCTCCGGTGACTACTAACGACCAGCTACACTCTTAAGCAGTCCAAGCCCGCTCTTCACCACTGAGGAAGAAAGTAAAAAACTGGAAATCTGTCTCATTTTTATGAACCGATCAAACTCTAAATAAGAAATTCAATAACCCGTTGTGTTCCACTAAGACATAAAACACTTTTGAGTTGAAATCCTTTTTGCCAATCACAAACAAGGGCTTCAAGAATTGGCTTCAGTGTTCCAATACAAAGCCAGTCAACCACGTATTCACATTTAATCCAAGCAATTAAACCGCCAACCACCTATTCGCATTTCACTGTGAAATTTTACTAGGAAAAGCAAATCCTTAGAAAAGCAAATTCTACCACTTATGTCAAAAAAAAAAAAAAAAAAAAGATTCAAAGCTTAAAACCTCAAAAAGCTCAAAGCTCAGTAACAATAATAACTCTCAAAATTTTCATCCAAACTGAAATACCTTTTTTATCCAAAAGAACATGGGAAATCATATTTCTACTTCTACAGCCGAAGAAATTCCCATTCCAATTTTAAACCCAAGTTCCAAAACTCATGAATTGAGAAATACTCTAAGGCAAAAATTTGGGAGGCTATACTTACCGATAGTGAAAATTTTGAAGTGTAAAGCTGAGAAAAATGGAAGAAGAAACGAAATGGAAAGGGCTTTGGCTTTTGGGGTCGGAGGGAAAGAGAGAGAGAAGGAAGTTAAACGAAGAGCTAATAGTGAAAGTTGGGGATGATAATTTAAACTTAAAATCCTAAATCCTACGTGTTAATCTATCTTTTTACTAGTTGATGTGGGCTATGCTACATCAGCATTTTATTTTAGTCATTTAATATGTCAATATTTTTTATAAAAAAAAATAATGGTAGGGACTAAATTGACACGACATTAAAAAGTTAATGACTAAATTAATATAATGAAAAAGTTAATAATTAAATTGAAATATAGTGTAAATGATTGAGACTAAATAGGTAGTTTATTCAGAAATAAATAAAAAGAGGCATGTCATAAGTTCACTAGCGGTACATGAATTGGAATAGGATCAATAGGACATAGGGTCTTAACAGTGGGCTAATGTTGTGTGGGCTTTGCTTCGCTGGAGAAAGTCCAATCACCTGGGTGAGCCTATTCTGTGTTGACCCAGTGACATTCAAATCCGGTCCACTTGCTTTGGTCTAAGGGCAATGTTTAGAAACTTAGAATTGATCAACATGGTTCTTGTGGTTAGTAAGAACACCGGTGAAAAGAACCGGTTACCTTTCAAACTTTGAAGTTCAAATTGGTATTTTCTAAGAGAAAATCAGGGGCACAAAAAATTTGACATAAATTAATGTGATAAATTGTTAATAGTAAATAAAAAAATTAATATAAATGATGAATCTAAGTAAAATCCAGTAAAATTTTGCCAACTTAATCAATATTAAAAAAATTGTCAAATTTTTTGTAGCATTACTTAGATAGTGGATGTATTACTCGTAAGGTTTGCAAATTCTACTGAGTATTTATGCGTGACACATCATAAATATGAATTAGAAATTTATAGTTTATCAAAAAGCAATATGAATAGAACTTTATAGTTTGTCAAAGCAATATAAACAGGACTTCATAGCTGACCACCAATAAGTTAATCTTTCTTTTCATCTGCTACAAAGTGTAATTGTTATCAAATTATTTTTTATTTCTTCGAGGAGAAGTACTTTAGTAGAAATTTTGCCTTGTGGGAGAGTAAATTCATCCCATGTTTGCACGCTTAAAAAAACCTGAAAAAGCAAAGTCAAGAGTAAAGGCATTCAAGAATAACTTTCGCCACATTATCAACCAAATAGCAGCAAATGTTCTCATATATTAGACAAGGCTTGTGGTTGGGAATGTTATGCCCATTTAAGTTATTGGGCTTATTTTTTGGGCCAAGAAGATTAGTTTTAGCCCATTTCTGGAGCACACTTATATATTTCTTGGGCCGAGCAACATTATTTCTTGGATTAAGTCATCTGGTATACATGCTTTCTGAATTCAAGTTTTTTTTTTTTTTTTTTTTTTTTTTTTTGAGAAACTGAATTCAAGTACCTTGTTCAGAAAATCAAAATACTAATTTCCGAGAAAATAGAATAGAATAAATAAATGACACCAATTTTTTTGGATTTCAACTTGAATTTTCTATTGTCATCTCACTTGGCTGTTGGATCCCTCTTCCAAAAAGCTTGAGTAATAAATAATAATAATAATAATAAACTTTTGTTAATTGATAGGATATATATCTTCTGTGGCACGTTGCTTCTTTTGCACCATGAAATTAATGCGTTTAGGCACAATTTTATTTATACAATGTGGAATCAAAAATTAAAAATTGGACAAAAGTCACAATTATTTACGTCAACAGATCATGCAAAACTAAAGTTAGATCTTGAAAAAAAAAAAAAAAAAAAAAGCTAAAAGCAAAAAGCTGTGTAACAAACTGACACTAAGCAGCCACTCAAATGTACAATGTCAATGTAGAGAAGATATATAAATATATATATATATATATATATATTTTTTTTTTAATTTTTATTTTGAAGATAAACGGCAGAGGATATTTTTTATATTTGATTCAAAATGCATGATCAAATATATCTGTTTACACCATATTTGGACCTACCTAAGTGGAGTCAACGTGGCAACTACTTTAATAAAAACCAATTTTCTCCTAATCTTTTGAATTTGAAGTTTAAAATTTGTTTTTCTCCCAAAAAAAAAAGATTTAAAAAAAAAAAACCAAGAAAACCAATCCATTTGGTCAGTATATGAACTCATTAGCTGGTTAGAAAGAAGAGCGTATAGTTTAACGAAATGGTAGAAATGAAGCTATTGGGAGCTTGGCCTATTGTTTAATGTTTGTTGATGTCGATTTTTTTATTTTTTTTTTTAAAAAGGCCGAACAGTAGGGAAGCCCAATAGAAAGTGAAAAAGGAATATAATAAGAAATTGGTAAGTAACGGCAGAAACAAAAAGCTGAAAAGGCCTAAAGAAAAAAGAAAAAAAAAAAAAAAAAAAAAAGGAAAGAGGTAAGGCCCAACGGGCGGGCCAGTAGAAAGTAGTAGTAGACAGGCCCAAGAAGAGGCAAAAGTGGGACAAGCCCAATAAGACCATTCCATCCCCCATAAAAGATAAATATGGACAGAAAGAATGTAAGGCGCAAAACGAGACAAGACCATACATCAGCAGCAGAAATGGAGTGGGAAAAAAGAATGACAAAATAGGAAGTAATGGGACAACCACATTTTGACCAAAGCACCACCAACTTGTACTCAGCCAATGTAAGGGAGATGGGCTCATAGTTAAGAGATTTGCAAAGGGTGTTGTTTTGGGGGGGGGGGGGGGGGTGGAAGGGTCTATTCCTAGTATCCAACCAATGTCTCTTTTGTGATGTGCTCTGCTGAGAAGACATCTTTGCTTAAAATAGGCAGTAAATGTCTAGGACCACTTGATGTATGCCATAGAAATAGGTAGAGAGAAACTCAAAGTTTTGCCCGCCAGAATGAGAGATAGACCCTCGGCAAAACAAAACAGATAAGGATTTGTTGTGAAATAAGTAGTGGAAGAGAGAGAAAGCACTGAGCATGTCAATAAGTAGTGGAGGCCGAACAACTATTGCGCTAGTGGGCAACTCTAAAAGGGTGCTCATAGTAAACAAAAATGGTTGGTGAGAAATAAGGGTAAAATAGAGAAATTACACAGGCTGAAACCAATATAAATAGGAATAGTAGCCATAAATGGAATGAGGGATAGTGACTAAGACAAGAAACAAAGAGAATTGAAAGAGAAATAATAGGAATGACAACGGGTCGAGTTCGGGCCGGGTTTTTTCATACGTGGACTCGACCCACAAGTCTACCTTAGAAACCTGGACTTGGTCCATTTATTAAAAGGATTTTTTTTCTTAACCCCAATCCCACCCAATTGAGCCCCGTCCCCTCATGCCTAGCCAAGCCCAAAATTAGAAACACAAATTTTGATTTATGATTTTTCGTCCCAAAATCACAAACACAGACACAAATCCAAACATGATCACAAACATAAACACAGAAATCAAATGTCAATTCTATGATTTTTCCTTTCAAAATCACAAACACAAACTCACATGATTGAGAATTTGAGATGAACTGAGCCCAGAAGAAAAAAAAAAAAAAAAAAGAAGAAGAAAAAAAGAAAAAAAAATGGAGAATGAGGTGGAGTGAGATCAACGACGGCAAGGACGAAACGGAGCTGTGCTTGTGCTTGACTACTTATGGGCTTATGGTCGTGTGAGTGAGAGAGCTGAGAGATGAAGAGGGAGAGGCGGCCGTGTGAGACAATGAGTGAAAGAGCTAAGACAGCTTGGGACGGCGGTGAGAGCAGAGTGGCGGTGAGAGGTAGTGTAGTTGGGCCGGTGGTGACATTAGGAGTGAGTGAGATTGTGAGCTGAAGAAATGAGAGGCGGAGGTGTGAGCTGAAGAAAAGAAAGGCGGGGGTATGAGCTGAATGCTAAAATGAAATGAGGAATAGGAAATGTTAGGGTTTATAACTATGTATATATATGAGGGTATTTTAGTAACTGTGTATATATATATATATATATATAACCGGGTCGGGTCCGGGTTCGGACCGAGTTTTGGAAAAAACCTAAACCCGACTCAAATCCACTTCGGGTTTTTTTTTTTCAAATCCAAACCCGACCCTATTTTTTATTGGGTCGGGTAAAATCCGACCCATTAGAGTAGAGCCGGGCTGGGTACCCGCGGGTCGGGCAAAAATTGCCATCCCTAAGAAATAATAGAGAAAAGAGAGAGAACACGGCAGAAAAGGCATGCACCAATAAACCATTTTTTCCCTCCCTCTTACAGGAATCCCACTCTTTGAAATCCCAACAAAGAAATGAGTAGCCATCTAGGCCCGTTCCCCAAAATGCATAATTTTGATGGCTTAGCCTAATAGCAAGACTATCCAAGCTAGAGTTTGAGCTCTCTTTGGTTCACTTCTAGCGAAAGAACTTATTATTTTACATTCTACTGTATTATTTCGCATTCTATAGTGTCATTATACATTCTGCTATATCATCTTATATTCTGCTATATTGGTTATGCTGATTGCTTCCTACTATAATTAATCTTCCCGCTAAATATTTGCTCTAAAAACTATAAACGTATACTGACATTCCTATACTAATATGCATATATTTGTTAATGCTTGTTGTCTTTATTTTAGATGCTGAGCTTGTGCAAAAAGGCCCTTTAGCTAGGTCCTGCTAGAATAGTGGGTTAGACCTAACTCTTTGACCCATAGTAGAACATGCCTCAACCTAGCAGAACGAGCCTTGGCCCATCAACATAAAAAGCACCTACAATGTTTACTACTATAGGGTCACATGGGTATTAAAACTCAAGGTTGTGAAATATGAATATGTAGAGGAGGATCTTTCCAACAAGAGTGATCTTCGTGGTCAGTTGCCTTGCCATGAGTCCGTGGTCGTCCATTGACTCTAACTCCTTCAAAGCACCACAGGTATCTCTCCCTCTCTCTATTTCTATCTCTTTGATTAACCTGTGAAGGCCATGAACACCAAGTAATGTAAAGCAAAGACACTAATTATGATATACTGCTTTTGTTATACCGTGTGCTGTACAGTTGTATTGTTGTACTTCAGCAATTAAATTTTAAGGGATTAAACTTGTCTGAGTTTGTTTTGTGGTGGGTCTGCCGATTTCATATATAACTTGTGGCTGTGATTTTTTTACCTATTTGTTTATAGCTTTTATATAATATATTAATAATAATAATACCATGCTGGCATGTTGTTGATTTTGCTTGTGAGTATGTGTTATTGGATTTTTTTTTTTTTTTTTTTTTTAAATTGAAACTTGATACATGAAAAGTGAATGTTATGTAAGAATCCTATATAATATTAATAGTGTTGTGTAGTTTATTAGTAGTGTAGACTTGATTGTTCATACATTTTTTTTTTCCTTTTAAATTGACTGAATAACTAATTCATAAAATTTAATATTAATGTTTCAAAATATGAGTGATTTATGGGAAAAATGTTCACAATTTATGTATATTTTAAGGAAAGAAAATGTTTAGTATAATGAAGAATATAGGGCACAATTTTGTTAAGTTAAAATATATTTATGAAATAATTTTTTTTACTTAACAGTTTCATTATATTTATTATTTAGTTCCCCCACCACCCCCCACGGGGAACAAATTTCCTGGCTCTTCCTGATCCCGATGAACTATTGGCCCATTCCAAGCAGAAAAGGGAGGTCCTTTTGGCATAAAAAATTGCATAACTTAAAACTATCTCTCTAATGCAGTCTTAATAATACATTATTATTTCGTCATGCCTTGCAATAATTATTTTTAACTTAACGTAGGCAACATGGGCATTAATATTTTGTATTTTTCTTTCATGAAATAATATTTTGTTTGTGTCAAATACCAAATTATTTAGAATACAATAAAGGTCAGAGAATGAAGCCGATAGTCTCATTATTGGTTTGTCATCATTACTTCATATGCACAGGATTTATTATATCAGTGTGGGTCGAGAACTAGTTTTCCTACATGAAATTGTATTACAGTCTTCCATGGGTTATGAACTTATGATTTTGAGTAACAATTTATAAAAAGTAGTAGGGGTTGGTTCCAACTACCAACTCTCACTCTAAACTATTGCATTCTCCCCCATCAAGTAGGCTTCAGGATAAGAGTAGTTATGGCCAAGGACGGGTTTGGATTGGCCCAACCCAAACCCAAATCTAACACCCTATATTTGAAACTTGAATCCCCACCCAACCTGTTCTTCCTTCTCAACATAAATTCTTAAAAGAAAAGTTTTGAATCCTTCTCAATCTCAATTCTCAATTAGTAGACTCATGACTTTGACATTTGATAAAATGCAAAATGGCTCCTCGAGTTTGGCTTAATTTCAAATAGACCTCTTATACTTTCTATTTAATGCAAAATAGTTTTTGATGATTGCTTTTTATCGCCAAATTAAGACACTAATTAATTTTTAGTGTAGGTGAGAATTAAATTTCAAATATTTCATTCGACAACTAGAGATTTCATTAGTTAAGTTAACTGAAACCCACATGTTCCTGAGATATCATAATAGACAGAATGACTATTTTGTAAATTGTGGGGGACTAAAAATGCATATGACTACTTTATTAGTATTTTTTTAATAAAATTTTAAAATAAAATTTAATAATTCTTTTTTTTTTTCTCATTCATGAATCATAAATAACAATATTGGTAGATAGGTGTTTAATGCATTGAAACATTGAACGCAATTCAAATATGACTTGTGACCAATTTTGAAGCCAATTTTTAAAACATGTTAGTTTTGTATCCTGTTTAGATCTAGTGAACTATAGTGTACTGAACAGAAACTTTATCCTTGCTAGACCTTGTACGAAACTAACATTTTTATTAAATGTTAAAATTAAAAAATAAATAAAATAAAAAAGAACTGCTTAAGCAAAAACCAAAAGCCGAATGGCAAAACAAATTAACGAGAAATAGAATGAAATATATATATATAAGAGAGATCAAGAAGTGGAGATGAGCCCGGATGCAATGAAACAAACAACTTGAATCTGCATGTTGTTACAAGATTGAATAGAAGTTCTTGAGCGCCTTTCGCCACATTATCAACCAAATAGCAGCAAATGTACTAGTTTGAACTCGAAGGCATGTTGTGCCCATTTAAGTTATTGGGCTTGTTTTTTGGGCCAAGCAGATTGGTTTTAACCCATTTCTAGCACATACTTATATATTTCTTGGGCCAAGCAAGATTCTTTCTTCGATTAAGTTTGGATCTGGTATACATGCCACCTGAATTCAAGTACCCCTTTTTTTTTTTTGAAAAACTGAATTCAAGTACCTTGTTCAGAAAACCAAAATACTAATTTCTAAGAAACTAGAATAGAATAAATAAATGAAAACAATTTTTTTTTGGATTTAAGCTCGAATTTTCTATTGTCATCTCACTTAGCTATTGGATCGCTCTTCAAAAATCTCAAGTTATAAAATTAAAAAAAAAAATAAAAACTTTGTTAATTGATAGGATCAATATCTTCCATGGTTGCTTCTTATGCAAGGTTTTCAAACATAGACCGTTCATTGAACTGTAAAAAGGAGAGATTCAAGATTTTTAAGGTCGAACCGAGGTTGAATCATGATGACGTCATAATTAATTTAATAATTATTTAAATATAAATAAATATATTAAATTAGTATAAATAGAAAAATTAAATTAATTGACCCAATTAAATATAAAACTCTATCTTTCAAATCTATTTTTTCATATCATAACTTTCCTGGGACAAAAATAAGAAATATCATATCCTAAGCATACATTGATATAATATTTATTTATTTATTTGTTTATTTATTTATATGTTGATTAGTTAAATTGGTGATAGTAATATTATAATAATATAGGAATTATAAGGACACTTTGTAATTTTAAATTAAAATAATTATTTAATAATTATTATATACTTAATTGTATATAATAATGAGTGCACCTGAGTGTGCCAAGTCCTCAATAACTAGTGGAGGCCTTATACGTTTTTATATTTGTTTTTGTTTTACTCAATTTGATTTTTCTTTTGTATTCACCGGTGGGCTAGGTTGACAGTCATCAAATGCTTGTCACATATCAATCTATCAATAGTCACATCATGAGCTCAGCTGCAAAAATCTAATGGCTGAAACATTTTGCCATCTTTAATTCAAAAATTAAAAATTTTCTTCTTACCCAATGTAAGTCACGTGAAAGGGCCTTGGAAACATAAAAAAGAATTCAAAAGAATCAACACAAACACAAACACAAACACAAACAGAGAGAAGGTGAGAAATGGAAACCATAGCAGTGGAGACGGAAAGAAGAAAGAGAAGAAGGAGAAAAAGAAGTAAGAAGAAGAAATAGACGCAGAAGACGAAGATGAAGATGAAGGCCATGACTAGCAATCTGTGCTGGGTTGCTAGCTTGCTGCTTCAAGTTCGCATAGCCCTTACTTTGTCATCATCTTCTTCTTAGTTTGTTTTCTTTTTCTCACACAAATCTTTTGATTCCAGATTTGAAAAAAGTCCAAAGTACATGCTGGCCAAATCTTTAATTTCAGCCAATATTTGCTAAAAAAATAAAGGAACCATGAGAACCGTTCACGGTTTTCAAAACCATGAAGTCAGACCGTGGTTTGCACAGATCCCTGCTTTTTTCCCATAGAGCGGTTCGTGAGATTAAAAGAACCGCAAAAATGAGCAGTTCGAGGTTTTCCCAGTCTGACTGTATCCGAGTTTCAAAACCTTGTTCTAATGCACGATGAAATTAATGCATTTAAATACAGTTTATTACCACCGCATACTATTGGTGTGATAGTCACTTCGCAAATATAAGTGTTTGTGGAGTGTGGGGGGCCGGGCAAGAGTTAAGGTTTAAGTCTCCAATCTTCAAGAGGGAGTTTCACACATATATATTTAGATTAGGTTAGAGTAGAATTTCTATCTTGTATAAATATATATATATATATATACACACAATTTATTCAATAATTTATTTATAAAATGTGGAACAAAAAATTAAAAATTAGCTTATTTTTAAAAAACTAAAGTTAGATCTTTGAAAAAAGTTGAAACAAACAAACAAAAAGCTGAAAGTTGTAACAATCAACACTAAGCGACCATTCAAATGTATCAAGTCAATGAAGGAAAGGGGGGAGGATATATTTTTTTGTATTTGATTTAACATACATGATCAAATATATCTGTTTACACCATATTTGGACCTATCTAAATGGAGTCAAACATGGCAACTACTTTAATAAAAACAAATTTTCTCCTAATATTTTGAATTTGAAGCCTAAAATTTAAAAAGGACCAAGAAGACCGATCCATTTTGGTCAAGTATATGAACTTATTAGCTGGTTAGAAAGAAGAGCATATAACTTAACAAAATGGAAGAAGTGAAGCTACTGGGAGCTTGGCCTAGTATTTACTGCTATAAAGTCATATGGGCATTGAAACTCAAGGGTGTGAAATATGAATATGCAGAGGAGGATCTTTCCAACAAGATTGATCTTCTTTTACAGTACAACCTAGTTCACAAGAAGGTTCCAGTGCTCGTCCATCGCGAAAAACCAGTTGCTGAGACAAGTGTTATTCTTGAGTACATTGAGGAGATTTGGCGACAAAATCCCTTGCTACCGAATGACCCTTTTGAGAAGGCCTTGGCTCAGTTTTGGACAAAGTTTGAAGATGACAAGGTAATGCGTTTCTTTTTTCCTAGGAAAAAATAGTTTCCATTATAATATCTTTATCTCTATGCTTACCAATTTGCAATTGAAGAATGAAATTCTCAAATTTATGCAATTTTCTTCCCCTTTGTTTCAAATTTCTCAAGAAATTTGCAAATGCTTATTACAAAGTTCATTGTTTATGATTATAAATCAATGTTTTCTTGGCCATTTGGCGTAAAGCTTTATTAAACCTTTCTTTTTCTTTTTTTTTAATACAATTTTTTTAATTTTAAAAAGTTTATTTTCAAAAAATTATAAAAATAAGCTATACCAAACCAACACAAGAGTGAACAATATTTTTCATTAAAAATTTAAGAACCCATATGAATTCTTCCGACCTCAAGACTAGAACAGTTGATTAAGATAATCACATATTTGGGTTCCATAGAGCCCAACCTTTTTTGCTTTCTTTCGTGGTGTAGGGGAAGAACAAGAGAAGGCAACAAAAGAAGCCAAACAACTGTTGAAAATAATCGAAGATCATGGCCTTGAGGAGAAGAAATTTTTTGGAGGCAGTAAAATTGGATTGGTAGATTTGACCTTTGGATGGTTATCTGCCTGGCTTGAAGTCATGGAAGAAGCAGTTGGTGTAAAACTGATGGAAGCTAATAGTTTCCCACGCTTAGAAGCTTGGACTAAAAGCTTCAAGGAAGACCCCTTGATCAAAGAGAACCTTCCTGACCGCGATGAAATGTTGACATATTTCAAAAGCCTAAGGGAAAAATTTATTGCATCATCAACAACATAAATATAGATTCATAAATATAAATAAGGATCATAAATGGAGCATGCACAATTTGTTCTTTATGTCTCATTGTTGGAAAATTACTACATGAATCTTAGTTCAACATGCATATATAACAACCAAGAAGTGATGTCTATGTGGGAATAAATCAATTTCGGCCTCCTTATTGCTTGGATATTTTTTGTATTATCTCTTGGATTCTTGGGACTTCGAAGTGTAAACCTTGCCTCATATACTCTTGCTTAGTTTCCAACTTCAGCATATTCATAACTAATTTGAAAGTTAAAAGAGTAATATAAATACAGTGCTTTCAACAGGCCAGCAGCGTATAATATAATTCATGCATGCTTGGTAGATGAACAAGGAGAGAGAAATCATAATTAGTTATGAAAAAATTGATTTCTTACTTATTTCATAAGATGGGCAATCTGTCTTTAAAGGGACTATAGAGGCGTTTTTAAAACGCCATTATAGGTTCTTAAAGAAATTAAAAAAAAAGAAAAAGTAATCTAATTCCTAAGGCATACGGTTAGAAAAATAAAAATAAAAAGAAAAAGAATAAATAATAGTGGCATGTTCCTAAAATATTCAATGGCATATTCCTAAATATTCAGTGGCATATTCCAAAATATTCTGTAAGAAAAAAAAAAAACCAAAAAAATTTTAAAATCGCCATCATAGACCCCAGCCAAAAAGAAAAAAAATTAAAAAAATAAAGGTTAAAAAAAGTTCAGAACTAAACAAAAAAAAATTTAAAATAAAGGACTTATAACAGCATTTGCAAACGCCAAAGTCCAAAAAAATAAATCAACCCCTTCCCACACTTTCCCACCTACCCCCACTATCTTAATTCAAAATTCAAAACCCACCTAGCCCCGCTCACCTTATCAGTCCCTTGTCTCCATGTCTTGCTTCTTCAGAGACAATGAACATCACATATTAAAAATATGGTTACTTTATAAGTATAATATTCTTGTGAGATGTGAATAAGGGTTAGAGTTCAAGTGTTTAGGAAAAAGTTTAACACATATATACATTTAAATTATGTTAAAATAGAAATTTTATCATGTATAAAAATTAAATAAAAAAGTGTAAAATATACTTGAACTCTGAATTTTTATGTTTTGTTTTTTCCTTTTTTTTTTTTTTCTTTTTAGAATGAAACTTTTTATGTTGTCATAGAAAGAGCCCATATACTTTTTTTTATCACCAATTTGTACATAAAGATATTGTAGTAAAAATAGACTCCTTCTTTTAAAATTCCGTTAAATTGTAAATGGAAATGTGACATGACTATGCATAATTAATGTACAAAGATTACCTCCTGAAATTTTATGCTGTGCAGTAAGATTGCGTCAAGTCTTTTTTTCGGTCAATTTTCCCTTAGCAAATTGACGGATTTTTAGCAAAAGTTTTTTTTTTTTTTTTTTTGCTATAGTATCAAGTTTATGCACTGAATTAGCAGGAAAAAAAAGTTAAAAGAGGATTTGAAGTTTGAACCCAGTTTTCCTAATAAAAGAGAACATATTACACCACTGAGTTAAGCCTCTTTGATCACCGATCAAAGTTAATTTAATTCACTTATATGCTCTCTCCACCTCCTAGTCCCATTTTGGGGCGTTAAAAAGAAAATAATTTTTTTTAAAAAATAATAATAATAATAAATAAAATAAAATCTTAATAAAGGGGTCTGACAATCTCACATGGAAAAAGAGCCCATCATGTTAATAAAATAAAAAATAAAATGATTTTTATTTTTATTTTTTAAAAGCCAATAATTACCCATTGACCTATGGCTTGAGCCACATGGTCCACATTATCAACTTCCCTTTACTCCAAGTTGTATACAATTGAAGTAGATAAAGCCTCCCTTCCCCCCACATAATTTATCTAGTTAAAGCTAATTAATTTTCGCAGAATAAAGACTGAACATTGAACCTGGCCTTAGTCAATAATTAATAGCCTATAAAAAAATATAAATAAAATGTCTTCTAATTGTCCAAATTGTATATGCTTGTAGCTGAAGCAAGGGAATCAATTTGACTCTCCTAGGTGTGTATATATATATATATATATATTTTTTTTTTATGAACACTGTCCTAGGTATATATGAAGTTATGAACTCACTAACGTAGGAAGAAAATTAAGAAAATCTATCTATGGAAGAAGTAAAGCTACTAGGAGCCTGGCCAAGTCCATTTGTTCATCGAGTTATATGGGCACTGAAACTCAAGGGTATCAAATATGAATATGTAGAACAGGATGTAATATTCAACAAGAGTGATATGCTTTTGAAGTACAACCCGGTCCATAAGAAGGTTCCTGTGCTTGTTCATGGTGGGAAACCCATCGCAGAATCCATTGTCATCCTCGAGTACATTGATGACACTTGGCCACAGAACCCCTTGCTTCCAAATGATCCTCACGAGAGAGCTGTAGCTCGGTTCTGGGCAAAGTTTGGAGAGGATAAGGTAATTATGCATCACTAATTCATTATTATGTTTAATCTTGCATTGCATAAAATCAAACCTACAACCTTTTTATTTTTTATTTTTTGATATAATTTCACCAACAACTTTGTTCTTCTTAATTGTTAGTTTTTTTTTTTTTTTAACTTACATTTATACATGTGAAAGTTTAAAAGTATTTGCTTGATTTGTAAATGTCAATTAACAAAAGATGAAAAAAAAAAAAAAATAAGAGGAGAATAAAAAAGGGTGATTGTCTTTTCTTTTTCTTTTTGGTATATTTGATTTTTTTATTTGTTTATATAGCCATGATATGATAGGATTTAAATTTATAGTATCAATTCTATAATAATTTTTAGACATTGATTTTTAGTATATATAGGCAGGATTCAAACCTAAATTTCTTATTAAAAGAAAAAATATTTTACTGTTGAATTAACCAGAACTCATATAAATTTGATTAATCTAACTATTATAAACTGAACAAAAACAAACTTTGAACATTTTTTCTAGACTTAGATAATAAGATGGAGATGTTACCCGCTCTAATTGGATACTTTTTGAGTGATTTAGAGCAACAACTTGTTTGGCTTCTTTATAACTGGTGGACAAGAACAAGTGAAAGCAACAGAAGAAGTGAAAGAACTTCTGGGAATCCTAGAAGAGCATGGTCTTGGAGAGAAGAAGTTTTTTGGTGGCAGTGACATAGGACTGGCTGACTTAGCCTTTGGATGGATAGCTTGCTTGCTGGAAATCCTTCAAGAAGCAGCTGGGGTCAAAGTAATGGAAGCTGATAGCTTCCCTCGCTTACAGGCATGGATCAAAAACTTCAATGAAATTCCAGCCATTAAAGAGAGCCTTCGCGATCGCAATGAGCTGTTGACATATTTCAAATGGCGAAGAGAACACTTTGTCTCCTCAGCAGCATCATAAACATATTAAACACTACTAGCATCAGCTTGGTCTGCAATTCAACAGCTTGTGTGCTCTCATTCTCTGAATCTAAATCTCAAGATATGTTATTCTACAAATAAGTTTGTGTGTCTGAGTGCAAAAGACATGGCAGTGTGACTGGTAATTTACTAGATGTATAATGCTACAAGTAGAGGCTTGCAATTATTGATTTTTTTCAATTTGAAAGTAGTAAAATTCAACCTATTTTCCTTCATAAAATTCAACTAGTCTATACTCTAGAAACACATCTCACCCTTGGTCATTTCCAGTATAGGCTCCAGGTCTCCTAGCGCATTACGTTATAGAAATGACCTCAAGATTGCCACTACTCGAAAGTTTTACCACTCAAAAAAATATAAATAAAAAACCTTACATGACATGAATATTCCAATTTATTTAGTGTACTAACATCTTCCTCCCTCAATTAAAGATCTAGAAGTTTGATTGAAAATTAGATGACATTTTTTTTTTTTTTTTTGAGAAAGAAAAAAAAAATTAGATGACATCAGTGGCAGCTCCATAATTTTTTTCTAGGAGGGTTAGTAGTGGTGAAGTTAGGAATTTGTCATGAGGCAATTAAAAACTAAAATGATTAATTTATATATACACACACACACACAACTTCTATATTATATACAATAATCTAAAATGAATACAATTTAGCATACAATACATATCGTATAATAGTCTAAAAAATTTATTAATAGTTAAAAGATTAGTAAGACAATAATCATTGAATGCATAATAACTTTTTATATTTATATGTAATATTAATTAAATAAAAATATATGATAAAGAAGAATAATAACAAACCTAGGAGTAGGATTAGGAGTAAATGTGAAACTAATATATATATATATATATATAAACTTTTGCTTTTGTAGTGTATGACTTTTTAACCATACACGTGATCACCCTCTTGGAATTGGAGCAAACAGATATAAAAGCTAAGAAAACTACTTGATTAAACAATGATAAGAGCTAAGAAAACATATATAGACGGGAGAAAGAGAGACAGAGAGAATAAGGAAATAATCACATATATAAATATAAATACGTTGGTTGGAACGATAGTGTAATTTTTTGCTAATGAAGAAGAAGAGTGTAGGGAAAAATAGCTTCATTTTGCTAATCAATGAAATAGTAAGACAAAGTCTCAGATAGAAAGTTTATTTGTTATTATTATTTTTTAACGAATGAGCAAAAATTTGAAACATTTTTTTTATTATAAAATTAAATATTTTAAGAGTAACGATGTTGACACAATACTTACACAAAATTTTCTCAACAAAATATAGGTAACAAGTTGTTAAAGTAGGTAAAAAAAAAAGTGATATATTAGCAAAAAAAGAAAGTTAAAAAAGTGATGTAAGTTGTTGGTCAAAATAAAAACTAGTTACAACTTGTCACTTAACCTCTATTATGAAATTATTGTGAAAATAATGTGAAAGTAGCATTAAAATGATTATATTCTTGTTTATTTTAGTTGGATTTAAACAAAATTTAGGGTGAGGGTGTTCAAATATTTATTTTAGGAGAGTCAAAACATTTTTTAAAAAATTATATATATATATATATATATATATATATATATTGTGGGTGCCCGAGGATCGAGGGTGGAGTTGAAGAGTTGCAATATAATTGTGGGGATGCCGCAGTCCACGAGCTCGAAGAGGAAAGTCACCCGAGGAGAGGAAGGAATGAGTCAAAAGACTCTGAGGCGTTCCAAGTGGTAACAAGGATCTAAAGAGAGAGAATCAATGATCATAGGAGAAGTTTTTAGTTTGGAGTAGCATGTTGCCTCTGCATTAAATGGAGGGCAACAACTTTATTAGCTATATTGATGAGGAAGTAACCTGAATAGTGTAAGTCATAGCTAAACAGAGTCTTTCCACCACCTTCCTCGGATGTAAAAAGAGACAAATGTCATGAGAGGAAGTTTGTTAGGTAAGGATGGATGGCTGAGATATGATGAAGGGAAGAGTATATAAGAAAATGAGGGTTCATAGAGAGAGGGATTGACACACAAGTATCAAGAGATAGAAAAGAAACAGGGAGAATATTGAGAGAAGAGAGTGAACAATAACATAATCTGTGTAATTGTGGCCTCCTCGGGCCAATTTGTATTGCAAAATTAGCCCATCTATTTAATAATTCCTTTTCTTCCTTATTTGAATCCTCGAGCAGGGCCCCCCTCTTGTTGTTTGTTTCCCTCTCTAAAAAATTCATCGTTTTGGGCCATAATTGAACTGTACAACCCACTATTTTAAGTGGGCCTAGGCTGCAAGAGTTAGCAACGTACTCCAAGCGTTATGGTGGAGTCTTATCACACCGATTGTACTTAGCAGAGTCACTCAAGAACTAGGAGCCATGTATCACATGATCAGGAGACATGTAAGTTACAGTTGGAGATTGATCACTTGCACAGGAGGTTAAGGCGCAGGGAGCACGAAAGAAGGAGTCCATCCCCTTTATCAAGTGATGGCTCAAGGGGAAGCGAGGATTGCTCGTATCGTCCTAGGTCTAGAACTACATCTAGTGAGTCTTATTCGACTTCTTCACGCTGAGATAAATGGGAGATAAGTGGGAGAAAAGCAGTAACAAGCATGAGCAAAGGTCTTCCCACCATGGCATGGGGAATGATGTGATAAGTAAGGCCTTACAGCAAATTTCTAAGTCACCTTTCGTTAGGAGGATTAACACGGCCAAACTCCATCATCGGTTTTCTCAACCAACATTTACCATTTACAATGGAAGGACTGATCTCGTGGAGCACATCAACCACTTTAATCAGAAGATGACAGTTCATGCCAATAATGAGGCCCTTATGTGCAAAGTGTTCCCCTCTAGCCTTGGATCGATAGCTATACGTTGGTTTGACGCCTTGGAGGAGGGGTCAGTGCAGTTTTTCGATGAGCTTATAAGGGTATTTAGGGCTAGATTCATAACATGCAGTAGAGTCCCCAGGCCATTAGACTTCTTGCTATCTATGGCTATGAGGGAAGGAGAGACCCTTAAGACTTATTCAGATAGATATTGGGAAACATATAATGAGATAGATGGGAACTTTGAGGATATGGCCGTGAGAACCTTTAGGATTGGGCTCCCTGCCGAGCATGAGTTGAGGAAGTCTGCTTTAAACATGCACCAGCTCATGGATTGTATAGATAAGTACAAACGGGTAGAGGATGACCAAATACAGGGAAAGGGTAAGGCTAAAATGCTCATAGAGAAAAAGGATCCTCGGGGAGGAGGATACCAGGGTAATCTCCCCAGAAGGGATTTTTCTAATCTAATGTCATCCACAGGGGCTCAATTGGTCAATTCATTGTTTAAAGAGCCAGTGTATCAGATACTAGAGAAAATAAAGAATGAACCTTATTTCAAATGGCCCAACAAGATGGGTGGGGATTCATCCAAGAAGAAGCAAAACTTCTATTTCCATTACCATCAAGACAAGGGACATACTACAGAGGATTGCAGGACCCTACGAGATCACCTGAACTAGTTGGTGAAGGCAAGGAAGCTCAATTGGTTCTTACACCAACCCACGGGGTAGTTCGGGCACTCAAGAGCTGAGTTTCATAGGGATGGTGCTCCTTGGCCAGCATTGGGAACTATTAATGTGATCTTTGCCAAGTTTGGGAATGATGTGGGATCAAGTACCAGGATTATGTCTATGTGTGGGGGCTTTGACTGGGGGGCCAGAGATTAAGCCCCTAAAAGGGCTAGGGTGCTAATAACCCTTACCCTGGGTTTCTCTAAGGAGGATAAGGAGGGAACTTTCTAGCTACATGATGATGTTTTGGTAATTACCATCAAAATTGGTGGGTATGACGTAAAGAGGGTTCTAGTTGATCAGGGAAGCGAGGCGGAGATCATGTATCTTGATTTATACAAGGGATTAAATCTAAAACTCGAAGACCTAGAAAGATATGACTCGCCTTTAATAGGTTTTAATGGGAGAATGGTGGTTCCTCGAGGAATGATAAGGTTACCCGTACAAGCAAGGGACGAGGAGGTACAGGTTAACTTCATCGTTGTAGGAGCCTATTCCCCCTATACAGCTATCTTGACCAAACCTTGGCTTCATGCTATAGGTGTGGTGTCTTCAACCCTGCATCTAAAAGTCAAGTTTCCCACTCACAAAAGAGTGGGAGAGTTGGTTGGTAGCTAGGCAATGGCTAGGCAGTGTTTGCTCTCAACAATTGCACAACATCCTACAGATCCCATTGTGGTAGCAGGGGATCAGGTCCCGTAGTAATCAAAGGGCCTTGTAAAGGGGCAGCAGGCCAAGGTGTGTGGAAGTTGGCAGAGGATTTGGAGAAGGTAGTAATAGAGCAGGATAAGGAGCGGCATTTTCAAGTGGGATCCCAGTTACCATCATCGGAAAAGGTGCAGTTGGTGAAGTTTTTAAAGGTCAACATCGATGTGTTCGCTTGGAAGACTTACAATGTACCAAGAATTGATCTTGAGTTTATATGTCATTAACTAAATGTGAATCTTGAGGCCACACCATTTAATCAACCTCCTCAGTGCTCATCCAATGAGCATGCTAAAGCAGTAAGGGTGGAAGTAAACAAGTTAAAAATAAGCTTGAGCAATTAAGGAGATCTTCTACCTCGAGTGGCTGGCTAATATTATGGTAATAAAGAAGAAGAATGGGAAGTGGTGCGTTTGTGTGGACTTCACTGATATGAATAAGGTCTGCCCGAAGGACCCCTTTCCCTTCCCTAGGATTGATCAGTTGGTGGATGCAACAGTGGGGCATCCTCGGATGAGTTTTTTGGATGCCTTCCAGGGGTTCCATCAGATACCCTTATCGTTGTCTGATAAAGAGAAGACAGCTTTTCGTGCTCCTAATGGGAACTACCATTATTAGGTGATGCCCTTTAGCCTTAAGAATGCAAGATCCACGTACTAGAGGATGGTGACACAGATGTTTAAATCATAAATTGGGAGGAATATGGAGGATTATATTGACGACATGGTGATAAAGAGCAAGCAGATAGGAGGGCATTTGGCGGATTTGGGAGAAGTATTCTCGGTGTTGAGAGAATACAAGCTACGCCTGAACGCATCTAAGTGTTCTTTTGGGATTAACTCGGGAAGGTTTCTAGGCTACATCTTAACTCACCAAGGGATTGAGGTCAACCCCGATCAGATTAAGGCTATTAACAATTTGCACCCTCCTCGGAATCCCAAAGAAGTACATAAATTAATTGGGATGGCGGCAGCTCTTAATAGGTTCATTTCTCAGTCCACTGATAGGTGTCATTCTTTTTTCCAGTTTTTTCACAAGTGGAAGGACTTTCGTTGGATTGGGGAGTGTATAGCAGCTTTTGAGGAGCTCAAGTAGTATTTGTCAAATCCCCCAATCCTATGTAGGCCCGAGAAGGGGGAAATGTTGTATGCCTTCCTTGCAGTCACCAATTATGCTGTTAGTTTGGTCTTGGTCAGAAACGAGGATAGGGTTCAACGACTTGTCTACTATGTTAATAAATCCTTGCAAGAGGCCGAGACACGCTATCTACCCTTGGAGAAGGTAGTATTGGCCATTGTGCATGCCACTAAGAAGCTCCCTCATTATTTTCAGGCTCACACTGTGTTGGTGCTCACCCAGCTCCCTTTGTAAACTTTTCTATGAAAATTAGACTATACAGGCAAAATTGCTAAGCGGGGAACCATGTTGGGTGCCTATGATGTCAAGTACATACCTTAGACTACTATAAAGGGACAAGTCGTAGCACACTTTGTGGCAGATTTCACTGAGGGTATAATTCGGGAGGAGGAGAAAGCAGTGGGGGTTGTGCTCACCTCAGCCATTATTGGTCCCCCCTAGGAAGTTTACATTGACGAAGCAGCCAACCAAAAAGGAGTAGGGATAGGGATTGTGTTGATCACTCCCAAGAAACTAATAATGGAGAAGTCATTTTGGTTGGGCTTCCTGGCTACTAACAATAAGGTTGAGTATGAAACCTTGCTAGCTAGGGTGGCTATGGTGAGTTGACTAGGAGGAGATGTGGTGGAATTGTATTCGGATTCTTGGTTGGTGGTGGGCTAGTTCAATGGAGAGTTTGAAGCCTGAAACAAGAGGATGCAAGGGTATCTTGCTAAAGTAAAATGGGCTCGGGCCCAGTTTAAGAGTTTTGTTCTAAAGAAAATCCCTAGGAGATAAAACTCCCATGCAGACTCTTTGGCAATGTTGGCCACTTCTCTTAGATCAATTCTTCCTCAAGTTGTTATTGTTAAGGATATGGATAGCTCTAGTCTCACAAGGAGGCCTTTGGTGGGGGTACATAGCATCCAAGTGAAGCCAAGCTAGATGGACCCCATAATAACTTTTTTGATGCAGGGATTAATGCCCGAGGACAAGGGTAAGGCAGAGAAGGTGTGCAGGAGTGCTCGTCATTTTTGGCTGTTTGAAGAGCAGAAGTTATACAAATGCTCTTATTCTAAGCCGTATTTATTGTGTGTGCATCTTGAAGCAGTGGAACCCTTGCTGGAAGAGTTACATGAGGGCATATGTGAAAGTCACACGGGGGGGTAGGTCTTTGGCTCATAGAGCCCTCACCCAGGGATATTGGTGGCTGAGCATGCAGAAAACCTCCCAGAATTATGCGAAGAAGTGTGACTAGTGTTAGAGATATGCCTCGAATATTCATCAACCAAGGGGAGTCCTAAATCCACTATCAAGCCCTTGCCCATTTGCTCAGTGGGGCTTGGATATAGTGGGATTGTTTCCTCGAGCTATAGGGAACCGAAAATGGATCCTCACTGGCACAGACTACTTTACCAAGTGGTTAAAAGCTGAGCCACTTGTAACATCAAGGATGTGGATGCTAAGAGGTTCATCTGGAGGAATATTGTCACAAGGTTTGGAATTCCTCACACACTGATCTCAGAAAATGGTATTTAATTTGACAGTAAAGCCTTCCGAAGATATTATGAGGAATTAGCGATTAGGAATAGGTACTCTACACATGCTTATCCTCAGGGGAATGGATAAGCTGAGGCCACCAACAAAGTTATAGTATCTGGGCTAAAGAAAAGATTGGACGACTCCAAAGGGAAATGGGTGGATGAATTACCCATGTATTATGGACCTATCGTACTACACCCCGAAATCAATAAGGGAAACTCCTTTTTCAATGACTTATAGGGCAGAAGCTATAATCCCCTTTAAGTCAAGGTTCCCACCTCTGAGAACTGATCAGTTCAATGTTGAGAAAAATAATCATTTACTTCTTGACAGCCTGAATGTGGCCGAGGAAAGGAGAGAGGTGGCTACAGTAAAAATGGCAAATTATCAACAGAGACTTAAACAAGGGTATGATAAAGGGGTGAAGTTGTGGCCATTAGCTCCAAGAGACTTGGTCTTGAGGAAAGTGGTGGGGACAGCAAAGAACCCCGCTTGGGGAAAGCTGGGCCTTAACTGGGAAGGGCCATATAGGATAACCTCCATTGCTGGCATTGGGGCTTATTACTTAGAAAATTTGGATGAAAATGTAATTTCTCACCCTTGGAATGTAAACAATCTATGACGTTATTATTATTAATACTATGAACGCCTTTGCCATTCACATCTTGATTAGCTGTGTCTTATTATGGATGTATTTGCTGAGGTAATTAGTGTGCATGAAATATTCTAAGTGTTAAACAGAACCTAGTCCTTGTTCGACTCTTTGGGTCATAAGCCTAAGGTAAATTAACATTGCATGAAATATTCTAAGTGTTAAACAAAACTTAGTCCTTGTTTGACTCCTCAAGTCACAAGCCTAGGGTAAATTAACATTGCATGTAATGTTTTAAATGTTAAACAGAACATTGGTTACGCTAGGCTCCTCCAACCACGTTCCTTGGGTAAATTTTTTTTTTTTTTCCAGCTCTGAACAGAACCAATTTAAGGTAAGGGTTGTTTATAGTTTGGGGTCAATCTAGTAACTTTGTTTGTCTTTGTGCTGGAGTAACTAGTAAGATAAGGGAAGTTGATTTAGTTAATCAGATGTTAAAAATACAGTAAATGTTATAAGGAAAGGAAAATAGCCGATGATACACTTAAAAGAATAAAGCATAGACAAATTTGAGTCAGTAAACTAAAGATCAATCGTTTTCATTAACATTAGAAAGTTGAATTCAAAAAGAGGGTGAGGGGGGGGGGGGGGAGGGGAGAAGGGCATTAATTATACTTAAGCCCATTTGCACATGTGGATGGTTGCCCCTAAACCTAGAGCTAAGTTAAGGTAAGGCTTCCTTCTCTTTCCCTCCCTTCTTTTCTAAATCCTTCTCCTTTTCCTTCCTCTTCAGCTAGGCCACTTCACCTACCTCCTCTGATTCCACATCCACCACAGTTGTTGGGACTGGCTACTCTTACTCTTTTTCTATGGCTAGTGTGTTAGCTGGAATGCTGGCAGGCTGGGCCAAGGAGGAGGTAGGGGTAGCGTCAAGATCCACGGGGGGCTGAGGGGAGTTAGGGGCTAGGCGTAAGGCTGGAGGATAGTATACTTTATAAGGAGTCCTAAGCTCTAATTCGGTGTCTACCTTAGCCACGTTAAGGGCCTGACCCCATGCCTCGAAGTAGAAGGCTTGAGCGACGTCCCTAAGTTGGGTAGTTAGACTCTGGGTAGTCTTAGTCATACCCGCGTCATAGGCCGCCTGCTCGACCTTAGCCATCTCGGAATCCTTGACCGCTAGCTATTTTTGGGTTTGTTTAAGTGCCACCACGATCAAGGCCAACTTATTCTCGGCCTTCTTTTGCGCCTCCAGAGACTCTGTGGCTTGTTTTTCAAAGCTAGACAAGGCGACTTCAGCGTTTTTCCAAGACTTCTTTGCCTCGGTCAGCTGGGTGAGAGTACTTTTAAGCTTTTGGCTAGTCTTGGCGTGGGATTTCTCACCTATCTTCACCCTGCCTTTGACCTTAAGAGCCTGGTCCACCCATTCTTCAACCACGAAGGTTGCTTGTACAGACTGTAAGATTAATGCATGTTAGTGTTTATATATGTGTTATTTGCTTTATGTAAAGAAGGAAGTGATCATGTACCTTAGCAAGATATCTCTTCAGAGATAGGAAGACCTCATGTTTTTTGAAGGACTTGAGCTGCTACATGTCCTCGAGTAGGAGGAAGGCTTCCTCTAGACATTCAGCCACTAGACCCGACCTGCCCTTCAGGTGTTCTCTTAGGTTGGCGTCATCCAAAATCGAGCCCCTTGAGCTTATCATGAAAAAGGATCTTTAAAGGGAAGGTTTGTGTGGCTGTTCCCCCTCAGGCTCTTTTGAAGTACTGGTGGAGGTACCTTTCTTCCATTGGGGCTTAGTGGTTCAGGTCTTTTTAGTTAAGGGCTATTAAGAGAAGCGGGTGACTTATCCTTCCTCAGCATCCTCAGGGCCTTGGCCTCTTTGGCCCCTTTTCCTTTTCTTGTCTACTACATCACCAGATGGTGTGCACCGGGAGCAAGGGTAGGTGGTCGGGGCACCACAGGCATCAGTGGGATTGTTGGGGGTGCACTCCCAGCGTGGGCCTCAAGTAGGGCCATAAGGTTTGGAGTTTTTTCTTCGAAACCCATCCCTTCTGAAGTACGAGCTTCTTTTTGGCTAGAGCTGGTTTGGGTGAGACATGGAGGGGGGTGTGATGCGCTAGGAGCATCCTGGCAATAAAAAACCTCAAAATCTCAGTTTGTCACTTCTTGGACAATGTTAGGGGTGGGCTCTCTCGCTGCCTCATCCATAGGAATGGGTTGTTCTTGGGAGTATAGTATTTGAGTCACAAGAAGGGTAGGAAGCTGATAGACCTGAGTTCCAGCAGCAAGAGATCTTACTGTCAGAAAGCTTGGAATGGCAACATCAATCAAAGCTAGTCTGAGATACCTAGCTTTGATTACGCTCTTTGGGCTTTGGAAACGTTTGGTGGAAGGCTTGTATCCGAGGATGACGTGAGTAGCTTAGAGTTAATCGTCCTTATGTAGGAAGATCTATGACCTGAGGATTCAGTTCAGGTCCATGAAGTTTACTAGATGCTTGGTTGGGGCGATGTGGTATTCGTCTACCATGGAAAATAATAAGAACCATGAATTAAAAAAAAGGGGAAAAGAAAGAAAATTTTCATACTGATAAAGTCAGGTAACATCATAGGCACATCTATGGTCCTCGGGAACCCTACCTGGTTCCCTTTCTTGGGTGGGAAAATGCAATTCATCGTGTTAGTCTCCCAAGACGATAAGGAAGTCCTCGTCCATACCCTTACTTAAGTCAGGTAGGCAAGAGATTGACCTAACAGTAGGGATTCTACACTTGATGTAATATTTAGTTTTTTCCCCTTTTTGGTAGTTGTATACCCAGTTTATGTCATGCCAGGTAAGGTTGGTCCCCATTTTCCTATTTAGCATATCTACACACCCGAGGACCCTAAAGACATTTGGGGAGCATTGGGTGGGGGTCAGCCTATAGTTTATTAGATAGTCCCTATTAACCCTTCCCATGGGAAGTTCCATCCCGTCTTCAATGAAGGCGACCATAAGAATGACCATGGATTCGGGAGGTCTGTTCAAAACTAGCCATTCACCATATTCATAGTGTTGGATTTTAACACCGTTAGGAATCCTATATTGTGCCCTAAAGACAGCCCTAGCCTCGAGAATATCTAGTAACTTAGCATGTCTACCCATGGAGTTTTATGGTATGAAAAAGTAAACTTGTTCAAAAATAGAAACAAGAGATTGAACACATCTACGAGCAAAGGGAAAAATTCTCCTCAAAAGGTTGCTTTAACTCAAATTGCCAAAATGCATAAATGAAATTTAGCCAGCCCTAAATTCTCCATATATAGGGGTAAAAAATGAGCGGTAAGTTTCCCGCTCATAAGTGAGGGGGGATAGGAACCGTAGGATCTTGATCGAGCCGTAGAACGTGGGGGGACAAGCAGTTGCCTGATGCCATAAATATGAAATCGTGGATTCCAAAGCATCAAAAGCATGCTGGAGACAGGTGAAAGGACGTTATCACATGAGAACACACGTGGCACATGTATAGTCTGCTTGTGTTAACTAAAACTTTGCTTTTGCCTTAGGGTCAATAGCAAAAGTTTTAGGGGGCTATTGTGGGTGCCCGAGGACCGAGTATGGAGTTAAAGAGTTGTAGTATAATTATGGGGATGCCACAGTCCGTGGGCCTGAGCAGAAAAGTCACCCAAGGAAAGGAAGGGATAAGTTAAAGGACTCTAAGGCGTCCAAGTAGGAACAAGGATCTAAAGAGAGAGAATTAGTGATTATAGGGGAAGTTTCTAGTTTGGAGTAGGTTGTTGCCTCCACATTAAATGGTGGGCAACAGCTTTATTAGCTGCACTGATGAGGAAGTGACCTGAACACTGTAAGTTACAGCTAAGCAGAGTCCTTCCATCACCTTCCTCGGATGTAAAAAGAGACAAGTGTCATGAGAAGAAGTTTGTTAGGTAAGGATGGATGATAGAGATATGATGAAGAGAAGAGTATATAAGAAAATGAGGGTTCATAAAGAGAGGGATCCACACACAAGTATTAAGAGATAGAAAAAAACAGGGAGAATACTGAGAGAAGAGAGTGAATAGTAACATAATCTGTGTAACTATGGCCTCCTCAGGCTAGTTTGTATTGCGAAATTAGCCCATCTATTTAATAACATCTTCATTTTCTTCCTTATTTGAATCCTTGGGCAGAGCCCCCCTCTTATTGTTTGTTTCCCTTTCTAACAAATTCATCGTTTTGAGCCATGATTGAACTGTACAACCCACTATTCTAAGTGGGCCTAGACTGTAAGATTTTTTGGTCCTTACATATATATATATATATATATATATATATATATATATATATATTGCCAAGTCAGGGGGTTCATTTGAACCCCCTGACCAACACTTAACGTTGCCCTTAGATGACATGAATGTGTTGTGTTATATAGAAATCTATATATCTATATATAATATAAAAACAAAATGTTTGACTTTTTGTGGACCACTCCTTATTACACCACGTGGCTATATAAATTTATGTTATGTATACATTTTAAAATACCGAACAGTTATACTTTTTCATTTTACCAGTTAAGTTTTAGTATCTACTCATCGTTCCGCATAAGATGTATATATTAAAACAAAAAACTATCATTGAGAAGAAAAATATTGGTAAGGCATAACGAAGAAAGTGCGAAATCTAATAAGAATAGCATTCATAAGGCATATAAAAAAATCATTCAGTATTATTGTTGTTACTTTTGGTATGGCTTGATTTTTGGATCTTTTCACTATTTAACAAAAAAACTGACTTATAAATAGTAATTTTTGAGAAGACCTACAGGTTTCTTGTATTTCTAAGAAAGATGAAAGAAAAGAAGTTACCAAATGAAGATATTGTTCAGTATTATTGTTGCTAATGTTGGGGTGGCTTGATTCCTGGACTTTTTCACTATTTAACCCAAAAAAAAAAAAAAAAAAAAACGACGACTTACAAATAGTAATTTTAGGGAAAACCCAGAAGGTTTTTATTTATTTATTATTATTATTTTTTTTAAGAAAGATGAAAGAGAAAGAAGTTGAGAAGAAGTTATCAAATGAATATGAACTACTATTTATACCCAAAGGATTATGACCCTTCAACAAACACATTTTTAGTCAATATGTACATTTTCATTCAATAGGTACATTTTCATTCAATTGGCACATTTTTGGTCAATAGACACATTTTCATTCAATAAGTACATTTTCGGTCAATAGACATCTTTTCATTCAATAGTTACATTTTCAGTTAATAGGCATATTTTCGTTCAATAGGCAGATTTTCATTCAATAGATGCATTTTCAGTCAATAGACACTTTTTCATTTAATAAACACATTTTTGGCCAATAAGCACATTTTCCTTCAATAGCACCTTTTGGTGTATCTAATTTAAATAGTTATGATCGATTAATAGGTACCTTTTGGTATATATATTACAACTTATCTTGTATATATTTATATAAACAACACAAATTAAACTATTGACAAAACATTATGTCTCTTATTCCTTCCCACAAACGACTAATAAATAAAATAACATTTTTTTTCCTAAAACTCATCCAGTAGCTATTCCTATGCATTGCATAGGTTATCGACTAGTATATCTAAAAACTGAAACTGACATTTGTTGTTGCTACGTTTCTATTGAGCCACATCAGCGGCCACATCATCCACTTTCTTCCAACTCTTTCTCTCTTTCTCTTTTAAATTATTTCTCTTCTTATTAAATTTTCTTAACTTATTGTTACATTTTTTCGAACACTTCTCCCCCCCTTCTACATTTTCATCTCCCCACTACTAATGACCTTAATTGCACTCTTTCTCTATCTTTTTATCTTCCTTTATTTTTTGCCTTATTTCTGTCCTCTTACTTTAAATTTTCAATTCTCTCTTATTTTATGCATAGTTTTCCCACACACAAAAAGTTATATCTCTCTCTCTTTCTCTCAAAATGTTTTTATTTTTTATTTTTTTTATTTTTTATAACTTTTCACGAATCTCTACTTTATGTCAATGAATTTTTGTATTCTTTAGAACTCTAATTTAGGTTGATGTGGCTTTGTTTTGTATTTTTAAGTTATTATCTTTTTCTTTTCTTTGATTTCATAGATGTCAACCTATTGCATGATAAAGATAGAATATAAGAATATAATATAGCATGACTGGAATAATTTGGTATTTATTACTATATATTATATTTTTACTGTTTTTATACTCATGTTATTTTTCTATAAATTGTTTATTCTCTCTCTCTCTCTCTCTCTCTTGATTTTTTATTTTTTCTAGCAATTCCACTTTAGGTTGATGAATCATTGTGCTTTTTTAAAATCTAGTCTCTATCCCTCTTATATTTTTGGTTTAATTTTTATTTGAGTTAACACAAGTGAGAATTTGAATTTATATAAAATAAATTTAAAAAATATTGGCTATATACATTTGAATGTGTCTATCAATTATTTAAGTAATATTAAGTGCAATTTTGTTATGATTTTTTATTATCATAATAATCTCCTTTAAGAAAATAAGGAATTTGAATGAATGATTCAAAATTTAAAAAGTTTAATTGCACAATATATATATATATATATATATATATATATATATAGGAAAACATAGCGCATTATAACATAATTTTGAAAAATATGGATCATCCATAAAGGGATAATATCAATCAAACACACCAAAAATAATAGAATAATATTTTGGTAGAGATAGAAAGATGAAATAATTTTAAAATTATTTACTTTTTTGGGAGAACAAAATTATCTTCAACAAATTTTAGATAACAAATTATGCATTATACCACAATTACAAAATGATTATCTATTCCCACACATCGTACGGTTCTACGACTAATTAAATTAATTTATAAGTTTTATCCTAGTCATTCTCAAAAAAAAAAAAAAGTTTTATCCTAGTCATCCATTTAAGGCAATGTCGAGGATTTTAGGAATCCTTGCATGGATGAAACATTGGGTGTCATATTATATGTGATTATGATTAATTAGTACAATTGCTACAAATTTTACTCTTTACAAAATCATTATAAATTTTACTAAAAAAACTTCACAAACTTATAATCATCAATCACAAAAAAAGTAATTCAAACATTTATTTATTATATTATTGATATATATTAATCAATAATATTTAAATTTTAGTCGTTTCTATAAAAATTATTTCTAACTTAAGGATCAAATTCATCAACATCAACTTCACACATTGTTCACAACCACTTCATTCAAAAAAAATATTAAAAATGGGTCTCACAGTGCTATTCACACATTTAAAAATTATTTTGCTACAGTGTTTTCAGTTTTTAGGGAGAAAATGGGCAAATGCCATTTTCAAAAAAAAAAATATAGTATTTTGTCCCCTTTCCCAAACTAATTAGGGAAATGCCTCTCTTTTGAAATTCAATTTTCTCAAAATTGAGTTATTAAAAAAAAAAAAAAAAATTCTGAAACCCTATATTGGCATTTTAAGGAGCCTATAGTGACATTTTAAGGACCTATAGTGGTGTTTTGTAACTCGATCTCCATGAAGTCGAGCTATATGCAATTTTTTTTCTTTTATTTTTACCTATAACTCGACTTCAAGGAGATCGAGTTACAAAATGCCACTATAGGTCCTTAAAACGTTATTATAGACTTCTTAAAAACGCCACTATAGGACTTAACTCGATTTTGAGAAAATCGAGTTTCAAAAGAGGGGCATTTCCCTAATTAGTTTGGAAAAGATGGCAAAATATTGGACTGTTTAAAAAAAAAAAGGCAAATGCCAATTTTTTCCCAGTTTTCCGTTTTCAGTAAAATAAGCTGTATCCAAATAGACCCTTAGTGTTTGGATTTATACCAGTTTGGCTAGGAGTACTTGAAGAATCAGCTGTTGTCAAAGTTATGAAACCTGATGACTTCCCTCACTTGCAAGTATGGATTGAGAATTTTAGGGAAAACCCCGTAATCAAGGCCAACCTTCCTGATCCCCATGAACTATTGGCCCATTCCAAGTGTTAGGAGTTTTAATTAGGAGAATTGTTAAATGTAATGACCATTGCTATTTTAATTGGTTAAGTGCTTGGCTGTCTGCTAAGGTACCTAATTAGCTAAAATAGCAAAGGTAAGTATGTAGGAACTACAATAAGACTATAGGGATGCTTGTACCCGAATCAGGTGTAAGGGTTAGTGGAGTTAGTTGTGACAGCTAGGACAGCTGGGGTGTGAGTTAGTTACACAGCTGTAAGCACAGCTATGTGCAGTTATTTACCAAAGGGAATTGGGGTATAAGGATGAGAGGCATGTAACCATGAGAGGTATCAATTCAGTAAAGCTCAGTATTCTTTATTTGTTATTCTATTCTTCTTCCCATTCTTGCATTCATCCCAGGAGGCCTAGCTAACCTCGAATTTAGCTACTATCACCTCATCAATTCAACCCTTAACACCAAGCATAAAAGGGTGGTCCTTTTGCCATAAAAAATTGCATAACTTAAAACTATCTCTCTAATGCAGTCTTAATAATATATTATTATTTCGTCATGCCTTGCAGTAATTATTTTTAACAAAACGTAGGCAACATGGGCATTAATATTTTGTATTTTTCTTTCATGAAATAATATTTTGTTTGTGTCAAATACCAAATTTGTTAGAATACAATAAAAATTAGAGAATGAAGTAGATAGTTTCATTATTGGTTTGTCATCATTATTACATGTGCACAGGACTTATTATATATAACAGTGTGGGACGAGAACTAGTTTTCCTATATGAAATTGTATTACAGTCTTCCATAGGTTATGAACTTATGATTTTGAGTAAAAATTTATAAAAAGTAGTAGGGGTTGGTTCCAACTACCAACTCTCACTCTAAACTACGAAATTCTCCCCATTAGGCTTCAGGATAAGAGTAGTTATGGCCATGGGATGGGTTTGGATTAGCCCAACCGAAATCCAAATTTGAAACCCTATATTTGAAACTTGAATCCCCACTCAACCTGTTCTTCCTTCTCAACATAAATTCTTAAAAGAAAAGTTTTGAATCCTTCTCAATCTCAATTCTTAATTAGGAGATTCATGACTTTGACATTTGATAAAATGCAAAATGGCTCCTCGAGTTTGGCTTAATTTCAAATAGACCTCTTATACTTTCTATTTAATGCAAAATGGCTCTTAATGATTGCTTTTTATCGTCAAATCAAAACTCCAATTAGTTTTTGGTGTAGGCAGAGATCAAACTTCAAATCTTTTATTCTACAACAAGAGATTTTCTAGTTAAGCTAACTAAAACTCACATGTTCTTGAGATATCATAATAGACAAAATGACCATTTTGTAAATTGTGAGGGACTAAAAATGCATTGACTAATTTATTAGTATTTTTTAATAAAATTTAATTTGAAAAATTAAAAATCTTAAAATAAAATTTAATAATTCTTTTGTTCTCATTCATGAATCATAAATAACAATATTGGTAGACAGGTTTGGCTTGTGGTCAATGCATTGAAACATTGAACGCATATCAGATATGACTCGTGTCCAATTTTGAATCTAATTTTAAAAACATGTTAGTCTTCTATCCTCTTTAGATCTAGTGGACTGTAGTGCATTGAACAGAAACTTTATCCTTGCTAGACCTTGTAATAGTAGTACGAAACTAACATATTTCTTAAATGTTAAATTTAAAAAAATAAATAAGATAAAAAAGAACTACTTAAGCAAATACCAAAAACCAAATGGCAAAACAAATTATTGAGAAATAAAATGAAAAAAAAAAGAAAAAGAATTATTTAAGAGAGATCAAGAAGTGGAGATGAGCCCGGATGCAATGTGAATGTTCAAATAGTGTGTAAAACACCTATGAATGTTTAGACCCTCAATTTACAAATTACCAACACAAGCTTATAATCAAACAAAGTATGTGCATAATATGAAAATAAGCTAAATTAGAATTGGTAAAACAATCTAAACCGAAATTAATCATAACCACAGTAGTAATTAAAAGGCAAAGATTAAGGGAAGAGATATACAAACACAAAGACAACATAGCAATGTGTTATTGAAGAGGAAACCGAAGTCCTCAGCGAAAAATCTCTAAGCCGCCCTCCAAACGGTCAATAATCCACTACAAAATAATTTCGAAATACATGAATAGTAGAAGATTCTCCAAGTCTAATCTATCTAGTGCACCTAAGCCCTTCAAGCTTCTTGCTCCAATAGGGTTACACCGAATCTTGTTTTCTCTAGTTTACCGGATCCCGCAATCGCCCATTGCATCAACCAAAATGAATTTGTCCCTTCCGAACTGCTTCCTAAGTACCAAAATGGCTCCTCACAGATATGAGTATGGTGAGATAAGGATTTGGCTAATGTACCTCTCAAGGATGTATCAATGGAGAGGGTAAGAGTAGAGGAATTTGGAGAATCAAGGGACGAAGATTGTGGATGAGTTAATCTTATTTTTCTTTAGAGTTTCTCTCTCAAAATTCTCTTGGAAGCTCTCTACATTTCATTGGTATAAGGGTATTTATAGTAGGACGAATGCGAACAGTCAAGTTTCTAACAAATAGGGCATTCTAATGACTTGAGCTAACTGCCTGGCCAGTCTGGAAGTTTTGTCCTATAGTGCTCTAGCTGGCATGACCCTTCAGCTCCCCTGCCTGCTTCACACGTGTGATACCTTTGACAACTCGCCAGTCGTGAGCCAGTCGCGAGATCCAGTTGCGAGGCCCTTCTTAAGTGCACACTCTTGAAATTTTCTTCACACTCTCTCACACACTACCCTTACATGATTCCCACCTAAATACAGGGTTTCTAAATGCTGAATTACAAGCAAATTTGGCACAAAATAAAAGCCAACAAAATGATTGAATAAATTCAACCTTACAATCTCCCCCTTTGACTATTCCATGACAAAACCCTAAAACAAGCTCTAGACTTAACATGTGAGTTGGGAACAGTTGAACAAAACTCACTCACATCTAACTCTAGAATCTTTGAAGCTCTTGAACCATACAGACAAGTATTTCTTGAAAACAAAAATACAATACGATCATTGTAAGCAGAAAACTTGAAATGCATATGGAGCAAGAACAATGCAATCAAGCAAAAAGGAATGAAGCAATAAAGCATGGCTTGACCAAAAATGAACAATCACTATAAATAGTGACCACAATGTTTATTCACACAAGGAATGAACATCCGGACATGCAAGCTAATAGCTCAATGCAAAGTATCATTTGCATGTCTAACACTCAACCGATACAATAACACAAGGTAATTGCATCAAGGATATAAAATCCAACAAAGAGCACAAGAGTGATGTACTTAAAGAAATGCATAACATTAACAACAAGTACTAAGCTATAAAGCATGGATACAAATTCAAAGTACTTAATAGAGTACTTAATAGACAACATAAACCCTGATATATGATAATATTAAGCAACAAAGGCCTTTTCTATTTCCTGCTCTTCAACATCAATACTCCCCCTTTGATCAAGCTCTTCCTCCACCTATCATCATCATTTCCCCCTTTTTATCATGGAATAGCTAGTCCTCATTTTGTTCTATCTTTCTTTGAATTTGATCCAATTGAATTTGGAGAGAAGTGAACTTCGTATCACAACGGATGTTGTGATGGTGCAGGAGAAAGACAAGTCCGGACATCTTAGTGCTTATGTCGTGGACGGATGCCATAATGTTGTCTAACTTCTCATCATAGGAGGATAAGCTAGAGTGTGATCCACTATGAGAAGCTAGAGTCTCTATTTTGATTCCCTTCTGACTATGACCAATGCTAGTATTGAGCATATGAATGTTGATTGGACTTGGCTTCGGGTAGGGAGACTCATCTTCTGATGGATGAATGCCTTTGAGTTTCAATATCCTTGAAATGAGGCAGAAAAAAGGAATGCGTGTCCTTGAGTCAATTCTTGCAACAGTTTTGTGCAAAATATGAAAGATATGAGAGCAAATATTGATCTCTTCATCAGTAATCAGATCATGAAGGAACAAATCTCTCTCGAGATTCATGTACCCGGTGCTGGATAGAGGATATAGATTATGGAACATGATTATTGTAAGCACCCTTAGTTCTGAAGATAGTAAGGAAACACTAATTGAGTTCCCAGTTGGTGAGAATTCCAAATTTCTTCCAAGAGCATTCGGAAGTAAATCCTCATCTGGATTCAAATGATCATATATTGGTGGATTAGTAAACATCGTCGGTTGATGTGTGGGATTTCTACCAGATAAACGAGAGTCATTGAGAAAATCTTTCCTTTAACCCATCATTTGAGCTCCTCTCCCTAAAAAATGGCATTAGCATAGAACTCTTTCACCAAATTCTCGTATGCATCATCAAGGTTGGAGAGAAGGAAGTTCCAATCCTTAGTGGCAAACCATTTAGGGATGTTGATGTCCAGGAGAGACGGCTAGTCAATAGCCCTTTCAACTAGCAATGAAGTTTCTCTAAAATATTTCTCAAAGGTCTGAAAAGCAGCATAAGATCTGAACTTGTTAGGTTCATACAATCCCGTCGGTGATCGGGTCCGTTTTAGCTTAGGAGAAAGATCATCAACATCAATCACGAGCTCTTTCCCTTTGCTACTGCCTCATTTCACAACTGATCTTTTGAACGGAGACATTTTCAAGCTGCATCATGTTACACCAAAGTGCAACAAAAACCACACAAGACAACGAACTTTATTAGCACTGAGTTAGTCCCAAAACAGGAATATTGAAGAAAACCCTAAAATCATGAGATTAAGGTCTCAAACATGTCACTGAATGTGTGTGTGCCACAAATAACACATTATGCAACCAAAAGCAGAGTGTAACAACACATAGCCAACAAAACCCACACCACAATTTCACCAAAGCATCATATACCCATATTCAAGCATCATACTCATATATATCATCAAAAACACTCAATTCAAGAAATCTTAGGCAAGAAATGTGAAATACATTGAGAAAGAACTAGAATCCATACATTTTCTTGAAGATTGGTGAAGAAGTGAGGAAGAATATGGAGAGTTTGCTTGTGAACACGGTGATTTTGAAAGAGGGAAAGACAGACAAGAAGATGAATAGTCATGAGATGCGAGGGAAAAATGAAAAGTTTTTGAAACATGTTCTGAAAAAGACCCTCATTGTGAAAAACACGTGATTCGCGAGAAATCTAAAAACCCACATTTTAAAAAAAAATTCTAAGTCTTTTTCATGACTGGGACTTTGACCTGCCAGTGAGTCGCGAAAACCTTCTGTGTAAGCTTGCGACTAGGGCATGCGATTGGCTTGACCTGCGAGGCAAGTCGCTAGAACAAGGTTCCACAGTTTTTGAAATTTTTGAAAATTTTCAAAATAAAATCATTTTCCAAAAATAGCTAAAACACTCAAAAATCTTTTTGTGTTTGATTAACATATAATTGAGCATGTGCAACATATTTAATCAAGTACAATCACACAAATGAATAAGGTATTCATTGAACATAGACATATGTGATGTGTGTGGGTACCAAAGTTGAGATAGTCCTTAGTCTAATGTGAAGCTTCAATGATCAATTCAACCAAGTCATACACAATTAGCATTTGGAAAAGTGACCAATCTCAATTATAGAAATATGCATATATGACATCCCACATAAACTTGATTACATAATTTTGAAGCTTTTCCTTTTGGCTTCATACACATCAAATCATTTGATCTTTTTGAATCAATACATCTCTTTTTGAGATCAATGCCTGAAATTTTTGATATTTCAATTTGATGAGCAAGCCTTTAGCTTTTCGGGCATTATACATTTTCATAAATGTCGCTTTCCCTTTTTCCTAGTCAAATACTAGTATGTGCGACGACTTTTACAGCTCATTATCTCTTTTTATTTTGAGATTTACATTTGTTGAGCTCTTTAAGCAAAAAAAAAAAAATAAATAAATAAATAAAAGAGTGGGAAGATATATAGGCACAAGTCTATGCAAGTTTCAAGATCAACAAAACTATTGACTAATCATTCATGACAAGTTTGAAGATCTATTTACAATAGTCACATTGATGTCAAGAGTTTTCCCATAATGATATGAGTGCATAAAGAACAAGCTACTCTCGTAGATGCACAAAGCCATTAGTACAAAGGTACAAGGCAGAACATGCTTGTGACAATACACAATAATGCTGATAAAACTTTTTGGATTTTCTACTTTTTATGTGTTTTTGGATTTTTGACACAAAAGCAAGAAAAGATTGATAAAAAAAAAAAAATAATGTAAAAACATTCAAAGTAAAAAAGCAAGAAAGCACAATTTTCAACACATGCTAGAACGATAACAAAAAGTACACAACCAATCAAAGTCACAAAGCATAGGAAGTATTAATGCATGGACATGTTGTAATGCTTATGCATGAGTACCCCTCTTCACCCACAAGACACATGCGTTTGGGGTGATATCCCTAGAGGATTGGGGACTATTGTTTTGGCTTTCAAACCTTTTGTTGAAGCTTGTCAAGCAGGTGGTGAATGCATCAAGCATCTTCATTACATCTCCAATGTTAGATACAGCATCTCCCCCTTTTGATTGCTTGGGGTTCCCTTTATCCTTTCTTTGTCCACTTGGCCTTTTATAGTTGCCATTCTTTAATGCCCAAAGCTTAACACAATTCAGTCTAGTGTGTCCTTGAATTCCACAGTGATGGCAGAAATGTTGAGTTCTCGGACCTCTTAGTGACTTTAGGAGTGATTTCCCTTGAGCCTTAGGTTTGACCACTGATTGGTTAGGAGGCTTAGTCAAAAACCATTGGTTAGTCACATTCCGCTTATTCTCCGCCTTCACTTTCTCAGCAATAGTGATTTCCACCATTGGTTCCTTAGCTTTCACAAACTTCTTATCCTTGGACACTTTGACAATCGAACTGCTCTCTTCGGTGTATCCCAATCCGCTTTTGTCAGAGAAAGATTTTTTATGAGCAAGCACTTCATCAAGCTTCTTAGAGGAGACCCACTCAACTTTAGCATTTGCTTGAATCACCTCAAGCTCAAGGAATTTGATTTTTGAATAAGCTTCAATTAACTCTCCATTTAGCGTCTCCATTTCACATTTGGTCTTCTTGTATCGCACTAGAAGACTTCTATAATCTTCCTCTACCCTCTCTTCATCTTTTTAATGGCTGCCTTAGCCACTTTTGCATATTCTCCTAACTTCTCAAGGAGGGAATTGTATGTTTCTTGCAATCCCACTATTCTTTCATCTTCCTCATCGTCAGATTCCTCTACTATCCCCATTGACTCCAATTCAGTGTGCTCACCAAGCTCTTCCACTAGCACACTCAAATCATTCGAAGATTCCACAAGAGCAATGATCATGAATGCAGAGAAGTTTCCCTCTCCATCATAGCTTTCATCTGAATCTAAATTAGAGGAGTCAGTGTCACTAAGAGTAGTGGCATACACCTTGCCCTTCCCTCTCAAATAATTGGGACACTCTTTCTTGAGATGTCCATGTCCGTTGCATTCGAAGCATGTGATTCCTTGAGAGGATTGAGACTCCTTCCCATCTTTTCTCTTGAAGTCCTTTTTCTCCTTTCCGAAACTTGGGAATTTTCCTTTCTCAGCAAATTTTCCAATTTTCTTGAACTTCAAGAATTTTCGGAAATTCTTCACAAGATATGCCACATCTTTCTCGACCTTATCCTCATCCGATGAGTCGTGAGCTTCTATCCTCTCATTAATCGTCTTAAGAGCAAGGGATTTGCTCTTCCTTTATGACGGCAATGATAGCTTATATGTTTGAAGTGAGCCAATTAGTTCTTGAACTTTGATATCATCAAGGTCCTTACTCTCTTCAATAGTTGTAACCTTTGCACGGAAGTTCTCCGGCAATGATCGAAGGATCTTCCTCACTATCTTTAAGTCCTCCATCTTTTCATCCAAGTTGAACTTGCCAATAACCACCTCATTCAGCTTACCATAGAATGAGTAGAATGACTCGTCTTCACTCATTTTTAGCTCTTCAAATCGTGTGGTTAGCATCTACAACTTAGCGTCCTTCACCTTCTTTGTGCTTTCATAGGTGGTCTCCTTGGCAATAGTTACATAAGAAATCCTATGAAACTCATCTGGAGAAACACCATAAAAAATAGCATTTAGTGCCTTGCTATTTGCATTAGCTGCTGCGAGGGCTGCCTTATCCCATGTGGATTTGGCAGCCTCTGACCTAGTCCATCCCATATCTACCGCATCCCAAACAGTCTCATTTATTGAACATAGGAATTCCTTCATCCAGACTTTCCAAAAGGCATAGTTGCTACTATCAAAATATAGTGGAGCATTTAGTGATTGAGATCGATCCATCTCAAACGGGGTCAAGGATCACACTTAGGTAATTAAACCACAGCAAGTGCACCCACTCTGATACCAATTGAATGTTCAAATAGTGTGTAAAATACCTATGAATGTTGAGGCCCCCAATTTACAAATTACCAACACATGCTTATAATCAAACAAAGTATGTGCGGAATATGAAAATAAGATAAATCAGAATTGGTAAAACAATCTAAATCGAAATTAATCACAACCATAGTAGTAATTAAAAGGCAAAGATTAAGGGAAGAGAGATGTAAACACAAAGACAACACAGCGAAGTGTTATCGAAGAGGAAACCAAAGTCCTCGGTGAAAAACATCTCCGTTGCCCTTAAAGCGGTTAATAATCTACTAGAGAATAAAGTTGGGATACATGAATAGCAGAAGACCCTCTAAGTCTAATCTATCAAGTGCACCTAAGCCCTCCAAGCTTCTTGCTCCAATAGGGTTACGCTGAACCTTGTCTTCTCTAGCTTACCGGATTACACAATCGCCCATTGTATCAACCAAAATGAATTGGTCCATTCCGAACTGCTTCCTAAGTACCAAAATGCCTCCTTACAGATATGGGTATGGTGAGATAAGGATTTGGCTAATGTACCTCTCAATGATGTATTAATGGAAAGAGTGAGAGTAGAAGAATTTAGAGAATCAAAGGACGAAGATTGTGGATGAGTTAATCTTGTTTTTCTTTAGGGTTTCTCTCTCAAAATTCTCTCTAGAAGCTCTCTACATTTTGTGGGTATAAGGGTATTTATAGTAGGGTGAGTGAGGAATGCGAACAGTTAGGTTTCTAACAAACAGGGCATTTTGGCGACTCGAGCTCGCGATTGGAACGAATCGCGAGCTAACTGTCTGGCCAGTCTGGAAGTTTTGTCCTGTAGTGCTCCAGCTGGCGTGACCCTTCAGCTCCCCTGCATGCTTCACACGTGTGCCACCTTTGGCGACTCGCTAGTCGTGAGATCTAGTCGCGAGACTCTTCTTGAGTGCATATTCTTGAACTTTTCTTCACATTCTCTCACACACTATACTTACATGATTCCCACCTAAATACAGGGTTTCTATATGCTAAATTACAAGCAAATTTGACACGAAATAAAACCAACAAAATGATTTAATAAATTCAACCTTACACAATGAAACAAACAACTTGAATCTACATGTTGTTCCAAAATTGAATAGAAGTTCTTGAGCGCCTTTCACCACATTATCAACCGAATAGCAGCAAATGTACTAGTTTGAACTCGAAGGCATGTTTTGCCCATTTAAGTTATTGGGATTGATTTTTGGGCCAAGCAGATTGGTTTTAGCCCATTTCTAGCACAAAATAGAATATAATAAATAGATGAAAACAATTTTTTTGGATTTAAGCTTGAATTTTCTATTGTCATCTCACTTAGTTGTTGGATCCCTCTTCCAAAAATCTCAAGTTATAAATTAAGAAAATAAATACTTTGTTAATTGATAGGATCAATATCTTCCATCGTTGCTTCTTATCACCATGAAATTAATGCATTTAAATACAATTTATTACCACTGCGCACCCTTGGTGCGATGGTCACTCTATAAGTGCTTGTAGAGTGTGGAAAGACAAGGGCCAGGGTTCGAGTATCTAGAAGGGAGCTTCATACACATATACACTTAGATTATTCTAGAATAGAATATCTATCTTGTATAAATATATATATATATATATATATATATACACAGTTTATTTAATAATTTATTTATAAAATGTGGAACAAAAAATTAGAAATTAGCTTATTTTTAAAAAACTAAAGTTAGATCTTTGAAAAAAAAGTTGAAACAAAAAAACAAAAATCTGAAAGTTGTAACAATCAACACTAAGCAGCCGTTCAAATGTATCGAGTCAATGAAGGAAAGGGCAGAGGATATATATATTTTTTATTTGATTAACATACATGATAAAATATATCTGTACGTGTTTACAGCATATTTGGACCTATCTAAGTGGAGTCAAACATGGCAAATACTTTAATAAAAACAAATTTTCTCCAAATCTTTTGAATTTGAAGCCTAAAATTTAAAAAGACCAAGAAGACCAATCCATTTTGGTCAATTATATGAAATTATTAGCTGGTTATTAAGAAGAGCATATAACTTAACAAAATGGAAGGAGTGAAGCTACTGGGAGTTTGGCTTAGTGTTTACCGCTATAGAGTCATAGGGGCATTGAAACTCAAGGGTGTGAAATTAATATGAATATGTAGAGGAGGATCTTTCCAACAAGAGTGATCATCTTTTACAATACAACCCAGTCCACAAGAAGGTTCCAGTGCTCGTCCATCGTGGAAAATCAATTGCTGAGACAAGTGTTATTCTTGAGTACATTGAGGAGATTTGGCTAGATATCCCTTGCCACCGAATGACCCTTTTGAGAAGGCCCTGGCTTGGTTTTGGACAAAGTTTGAAGAGGACAAGGTAATGCATTTCTTTTTTCCTAGGAAAAAATAGTTTCCATTTTAATATCTTTATCTCTATGCTTACCAATTTGCAATTTAAGAATGAAATTCTCAAATTTATGCAATTTTCTTCCCCTTTATTTCAAATTTCTCAAGAATATTTCAAATGCTTATAACAAAGTTCACTGTTAATGATTGAAAAACCAGTGTTTTCTTGGCCATTGGTGTAAAGCTTTATTAAACCTCTCTTTTTTTAAATACAATTTTTTTATTTTAAAAAGTTTATTTTCAAAAAATTATAAAAATAAAATGTACCAAACGAACACAAGAGCGAACAATATTTTTCACTATAAAGTTGAGAACCCATATGAATTCTTCCAACCTCAAGACTAGAACAGTTGATTAAGATAACTACATATTTGGGGCTTGGGCTTCACAGAGCCCAGCCTTTTTTGCTTTCTTTCATGGTGTAGGGGAAGAACAAGAGAAGGCAACAAAAGAAGCCAAACAACTATTGAAAATAATAGAAGATCATGGCCTTGGGGGGAAGAAATTTTCTGGAGGCAATAAGATTGGATTGGCAGACTTGGCCTTTGGATGGTTATCTGCCTGGCTTGAAGTCATGGAAGAAGTAGTATGTTGGTGTAAGACTGATGGAAGCTAATAGCTTCCCACGCTTACAAGCTTGGACTAGAAGCTTCAAGGAAGACCCCATGATCAAAGGGAAACTTCCTGACCGCGATGAAATGTTGACATATTTCAAAAGCCTAAGGGAAAAGTTTATTGCATCAGCAACAACATAAATATAGATTCATATATATATATATATATATATATATATATATATATATATATATATATATACGATAAAAGAAGAGTAGAAGGTGGATGTGGCTGTGGTGCTAGTGAAAGGTGGTGTTGAGTAAAGAGCTGATAATGAATTGAAAATCCACGCCTAACCGCTCAATAAAATTTTGGTTTACATCATTGGGCAAGATTCATAAATATAAATAAGGATCATAAATGTGGCATGCACAATTTGTTCTTTGTCTCATTGTGGGAAAATTACTACGTGAATCTTAGTTCAACATGCATAACAACCAAGAAGTGATGTCTATGTGGGAATAAATCAATTCCGGCCTCCTCATTGCTTGGATATATTTTTTTATTATCTCTTGGATTCTTGGGACTTTGAAGTGTAAACTTTGCCTCGTGTACTCTTGCTTAGTTCATGCATGCTTGGTAGATGAACAAGGAGAGACAAATCATAATCAGTTATGAAAAAATTGATTTCTTACTTATTTCATTAGATATGGACTAATAAGGACCTTGTTGGTAATTTGAAAAAAAAAAGTGTTGTAATTACAAGAAAAGTCATGAATTATTCATACCCATTACAATCACATCGAAAATGCTTCATTCTACAGCATCAACAGTACACATATTTTCATGTTACTGAAACACACAAAGTTGAAACACTTTTCAGTAACAGGTGGATATTTTCTTTTCATTAGGCATCTTTTACAGTTTTTTTTTAATAATTCAATAAATGGGGGTAAAAAGTTTGAAAAAATGACCATTTTACTTGCTCTATTTCCTTGGAGTATAAGAAATAATTTACGCTCCGTTTGTTTTGAAGTAAAATAATTTACATGTAAAATTTTTTTAGATATTTGGTATGACAAGTAAAATTTTTCAAGTAAACCACAAAAATTGATGGCTCTGTACCAAAGCAGCTAGTGCTGCAAGTCTAGTGAACAGACCGTGGAAACTGGTAGCCAAGATGATAGCACCAGTGACTGGATTACTGGAACCATAAATCAAAGTAGTGGCTTGGTGATCAATCTGCCAACAATCACCATCAGAGTGTTATCCCCAGGGGCTGAACCACCAGTAGTGGTAGACAAAACGACGTCTTCAGTTACCAAACCTCCAACACTAGTTGCAGTATGGCATCTTTGGCCATTAGACTGCCACCACTGGTATCTAGTGTGTTGTCTCTAGCCATTGAACCGCCGACATTGATTGCCAATGAGGCATCTCCTGCCACTAGTCCACCGACACGAGTCACTAGAGCGATAACCAAGCCAGTGATCTAGTGACCAAATGGGGGAGAGGAAGCCATTGTGTGTTTTTAGAAAATGTTTTACCAAATTTTCAAAGATAAACATTTAGCAACTTTTTTATAAAGAATTTTATGGTCAACAAAAAATATTTTACAAGTTGACTATATTTTACTTTAAACAAACATCAAAAAACTTCAAAACAAATGTAGCATTAATACACTAATTTAGACAGTATATGGTGACGGTACCAACAAAATATTTAGCGAGGAATGATAAATATTTATTGTCACAATACAGGAATCATCTCTAATATTTAATGGGCAGATGGAGATCTTAATATATATATATATATATAATTGGGGGGGGGGGGGGGGGGGGGGACCTAACCACCCTTTAGATTTGAACATATTTTCTACAATAGTACTCACAGTTTTAAGTTATGAATTCATAATTTAGTCTGGCACCAATAGTTAGCCGCCCTTAGCTGGGGCTCTTATAATAATCTAAAATGATTTGAAATAAGATGATATGAATGTGTAGGGTTAGATGAATTTCTATGTTTTTTTTTTTTTTCCTAGTCAGCCAATGAAGGGCATGTAGACTATTTCAAAAGTCATTGACCTTGAGCAGTGGCTTTAAACTAGCTAGTCAAATATTAAATGTTTGAGCCCAGCTCAACAAATAAATTAAAATGTTCAAGTATCTTGACAAGTTCGAGCTCAATATCAAGTTCTTAAACTCGAAATTCAGCACAAGTATTTTTTTTAGTCTATATTAAGCATATTATCAAGTTCATTTAATTTGTACAAGTGGTCTTGACTCCCAATTAATAAAAGGCTTAGTTATGGATTTATATTTCAAACTCATTCAAGTCTAATATTACCATCTTCTCAAAAAATAAAAATTTATTACTCCCAAGCACAAATGAGTCTAGGCCTGGGCTTTTTTTTCTTTTTATCATGCCTCTATTATTTACGAGTTTATCCATGAACAATTTATTTTTTTTGGCTTGGCTCATTTATTAAATACACTTAAAACTAAAGCTCAAGCTTGGCGCTTGTTCAGAAATAAAGGAACATTAACAAACTTTTTATTTAGTCAAACTCAAGCTATTTTTTTATGAATAGCTTGGTTCATTAATACTCCTATAATCAAGGGCGGAACTAGGATTCAAATTTAGGGATAGCCAAAATTCTTTTTTCAAGAATTTTAAAAAGTTGGAATATTAATACTAGAGGTTGACAGCGATGCATTATTAGCATTATTTATTTATTTATTTATTTATTTTTTCTTTCTTTAAAATCAATAATAGATATTTATAACTAAGAGTTTTATAAGTTAATTGGCACATCTTGATATTTTCAAGGTTTGACTGAAGTTAGACCAATTCTTTATTCTATCCGCATTATAATTTTTTTTATTATTTTAAAATCCATTTATTCTTTTCACATAATTCTATACCTAATAACTTCATAATGCTATATATAAAAGATTCAAAAAAAAAAAAAAATACAAAACCTATAGTTAAATGTTCAAATTCATGCCTAGTATTACTTTAATAAAACAACTAAAATAATGGTTAATTAACATCATGCACTAATATTCAGCGAAAAAAAGGGTGAGACAATTATTGGTGTCTTGGTTAAGGATTTTTTTTTTTTTTTAAATTATTTGGTTAAGGTTGAGGTAGCATAAAGATGTGAGATCCTTTCCTTTAAAATATTGCCATTTTGAAAAAGTAGTAAAAAAAGAAAAGAAAAAGAGATCTTTTAAACGATTACATGATAATGAATGGTAACTTTGAGTCTTCAACTATTTAAATAATATAACTTTTCCCATCACTACATTAATTTAGTTAAGGCACAAAGTTTATTACTGATAAACTAACCACACACATGCTCTGGTGGCAGTTTACGTAAGGCACAAAACAGCAAATTGTTCTTGTTTCACGTGTATTATATTTATGCATGCATGCCAAGTGTGGAGTTATTTGAGAGGGACAAAGAGCTCTCAAATGAGAGGTAGAAATTGGGTAAAGATTGTTGGGTTTTTATTATTTATTTTGCTAGGATTTATAATTTTTTTGTTATAATTTTTTTTTTTTTTAACTTAGACCATGTCCAAAGGTGTTTTTTATTATTTGAATATTTGAATTGTTTTGTAGATTTTCCTTGTTGTCTGGATTTGTAAATTGTCAAAATGTTTAGCTAAATGTTTTTCTTGATATTCTTGGGACAACTAGACAAGAGATGATTTGATAATTTTTTTTTCTTTTTTGGTTTCATGGGTCAGCTTGTAAATTTTTTGGGAGAGGGGGGGCAAGTATATTAATTTTAGAGACAAAAGTATATTTTTTATGTGAATATATATATATTAGGGAATTTTTTTCAAATGCTAGGGTGGGGGGGGGGGGGGGTGGGGAGATGGCCTCGCTCAACCCCAAGGTAGTTTTGTTTGTGCCTATAACTGAATAACACAATGATATCATATTTAAAAAAGGAAAATGTTAACAAGCACCATGTAGTGCTTGTTAAGGTTGCACTAATGTGGATCTCATTTAATAAAAAAAATTTAATAAATAGAAGAAAAAGACTTAAAAACTAACCCCACAATTTATTTTAATATTTCTTTTTCTTTCTATGAAATTGGCCTCACAACCTAAAAGCTGCAAAAAAAAAAAAATGACATGAAACTGCAATAGAAAGGACAAAAGACCGCAGTTAACAGCCACCTTACACTGCTTGTTAATGCAACCCTTTAAAAAATTGGGGACTACCATAATCACTTGATGGTCACTCCACAGGTTCAATGTTATTGTAGGGTGGGGGTAAATGCTGAGATTCAAGTCTCCAAGAGGAAGTTTAACACATACATACACTTAGATTAAGTTAAAGTTTAATTTTTATCTTGCATAAATAAAAATAAAAAAAGATATTAAAAAAAGTGTAAAATACACTTGAACTCTGAATTTTTATGTCTTTTTATTATTTTTTTTTTATGACCAATCTATATATCTATATATATAATAATAATAGGTGAAGTAGAGAGAAAGTCAAATTAAAATTCTAAATTAGAGTTCCAATTTTGTGCCATGTGTCTAGATTTATGTGTAAACCACACCATAATTATTATTCCAATTGTTCAATTCAAATATGAAATTGGAGTCTAATTTTGCTCCATCTATCTAAATTTAAGTGAGACCACATTATAATTATCTATCAATGCCCGCTCTCATTAAAACAAATGTTGTGCTCCTTTCTCTTTTTTCTTTTTTTGCTGAATAACACGTTAGGTTAACCTCCCCTGTCTAGAATTCTGCATTTTACGTTTAAAGGTTGTGCTGTTTTTTTTTTTTCTTTTCTTTTCTTTGTTCGAATAAAACCTTCTTAATAGTATCAAATAAGTTTTTTAGTACAAAAAACGAGGAGCTAATTGTTTTAATTTTTGTGCAAGAATTTATACCACTTAGAAAACCGAGAGGCCTAATGCATTAAAACTTAAAGACCAAGAAAGAAGTGGCAAACAGAAAGATCAATTCTCTCTATATAATTACATATTGCTTATAATCTGTTATGGACGAACAAAATAGAGGGCGGCCAAGTACTAGGGATTTTGTACAACAGTCTAAACTGTGAGATCGATTATGGTCTCTCAAGATTCCGCCAAGGCTGAAGACATTTTTGTGGCAAGCAAATACTGATTCACTCCCCACGAAGATAGCACTGTTGCGACGAAGTATTTTATAGGATCATTTCTGTAATAATTGTGATGAAGTCCCACAAGATACTCTTCATGTATAATGGCATTATCCACGTTCAAAGAGGGTTTCGTCCATTCTATATATCTCCTGAGCTACTCCAAGAATTTTGATGGGTGTAGACGTGTAGTTTTGCTTTGTTCCATGTAAGTCCATGGCTCACTTACAAGCTCAATTAATATGCTCGCCATGTGGACTCTTTTCAGGTGTGGATGGAATAGCTTCAACCATATTGCTTGATTAAGCTTCAACCATATTCCTAAGTAATGAAAGTTATTGCTATTTTCACTCAAAAAAAAAAAAAAAAAAAAAAAAAAAAAAAAAAAACACCAAAAGAGAGAGAGAGAGATCTGAGGGTTACCATTTATCACCCTTTCACCTCTGTCAAATTGCTAAAACAACTTTTGGTAAATTTTTTATTTTTACTTTTTAAATTTGGGCATTATATATGATTTTTGTTTGAGTAATTGGTAGAAGATATTGTTTCTTTTTTTGGGACTAATTTTGTAAGACCTATTACTTTTAATGTGTCTACATTTCTTTTTCTTTTCTACTTTTACAACGACAAGTTTTCAGCTTGCAATTGTTATGGTTTATGATTGTTGAGTACTCCTACGATCAATGCACTAAATTCTATGATAAACGAATCATTTGGATTCATCATTTTCTACTCCCATGTGTTGATAATATATGTTTAACGTATTGCTACAGCCTTTTCCGAGCAGATTCCATACTTATTAAGGAGTTGTGACGTGGGAGATTTCAAGAAATGTAATGAAGCATCTAACTCAATACATCTACGATCAATTATTCAAATAATCAAGATTGGATGCAATTTGCAATATCGCATCTATGATTCTTATTGGGTGGTATTTCTCATCTATTAAATCCAAATAAATGTAACTTTAAAATTTAGTTTTTGCTTTTGTTTGTATTTGGTTGTTTTTCTTTATAATTTTGTATCATCCATACGTAGGTTGTGGAAAAGATATTTGTGATCCTTAGCTGATTTAAGGGTTGAGTCCAAATTCGGTAAGGATGGGGTTGACCCATGTTTTACACGTATTTTCAAATGAGTACTAGAATTGATTAAATGTAGTTGTGCCTTTTCTTTAATACATGTAATATGATGAAGTGACATATTGGGATTGGAGAGTTAAAACTTCATTTTTACACCACATTCTTATAAAATTTAATCTCTTAAGGCTTCATCCCCAATTCTATTTTGACTTATTGAGTCCCATTGGCAATTGGGAAGAATTAGTTTTTATTTTTAATTTTTAATTTTTATTTTAAGAGCAACCTTATATAAATATATATATATATATATATATATATATATTTATTGCATATTTCTTTTATAGTTTTAACAATATGGCATTAAATATCATTAATGAGGCATTGCCATTAAGGGATTCCTCTTAGAGATTAGCATCAGGTGTTGTAAAAATATGTCAATTTAACACATCAAAAATCTACTTTATCTTTTTTATGTATTATCAAAAACAAAAAGGCGCATAATTTGTCTCTTTCGGATGATAGTTAGAGTGTATTTTCTAATGAAAATTTGAAATTAATGTGTATATTCGATCAAAATTTTATATCTTTAATTGTGATTATTCATAAATGTAACTATGCAGTGTAGTAAGAAACTTAACGTAACCAATATCATGAAAATTGTAAGGAAAAATCATTTTAATACCTTCAAATGTCCTGGTCAAATTAATGTTCTATATGTTTAATAACCCAAGTTAACATCAATAATACCATTGCAATTGATAATTCTCGTGCATAAGTACGGGGTTACATACTAGTCTATATATATAATAATAAGTGAAGCAGAGAGAAAATCCAATTAGATTTCAATTGGATTCTCAATTTTGCGCCACTTGTCCTAACCAAAACTCAAAAAAAAAAAAAAATTAATTAGATTATAAATTTGACTTCAATTTTGTGTCATGGATCTTATCTAAATTTTCTAATTTTTGTGCCCAAATAAATGATGCATTAACATTTAACACGAAAGCCAATAAAACCACAATGATAATGCTCATTGGCCTAAGCAAAAACATCTTACCTGCACACTTTTATGGAGATTATAAATTGGACTCTAATTTTGTGTCATGTATCTTATCTAAATTTTCTAATTTTTGTACCCAAATAAATGGTGCATTAACATTTAACAAGGAAGCCAAGAAAACCACAATAATAATACTCATTGGCTGAAGCAAGAACATCTCACCTGCACACTTTTATGGGTGATTTCAATAGAGTCTGGAGCTCTTCTAATCCCACAACTGAAACCAAGGAGTCCAACGATAAAGACTATAAAAGTAAAACATCATCTCCTCCTAATTCCATATCGTCCTCCCATGTCTCCTCTCTCAACCTCTACCAACTAGATCCACACGCTGCCCTCTCTTCCTCCTTACGGATTTCTTAGAGCTAGGCCGGGTTCAAACACAATGTTCAATCCCACTCTTCCTTACTTCACACTCTCATACATTAGTGCTTCATTGGCGCCTCCAAGAAGATTCCAAACTCAATGATCAGTTCTTATTTTTTAATAGTTTTTAATGTGTTTGGATTAAAATTTTGTTAATTTGTTAAAAGTGAAAAAAATATAATCATATATATTATATTAAGTTGAATTTCAATTTTAGAATTCAAATTGAATCAAATTAATTTCTAATTGTAGTTTAATTTTGTACTATATGTCCAATTTGATTTTTAAATGTTGGTGTTAAGTTACTTCCATTCATAATGCTCAATGTGGAAACTGAATCTACTAAGATAAACATCTTATTATCACAATTGTTAATATTTCCGTGCGTAAGCACGGACTACATGCTAGTATATAATAATAGGTAAAACTGAGAAAAAATCCAATTAAATTTCAAATTTGAATTAAATTAGAATCTAATTTTACGCCATGTGTCCTATCTAATCTAAGTTTTTAAATTTTTGTGCTAAGTGAGTTAATTTAATGTCAAAATTGGATTTCAATTAGAGTTTAATTTTGTACCATGTGTCCCATCTAATCTAAGTTTTTTAATTTTTGTGTCAAAAGAGTTAATTTAGTGTAAAAAACGAGGAGTGCAATATAAGTAAACCATAAAAAATATAATTTTTGAATGATTTTATATTTATGAGCCTTTTTTTGTTTAACCAAAAACAATTTAAGTTTATAAGTTATACACACACACACACACTAGCATGTAACCCATACAAACACATGGATACATTTAAAATTAAACATAATTTTTATTTAAAAAATATAAATAATTTGTCAAATTATTACTAAAAAAATAGCATTTAACACATCCATTAATGCATACATATAGTTACATTTAGATTAAACATAGTTTTTATCATAAAAATATAGATAATTAGTCAATTTTTTTTTTTAAGTAAACGTATGTAATTAATCACATATTCAATTCTTACCTAAATTTAATAATACTTATGATCATTTTTTTTTTCTAATTTTTAATAAGATAGAACATGTGGTAATTTTTGTTTTGTAGTGATTTTTATTGAGTATATGTGATTGTTTTTTCTTTTTTCTTTTTTCTTTTTTATTTCATAGCTTATTAATATTACATTCTTAATATTTTGCATTCATTAACTCACTTGATACAAAGATTAAAAAATTTAGGTGGACACATGGCACAAACTGAACTGAATAATTATAGTGTGGTTTTCGCATAAATTTAGACACAATTTTTATTATAAAAATATAAATAATTAGTCAAATTATTTTTAAAAAATAGCATATAACACATGCATATGTATGGATTCATTTAAATTAAACACAATTTTTATCATAAAAATATAAATAAATAGTCAAATTATATTTATATTTTAAAAAGTAAATGTAATTAGTCACATATTATAATTTGATACTACTTATGATAATTTTTTTCTAATTTTTAATAAGATAGAACGTGTAGTAATTTTTATTGAGTATATGTGATTAGTTTTTTATTTTAAATTTTATAGTTCATTAATATTAGATTCTTAGTATTTTGCATTTATTAACTCAATTGACACAAAGATTAAAAAACTTAAGTAGACATATGACACAAACTTAAATGGATAATTAATTATAGTGTGGTCCCCACTTAAATCTAGACACATGGCACAAAATTGGGAACTCTAATTTGGAATTCTAATTTGAGTTTCTCTCAGTTTTACCTATTATTATTACTAGCATATAACTCCATGAAAATGCATAGATGCATTTAAAATTTAAAAAATATATATTATAAAAATATAAATAATTAGTCAAATTATTTATTTAAAAAAAAAACATGTAATATATGCATTCATGCATACGTATAGATACATTTAAAATTAAACAAAATTTTTATCATAAAATGTAGATAATTAGTCAAATTATTTTTTTAAAAGTAAATATAATTAGTCACATATTAAATTATTACCTAAATTTAATACTACTAATGATCATTTTTTTTTCCTAATTTTTAAAAAGATAGAATGTGTGGTGATTTTTATTTTATTTATTTTTTAAGAAACATGTGGTGATTTTTATTGAGTATATGTAATTGTTCTTTTTTTAAAAAAAAAAAATTTATAGTTCATTAATATTAGATTCTTAATATTTTGCACTCATTAATTCACTTGACACAAAAATTAAAAAACTTAAGTAGACACATGGCACATGCTTAATTGGATAATTATGGTGTAGTTCAAATTTTAATTCAACTTTCTCTAAGTTTTACATATTAATATATATATATATATATATATATATATATAGATGACTTATAAATTTGAATTTTTTTTTTAGTTATATGATTATTTTTTTTATGGTTTATTATACTAAACTTTTCGTTTTCTACACTAAATTAACTAATTTTGCACAAAAGTTTAAAAATTTAGATTAGATAAGACATGTGATGCAAAATTAAACTCTAATTGAAATTCAATTTTTACACTAAATTAAATCACTTGGTGCAAATTTCTAAATTTAGATTAAATGAGACACGTGACACAAAATTAGACTCTAATTGAATTTCAATTTGAAAATTAATTGGATTTTCTCTCTGCTTTACCTATTATTATTATATATAAACTAGCTTGTAATTCCATGTATACGCATGGATATAATTAAAAATATACAATAAGATGCATAATATAATTCTTATATAAATATATATATATATATATATATATATATATATATAAAATTTAAATACTATTGATGGTCATTTTTATATTTTTTTAACTCTTTGAAAAACTTTGTAAGGATATTATTAGTTATAAAATGTAAATTGTCCATTTTTTAAAAAATTATTGTGAAGCACTTTTTATTTTTATGATTCATTTATTCTAGACTTTTTGGTTTTTGTACTTAATAATTCACTTGAATGAATATGTATGATGTAGTCCCACATTTGATTCTAAAATTAAGAACTAAAACTCTTTAAGAATAAATAATTTAGGATGGTGGGGCTAGAAGGTTTTAGAGGCTTCGGCCCATTCCATCACAAGCCCAAGGCCCACACCAAGGAGGAAGAAATGCCCAGGGATGAATGAAGGGAATCCAAACTGCCAAAATGTACTGTTGAGAACGATCCTGTCCTGGGCAGGCCAAAATCATTGGAGAAAAAAACGCCATATCGCCCGAGGACATCCACTCGAGGATCACAAAAGAGATTCTAAGCCATATGGGCTAGCCATAGGGGAATAGGTGGGGAGGCAGCCCCAGGAAAAGCTGTCACCTTCGTATTTAATACACACAACTAACACCCTGACCCCCTTTGATGTGGATGTGACCCCTGGACAGAGCGATGGGGGCTACAGCACCTCACAGAGCGCCAGAAAGAATGGATGAGGGAACGTGTACTTGAGGATAGGCATGGATGACTGACAAGTGTAGAAGGAGGATGAACGGAAGAGCGGAATAAATAACAACAGAGACCACCCAAAGGAGGGGGCCCCAAAAACAAGAGGGAGGCTCCTACGTGATCGAGAGGGGTTGGCGTATTCCCATCCTCGAGCGAGGGGTCCCTTCTCCCTAGGACGTTGGGCCGCCCGATTCTGTGTGCCTTTCATCCCCAAAACAAGTCGTCGCCTTATCAGAGCCCAACTTTTGGCCCCACTCTCTACAAATTCATTATAATGGGCTCGGTCTGAAAATCGTGACCCTACAATTGGCGCCGTCTGTGGGAAAGTTGCTTGTACGACGATGAGTGCGATAGCTTGTTAAGGCAGGGCCAAACTCCCAAGGGGAGACGATGATGGCCAATCTACTGGGCCGCAAATGGAGAACTGCCAAGAGGTTCCCAGCTCAACGGGCGTCTGGCACCATGTGCGTGGCCCTCGTCCCTACCAGGGGCTAGATGACCCACGAACCTCACGAGTGGCCCCCTTTAGGCCCCGATGGAGGAAGGCGGCAGTCGTGCGAAACACTTTCAAGGGGCTCCGCGGCGGGAATAGTTCTGGAAGATTGGTATTGGTGCCTTCTAACTCACTCGAGCAGTTGAATGGGGCTTTAGCAAGGGCGAATCCTCAGAAGACAAAACCAAGGTCTTGCATGGTCCTCGGACTCAAATCTATGGGAAAACTAATAACTTGTGAGAAGTATCTAAGTGTTAGACAGAACCAAGGTCTTGCATGGTCCTTGGACTCAAACCTATGGGAAAACTAATAACTTGTGACAACTATTTGGGTGTTAGACAGAACCAAGGTCTTGCATGGTCCTCGGACTCAAACCTATAGGAAAACTAATGACTTGTGGCAACCATCTGGGTACTAGGTAGAACCAAAATTAATTTCCGCTGAGCATTAAGTACAGCCATAGCTTCGCCTGGGTCCTCGGACCAGACGACTGAGAGAGATAGATGCTCTGGCATCCCTATGGGTCTCGGACAGACCTATGGCGCGCCATGACCTCCTCGGATTGTATGTTTCAAAACTAGCATTTTCTAAATGGTCCCACGGTTTGCAACATGAAGCGCATCGTTGTATGCTCGGTTGTTCTAGGAAAGGCGGAGGCAGTGCAAAAAATATATGCATAAGGAAAATAAGTAAACAAAAATATATATAAAAAAAAAGTATTACGTTTCACCAAGCAAAAAAGGTTTCACCAAGTAAAAGTCACAAGTCCCTTTCTATTAAATAAAATGATAGCAACATCAATTACAAAATAGCCGAGAAGGCTTGATTTACAACTAACTACAGAACAGCCGAGAAAGGTTTGTTTCACATCAATTACAAAATAGCCGAGGAAGGCCCAATTTACAACTAACTACAGAACAGTCGAGGAAGGCTCGATTTACAACTAACTACAGAACGGCTGAGGCGTGTTGGCGGCAAAGCTAGCTAATAAAAGGGAGAAGGTTGGTGGTGATGGTGGATTCACAGTCTTGCTTAGGCAGCCTCTAAACCCGTGTGCTTGGCGTAGGTGGTGATGAGGAAAAGGAGGCGGGAGCACCTGAATTGGTTTCCACCTGCTAAGGCTGCACTAAAGCGAACCCAGATCCACAATATGATATCGATACTCCTAGGAAGTCACCCTCCATGGGTCTCGCCAGCTGCCTACAATGGCGTGGCGGGGATGGCTCCCTCTGATATCTCAATTGCTTCCCTCAACTTCGCTTCACTTTCTTCCCCTTCCTCTTTAGCCAACTCTTGCACATTCTTGATTGGCGTTTGGAGGATAATCAGGAACCTAGCACGATCTGCGCTAGCTACGGTTCCTGGTCAAAGGAGGAGAGTGCTTTTTCTTGTCCGGTTGAAGAATAGGAGGATCTTTAGCCTCTGTTCTCTTTGCCTCAGCTGCAACGCCTATGATTTAGGTGGCATTTTTTTTGTTCAAGGAGAGTGAAGAAACTTGGAACTTCCGTAGAGTTCTAAGGCCAGTGGATATGGAAGGTGGTCCTCAGGGTGCCTTATATAGAGGACGAAATCTAGGGAAGCTCACCACACACACAGTTCAAAGAAGGAATGTCAAGCAAAATAACTCTCGTCTAATCCCCAAGGGAACCTTCAACTTCCAAATCCGTGCCGCTTCATGAAGGCGCCATTGAATACACATTTCGTATATCGAAGCGATCTGCGCTATCCCCAAAAAGAAAGCATTAATGACGAAACGTCAAGAGCGTGCCATGGGTAGTCGAAGAAACCTTGGCACCCATTGGGAAATAAGACTCAACCGGCCATGATTTAGGCTCGAGAATGTCAAAATCCTCCTCCCCGCCCGAGGAGCCGGGCAGCATGATTTTGAGGGGCTATTGTGGGGCCAGAAGGTCCTAGAGGCTTCGGCCCATTCCATCTCAAGCCCAAGGCCCACGCCTAGGAGGAAGAAATGCCTGCGGACGAATGAAGGGAATCCAAACTGCTAGAATGTACTGTCGAGAACAACCCTGTCCTCGGCAGGCTAAAATCATGGGAGAAAAAAGCGCCACATCACCTGAGGACATCCACTCGAGGATCACAAAAGAGATTCTAAGACATATGGGCTAGCCATAGGAGAATAGGTGGGGATGCAGCCCCAGGAAAAGCTGTCACCTCCGTATTAAATACACACAACTAACACCCTAACCCCCTTTAATGTGGATGTGACCCCTGGATAGAGCGATGGGGGCCACAGCAGCTCATAGAGCGCTAGAAAGAATGGATGAGGGGACGTGCACTTGAGGATAGGCATGGATGACTGATAAGTGTAGGAGGAGGATGAACGGAAGAGAGGAATAAATAACAACAGAGACCACCCAAAGAAGGGGGCCCCAAAAACAGGAGGGAGGCTTCTGCGTGGTCGAGAGGGGTTGGCGTATTCTCGTCCTCGAGCGAGGGGTCCCTTCTCCCTAGGACGTTGGGCCGCCCGATTCTGTGTGCCTTTCATCCCCAAAACAAGTCGTCGCCTCATTAGAGCCCAACTTTTGGCCCCACTCTCTACGAATTCATTGTAATGGGCTCGGTCTGAAACCATGATCCTACAATTGGCGCCGTCTGTGGGAACGTTGCTTGTGCGACGATGAGTGCGATAGCTTGTTAAGGCAGGGCCAAACTCCCAAAGGGAGACGATGATGGCCAATCTATTAGGCCGCAAGTGGAGAACTACCAAGAGGTTCCCAGCTCAACGGGCGTCTGACACCATGTGCGTGGCCCTCGTCCCCACCAGGGGCCAGACGACTCGCGAACCTCACGAGTGGCCCCCTTTAGGCCCCGATGGGGGAAGGCGGCAGCCGCGCGAAACACCTTCAAGGGGCTCCGCGGCGGGAATAGTTCTGGAAGATTGGTATTGGTGCCTTCTAACTCACTCGAGCAGCTGAATGGGGCTTTAGTAAGGGCGAATCCTCAGAAGACAGAACCAAGGTCTTGCATGGTCCTCGGACTCAAACCTATGGGAAAACTAATAACTCGTGACAAGTATCTAAGTGTTAGATAGAACCAAGGTCTTGCATGGTCCTTGGACTCAAACCTATGGGAAAACTAATAACTTGTGACAACTATTTGGGTGTTAGACAGAACCAAGGTCTTGCATGGTCCTCGGACTCAAACCTATGGGAAAACTAATGACTTGTGGCAACCATCTAGGTACTAGGCAGAACCAAAATTAATTTCCGCTGAGCATTAATTACAGCCATAGCTTCGCCTGGGTCCTCGGACCAGACGACTGAGAGAGATAGACGCTCTGGCATCCCTATGGGTCGGATTGTATGTTTCAAAACTAGCATTTTCTAAATGGTCGAACGGTTTGCAACATGAAGCGCATCGATGTATGCTCGGCTGTTTTAGGAAAGGCGGAGGCAGTGCAAAAAATACATGCATAAGGAAAATAAGTAAACAAAAAAATATATAAAATATATATATATATATATTACGTTTCACCAAGCAAAAAAGGTTTCACCAAGTAAAAGTCACAAGTCCATTTCTATTAAATAAAATGATGGCAACATCAATTACAAAACAACCAAGAATGCTCGATTTACAACTAACTACAGAACAGCCGAGAAATGCTTGTTTCATATCAATTACAAAATAGCCGAGGAAGGCTCGATTTACAACTAACTACAGAACGGCCGAGGCGTGCTGGCGGCAAAGCTAGCTAATAAAAGGGAGAAGGCTGGTGGTGATGGTGGATTCACAGTCTCGCTTAGGCAGCCTCTAAGCCCGTGTGCTTGGCGTAGGTGGTGATGAGAAAGAGGAGGCGGGAGCGCTTGAATTGGTTTCCACCTGCTGAGGCTGCCCTAAAGCGAACCCTGATCCACAATATGATATCGATACTCCTAGGAAGTCGCCCTCCATGGGTCTCGCCAGCTGCCTAGAATGGCAGGGATGGCTCCCTATGATATCTCTATTGCTTCCCTCAACTTCGCTTCACTTTCTTCCCTTTCCTCTTTAGCCAACTCCTGCACATTCTTGATTGGCGTTTGGAGGATAATCAGGAACCTGGCACGATCTGTGCTAGCTACGGTTCCTGGTCAAAGGAGGAGAGTGCTCTTTCTTGTCCGGTTGAAGAATAGGAGGATCTTTAGCCTCTGTTCTCTTTGCCTCAGCTGCAACGCCCATGATTTAGGTGGCATCTTTTTTGTTCAAGGAGAGTGAAGAAATTTGGAACTTCCGTAGAGTTCCAAGGCCAGTGGATGTGGAAGGTGGTCCTCTCAGGGTGCCTTATATAGAGGACGAAATCTGGGGAAGCTCACCACACACACAGTTCAAAGAAGGAATGTCAAACAAAATAACTCTCGCCTAATCCCCAAGGGAACCTTCAACTTCCAAATCCGTGCCGCTTCATAAAGGCGCCATTGAATACACTTTTTGTATATCGAAGCGATCCGCGCTATCCCCAAAAAGAAAGCATTAATGACGAAACGTCAGGAGCGTGCCATGGGTAGCCGAAGAAACCCTGACACCCATAGGGAAACAAGACTCAACCGGCCATGATTTAGGCCCGAGAACATCAAAATCCTCCTCCCCGCCCGAGGAGCCGGGCAGCATGATTTTGAGGGGCTATTGTGGGGCCAGAAGGTCCTAGAGGCTTCGGCCCATTCCATCTCGAGCCCAAGGCCCACGCCGAGGAGGAAGAAATGCCCGGGGACGAATGAAGGGAATCCAAACTGCCAGAATGTACTGTCGAGGATGACCCTGTCCTCGGCAGGCCAAAATCATGGGAGAAAAAAGCGCCACATCGCTTGAGGACATCCACTTGAGGATCACAAAAGAGATTCTAAGCCATATGGGCTAGCCATAGGGGAATAGGTGAGGAGGCAGCTCCAGGAAAAGCTGTCACCTCCGTATTAAATACACACAACTAACACCCTAACCCCCTTTGATGTGGATGTGAACCCTGGACAGGGTGATGGGGGCCACAACATCTCACAGAGCACCAGAAAGAATGGTTGAGGGGACGTGCACTTGAGGATAGGCATGGATGACTGACAAGTGTAGGAGGAGGATGAATGGAAGAGATGAATAAATAACAACAGAGACCACCCAAAGGAAGGGGCCCCAAAAACATGAGGGAGGCTCCTGCGTGATCGAGAGAGGTTGGCGCATTCCCGTCCTCGAATGAGGGGTCCCTTCTCCCTGGGACGTTGGGCCGCCCGATTCTGTGTGCCTTTCATCCCCAAAACAAGTCGTTGCCTCATCAAAGCCCAACTTTTGGCCCCACTCTCTACAAATTCATTGTAATGGGCTAGGTCCGAAAACCGTGACCCTACAAGGATGCATAGCGCAAAATTGGAAATCTAATTTGGAAATCTAATTTGATTTTCTCTAAACTTTACCTATTATTATATATATAGATTATTGTGGGGCCAAGGATTTGGGTGCCCCGGCCCATTTTAATATCAAGCCCAAAGGCCCAGGCCGAGGAGGAAAATGTCCGAGGATGACTAAGGAAGGCCCAAAGCTACTGGGAGGCATCGCCGAGGACCGTCCTGTCCTCGACGAACTGCTGTCATGGAAAGGAAAGAGCAGTACACCATCCAAAGCAGTCCTCCCAGTTGTCGTAAACGAAAGGACTAGCGTAGGGGGACAGCTATGGGGGCATGGTGGGAGAACGATTATAGAAGAGTCTATCACCTCCGCATTAAATGCCCGCAGCTAGCAGTCTGGCCGCATTAATGAAGGAATGACCCCTGAACAGTGTCACCTTGTTTGCTACAACTCACAGCAAGTTGAGGAAAGCGCCGGTTGGGATAGGTACTCAAGTAGTGACCTGCATGATCAACAGATGGACGGTCAAGATGAATGGAGCAAAAGATATATAACAACAGAGATCTCACAAGAGAGGGGGACGATCGTAGTTCTTAGGACACCTGAAAGCTCTGGCCATGAAGCATCGGAGAACTGAGAAGAAGAAGAATTCATCCTCGGACTAAGCCCGAGGATAGAATTTTACCCCTCCTCCATGCCTTTGATGATCCAGCTCCCTAACGATCCCGCCAGACCCTTGACAAAGTCCTCACTAAGGCCCAGTTCTTGAGCCCGTTTCTTTACCAAATTCATTGTATTGGGCCTGTTGGGTTTGGGTTCACTCACATCTACAATGAAGGACCCCTCAAATCAAGACCCTACAATTGGCACCGTCTGTGGGGAGAACTCGTGTGCTAGTGAAAACGATAATCGAATATGGCGGGATTGGACCCCCACAGAGTAGGTCCTCATCAGCCTGAGCCAATTGGATCCCAGCAGTAGGGTAATTTTCCAAACCCTAAGCATGGCCGGAATGATGAAAACGGAAGGTTTCGGGAAATGAGCGTATACACGACGCAAACCAGCAGAAGTCATACCCGTGTGGGTAGTCACATGTCCCAAAGACAGGATGACGAACGAGCCATGCAGCGAGAGATAAATGACTTGAAGAGAAGGCTACGCTTTGCACAACGAAGACAATCCCCCTCCCCCCCCCCCCCCCCCCCCGGCACAGACACACCTCTCGATGACAAAAATGATGATGACTACAGGCAAAGGTCCAGGACCCCCCCAAGCAAGACTTTCTCCCATGAGGAGGAGCGTCACCAAAGGCACAAGCGTAGAAGCCCATCTCTAAGGGGCTTGGGGCACGACGCCATGAGCAGAGCCCTAGACCAGCTCTCTAGATCACCATTCACATGTCGTATTGAAGGAGCCGCGCTCCCCCGACGATTCTAGCAGCCAACCTTCACCATTTACAATGGCAATACAGACCTCGTGGAGCATTTTGGGACCAGCGGGGATGAGGTAGTTCAACAGTTTGAAAGCGAACTCCGTAGATTCATATAGGTAGCTAACCCAAGCCTTTGGTTCACGCTTCGTCACGAATAGCAGAGCCCCTCAGCCCTTGAGCGCATTGCTGTCATTATCCATGCGCGACGGAGAGACCCTAAAAAATTACTCGGGTAGGTATTGGGAAATGTATAATGAAATGGATGGCAACTTCGACGACGTCGCCATCAATACCTTCAAGAGCAGCCTCCCCGCCGAGCATGGCTTAAGGAAATCCCTGACAGGCAAACCCGTCACTAGTGTGCGCTAGCTAATGGATCGGATCGATAAGTATAAGCGAGTAGAGGAAGACCAGATGTAGGGCAGAGGAAAGGAGAAGGTTATTCTTCAGGAGAGGAGGGATTTCAGGTCGGACCAATACACCAACAATCGTCCGAGGAGAGACTTCGCGGGGCAATCGAAGATGACCAACGCACGGAACGTCGGGGCTGTATTCCGAGAACTAGTGCATCAGGTGCTAAAGAAAATCAAGGACGAACCATACTTCAAAACCATACTTCAGATGGCCGAACAAAATGGCGGGAGAGTTCGCAAAGCGAAACCAGAACCTGTATTGCCAATACCACCAGGACCATGGACATACCATGGAGAATTGCAGGAACCTATGGAATTATCTAGACCAGTTGGTCTGAGAAGGAAAGTTGAAACACCTCTTGCATCATTCAAGCGGTCATCAGAACTAGGCTTCTTAGGAGCCCTGGAGGGATGCTACCCTAAGGCCACCTGTAGGGACGATCAATACAATCCTAGCCGCGCCAAGAAGGACGGGAGGCTACCCCTTACGAGTACTGTCTGTCACTCAGCTGCCTGTCGAAGAATCCCAACCAGGACCAAAGAGGGCCAAAAGGAATTCTTACCCAGTTTTAAGTTTTTCAAAGGAGGACAAGGTTGGAACTACCCAACCCCATGACGATGCACTATTGATCTCCCTCAGAATCAGGGGCTATGATGTGAAAAGGGTGATGGTAGACGGCGGTAGCGCAGCTGAGATTATGTACCCCAACCTCTTCAAGGGTTTGAAATTAAAACCGGAGGATTTGCTGCCATACAACTCCCCCTTAGTGAGCTTCGATGGAAAGCTCGTCACTCCAAAGGGCATGATCATGTTGCCCATCCAGACTGGCTCGGAGATCGTGGAGGTGAACTTTATTGTAGTCGACACTTACTCTCCGTACACAGCCATCGTTGGCAGGCCCTGGCTGCACACCCTGGGAGCCATTGCCTCCTCCTTGCATCAGAAGGTAAAGTTCCCATCAGGAGATTGGGTCCTCGAGATCCGAGACTGCCAACCCACGACAAGGTAGTGCATGGTGGCGGCCATCTCACATCGGCCTGAGGCAGAGTCCTCGACCCCCGAGGCAAAAGACTTATAACATTCAAAAGCTCCGACGCCACCACTTGAAATAACAGCCGAGGAGGCAAAATGCAAAGATCTAGAAAGAGTGGTCATCAGGCGACGCGGAGAAGTTCTTCCAAGTAGGGGCTAAGTTGCCTCCTCAAGAGAAGGAAGAGCTGGTCGAGTTTCTCAAAAGGAATATCGACATGTTTGCATGGGACGCCTGTGACGCTCCAGGGATCGACCTAGACTTAATTTGCCACCACCTTAACGTCAACCCCTCCATTACCCCCAAGAAAAATCTCTAAGTACTAGACAGAACCAAGGTCTTGCATGGTTTTCGGACTCAAACCTATGGGAAAACTAGCTACTCCCAAGTAAAATCTCTAAGTACTAGACAGAACCAAGGTCTTGCATGGTCCTCGGACTCAAACCTATGGGGAAACTAGTTACTTCCAAAAAAAATCTCTAAGTACTAGACAGAACCAAGGTCTTGCATGGTCCTCGAACTCAAACCTATAAGGAAACTAGTTACTTCAAAAAAAATCTTTAAGTACTAGACAAAACCAGTGTCTTACATGGTCCTCGGACTCAAATCTATGGGGAAACTAGTTACTTCCAAAAAAAATCTCTAAGTACTAGACAAAACCAAGGTCTTGCATGGTCCTCGGACTTAAACCTATGGGAAAACTAGTTACTCCCACCAATAGTTTGCACAAATCGCGAGAACAGCCTAAACGCACACCCCGCGGCTCTGAATTTTAGGGCTCCAAGACTTTAAGGCAAGCATGGTGCATACATACATTATCGTTTTCAGGTGCATAACCCATACTAATAGTGATAACAGGTAATAAAAACAAGTGAAACGAAAAGAAGAGGAAAGTTTTTATTCATTCAAGGAAAGCCCCATTACAGCATAACACTTTGTTTTCAAAAAAAAAAAAAAAAACCCTAGGACTACTCCTTGGACTTGTCCTTGACCCCTTCTTGGGAAGGCTGAGCGGGAGAGATCTCGGGATCTTTGGAGCCCTCACCGAGGGGAACCAACTGAAGGGGCTCAACAATGATGACCGGCCCCTCAATGTAAGAAATCGGATCATCACCTACGGACCCGGCAGTCTCCTTGGGCGTATCAAGATTCTGACCCTCGTCTGTCCCCACCTCCCCAGAATGACCACTTTCCTTGGCGGGCACCTTGGGGGAAGTTATTTCTAGGGCAACGCCGGGGCTGGCGACCTCAACCTCTTCTGGAGCATCCCGGACCTCGGAGCTGGGGGCAGCATCTTCCCTGATGGCAGGGGGATAGAACACACACTCTGCCTTCCACAGGTTGGATGAGGCATCAACCCCAGCTTGTTTCAGGGCCTCGTTCCAAACCTGGGAGCAATAAAGCTTGCATACCCCAGGAACCTGAGCCTTCAGGGCAGCCTCAGTCTCTGCCACCCCCGAGTCATAGGCCTTCTCCTCGGCCTTCTCCTTGGAGCACTCAGCCTCTATCCTGGCAAACTCTGCCTCCTTCTTAGCCCTCACGGCCTCGTCCCTAGCCCACATGGCAACATTCTTGGCCCCCTCTGCCTCAGCCAGCTTCTTCTTCAGATCGACAATCTGCTCCTTGGCAATCTGCAGCTGCTCCTTAGCCTCTAGTAGGCGCCTTGTCTGATCCTTAGCCTGCTTTTGGGCGCTGGCCAGGCCCGCTTCAGCGCTATCCTTGGCCCTAGTTACCTCCTTCAAGTCCTCCCTTGCTTTCAGGAGGTCGGTTTCGGAGTTCTTAAGGGTCTGCGTGGCGTCCAAACGCTTTTCATGCTCAAGGTCCAGGGTCCTGCCCTAGTTATTGGCCATCTCCTTCATTCTATAGGTAGCTTGAACGGCCTGCCATTAGAAGAAAGCAAGGTATAAACAGGGAACCAGGAACTAAGACCAGAAAAGCTGCGAGTGCCAAAGGTCTTACCATGCCGAGGTACCTCTTCATGTTGAGGAAGAGCTCCTGTCTTCTCAGGTTTTTCAGATCCTCCATATCGACAGGGAGTAGCAGGGACCTCTCCAATGCGTTGGCCACATAGGTGCCCTCACCTTTATTGAAGTCCCTAGGGGAAGTATTGTCCATCAGAGGCTCTCCATGGAGCATTGGAGCAAGGAGCCAGGCCTGGGGCTCGGGCTGAACGTCTACTTCCTTCTCCTGGCCTTGAGGCATAACCCTTAATTGCTTCGAAGCTCGCCGGCCCTCGTCCTCATGAGAAGTATGGGATCTTTCCCCGTCCATGGGTTCTTTCCCCTTGGCAGACCTCTTCCTCTTGGGGTTAGCAGGTTCGATGGTGGGGGGAAGTTTGGCAGGTGGCGGTAGGGCGGACGATGACCTGGTCTGGGGGTGTTCGGGCTTGGAGGGGGGAGGGGGAAGCTTTGGCTGTGATTTCCCCGGCGCATCTTTCCCCAGCTGGCCCTCGAGTAGATCATGAAGGCTCGTGGACGGTTTCCTCTTGAAACCCATGTCGGCTTGCGAGGAAGTCCCTTGGAGATCCGCCTCGAACAAATTAGGATCGCCTATGTCACCAAAAGGATCCTTGGATGGATCCAATTGTTCGAATGTGCCAAATTCGTCATCGGACTGGTCCAGTTCGATGACCTGCTCTTTGCCTTCGTCCTTTCCTTCCTCGGTTTCCGCGGCTTGTTGAGCGGAAGACCCTCCGAGGAAGGAAAAACCGTGCTCCGCAACAGTTATCTTTTGGAGCCAGGGGTTTTTGGCCTTGATTACATACTTCGGCGCCCCGAAGGATCTCTAAATGGGATCGTATCCGAGGATCTTGTGGGCAGCTCTGACCTGGTGGTCGCTTTCGTTCACAAAAGCCTCTGCGCGAAGAATGGTCTCTAAGTCCGCCCGATTGACCAGGTGAAGGTGGCGCTCGAAGGTGTGGGGATCTGCAAAAAGAGAAAATGTACCCCCGTTAGCAACCACAAAAACGCCAATTATGGCAACATCAAAGAAATGACCCTCCCCTACTCAAAATACCCCACCTGGCGTCCCTTCCTTAACCGGGCAGGGTAGGCCGTCGTGCCACACCCCTGACACGATAAGGAAGTCTTTGTTTAGACCCTTGCTGGACTCTGGGAGACACTAAATAAGGCAGACCCTTTCATCCCTCGCCTTCATGTAATAGGTTTTGCTCGTGAGGTACTGGAGATTGTAACACCAGTTTATGTCATGGTTGGTCAACCTCAACCCCATTTGTTCGTTTAAGGCATCCACGCTGCCCAGGATCCTAAACATATTAACGGCGCACTAGATGGGCGCTAGTCGAAAATGTCTAAGATAATCCTTCACCACTGGGCGCATAGGGAGCCTCGTACCCCCTTCTAAGAAGGCAATTATAGGAATCCTACCTCACCCTTTCGCCTCATAATGTGCCAGTCACCCTCCTTACAGTACGTCAGGCCCACATTGTTGGGTATCTTATAATCGGCGACGAATTTCTCCATCGCCTCCTCCGACTCAACTAACTTCTTAAATCTACCCATCCTCGGGACCAACTAAAAATCCAAAGGAAGACGAAGGAAAGAAAAGGACAGGATAGGCGGGGACTTAGAAGGGAGGAAGTATTAGTTAAAGAGAAGAGAAAACTTACAGAAGTGAGGAAAAGCTCCTCAGGCAGGCTTTTTATGCTGAAAGATGGCGTAAGTTCGACTGGACACTTGACCAAATTCAAGGTATGTACGCAAGAGCTCTTGGATGCAAAAGTAAAATGACAGGCCCGTTCGAATAGGTATCTATACTCCCAATTAAGGTAACCGCCCGGTTTTTTGCGCCCATAAAGGCTGGAGGAATCCCTGCCGTTAGATTGCCATCACACAGTCCAACGTGGGGAGCACAAAGTCGCCCGAATTTAATGGAGACACGCTCAGGATACCGAAGCGCCAGAAACGTGTCGTAAGCAAACAAAAAAGCCTTAAACACCAGCAGATGACAAGACTTAACAAGCCAGTGAGGTAGCCCGAAGACATCAAAACCCTCATCCCCGTCCGAGGGTTCGGACAGCAGGATTTTGAGGGGCTATTGTAGGGCCAAAGGATCTAGGTGCCCCGGCCCATTTTAATATCAAGCCCAAAGGCCTAGGCCGAGGAGGAAAATGTCCGAGGATGACTAAGGAAGGCCCAAAGCTGCTGGGAGGCATCGCCAAGGACCGTCCTGTCCTCGGCGAACCAGTGTCATGGAAAGGAAAGAGCAGCACACCATCCAAAGCAGCCTTCCCAGTTGTCGCAAACGAAAGGACTAGCATAGGGGGACAATTATGGGGACATGGTGGGAGAACGATTATAGAAAAGTCTGTCACCTCCGCATTAAATGCCCGCAGCTAGCAGTCTGGCCACATTAATGAAGGAATGACCCCTGAACAGTGTCACCTTGTCTGCTGCAACTCACAGCAAGTTGAGGAAAGCGCCGGATGGGACAGGTACTCAAGTAGCGACCTGCATGATCAACAGATGGACGGTCAAGATGAAAGGAGCAGAAAGATATATAACAACAGAGATCTCACAAGAGAGGGGGACGATCGCAGTTCTTAGGACACCTGAAAGCTTTGGCCGTGAAGCATCGGAGAACTGAGAAGAAGAAGAATTCATCCTCGGACTAAGCCCGAGGATAGACTTTTACCCCTCCTCCACGCCTTTGATGATCCAACTCCCTAACGATCCCGCCAGACCCTTGACGCCCTTGACGAAGTCCTCACTAAGACCCAGTTCTTAAGCCAACTTCTTTACCAAATTCATTGTATTGGGCCTGTTGAGTTTGGGTTCGCTCACATTTACAGTAAAAGACCCCTCAAATCAAGACCCTACAATTATTATTATTATTATTATTGTTATTATATATTTGGAATTAAATTAGAGTCTAATTTTACGCGATGTGTCCCATCTAATCTAAATTTTTAAATTTTTGTACCAAGTGAGTTAATTCAATGTAAAAATTGGATTTTAATTAGAGTTTAATTTTTTTACCATGTGTCCTATCTAATCTATGTTTTTAATTTTTGTGTCAAATGAGTTAATATAATGTAAAAAACAAGAAGTCTAATATAAGTAAACCTTAAAAAATATAATTTTTGAATGATTTTATATTTATGAGCCTTTTGTTTTATAACTAAAAACAATTCAAATTTATAAGTCATATATATATATATATATATATATATATATATATTAATAACCCAAACTAAGAGAAAAATCCAATTAAATTTTAAACTGGAGTCTAATTTTGTGCCACGTGTCTCATCTAATTTTTAAATTTATGTTTTAAGTGAATTATTAGGTACAAAAATTTGAAGAGTCTAAATTCAATTAAATTCTAAATTGAATTTTAATTATTCAATTTTGCGCATGTGTTCTATCTAATTTTTTAATTTTATGGTAAGTAAATTATTGAATGCAAAAACTGAAGAGTCTACATCTAATTATATATATATATATGTAATTATGATTATTTTTAAATGTATTTGTACATATGCACGAGATTACACATAAGTTAGTACATAAAGATATTGTAGTAAAAATCGACCTCTTCTTTTAAAATTTGGTCAAATTGTTAATGGAAATGTGACGTGACAATGCATAATTAATGTACAAAGACTACCTCTTGAAATTTTATGCTGTGCAGTAAGATTGCGTCAAGTCTTTTTTTGGGCCAACTTTCCTTTAGCAAATTGACGGATTTTTAACCCCTTTTTTTTTTGGTGGCTATAGTATTATGTTATTTGAATCCAGTTTTCCTAGCGAATAAAGGAGAACATGTTACACCACTGAGTTAAGCCTCTTTGATCACCGATCAAAATTAATTTAATTCACTTATATATATGCTTTCTCCTCCTCCTAGTCCCATTTTGGGGCGTTAGAAAGAAAATAATTTTTTTTAAATAATAATAAATAAATAAAATAAAATCTTAACAGAAGGCTGAGGGGGAAAAATTCCAATAGAAGGCTGAGGCTGAGAGGTAATTAAGAAACGAATTTATTTATTTATTTTTTTTATAATTTTAAAAAGCCAACAATAACCCATCGACCTAAGGCTTGAGCCACATGGGCCACATTATCAACTTCCCTTTACTCCAAGTTGTATACAATTCAAGTAGATAAAGACTCCCTTCCCCCCACATAAATACATATATAATTTATCTAGTTAAAGCTACTTAATTTTTGCAGAATAAAAGATTGAATTACATCGAACCTGGCCTTAGCCAACAATTAATAGCCTATAAAAAATAATAAAAAATAAAAAAAGGTCACCTAATTGTCCAAAGTGTATATGCCTGTAGGTGAAGCAAGGGAATCAATATGACTATCCTAGGTGTGTGCTTATATATATATATATATATATATATATATATATATATATATATATTTTATTTTTTTATGAACACTATCCTAGGTATATATGATCTCACTAGCGTAGGTAGAAAATTAAGAAAATTTCGATGAATATATGGACTTGGCCAGGCTCCTAGTAGCTTTACTTCTTCCATAGTTAGACTTTCTTAATTTTTGATTTCATCTTCATCTAAAAGTAAGAAAATCTATCTATGGAAGAGGTAAAGCTACTAGGAGCCTGGCCAAGTCCATATGTTCATCGAGTTATATGGGCACTGAAACTCAAGGGTATCAAATATGAATATGTAGAACAGGATGTAATATTCAACAAGAGTGAAATGCTTTTGAAGTACAACCCAGTCTATAAGAAGGTTTCTGTGCTTGTTCATGGTGGGAAACCCATCGGAGAATCCATTGTCATTCTCGAGTACATTGATGAGACTTGGCCGCGGAACCCCTTGCTTCCAGATGATCCTCGCGAGAGAGCTGTGGCTCGGTTCTGGACAAAGTTTGGAGAGGATAAGGTAATTGTGCGTCATTAATTCATTATCATGTTTATTCTTGCATGGCATAAAATCAAACCTACAACCTTTTTCTTTTTCTTTTTTGATATAATTCCACAAACGACTTTGTTCTCTTTAATTGTTATTTTTTTTATGAGTCTACTTTATTTCTTTAACTATTCTTTTATACATGTGAAAGTTTAAAAGTATCTGCTTGATTTGTAAATGTCATTTAACTATAGATGAAAAAATATGAGGAGAATAGAAAAAGGTGATTGTCGTTTCTTTTTCTTTTTAGTATATTTATTTTTTATTTCTTTATATAGACATGATATGATAGGATTTAAATTTATAGCATCAATTCTATAATAATTTTTAGACATTGATTTTTAGAATAAATAGGCAGGATTCAAACCAAAATCCCTTCTTAAAAGAAAAAATATTTTACTAGTTGAATTAACCGGAATCCATGTTAGATTTAATTAACCGGAATCCATATAAACTGAAAAAAACAAAGTTTGAACATTTTTTCTAGACTTAGATAATAAGATGGAGATGTTACCCGCTCTAACTGGATACTTTTTGAGTGATTTAGAAGAACAACTTGTTTGGCTTCTGTATAACTGGTGGACAAGAACAAGTGAAAGCAACAGAAGAAGTGAAAGAACTTCTGGGAATCCTAGAAGAGCATGGTCTTGGAGAGAAGAAGTTTTTTGGTGGCAGTGACATAGGACTGGCTGACTTAGCCTTTGGACGGATAGTTTGCTTGCTGGAAATCCTTCAAGAAGCAGCTGGGGTCAAAGTGTTGGAAGCTGATAGCTTCCCTCGCTTACAGGCATGATCAAAAACTTCAATGAAATTCCAGCCATTAAAGAGAGCCTATGCGATCGCAATGAGCTAAAGACATGGCAGTGTGACTGGTAATTTACTAGATGTATAATGCTACAAGTACAGGCTTACCAATGTTTTTCTTCTCAATGATAGTCTTTTGTTTTAATATATACATCTTATGCGAAACGATGAGTAGATATTGAAACTTAACTGGTAAAATGAGAAAGTATAATTGTTCGGTATTTTAAAATGTATACGTAACATAAATTTATATAGTCACGTGGCGTAATAAGGAGTGATCAACAAAAAGTCAAACGTTTTTATATTATATACAGATATATAGATTTCAATATAACACAACACATTCATGTCATCCAGTGGCAGCGTTACATGTTGGTCAGGGGGTTCAAATGAACCCCCTGACTTGGCAATATATATATATATATATAATTTTTTTTTATAAAAAATGTTTTGACTCTCCTAAAATAAATATTTGAACACCCTCACCCTAAATTTTGTTTAAATCCAACTAAAATAAACATGAATATAATTATTTTAATGCTACTTTCACATTATTTTCACAATAATTTCATAATAGAGATTAAGTGACAAGTTGTGATTAGTTTTTATTTTGACCCACAACTTACATCACTTTTTTACCTTTATTTTTTTGCTAATATATCACTTTTTTTTACCTACCTTTAACAACTTGTTAGCTATATTTTGTTGTGAAAATTTTGTGTAAGTATTGTGTCAATAGCGCTACTCTTAAAATATTTAATTTTATAATAACAAAATTTTTTCAAATTTTTTCTCATTCGTTAAAAAAAAAATAAATAAATAAAACTTCTAGTGGGGACTTTGGCTTACTATTTCATTGATTAGCAAAATAAAGTTATTTTTCTCCACACTCTTCTTCTTTGTTAGCAAAAAATTACATTATCGTTCCAACCAACATATTTATATTTATATATTTGATTATTTCCTCACTCTCTTTCTCTCGTCTATACATGTTTTCTTAGCTTTTATTTTTGTTTAATCAAGTAGTTTTCTTAGCTTTTATATCTATTTTCTCCAATTCCAAGAAGGTGACCACGTGTGTGGTTAAAAAGTCATACACTTTAAAAGCAAAAGTTTATATATATATATATATATATATATATAAACTTTTGCTTTTAAAGTGTATGACTTTTTATATATATATATTAGTTTCACATTTACTCCTAATCCTACTCCTAGATTTGTTATTATTCTTCTTTATCATATATTTTTATTTAATTAATAATACATATAAATATAAAAAGTTATTATGCATTCAATGAATATTGTCTTACTAATCTTTTAACTATTAATAAAATTTTTAGACTATTATACGATATGTATTGTATACTAAATTGTATTCATTTTAGATTATTTTATATAATATGGAAGTTGTATATATATATATATATATATAAATCATTTTATTTTTTAATTGCCCCATGACAAATTCCTAACTTCACCACTATTGACCCTCTTAGAAAAAAATTCTGGAGCTGCCATTGATGTTATCTATTTTTTTTTTCTTTCTCAAAAAAAAAAATGTCATCTAATTTTCAATCAAAATTCTAGATCTTTAATTGAGGGAGGAAGATGTTAGTACTCTAAATAAATCGGAATATTCATGTCATGTAAGGTTTTTTATTTATATTTTTTTGAGTGGTAAAACTTTCGAGTAGTGGCATTCCTGAGGTCATTTCTGTAACGTAATGCGCTAGGAGACCTAGAGCCTATATTGGAAATGACCAAGGGTGAGATGTGTTTCTAGAATCTAGACTAGTTGAATTTTATGAAGGCATAATGAAGAAAATGCGAAATCTGATAAGAATAGCATTCACAAGGTATATAAAGAAATCATTCAGTATTATTGTTGTTATTTTTGGTATGGCTTGATTCTTGGATCTTTTCACTATTTAACAAAAAAACTGACTTACAAATAGTAATTTTTGAGAAGACCTACATATTTCTTGTATTTCTAAGAAAGATGAAAGAGAAGAAGTTACCAAATGAAGAAATTGTTCAGTATTATTGTTGCTAATGTTGATGTGGCTCAATTCATGGACTTTTTCACTATTTAACCAAAAAGTAAAAAAAAAAAAAAAAAAAAAAAAGACTTACAAATAGTAATTTTAGAGAAAGCCCACAAGTTTTTTTTTTTTTTTTTTTTTTAAAGAAAAAGAAAGATGAAAGAGAAAGAAGTTGAGAAGAAGTTATCAAATGAATATGACCCACTATTTATACCCAAAGGATTATGACCTTTCAACAAACACATTTTTATTTAATAGGCACATTTTCAATCAATATGTACATTTTCATTCAATAGGCATATTTTCGGTCTATAGACACATTTTCATTCAATAAATACATTTTCGGTCAATAGACATCTTATCATTCAATAGTTACATTTTCAGTCAATAGACAGATTTTTGTTCAATAGATGCATTTTCGGTCAATAGACATGTTTTCATTGAATAAGCACATTTTCGGCCAATAAGCACATTTTCGTTCAATAGCACCTTTTGATATATCTAATTTAAATAGTTACGATCGATTAATAGGTACCTTTTGGTATATATATTACAACTTATCTTGTATATATTTATATAAACAACACAAATTAAACTAGATACAAAACATTATGTCTCTTATTCCTTCCCACAAGCGACTAATAAATAAAACAACATTATTTTTTTTCCTAAAACTCATCTAGTAGCTATTCATGTGCATTGCACGAGTTATCGACTAGTATATCTAAAAACTGAAACTCACATTTGTTGTTGCTATGTTTCTATTGAGCCACATCATCCACTTTCTTCCAATTCTTTCTCTCTTTCTCTTTTTAATTCTTTCTCTTCTTATTAATTTTATTAACTTATTGTTACATTTTTTCGAACACTTCTCCCTCCCTTTTTCATTTTCATCTCCCCACTACTAATTACCTTACTTGCACTTTTTCTCTATCTTTTTATCTTCCTTTATTTTTTGCACTTCTTATTTTTATCCTGTTACTTTAAATTTTCAATTCTCTCTCTTATTTTATGCATAGTTTTCCCACACACAAAAAGCTATGTCTCTCTCTTTCTCTCAATTTTTTTTTTTTTTTCATTTTATGGTGGTTTTTTAACTTTTCACGCATCTCTACTTTATGTCAATGAATTTTTGTATTCTTTAAAACTCTAATTTAGGTTGATGTGACTTTGTTTTGTATTTTTTAGTTGTTATCTTTTTCTTTTCTTTGATTTCATAGATGTCAACATATTGCATGATAAAGATAGAATATAAGAATATAATATTATTCTATTATATAGCATGACTTGATAATTTGGTATTTATTACTATATAGTTTATTTTTACTGTTTTTATACTCATCTTATTTTTTATAAATTGTTTATTCTCTCTCTCTCTCTCTCTCTCTCGATTTTTAATTTTTTCTTGCAATTCCACTTTAGGTTGATGAATCATTGAGCTTTTTTAAAATCTATTTTGGGTCAATACGTTTTAATGTTGTATTTTTTTAGTTTTCCATCACAAGTAGTCTCTATCCCTCTTATATTTTTAGTTTAATTTTTATTTGAGTTAACACTTAGTTATTTTAGAAGTGAGAATTTGAATTTATATAAAATAAATTTAAAAAATATTGTCTATATACATTTGAATGTGTCTATCAATTATTTGAGTAATATTAAGTGCAATTTTGTTATGATTTTTTATTATCATAATAATCTCCTTTAAGAAAATAAGGAATTTGAAAAGTTTAAAAAGTTTAATTGCACTATATATATATATATATATATATATATATATATATATATTTATAGAAAAACATAGCGATTATAACATAATAATTTTGAAAAATATGGACCATCCATAAAGGAATAATATCAATCAAACACACCCAAAATATTAATAGAATAATATTTTGGTAGAGATAGAAAGATGAAATAATTTTAAAATTATTTAACTTTTTGGGAGAATAAAATAATCTTCAACAAATTTTAAATAACAAATTATGCATTATACCCCAATTACAAAATAATTATCTATTCCCACACATCGCATGGTTCTACGAATAATTAAATTAATTGATAAGTTTTGTCCTAGTCATCCATTTAAGGCAATGTCGAGGATTTCAGGAATCCTTGCATGGATGAAACATTGGGCGTCATATTATATGTGATTGTGATTAATTAGTACAATTACTACAAATTTTACTCTTTACAAAATTATTATAAATTTTACTACAAAAACTTTACAAATTTATAATCATCAATCACAAAAAAGTAATTCAAACATTTATTTATTATATTATTGATATATATTAATCAATAATATAAAATTTTTAGTCGTTTCTTTAAAAATTATTTCTAACTTGAGGATCAAATTCATCAACTTCAACTGAAATTTAATAGATTTGGAAATGCCTCATTCAAATTCAAGGGGACTTTTTTGACAAACACAATAGCAATAACTTAACCCCCCAAAAGAAGGTGGAATCAATAACTAAAGAATTGATGGAACTTACAAGCATCAAAGGAAATGGTTGCATTAAATTGAAGAACACAATACAAAGTCAATAAAAATATTGTATTTTGTGTCTTTTTTCATGAGAAGCAGCTCCTATCATGGGCAAAAATAGAAGTTAGTTTCAGCTAATAACTACCCCCATGAAGTAAGGAAGTAGTTACTTATATTTTCCTCTTGAGTGACAAGTGTCTTCAAGTCATATATGCAATTGACAAGTGACATAACTCGTGGCATAATTTGTCAAAACACATATGGTGTGGCTACCAAGCTAACCCATGACATGGTTGACAACTTACTTATGTCATCATCTTTAGAATTACAAGTGCCAATTATATGCTCCCATCAATATTATTATTGATATATTTTTTTTAATGATATAAATAGCAGTGTATATTTTTAAACCCCTGTTAAAATACCAATTAAACAATTTTAAGGCCAAGTTGTTATTGCAACAATCACTAATATCAAGCAAGATAAGCACAATGGAATAGAATAATACATTAAAATACGGTGACCTAGAGAAAACCAATGGAATATAAATTCCACAGCAACAACCCTGCAGGGATTTAACCTATCAATCTCAAGGTAAAACAAATCCACTAATTGATTAGAAATTTTACAATACTGAATAACCCTATTTCTAGTAAAACTTACTAACATTACCTAAAGCAACTCCAAGCCCACAAAGTTCCTCAATTAGCAAATTTTTTTGAATGTGAATCTCCAGTCCACGACTTCAAGTGCCCACTTGAACATTTTGATTCCCGTAACTATGTAAACTTGATGCAGCAACAACTTCAACAACATAGATCTTCAATTTCTTCAAAGAATATTAACAATAGAAGCTTTAAGAGAGCTTGGGTACAAACCACTAGATACAAAATAGGTGGCACTTCTCTTTCTTTAATCTACTCCCATGGAGTCTCATTTCTTTTCTTTTCTTTTTTCTTTTTTGGATAAAATGGAGTCTCATTTATAACTTGGCATTAGTGTAACCACATAAGTATTGTTGTTGATCTTTTTAGTAATCTAAAATGTCCCATACTTCTTGTCCTTCAATTTGTTGTAGGTACCAACAGGAAATCTCTCCTTTCTAAGATATACCAGCACTAAATCCCCAACATTGAAGATCTTCTCACGCCTCTTCTTATCAACAGCTTTCTTGTACTTGGCATTTGTAGCTTCAAGTTTCTGCCTTACCTCCTCTTGCATGGCCTGAATACGGTCAGCCATGTTCTCTATTGCTTGACTCACTCCTAGAAGCTCAGGTAAAGGTACCAAGTCAAAGCATGTTTTGGGGACACGCAGTAGACAATGGCAAATGGAGACGTACCAGTGTGTCTACTGACTGAGTTGTTGTAAGCAAACTCTACCTAGGACAATGCAAAATCCCTCTGCTTGGGCTTCTCACCTGAGATACACCAGATTAGATTCCCTAAAGTGCAATTAACCACTTCTTTCTAGCCATCAATTTGAGGATGATTGGTGCTGCTATAATTCTAGGAAGTGTGAAAACGCTTCCCCAAAGTCTGCCAAAAGTAACTAATGAACTTGGTATCCCAGTCAAAGGTGATGGACTTTGGCACTCCATGCAAACACATAACTTCTTTGAAGAACAAATTAGCTACTCAAGTAGCATCTGAAGTCTTCTTGCATGCTATGAAATGGGACATGTTCGAGTACCTGTCAACCACAAAAAATAGAATCCATACCTCGTTGGGTTCAAGGAAGACCTAGTATAAAGTCCACAGACCGACCTTCCTATGGTGCTTGTGCAACTGGCAAAGGCATGTATAAACCAGTATTCTGAGATTGACCCTTGGTAGTTTGGCAAATTGGACACTTCCTCACATGATTGCCAATGTCCCTCTTGAGTTGTGGCCAATAATACCTCTCCTCCGCCAGTGCTATAGTCTTATCTTTGCCCATTTGTCCACCCAAACCTCCACCATGTAGCTCCTTAATAATCTGCTCTCTCAATGAACTTTTAGGGATGCATAATTGATTACCCTGAAAGAGGAAACCATCCTAGATGTACATACTATTAACAGGAGTTTGTTGACACTTACCCCAAATATCACCAAAATCCTCATCATTCTTGTACAGCTCCTTGAGGCAATCAAACCCTACAACCTCAATACGTAGGATGGTCAACAAAATGCTCGATGAAAAGCACATCAGCCACCTTATTTGTGACGCAAGACTTGTGCCTTAATGTGAAATGGAAGCGCTATATGAGGGTGATGCAACAAATCACAGGGGCGCATGGTACCCTTTTGACTTATGAATGATAAAATATACAAATTCAAACTCACAGTTAACTCAATCTTTGCCCAATTCCAAAGGACTCTCCTCTTTCTGTCTCTGCACAAACGATATGATTTTTGCACTAAAGTTTGATCTTAGGCTCTTAGCAAACTTATGAAAAATTAAGCTAGAATTTAATCAAAATAGTTCTATCCCATATGGGTTTTAGTCCATTGCGGATACAAGCTAGTCATATAACGTGAATGCACATCCTCCGTCTAATTGTTTTTGTCCCAATTCATGTACCACAAGTGAAGTTATGACATGCGTCTCCTTTTTTTTTTTTTTATTACTTTTTAATTCTAAACACTGCTAGCTAACATCTCTCTTATTGACTAATTGAACTTTACTCTTTTTTTTTTTTATAGAAAACTTGTAACTTTATTAAGAAGAAGATAAATTCAGTACATCATGAGTAATAGCCGACTCAATTAGCGATGGATTTACCTCTATCCATGTTACATAATTATCATAATATCTATTTCTTTGGCAAACTTTGCTAGAAGATGTGCAGGTTTATTGCCTTGATACTTCACATGAGATACTTGAACTAGTCTAAAATCTTGAAGTTTGTATGCAATACCAACCAGAATATTTGAGACAACCATAGAAGGAGTACATAATCTCAGTAGAGTCTCAGCTACAATCTTGGAATCACTTTCAACTACCACTTCCCTTATACTGGTATCCCACGCAAATGACGCTCCAATTTCCATAGCTTTCACCTTAATCTCCAGTGGCCCCAAAGGTTGAAGAAGTTTCTTTCTCATTGCCACTACAACCCTTCCTTCATGATCACAAATCACCACCCCGACCCCAGACCCCTGAATATGACTAAAAACTGCACCATTCACATTTACCTTGTAATTTAGGGTTGTTGGTAATGTCCATGAATCACTTATCTCCATCCTCTGTGAAGCAATAACATGGTTTGCTCCCTGAAATTCAGCAAGCAAAGTCTAAGCTTTCTACACCACCACTGTTGTCGATTGATGAAAACTCCCATGTCAGACTGCATTCCTATTGAACCACATGCACTAAGGTACCATAAAAATCATCTCCAAAGTGTCATCTCCATGGACGAAAATCAAATACCATACCAGATCCACAAATACTTGTTAATGGATTCCTTTTATCTCAAACACAATACCAGATAAACTCCACACTTCCTGTGCTTTCCCACACTCCTAGAACGCATGGTCACTAGATTCTTCCCCTAGACCGTAAGCTTCACACCGAGCTTCATCAATGACCTATCGTGGATGCAAATTCATTTTTGTAGGGAGGATATTACGACAAACTCTCCAAGTGAAAGACTTAATTTTATTTGGCAAATTCAAGCCCCACAGTCTTCTCCAAAAAAATTTGTGTGTATCTGCATTAGGGGACCCTGTCGTACTCTCCCCCAAAAATTCAATCACTACAAGCTTGTACGCACTTCGAACTGTAAATTGTCCCTTTGGAGTATAAGCCCACACTGGCCTGTCATGTGGAAGATGACTACTTAAAGGAATGTTGAGGATTGAATGGACATCTGTTGGAATAAAAATTCGACGCACTAGCTCTTCAATGAGTACACTCACCATAGATTGAGCAGGGATGGTGATTGGCTAGGACAACACTTGTAAATAAGACAGATCATTAAGCCATTTATTAGTCCAAATACCAATTGATTTCCCATCACCCACCTGCCATTTACACCTTTTTCTGACAATATTTTGTGCCACAATAATGCTTCGCCACACAAAAGATGGTCGAGAGCCTAGTTCAGCCCCAAGAAAGTCACTATATGGAAAATACCTCGCCTTTAAAACTCTATAGACCAGAGATGATGTATTTGTTTAAAGCCTCCACCCTTATTTGGCTAAAAGTGCAAGATTAAAAGTTTTAAGATTTCAAAAGCCTAAGCCACCTTCCTCTTTTGGAGTACAAACTTTGTCTCAACTAAGCCATGGCATCTTAGTTTTTTCATCAGTTTATCCCCACCAAAATTTTTGGACCATGCTTGTCATCTCATTGCATAAAGTGTTTGATAATTTAAAGACACTCATAGTGTACGTCAGTATTGCTTGTGCAACTGCCTTAATAAGAATCTCTTTTCCAGCCTATGAAAGCAATTTTTTTTCCTTCCATCCTACTAATTTATTATCCAACTTCTCTTTCAGATTTCAAAAAGTATTGCATTTAGACTCACCCACCAAGGATGGCAATCTCAAATATGTCTCGTGTTGCTTAATAACTTCAATACCAAAGTGGAATTTTATATCATCCTAAATGTCCTGTGGTGTATTACTACTAAAAAACAAAGAAGTCTTATCCCAATTTAGTTGCTGGCCAGACACATGCTCATAAGTTTCTAGAATATTCTCCAAGCTAGTGCAATCTTCCCTCATGGCTCGGCAAAAAAAAGACTATCATCTACAAAAAAAAAAAAAAAAAAAAACAAGTGTGATATTGTTGGCCCTCTTAGGCATGCTGCTACCCCTTTTAGTAAACCATCCTCCACAAATTTCATTAAAAGAGCGGATAAACCCTCTGCACAAATAAAAATAAGTAGGTAGAGAAGGGGGCCCCCTAGGCGCAAACCCCATGTGGGGGGTAATATGGCCACGAGGTTTCCCATTAATTCTGATAGAATAGGAAACATAGTGTACACAACTCATCATAAGATTGATCCACTTCACATGGAAACCCATCTTAAGCATAATTTTCTCCAAACAACCCCATTCAACCTAATCAGAAGCCTTACTAATATCATGCTTCACTGCCATCTCTCCAACCTTCCCTGACTTCTTTTGATTGATATGATGCATTGTTTCTAAAGCAACTAGTACATTATCACTAATAAGATGTTTAGACATAAAAGTACTTTGATTCTCACTAATAATATGGGGAAATAGTCGTTTTAACCTATTAGCTAGAACCTTAGAGGCTAATTTGGAGATGACATTACTAAGGCTAATGCGCCTAAATTAGGTGATCTTTGTGGGGTTTTTAATTTTAGGAATGAGCACCACATATGTTTCATTGAAATTAGGAGGGCTATTAACACGATTCAAAAAATCCAAGACAGTTTTGGTGACACAATTACTAACTGAAGACCAATAACGTTGATAAAACAAAGGGGCATACCATTAGGTCCCGGAGCTTTTTTAGGATGTATTTGTTTCAAAGCCTTAATCACCTCAGCTACTTGGAAATCTTGAGTTAAACTAGTGTTCATGACATCGGTCACCACAGGCTTGATAGCATTTATCACTGGTGAGGCATCAAATGGACCATTGGATTTAAAGATGTTAGTAAAGTAATCCACCACAATGCTTTCAACTCTTTGATCATCCTCTTGCTAGACACCCTCTACATCGCATAAACCCAAAGTCGAGTTACGTTGGTGCCAATGTGAAGCCTTTGCATGAAAAAAACTAGTATTTTGTTCCCCATCCACTAGCCACATATTTCTAGACCATTGATTCCACATTACTGATTCTGTATCCAACCACCCATTTTAGTGCACATCGAACCTCTTCTATTTCCCCATTCACAGTGTCTCCATTCTGTAGTTCCAACCATTGTAGTCGTTTCTGTAGCTTAGGTATCTTCCTTCCAACATGGCCAAATTCCAACTTATTCCAAGAAACAAGTCTATTTTGGCAACTCTCCAAGCAATTCTCAAACTAACAACCACCTAACTTAAATAAGCCATCATGCCAAGCTTCCTGGACAGCTTCATCACACCTAGGATCTTGGAGCCACATTGCCTCAAAGCAAAATAACTTCCCCCCCCCCCCCCCCCCCCCCCTTTCGAGTTTGTTTTCTCTCCTAAGGAAAACGTAAAACAAGTAAAGAATGGTCAAAAGGAGACATGGAAATATGGTGTAGTTTAGTGCTTGGGAACTTTGCTATCCATTCATTATTTTCTAGTGCACGATCCAACCGAACCCATATCCTCCCTTCCTCCCCATTATTTTGTGACCAAGTAAATGGTGAACCACAAAACTCAAATCATGGAAAGCACACAAATTTATGACCATTCTGGATCTGTCCATTTGTCTAGCCAGCCTAGGATTCCCCCCTTTCTTCTCATTACTACTGGTTATCTCATTGAAATCTCCAATGCAAAGCCATGGATGTTGATTATGTGTTTCGAAAGATTCAAGAATTGACCAAGTTTCCTCTCTTTTGCTTGTGTCAGGTTGATCATAGAAGCTTGTTAGCCTCCAGACCTCTCCCATGTTGTCATAATCTATGCAAGCATCAATGTACCACCGTGAAAGTCTCCTAACCTCCACCTTTGATTCTAGTTTCCATAAAAGAGCCAACCCCTCATGCTGTCTATCACTTAATACTACTAACCCATGAGTATAACCTAACTCATGCTTTAAAAAATTCATCATTTCCTATGGTAATTTTGTCTCCATGAGAAAGATGACCTCGAGAGCTTCATCTTGTAGCACCCTTTTAAAGGCATGAACTGTTTAGTGGTTCCTATGCCCCTGGCAATTCCAGCTTAGGATACTCATTGGACTCGGCAGTTCTACTTAGCAACCACCGCTGATCCTAAGTGTTAGGCCATAAACTTGCCCAAAGCTTTTGTTTCTATCTCCAATTTTTGCTTCCTTTTCATAATATTTTCATTATCCACCTCCATTACCCTCTCCTTATCCACTTTTCTTTTCTTTATCAGAAATTCAACCTCTGTGTCCATTGTATAATTTTTTCTTTGAGTTGAGTCTAGTCTCTTCCACTTACCATGTTGCTGGGCCGAATTAGGTAGGGATGTATTAGAGTCTAAAACCTTAATTTCCTAGGGTCCCACACCTTCCATACCATTCAAAACATCCACATTAGCATGTTGTACTACTGTAGTTGAGACTTCCAATCAAGAATTACTCCCTTTTATCTGATCCTCTGTCCTTACTTGGAAATTAAAAAAACCCTTCATTGCATTACACTCCCTATTAGACCTGGCTGGTTGATCCACATAATCCCCATCCATTTCATTCATATTTGTGTGCCCCTCTTCTTGGTCCATATCCCCATCCAAGCCTATAGTACTATTTTGTAAAGCTTACCAATTTCCCTATCAATACTCTCTAAATGTGCATCAAACATCTCTGGATTATCAAGAATTTCTTTTGCGGAGTTTGACAGCTGACAATCAAAATTACCATGAATCTGGGTTGGTTGAACTTCACCATGTCCATTACTCTCCTCCCACTCCATACTTTCTCCAGTGATGACTTCCAAGAAGCAAGCCATCGGCCGCTACTCTTGTTGTGGCGCTATCATAGCAATTGGATACTGGGTCAACTTATTTTGCACAACATGTGACACTTGAAACCGCTTTGTGGTAGCCCGTAACCAAGCCCTATACTACTGATCCTCTTTCAAAGTTCCTTGGTTGCTTACCCACATCCTACAATCCCTTTCATCATGGTTCATAACACCACACCAGTAGCAACAATTTGGCCTACGCTCATATTTAAATGATATCCATTGTGCCTAAGAGTCCCCCATGTTCAAAAGATGTCCCCGGCACAAAGGTTGGCTAATGTCAATATTAACTTGCATAGACATGCAACACCCTCGGCAATCCCCCTTAACTGATTCCTCAACACTCTTAACCCTACCCAACGTGCTTGCAATGGCCACAACATTTGCTTTTGTCATCCGTCTGATTTGTAGGTCATGTGTCTACACCCAAAACGACGCAGTGTCAAACTTCGCATCCTCCACCGTTGCGGCTTCGTCTAGGCAAAACAAACCAATCAAACATTTATCAAAGGACCAAGGTCCTTGCATTAGAATCCATTTATGGTCATCTTCATCATCAAAAATCAACATGGCAATATTGTTTCCAAGGTCACGGACATCAAAATTTCCTCCATCCCTCCACATACTCTTCAAGGTCCTGGTAGTAGCTTCCAAATTAATTCTTCCCTTCATAAAAAACTTAGCAACAAGAACCCTGCTATTTCCGGCTTTGTTATCGAAAAGATTGACAATAGTGCTCTCCCTGGTATTGAGTGAAAGATTTGCTCATTGACCTGTGAGATCTTCCATCGCAGAGACTAGATGGTAGAGAAGCAAGACCAGCAAAGAAGTAAGACTAATAGAGTAGAAAGAAGAAAAAGAAAAAAAATCCACTATGGAGGGGAAAGAGGTGCCTATGCAAGGATAGGCAAAGGTTTTTAGCGCCTAAGGTTTCTAGAGAAAACCTAGAATGCGAAAAAAGTGGTTATGATGACAATTATTTAAAAAAGGGAAAATAGCTTATGCAATCTCGATTGTGAATTTTATTGAACTGAACTTTACTTTAATTTGCGAAAGAAGCATGAAAACTAAGAGCCTATTTGGCTTCACTTTTTCCATCACTCAATTTCCATCACTCATCACTTATCACTCATCACTCATAACTCATAACTCATCACTCATCACTCATCACTCAATTTTTCACACCCGTTTGGCATCATCACCTAATTTCCATCACTCAATATTTTTCACACTATTTGTGGGCCCATACCTGTCAGTCGGTACATTTTTTTTTTTTCAATACCCAAACTCACCGAAGCTAATATATATAAATAAAAATAAAAATAAAAAATAAAAAATAAAACCGAACAGCCAACCTAGGAAAAGAAAAAAAAAAGAAAAAAAAAAGAACAGCCAACGCCAACCCAGAAAAAAAAAATTGAACGGCCAACCCAGGAAAAGAAAAAAATAATAATAATAACAAACAGCCAACGCCAACCCAGAAAAAAAAAAAAAAAAAAAAAAAAAAAAAAAAAAAAAAAAACAGCCAACGCCAACCCAGAAAAAAAAAAATCAAAAGGTGGTCAAAAGTTGCGGCTGTGGGTTCTCTATGTGTGTTTAATTACAATATTGCCATTGAGTTATAAGTTATGGAAACTGAAAACAGCCAAAAGTTGTTTTCAGTTTCCATAACTCATAACTAAAAAATCAGAGAATTGAGTGATGAAAATAGAGTTATGGAAACAAAGTTATTGTTTGTCAAACAAACTTTTTACTATGGGTTTCACCATTTTTGAGTTATGAGTTATGGAAACAGAGAATTGAGTTATCAAAACTAGCCATCCAAACGGGCTCTAAAACACGAGATGACATATTCAATGAACTAAAATAACGTTAACGTTAAGAAGTTCATTTAGTCAAAAAGAGAGATGTTAGCCAGTAGTGTTAAGAATAAATAAATAAAGTGATGCGTGTCATAAGTTCACTAGTGGTTCATGAATTAGAACAGGATCAATAGGACATAGGATCTTAAAAGTGGGCTAAAGTTGTGTGGGCTTTGCTTTGCTGGAGAAAGTCCAATCACTTTGGTGAGCCTATTCAGTGTTGACCCAGAGGTATTCAAATCCGGTCCACCTGCTTTGGTCTAAGGGTAATGTTAGAAACTTAGAATTGATCCACATGGTGCTTGTGGTTAGTAAGAACACCGGTGAAAAGAACCGGTTGCCTTTCAAACTTTGAAGTTCAAATTGGTATTTTCTAAGAGAAAATCAAGGGCACAAAAAATTTGACATAAATTAATGCGATAAATTGTTAGTAGTAAATACAAAAAGTAATATAAATGATGAATTTAAATAAAATCCAGTAAAATCTTGCCAACTTAATCAATATTAAAAAATAAAAAAATAAAAATTTGTCAAATTTTTTTGTAGCATTACTTAGGTAGTGGATGTATTACTCATAAAGTTTGCAGATTTTATTGAGCATTTATGCGTGACACATCACAAATATGAATTAGAAATTTATAGTTTGTCAAAAAGCAATATGAATAGAACTTTATAGTTTGTCAAAGCAATATAAACAGGGCTTCATAGCTGGTCACCAATAAGTTAATTTTTCTTTTCTTTTGCTACCTACAGAATGTGTAACGTGTAATTGTTATCAAATTCCTTTTTATTTCTTCGAGGAGAAGTACTTTAGTAGAAATTTAGCCTTGGGGGGAGTAAATTCATCCCATGTTTGCACGCTTTAAAAAAACCTAAAAAAGCAAAGTCAAGAGTAAAGGCATTCAAGAATAACTTTCACCACATTATCAACCAAATAGCAGCAAATGTTCTCATATATTTGATAAGGCTTGTGGTTGGGAATGTTGTGACCATTTAAGTTATTGGGCTTATTTTTTGGGCCAAGAAGATTAGTTTTAGCCCATTTCTGGCGCACACTTATATATTTCTTGGGCCAAGCAAAATTCTTTCTTGGATTAAGTCATCTGGTATACATGCTTTCTGAATTCAAGTTTTTTTTTTTTTGGTGAGAAACTGAATTCAAGTACCTCGTTCAGAAAATCAAAATACTAATTTCCAAGAAAATAGAATAGAATAAATAAATGAAACCAATTTTTTTGGATTTCAGCTTGAATTTTCTATTGTCATCTCACTTGGCTGTTGGATCCCTCTTCCAAAAATCTTGTGTTATAAATAATAATAATGAAAAACTTTTGTTAATTGATAGGATAAATATCTTCTATGGTACGTTGCTTCTTTCGCACCATAAAATTAATGCGTTTAGGTACAATTTACCTATAAAATGTGGATTCAAAAATTAAAAATTGGCTTATTTTTAAAAAACTAAAGTTAGATCTTTGAAAAAAAAAAAAAAAATCATAAAGCTGTGTAACAAACTGACACTAAGCAGCCACTTAAATGTACCATTTCAATGAAGAGAAGATATATATATATATATATATATATATATATATATATATATATATATATATATATATTTTGAAGATAAACGGTAGAGGATATTTTTTATATTTGATTCAACATACATGATCAAATATATCTGTTTACACCATACCTAAGTGGAGTCAAACGTGGCAACTACTTTAATAAAAACAAATTTTCTCCTAATCTTTTGAAATTGAAGTTTAAAATTTGTTTTTCTCAAAAAAAAGAGGCTGGTTAGAAAGAAGAGCGTATAGTTTAACGAAATGGAAGAAGTGAAGCTATTGGGAGCTTGGCCTATTGTTTAATGTTTGTTGATGTGATTTTTTTTTTTATTTAAAAAAAAAAAAAAAAAAAAAGGCCGAACGGTAGGGAAGCCCAATAGAAAGTGAAAAAGGAATATAATAAGAAATTGGTAAGTAACAGCAGAAACAAAAAGCTGAAAAGGCCCAAAGAAAAAAAAGAAAAGAAAAAAGAAAGAGATAAGGCCCAACGGGCCAGGCCAATAAAAGTAGCAGCAGGCAGACCCACGGGCCCAAGAAGAGGCAAAAGTGGGGCAAGCCCAATAAACTCATTCCATCCCCCATAAAAGATAAACACAAGCAGAAAGAATGCAATGCGCAGAACGAGACAAGGCCATACATCAGCGGCAGAAATGGAGTGGGAAAAAAAGAAGACAAAATAGGAAGTAATGGGACAACCACATTTTGGCCAAAGCACCACCAACTTGTACCTAGCCAATGCAAGGGAGGTGGACCCACAATCAAGAGATTTGCAAAGGGTGTTGTTTGGTGGAAAGAGGGGGGGGGGGGGTCTATTCCTAGTATCCAACTAATGCCTCTTTTGGGAGGTGCTCTGCTGAGAAGCATCTTTGCTTAAAATAGCTAGTAAATGGCTAGGACCACTTGAAGCATGCCATAGAGATAGGTAGAGAGAAACTCAAAGTTTTGCCCATCGGAATGAGAGAGATAGACCCATGGCAAAACTAAACAGATAAGGATTTGTCGTGAAATAAGTAGCGGAAGAGAGAGAAAGCACTGAGCATGTCAAGGTGTAGTGGAGGCCGAACAACTATTGTGCTAGTGGGCAACACTAAAAGGGTGCTCACAACAAACAAAAACGATTGGTGAGCAATAAGGGTAAAATAGAGAAATTTCACGGGCTAAAACCAATATAAATAGGAACAGTAGCCATAAATGGAATGGGAGATAGTGACTAAGTCAAGAAACAGAGAGAATTGAAAGAGAAATAATAGAGAAAAAGGAAAGAATGAAATAAAAGAAAAGAGAGTGAACATGGCAGAAAAGGCATGCACCAATAAACTATCTTTTCCCTCCCTTTTACAGCAATCCCACTCTTTGAAATCCCAACGAAGCAACAAGTAGCCATCCCGGCCTGTTCCCAAAATGCATAACTTTGATGGCTTAGCTCAATAGCAAGATTATCCAAGCAAGGGTTTGAGCTCTCTTTGGTTCACCTCTAGCGAAAGAACTTATTATTTTACATTCTCCTATATTATTTCGCATTCTATAGTGTCATTACACATTCTACTATATCATCTTATATTCTGCTATATTGGTTACGCTGATTGCTTCCTACTGTAACTAATCTTCCCGCTAAATATTTGCTCTGAAAACTATAAATGTATACTAACATTACTGGACTAATATGCATGTATTTGTTAATGTTTGTTGTCTTTATTTTAGATGCTGAGCTTGTGCAAAAAGGCCCTTTAGTTAGGTCCTGCTAGAATAGTGGGTCAGACCCAACTCTCTGAGCCACAATAGAATAGGCCACAACCTAGCAGAACGAGCCTTGGCCCATCAACATAAAAAGCACCTACAATATTTACTACTATAGGGTCACATGGGGCAAAATGGCCCATTAGCATTAATTTTGGAAATAATTGGGTCCAAAACACTGTTTCGGAAATAATTAGGTAAGTACCACTTTTTGTGGTACTCGAGCTCACCAAGCTCGAGTAACCCATTTTTTTAATCCACCGTGGCACCTAACCATCAGCATCTGGAATTTAAAAAACTTATTGGTACCCGAGCTCATGAAGCTCGAGTACCATTCAGCCATGTCTCCCCATTACCAACACTTAAACCATATGTTACCCACAATACCCAAAAAAGAAAAGAGCAAAACAAACCCACAAACACGAAACCCACAAAACAAACCCACCTTGTCTCCCTATCACCCTCACCCTTACCAGAACACGTTCAAACCCTCACACCCTCACACCATCGGTGGCAGAGGACTCTCGTCGGCGGCAGAGGACTCTCGTCTGCACTCAATCGTAGTGTGAGGTTACAGAGGCTTTCATTTCCAAGCCCTTCACTCCGATCCACGGTACCCTCTTTCTCTCTCTCTCTCTCTCGATTGTTAAACGCTGTCGTTTGAATCAAGAAAAATTACAATTTTTTTGTTTTAATAGTTTTAATTTTTTATGTGGATATTAAAAATGAAAGGAAGCACAATGGATTTCTCTTTTTAGAGCTTTCTTTGGAACTCACTCATGGACAAAGACTTTCATGCTTTTGAAATCCTTTAGTCCTACAATACCTCCCTCATGTTCTAATTTATTATTATGAGCTAGATGATTAATCCAGGGGAAGTATAAATACCAGTATAAGAAAGCCTAACTTTATAAATTTGTTTGGCTTGCATGCTTTTGGAATCCTTTTGTCTTCAATTTTATTTTTACTCATTAAACTCTATCCTCAATTTTTGTTGACTATGGGCTGAGTATTATAACATGCCTAACTTTATAAATTTGTCATGTGAGCACACTGATGCTGCCTGTAAAATACTCGATAGCAAACTCTGTTTATTTAACATTATATTTACATTACAGTTATAATCTATTACTAGCAGTATGTTTATGCAATGTGCTGATTAATAAAACTTTTCTAATATTATCAAAATTTAAAGCTTAATATATATATATATATATATATATATATATTATATATTAAAAATATGCAGTTAAGTTAAATGGAAGAAGCACTTAGTTTTATCAAAACAAAAAATTATGGTAGATGATTAAAATAATATAAAATAAATAATGAAACTTGTATAAATTTCTTAAAACTCTAGTTAGAGTTTTGATTGTAGTAGTATGCTAAATCTTTTGAAATTTGGCAATTGAGCAAATTAATTTCTAATTTTAATAGTACTTATAGTGACCTATGCTAATGGGCCAATTATTTCCATGTGAGCAATTTAGATTTAGCATTCATACATGTATGTTTTTCCAGGAAAACTACATATTGTATCTTGCTTCAACTTATCATAGACAATATTGTTTTTGGTGTACAAACTAGAACTTTGTTTGATAAGTAATAAGCTTGATTGAGACCAAAATAGAATTGCCCAAATTATTCAGAAAGTATACAAATGGGTACTAAAATTATATAATAGCATGGTAAGATGTTTTTGTCATTGCTGAATTAATTAATAGAAGTTTTTAAGTCATATATCTGAGTAATAAAATTAATTTAAAAAACAAATGGTACTAATTGAATAATTGCAAATAAAAGTCAACATAGAGAGAGGCATATGTTCATTGTCCTGTGTGTATGTTCCTGGCCGGGAAGGTTGAAGAAACTCCTCGTCCGCTAAAGGATGTTATTCTTGTTTCATATGAGATAATGCACAAAAAAGATCCTGTTGCGGCCCAGAGGATCAAACAGAAGGAAGTATATGAGCAACAAAAGGAGCTAATTTTACTTGGGGAGAGGGTTGTGCTTGCTACTTTAGGTTTTGACCTTAATGTTCACCACCCATATAAGCCCCTTGTTGAAGCTATAAAGAAATTCAAGGTTGCTCAAAATGCCCTTGCTCAGGTTGCTTGGAATTTTGTGAATGACGGGCTGAGAACATCGCCCTGCCTGCAATTTAAGCCTCATCACATTGCGGCAGGTGCCATTTTCCTTGCTACCAAGTTCCTCAAAGTGAAGCTTCCATCGGATGGTGAGAAGGTCTGGTGGCAAGAATTTGATGTCACCCCACGCCAATTGGAGGAGGTTAGTAATCAAATGCTGGAAATCTATGAGCAAAACAGAGTGCCCCCATCCCAGGGGAGCGAAGTGGAAGGAAGTGGTGGTGGTGGGTCAAGTCATCGAACCCCCGGAAAATCTCAATCTGTAAATGAGGAACAAGCTTCAAAGCAAGTATCATCGCGTCCAATGCCTGATCATTTATCTGCTGACCATCATGGCATGCCACCAAGAAGCATGCAAAATCAAAATAATGAAAATGGCAGTGCAGAGATGGGTAGTGTTATTACTGATCACAAGGTGGATGTAGAATTTAAAGATAGTCAGCATCTTGAGCATTTGCCCCAAAAGGAGAACATGAGAGAAGTTCCAATTAGATCCAAGCCTGGAACAGAGCGAGTTGTGAGTGAAGACCAAGAAAGGAATAGTGGGAGAAATGAGACTGCAGAACCAGGAGAGTGGAGGGATGATGGTGCCTCACGCAAGTCCAGTAGCATGGTTGGTCGAAATCTGGAGCTTCGGGAAGGTCCCCTTGGCCAGTCACCCAAAGAAGCAATCAAGATGATTGACAAGGACAAGGTTAAGGCGGCACTTGAGAAAAGAAGGAAGTCTCGTGGGGAATTTACACGGAAGAAAGATGTGATAGATGAGGATGATCTCATTGAGAGGGAACTAGAAGATGGGGTTGAATTGGCAGCTGAGGATGAGAAAAACAAGCGTGATAGAAGGCAAGGCTGGTCGAAATCTGAGAATTTAGATTATGGCAAGGACCATTTGGAAATTGGAGATGAGAACCACATAGGCATAAAAGGGCAATCATCAAGGGGACTGGAAGTAGAGAATGCAGAAGAGGGAGAGATGTTAGATGATACTTCGCCTATGCCAAATAGTCGTAAGAGAAAAGGTGGGAGCCCACTGGATAGACAGTTGGAGGGGAAGAAGCGGCATGATTATGTGCCGGGTTACAACCATAATTATATAGAAGATGGACATAGGATGAGTTGAGTAGGTTATCCAGATAGGGAGCACAGAAGGCATTCCCAGGAGAATCATTTGTGAGTGGTAAGGTGCTGTGTGTAAGTCTTACATGGTTACTATGATCTGAGACAGTCAGAATGCTGAGTAGACATTTACATATGTTTGATTTGGATTATCATGTAAGCCACATTTGTATTGTAAAAGATGGTGATAGATGAGGGTGTTTCAACATGTATAATGGCAGGGCCGGTGAGGAAGTAATTTATTTAGTCAGCGTCAAGAACTGATCCCAGATCCACTCCTCCCTGGTAAATGCTTTGCAAATGTGCTACGGAGAAGAGGAATGTAGCGTTTTTGCCACATTTTTGGAGAACATATTGTTTATTAGTTCACTTGACCATAATTATATAAACACCTATAATTTAAGTCTCAAAAATCATCACTGATATCTAGAAGCCTAGTTCTTCTCTATTTTTATTTTTTCTTGGTTTTTTCTCCTATAAATAGTAACCCACCATTGCTTCTTATTATTATTTTACTTTTTTCCCATTTGAATATCTGCTTGGTACCAATTACCATACTGCTATGTTCTGAAATTCTTAGCTAATTCATGAAAAAAATGTATGATATAATATATTTGTGGTAATTCTTTTGTTACTTTATTAGTTGTTGAACATAGCATTTAGACTTATATTGACTAATCTCTATAGACTTATTAACTGATTAAATTATTAACTAATATTGGAAATTAGTCATAGGGCATTATGGCCAACGGAGATTTAAGAAAGAATATGACATTGAAGTAGTCATAACTAGCTGATCCAAAAAATAAAAAATGACTTGACTTGCAATTTTTATGTTAAAGTTGGAAGATTTGGGATTAGATAAATGTTATATGAATTGTATAAAATGTTTTATTTCATTTTGCATGATAATTTGATCATTTGATTGTTGTATTGCTCATTAAGAATTATTTTTAAATTTATTAAAAGTGTTAGTAAAAAATGTACGCTTCACTTCAATCAGTTGTGCGCTATGCACTTTGCGCCTAGGCTCCAAGAGGCCTTTGTGCTTTAGTGCTCTTCACACTTTTACTAACACTGAGAACAACTTTTCAAAATTATTCTAAATAAAACCTAATTTCAACCTGCAAAATGGGTTTACCATTTTGAACCCCATCACTTCCATGCTATCTACCTATAAAAAAAAAAATGGTAGTGTCATTTTGTTGAATGTAATTTTTTTTTAAAAAAAAAATGTAATTTGGTAAGTAATAATTTTGGAAGTGAAAAGATCATGGTGAACTAACCCAGACCCAAGTCTTTATTCCCACTGAAATCCCTAAGGTCCCTTACCACTTGTTTTTCAAAACTGTTTTCTAGCAGTAACATATCATCCAAATCATTAGAAGTGCAAACCCATCTATCCTTTGTCACCAGTGAACTGATTCTTTATAAAGGTTCTTGTAAAGTGGATTCAAATATGTAACTCGTAGACCTAGGGAACTAACACTATTTTTATGTGCCATCCCAGCATTGTAATTTAGATTGGAGAACAAAATTCCAAATTGGATTTCTTTGTTTTCTTCTATTTTGTCTTTAGGTTTAGGGTTTCAGTTTGACCCCCCATAGCTCTGGACTTTGAGTTATTCTCTCACAGAAACCAGATTTGATGTCAGGTTCTTTAGTTTTTCTGAGTTGATCCAGGTTGACCATTATCTAAGTTATGTCACATCTTGTGTCCCTATGGAAGCATGAAATTTCTGCATGAGCAGAAACCATATATTGAATCATTGATTACAACTGCAAATTCTAAATAATTTTAACTATACACATGAACTAAATTCATTTATAGGTGGAACTATTAGTACTAATTTCAGTAATATCTAGGGTATATTAGTTAGTGTTTGGTTCTAAATCCTAAAGATAATTAATCACATTTCTCTAAGCTGGTAGTTGTAATGAATTTACAAAATAATGTCTTTATTCTTGTCAACTATTTTAGAAAAAAGATAAAAGCAGAACAAATATTTGAACGAATGTCATAGTAAAAGTTTGTAGAAGTTGAACATCTTGTCATAAACATAATGACAGATTTATTGGTGATCTCAGCATGCTTTGAAGGCTGTTTTAGAGATCAACAACGTTTTTTAAGAAGCGATGCTTAGGGTACTATAAAAGTTACAAATTGAGGTGAATGTTGACTGTTGAGTTGTCAAGCTATGTGTATAGAATGAGTCCCCTGAATTTGGGTACTTGGGGTGCGCAGACAGTAGTTATCACTTATTACACTTATATTATCTCAATTTCTCAAATGACTGTCAGATTGTAATTGCGTGGTAGTAAAATTTGTACCCCTACAATTGCCTTTTTTCTTAAGATGGATAAGTCGAAATAAATCGAAATATAAGGAAAGATCACTTTAAAAAAAAATTCTATTTCAATCCTAATTCCAAGTCAGATGAGATGAGAGGGAAAAACATTTGAGCTGGTGTTGGCTAGTGCTAGACAGCACACTACGTGACTTGATCTAGAGCGTATTAAGATGAATAAGTAAAAATACAAGGAAATATGGGATTTGAATTGAGGAAATTTGCTTTAAAATTGAAGTAGCCTCTATTGATGAAAAGATGAGCAAGTCACATGAGATGATTTGGTCGTGTGTAAAAGAGTGATTAATGCACTAGTGTAGAGTTAGTTGATTTGAGTTGAAGTAATAAAAAAAGATAGAGGATGACCTAAATAAATAAATATGGTAGTAGTAGAAAAGGACATGTCAATAAAAAGGTTACAGAGAGTATGATTTCGGATAGAATAGAATGGCAGAGAAGAATGCATGTGGCTGACCTTGATTAGTCTATTGGTTTTTGTTGTTGCCATTCACCTTAACTTGAGTTGAATAATGGGAGTACTGTTCTAGTTTATTCCCATTAAACTCTAACAACCCCTGTTACCCACAGTTTAAACTCTCATCCCTCACTTTCTGAGTCTCCCTCTCACTCTCTCAAGTTTAATTCATTTTTTTTTTATGAAAGCAGTGAAGGCTGCATTAGATATATATTATTGCCATTTTCAGTCAAATATGTTTATAATTAAAAATAAATAAATAAGCTTGTCTTGTTGTTGTCACCAAATGCCAGATATGGACCCATATGGAGTAGGACCCTCTATACGGACTCTGTTGACGGGGCAGGATGAGCATCGTTCAAGTTTGCTTTGGGATGCTCATTTGGAAGGCGAGGTATGCACTTATTCAATATATGTAGTAGAAAGAGGTAAGAGAGGGAGAAATATTTTTTGTGTTTCATGGGAAGATAGACAACCTTTGTAGATAAGTGTGAGGTAGGTAAAATAAATTGCTTTAGAGATCAACGGGTTTGAGAGTGAGAATTTGGAGGTTTTTTGGGTTTAAGACCAATGTAATTGAATTATACGGTGCATTTTTGGAATGAGATTAATTATGCACCTTAGTACATGATGTGTGATTATTGCACGTTATTATTATATTTTGCACGTGTACTAAGGAATGTATGATGATGGTATGCTAGATAAGTTTATAACGCATGCTTGGATAATAGCAAATAAATTTGGGTGATACAGTATTACATGATAATTTCGGTAAATTTCCCTTTCTCACCTTTATAATATTAAAAAAACATTGATTTACATATAATACTTGATTATATGAATATAATGCTAATGAGAGTATAAAAAAAATATGAATATAATGCTAATAAGATTGTAATAATATAGGATTTAATCTTTGTGTGTGCATGTGTAAACTTATTTTACTAAGAAAAAAAGGTGTTACACTAAGATTCCATATACAAACCACACCAGGATGTGTATGCACTGTTAAATAATATTCCCATTAAATAATGGAGTAGAAATTTAGTATTGGAGTAGAACGATTTTTGGAATTTAACTTTGAAGTCCTCATTATTATGTGGTGCTCTAATTATTATTAATACTAAGCTGCTATATTTGTAGGGAGTGCCAGGTCTACTGACTTGTCGTCACCGGGATAAAGACTTTCTTCATGGTGGGTTAGATGGGTTAGATCCACGAATTGCTGCATACATCACTGATGCGGGGTTAGATGGGCTACTTCAGGTCCCACATATGGACCTTGATCACGCATTGATCACAGCGTTGGTGGAGAGATGGCGGCCGGAGACGCACTCATTCCACTTGCCCCACGGTGAGATGACCATCACACTACAAGATATGGAGGTTATAATGGGGGTACCTGTAGATGGCTTGCTGGTGGTGGGATATACATCCACGAGAACCAATTGGTTTGATGCATGCGCTGAGTGACTAGGGTATAGGCCGCCAGATAGACAACTTCGTGGTAATAAGAACACCGCAGTGATGGAAGGGCCGAGGGTAAAAGCCAAATGGCTTGAAGATCGGTTTCGTAACCCTTTCCCGGTTGACGCCCCTGATGCGCTTGTGCAGCAATATGCTCGGTTTTACATAGTGGAGATGTTAGGTGGTAGACTGTTTATGGACAAGGGTGGCGATCGGATCTCCATTATGTATCTGCAATTTTTCGATCCAATCAGCAACGGAAAGAGGTATAGTTGGGGTAGTGCAGCATTAAGTTGGCTCTATAGACACCTCTGTAATGCATCAGAGAAGACAGCCAAGTAGATCGGCGGTGCACTGCTATTGGTGCAGTTGTGGGCGTGGGCGCGATTTCCACACATATGTCTTGTGATGAGGCATCCACAGCAGGCATTGCCTCCAGGTCCACTTGCTATCAGGTATGTAGCATGTTACATAGTTACTTTTTACATTTCCGCATTAACTCTATTTGCATGGGAATTGTGTAAGTAACTAATATGAAGGTTATGTTTGTGTTGTTCCGTAGATGGAAAGGGGCTAAGATAACAACTGAACATTCAATGCAAGTCCTACGTGCCTATCGTGTGTCGCTTACTTCGATACGGCCAAATCAGGTATCGTGTCTTACAAGTGGGCCACCAAGCTTTGGCATGTTCTTTTTGTAGTTAGAATTAACTTTTGAATGAATAAACATTTTCTATTGAAAGATTTACATGTATTGTTCACATTCGTGACACATTTTTCCTAATTATATTGTTAATATGGTTGTTTGCATTTGTTGGATCATTGCAGATTGTGTGGGAGCCATACACCAATTATTTGGGTTCACTGCCCGCATATTGTATGGTAGGCCAACACATATGGAGGTCTATCGTGCCGCTCATACATTTTTGGGTGGTTGAAGACCATCATCCCGAACGTGTTCTCCGACAGTTTGGGATGAAGCAAGGCATACCAGTGGATGTTAATACTTCAACTGAACTGCACAAGATAACCCTCCAAGGCAAGCAGCATCAAAATTGGGCCCAAGTACATGCCCTTCATATTGCTAAATGGGCTGCGCACGCCACCATTGTCGATTCACCGCCCTTTCATGGGGAGATGAGCTATAATGATGAGTATATGGTGTGGTTTCGTCCCCGCACTGTTTGCCATATTACAAAAGAGACTTCGTACTGGGACACTTTGGTAAGTTTACAAAGACTGTTTTGTTATTAATGTACCGGGCTTCGCATAGTTTAGTTCAACCTACTAACACTACTCTTGTATATTTGTGACAGGTTGAATCGTAGCTGAGCATTATGGCGAAGTGCGAACAAGGGTCTGAGATCTACACCGACTGTATTAATGCTTTGCAATCTGTTGAAGAGATTGGTCGGTTAACCTTGGACCATGCACGCGATGTGGGCAACACAAGTCAGCCGGCTGTAGGGCGTGGTCGGCAACCTGGTGGACGTCAAGGGCAAGGAGGCCGTCAATCTAGTCAGCGTCATACATCTAGTCGGCCTCCCACATTGTCTCAGCGTCAGACACCAGTGCCCACATCTAGTCGACGTCCTACATCTGGTCCACGTCAAACACCCGTGCCCACATCTAGTCGGCGTCAGACACCCGTGCCCACATCCAGTCGGCCTCACACACCTATGCCCACATCCAGTCGGTGTCACACACCCTTGCCCACATCTAGTTGGCGCCATACACTCGTGCCCACATCTAGTTGGCGCCACACACCCTTGCATGACCACGCCATGGAGGAAGCGAGTCAGACAACAGACGAGATGTCTTTGGACACTGCTTATGACATAGGCTCCATGGCACAAGATGATGCGGGTCCATCCCATACTGATGACATGAGATTCATGCCCACTCCTAGGCAACCCACCCTTGGTGTTGTCCCCCCTGAGGGCGTGCATACCGAGTTCATTCAGACACAGATACCCACCCCCCCACCAGAGCCTTCACACATTGAGGATCGGCCGCGAAGGCTGCAACGGACACGGACACATCCTCCTGACTATGGGACTGGACATGGTACTATAGTTTGTACACATCCGATTACATATACATCTCTTTATAGTTAAATGAACTTGCATATTAGTATTTGCTTGTGTTGTGTTCTTTTGCAGGCAAGGTGAGACCAGTCAAGGAACCGGTGAGGAGAAGAAAACGAGGATGATTTAGAGAGGCTTCAAGAATCAGTGCTACTTTGGGTTTGTAATGGTATAAGCAAGATTTTTGTCATGTATAGGATCTTCTCCTCCTTTGGTCATATATTTTTAGTAGCACATATTCTATGTTTCTATGTTTTTTTCACCTATCAAAATAATATTCTATGTTTTCACGGTGTGATGTATGGTTGCATTCTCAAGTTGTGCAGGCAATATGGTGAAGGAATATGAATGCTAATTTGATAATTACATTAGAGATGCATAGAACGTTGCCTGCATCTGTTGATTCAAATGCATAATTGAACTACTTACTAACATTGGGTTGTTGACTTGTGAGCAGCATTGGCAAAAGCCCAACAACTCTTCCTTGATCAACAGGAAAGAGATTATATTCTTAGCCAGGTGAATGTAGCAAAAGGTTGGTGCTTGAAATTTTTTAAATTTAACTTTGTAGTTGGATCTTACCTCTCTTAGCTCTTTATTTGCATGTTTATAAGTTGTAACGGGGCCAGTCTATTCATGCCATATGAGCTAGGATTGTCCATGCAGTGTCCTGTATGCATAATTATTTTGTTTATGTATTGCAGAGATTGAGGATTGATATTAATATAAAAGAGAGCTTATTCTTTAATTTAATGTGAACTGCAGATGAGCTTAGAATGAAGAGGAAAAAGCATTTGAGGAAAGATACAGCTTCAAAAATAAAGTCATTGGTTGAAGAGGTATGTAGTGTTCTCCTTATAATATGTCCTTTACACACACACACACACACACACACTTAGTTTTAAAATTTACTTTTTGATGTCTATATTTGGACCCTATAAAATTGTGTGTTATCAATCAAATGGTTGCTAATCCCTGTAATCTGTAAGGTGAAACAAAAGTTTTGGTTGGCATGTATCTCCTAAGGAGATTGATAATGGCTTTCCTAATCTCCTGTAATCTGTAATCTGTTCTCCATTTGCATCTCTGATTGGAGGGATTTGTGCAGTGAGCATATTCAGAATGACTTACCAATATTAATCATACTTTGTATGCTCGGGTTTTTTTTTTAATTCCTTTATATCTGCTAGAATAGTATTTATTTTTGTTTACTCTTCATGTCTTTCCCTTTAATCTCTTATATTTATTTCTTATTTGTATTGGTTGTTGTGGGGTTCTGTTATATATTTATTTATACGTGTGTGGGTTTTCTTTTTTTGTTTTTTTTGGGGGGGGGGGGGGAGGGGGTTCTGAACTTCTGACACTTAGGCAGTTATATTTTCTTAATTGTCCTCTCCAACTGAAGGCTTCTGAAACAACCTATTAATTTTACCTCTTTGAATTTTTTCTGGTGTGAGGGGAAAAGGATGTAAGGTAAAAAGGACATGGTTTCAGCAGAAAAGCTTGTGCACTGGTCATGGGGCATTTTGTTAATGGTTTAGTAAATTATACCAGCATTTTGTAATTAGAAAATGATGAGGAAAAATGTTATTTATTCATTTCAAAAGTTATATGTAGTTTAGGAAAGTGGTTTAACAGATAAACAGGACAAGTTGTGAAAAAAGTTGCTTACCCTTGAGATTTTCTGCCAGCCACTTGGAATTCTCAAGACTAATATGACTGTCCCACCAACATAAATTTGACTTCTTTGATTCTGTTGGCTCCATATAAAACTCCAACTGACTCCATATTGAGCAATTACAAACTACTCAGTGGTAGTAATAATGATGATTAATACAATCATGCTAATAGCAAAAAACAAACAAACATGAAAAATTTTGGGGAAAAACCACTGAGAAGTGGTGGTTTTTCAGACATCCTGCCTTAACCTTAATCTTACATAAAATGTTAAGTTGTGCTCAAAATTGACTTCCTTATGATTAGTCCCTCCAAGAAAGTAATGTTGATAAGGATAATAAATTAATTCATCACATTCATTTCATTTGTTGATAGAATACAATTAGAACACCAAATTGGTTAAAGAAAAAACAACAATCAAGCCTTAGTGACAAAATTTTAGGATCCTCAACAAAGTAGACAGGGTATTATTATTTTTCCTTTCTATTATATTCAGAGCCACATGTCATCAAGTATGTATTTCACATGTCATCAACTCACTTTGTATCACTAGTGCACTAACTACTTTGATCTAGAAGATGAACAAAGCATGTCATTTGTAAAACACACACACACACGCGTATATAGATGAGATGACGAAAAGTGAATGTAGTGAGTTGTGACTGACCTTTTTGGATATGGATCTGAGTGAAGCAGAGGAAAATCGGAAAGACTTGAAATCCAGATCCAAAAAAGGAGATCTGTACTGTACTGTATGTAGTCTTAACAATTGAAGAGGAGAAGGCCTAATAATAATTGATCAAAGGGGTTGGTTCTCTCTCGGAATTGAGTTTTTGGGATAGATAAGAGTGAGTGTTGAGTGTTGACAATCAGAAAATGGCTAAAGTTTTAAGTAATAGACAGACATAAAAATAAAAGAAAGAGACTCTTCCTGCTGTTCCACCCCCCCCCCCCCAATTTGCCTGCCTTTTCTTGCAAAACCCCAAACTACCCTGCTTTCTAATTTTCATTTTCGACCTTTTTTTCTATTGTCAATATGCTTTTAAATTTAATCAATATAAGTACAATTATAGCCTCAATTATTTGTCTTTGTTATCATCGTTTAGCTAGAGATAGATCATTTGTTTTTGGGATAATCTAGCTTAGCTAGATAGATGTATTAAATATTAATAGTGTTTTAATTTAAAAGTATGGTGTTCTAATTTAAAAGTAATTAAGGACCTTATGACATGTTCTTTTCTTTCTCCTATTAGCAGCATTCCTTTTTGTTCAAACTTAAATGCATAAGTTGCAAATTCTAATTTTAGCTTTACAGTTATGACTTGAAATAGCATTAGAATTCAATTATAGATTTACTTGATTTTTTATTATTCCGCAGATCACAATGATTTTTTTAGTGGTTGAATTTTTTTTTAAAGCATTTTCTAGTTCCAAATTAAGGTTCATTTAAGTAAGATATTAAGCCAAGGTTTACTTGAATTTACTCACTGGTCCAGGTTATTAAAAATGATCACGTCGCTGCTGGACTTTGCTGTATTCAGTTGTTTATGAATTCTTCTGCACAAGAGGAAGCTATCAAACATTTGGAAGATGCTAAGTCAGCACGATATAGAGGTGGAGATTCTACTAAGCTTGTCCCAGAGGGCATTAGAGGAAAAAGCGCCTCTAAGAAGCTTACTGCCGTACTTTGTAGGCTCTTAATTAGTTTTGGTGTTTTACTGCAGCAATTAGTGGTTAAGGCAGTTTCCCTTGCCATTGCACGTGATGGTGCTAGTGGTGGTGTTGTTCATACTGTCATTGTAATTACTTTATATTTTTGAGAATGGTTCATGTAATAGTGATCTTGCTGGATATATTTCTTATTGGTGTATTAGTCTTTGATACTTATATTTTAGAAGTCTACTCATTGGTCAATGTTTGGATTTTAGATTTTAATACTTATATTTTAGTAAAGGTGATAAGCGAGTAAACTCTTATTTCTTGTGATTCCTTTTTAGTGGATAGAAGATTTTTTCTAATCTCTTTAAAAAAAAAAAAAAATGAAAAAAACTCTACAAGAGAGAGTTAGTGAAAAGAGGCTGATACCAAAATCAGCCTCTTTCCCACTAAAAATCATCCAGATTAGTACCCGAGCTTGGTGGGCTCGGGTACTTCAAGAAAAAAAAAACGAAAAAAACTCTACAAGAGAGAGTTAGTGAAAAGAGGCTGATACCAAATCAGCCTCTTTCTCAATTTATATTATCCAGATTAGTACCCGAGCTTGGTGGGCTCGGGTACTTGGCTCGGGTACTTTGTGAAGTACCCGAGCCCACCAAGCTCGGGTACCAAGCTGGATAATAAAATTGAAGAGAGCTGCATAGCCTCTTTCTCAATTTATATTATCCAGATTAGTACCCGAGCTTGGTGGGCTCGGGTACTTCACAAAGTACCCGAGCCCACCAAACTCGGGTACCAAGCTGGATAAATAAACTGAAAAGAGGCTGATGCAGCTCTCTTGAATTTATTTATCCAGCTTGGTACCCGAGCTTGGTGGGCTCGGGTACTTCACAAAGACAGGTGAGCGTAAATTTATTATTAATTTTTTGTTGGCGAAAACACTATTTTTGTCCTTACATTTTGGGGACACAATCAATTTGGTCCCTACATTTTGGCAATAATCAATTTGGTCCCTGCTATTTTCAACATGCAATCAATTTAGTCCCTACTGTTAACTCACTAATGGAAAATGCTTTTATGGCTAACGGATTGCATTGTTGGCATGTCTAATATTAAAAAATTAAATCTGATGCTGATGTGTTTATATTTTGTTGTCCACACCAGCACTTAAATGACAAAAAAGCCATGACAATATTTAAAAAATATAAATAACAATTCAAATAAAATTTCAAAACTTTTTAATAACAATTTAAATGACAAAACTATCAATTTCTTATTTTTTTGGCATCCGCTTCTTAAAAAAAAAAAAAAAAAAAAATTCTTGACATCCAAACACAATAACAAATACAAAAAGAAAATCTTAATACAGTACCAAAATATCAAGAAAATCCACATCCGTGCTAATTTCTCTCTACCCTGCTAATGTCTTTGGGTGAATCCCTTTGCTGTGAATCACAAATCCAAGACTCTTCAAGTCACCACCGTTCGCCCCTCACAGACTAACTGCAACTCAATCATCTGATATTTGGCAACCAACAACAACTCAAATTTCAACCCACCTACAAGCCGCCAACAACTGTAATAACAAAATCGAAGATATATACCCAGATCGCGATCAAGACCAACAAGAGGTGACCTGAGTGTTGGAATCAACGTCTTTGGCTTTGACTTGGAGCAACCATGCTCCCTGTGTAGCAAGACGATGACTCTCGTGGCGGTACCGTCGTACATCTTGCTGTCAGTGTGGCAAGCAATGCGGATGTCAGCCTAGGTGGGCTTCAGATAGAGGAACCAAGAGAAAGGAATGAGATAAACTAGAAAGAGAGAGACTAGAGAAGATTTGAGTTCTGGGTTGTCCGATGATGAATGTTGAGAGAGAGAAGCGAAATTTCGTAAGAAAATTAAAAGAAAGAAAAAAAAAAAAGAAGGAAAATATTAGTAAACAAAAAGGAAAACAATATTTTTAAAACTTATCATGGCTTTTTTGCCATATAAGATCAAATTTTATTTTTTAATTTTAGACATGCCAACAATGCAATCCGTTAGCTACAGAGGCATTTTTCATTAGTGAGATAATGGTTGGGACCAAACTAGCTGCAAGTTGAAAAAAGTAGGGACCAAATTGACTGCTATAAAAATGTAAGGACTAAATTGACCGTGACCCAAAAATGTAAGGACCAAAATGGTGTTTACGCCTTTTTTGTTTTGATTGACGAAAAAGTGTACTGTTTTCAGCCAACGTTTTTTTATTTTTTCTTTATTTTTGTCATGAGAATAAATAAAATCCAATTATATCAGGACACGTAAAAGTTGCCACAGTTTTTATGAAGTATTTGTAGTAAAATGATAAATGCCATGTCACTTTTTCATTAGCCACATAAGTATTATTTTTATATTGTACACACAAAACTTCCACACATGTTATTATTTACACAAATAACATTATAACAAAAAATAATGCACACACAATCAATATTACATACACTCATACACATATAATATAAAGAATAATGATAGAGATACAAACTATTTTTCAAATTTTTTTACAAACTGCTGTTGTGGTGAGTGATTAAGCTATTATGAAAAAATGCATATTAATGGTAGGCCTAAATAAAAACCAATAACAAGTTGGCCACATCAACATTATGAACTTTGACGTCGAAAACATTAGAAAAATGAAATTGTATTAAATTATTGCTATGGATTTTATAGCATTGCTTCGAAATGCTATCAAATCCCATCAAATACTCATGGCTCTTTACCGCAATCTAATCTTCAAACAAAAATGAAAAAAAAAAAGATTGTAAAAAATAGATATAACTGATATTTTAATATTTGAAAAGTTGCTGAAATTCACCTTTTTTCCTGCCCACTTGTCTGACGCCAACCACTAAGTTAAAAGCAAATGGTACCTTCTGAGTCTCCCTCACCAGCTTACTTGTAGAATTTATGACCATAATGACTCTTGCACTTACAATAGGCAAGTCCATGTGAAGAGGCAGTTGTGTACAAGGGTGAAATATTACTGAAGCTATACGTTGGGTCACCATCTGCCATTTTCAGTCAGTTTTTTCCATTGAAGGCAAAGTATTTAACCTTTGGGTCCTGCCTATTGTATACATAGAGGTAAGTTAAATGTTTTGTCTGATTGTGTGTGCATGTGTGGTTCGTATGACATTATTTTTGCATGACCACAATTCATGAGTTGAGGTTTTTGCAAGACCCTTTTCTTTGTTACAACTGCTGATATATATATATATATAACTTACAAGTTATCTAAACAAATGGAGCACAAACTATATTGTAGCAAAATATATTGTAAAGAAACAATTGCAATTAGAAGCATATTGTTTATTTGTATCTGAAATGAAAGAAAAAAATAAAAAACCATTTCATAATTACTAATAGTTGAAAGAGAGATAGTAAATCCATAAATTATTATATGCTTTAGAAGAATAAATTGTTTATCCAGTAGCTTTGATTCCTTCAAATAAATTAAGAAAAAAGAAATCATGTATAAGTTTTGGTTTTCATTTTGTGAAATCTAAAAATATATGAAATATAACAAATACTTGTAAAGTTGTGTCTGATTGCTTCTTAAAATATGCCCCATTCAGCATTTACTTCTCTATCCTTCTAAATATTTAAAATTGAAGTTTATAACAAAAATTCATAATTTAAAATAGAAAAAAAATTTATAGATAACTGTATTGTTCACATTCATTTATGGGTTAAGCTATGTATGAGATAAGCAAGAAAGGCAAGTGCTGTGAATAGTGATATTGGTAAAGAAAATGAACGTGTATACAATATCAAAAATCATTTGGGGGGGGCCACAATTAACATAAACTATATCTAAATAAAAAAAAACTCAAGAAGAAGAAAGAAATTTGTATCATTAAAACTTATATTTGCCTATGCTTTGAAGAATTCATTTTATATTTTATGTTTCTATGTATTTAGTTATTTACATGTAAAAGAATTCATATCATTGTCATTATATTTGCCTATGCTTTGAATAATTCATTTTATTTTTTATGTTTCTATGTATTTATTTATTTAGATGTAAAATTATTGCTATGTCATTGTATATTGTTTATTCAATAATTTACAAGTTATCTAAATATTAAATAAAACACAGTTTTTTTTAACAATTTGCTGGCAGCCAAGTATTGTTGGTAAATCTATTATAAATTATAGATATGTGACTTGGTACGATTGAAAATTATTTATATCTCTATACACAAAGTTTAGGAGGTTGAGTTTGAATATAAATTGTTTTTATCATACGTCATCTTTCTTTAAGTGGTTATAGATGATGACAACTTTTATATTGTTAATAACAGGTTGGTGATGTATTTTCATTTTTTCTATTTGTACTACGACGGGGAGATGTATTATCATTCGTTGCATGGGTTGTCATACCAAGGCTCGAACCAAAAGCAAAAATACGTTAAGGTGAAACGTGGGATAGGGCTTACGAACTTGCAACGAAGAATATTGAAGGCGATGGGGTTAGACCACTCTAGGCATAAGATTTCCATCGTGTATCGAGCACCTTAACGGGTCGTAGACACGCAGGTTTTCTACAATTCACTACAATTATCGGGTGGCACCGAAGTGAAGATGATGTGGGAAATGGTTGCACAAATGGTGGCTCGAGGATTCATTGCTTCGGATCTCTATGTCACTGTTGAGCCCACCACAGTAAAGGCTGGAGAGGGTTCAGAACATACTGTTTTGGATGGAAGAGTAGATGAGCACATCGACTTAATACCAGAAAGATCTTATCAAGGGTGTGTAGAGAACACAGGAGATGGGTTATTTTCAGGCAGTGAACCGTGGTAGACATTTGCCCATGTGAACTCGATTGAGGAGGAGGAAGGGCCCCAGCAAGTGCATGAAGGAGAGCATTTAGCTGATGATGAGCTCCATAGGGGCATATCCGACAATAACCAGAATGATCACGGACTTGGTGATGATGCAACCCAAATTGATGTTACTAGGGATGACTTCGAGGAGCTCCTAGATACCATGGGTGAACATGAGGATGTTGATCATATCGAAGATGTGGTTGTCGAAGAAAATAGAGAGACATGCCCCGATCCCGATCCTATGCCGGAATGGTTCACCCAAAACACTTGGGATAATATGTTTGATCCATCACCAGTTATGCAAGCGGAAGTATTACCATGGACGCCTGGGGAGCAGCCAATTAAAGGGATGGTATTTGCGACTAAATTGGCGGTGCGACGTGCGTTGACTTGGTACGCAGTGCGAGAGAATTTTAGCTTCAAAACTGAGCATTCAGACTCAGAGAGGCTTATGGTGAGTTGCGAGGATGATTCCTGTCCATGGTCGGTCCGTGCGATATGTTGCAAGGGAGACAATGTCTGGAAGATCGCAAAATGCAAGGGCCCCCACACGTGCGACAAAATTCAGAATGCTCATGATGGTCGGATGATTGATTCGGTGTTCTTAGCATATGTACTTGAGCGCTATATACGAGAAGACCCTGCGTATAAGATAAAGAACTTACGCCACGTTGCTTTGGCAGACTTAAAACACGAAGTATCTCATTACGAGGTATTCTATTCTTTAACTTGCATTATATTTTCAATACAACGTAGAGACATCAGTTTTTTGGGAAGTATAATCATGATATTTTTTTTCCCAAAACCCATGAATACGTTATATTATGAAAATTGAAATTGAAAAAACAAAAGAAAAAAAGGAATGCGGAGTGAAGAAATGTTATAGTCTTACAAGTCTTGATTTGTTTTCTTCAATTTTTTTTATTTAACTTGTATTCATTTCTAACGTAATCATTATGGTTCACATACAAGGTATGGGATGCCAAACAAAAGGCCATTGCATCTATATACGGGGATTTTAAGGAGTCTTATGCGGAGTTGCCGCGTTTTTTTGCAGGATTGAAGGACGCAAGTCCGAGTACAGAGTATAAGTTAATAGTGGACGATAATTATAAACAGGGAACCTGTACATTCAAGTCCGTATTTTGGGCGTTTCGTCCATGTATTGTTGGGTTCAAGAAGTGTAGGCCTGTGATTAGCATTGATGCAACCCACCTCTATGGAAAATATAAAGGGAAATTGATGATTGCAATGGCGATAGATGCTAATAATAAAATTTATCCAGTAGCTTTCGCCGTTGTCGAGAGTGAGAGCACGAAGACTTGGGGTTGGTTCTTGGCTTGTATTAGAACGTATGTTACCAACCGGAGACACCTGTGTGTCATATCTGACAAACACCCTGGGATACAAGCTATCTTTAGAGACAATAATCGAGACTTTTCCCTACGGCCTCCCATGACAGAACATTGTTACTGCCTTCGTCATCTATGTAGTAACGTCAACACTAGATGGAACAATGAAACTTTAAAGAATCTAGTATGGAGGGCAGCAAGTGCTACCCAAGAGCGAAAGTTCAATGCCACCTTTGAGTTAATTGAGAATGTCAACCGGGATGCGCAGCAATATCTAAAGGATGTGCCCAAAGAGAAATGGGCTCTAAGTTTTGACGAGGGTTATCGTTATGGGGCAATGACGACAAACGTCTTTGAGTGCTTCAATGGTGTTCTAAAGGGTGCTCGTAGCTTGCCCATTACGGCAATGGTGAAATACACATGGTTCAAATTGAATTCTTACTTCGATGATCGTCGCAATAAGAGCATAGCACAGTTAAATTCGGGACAGAAATGGACTAAATATGCCTTGGATATCTTCATGAGAAATAAGGCGAAGGCGGAGCATCACAGGGTGACAAGATTGAGCGCGCAACAACAATCATATCAAGTAGATACACCGCATAATCCAGGGAGTGCTGGACATGGGGATCACACACATGGAGTTAATTTGTTGCAAAGAAGTTGCACATGTCAAAAATGGAAGCTGTACAAGATACCATGTTCACATGTCATTGCAGTTTGTATTAGGTATCGACATGATGCAGAGCAATACATTGACCCATGCTATAGCGTGGATGCACTGTTTTGGAGCTATGCTCCCGTTTTCCCTGCGTTGAAAGATAGATTATCATGGCTGGATCCTGAAGAAACTCGGAGGGTCCTCCCTAACCCCCGATTGATTCGAGAGAAAGGCCGCCCTGTCTTAACTTGAATCAGGAATGAGATGGACGAGGGTGGGAACAGGCTGAAAACCACACCGTGGAAGGAGACGGGGTGGAAGGTGCAATGCGGGTTGTGTGACCAAGAGGGGCATAACCGAAGAACATGCCCTAAGCGGAATGAGGTACCGACAAGTGGTGGTGTCGCAGACTAGGTACGCTAATTTTGAACCGTGGCATTCTTCTAAATGCAGCTTGAAACAAAATGCATGCTATATGCCATTCAATTATGTATTTTTATAGGATCTAACCATAGATTTGGTCATGAATAATATGTGCCATTTTATTGGGTCTGGGCTGGTATATAATAGATTGGTTTTTGGGATTGGTCATGAATAATATGTGCCAGTTTTAACATGTTAGGGAAATGTTTGCCCTCATGGAGTGATTATTTAGGATTCTTTTTGCTTTTCTTAATAATCCAAATGTCAAAATTTTTGGTTTTAAAATATGGGGGATAAAAGCTTTTATGTGAGCTTTAGGTATATGGGTGATACCAAATTGCTATAGCAAGAACAAGCTTCAAAATCTACTTTCTAATCAACTGATTATCTGCAATCTTCCCTGTCATTTATCTACCACATTGTTTAAGAAAAAAAAGTAGGATTAGTTTTGATTTTGTGTAATTATTAGCATGAACTTCCAGATACAAATACTATAGTCTATTTGTTAGATATTACTTCATGAGCATGACTACTCCCTTGTTGATTTATCTGTTTCTGTTGTTTTCCAAAGGATGCTTCTTCACATCGTCTGGAGGCTTGAGGAGTTATGAACACCCCTTCAATGAGGTGAAGCCTGTGCCAAGGGTGGACAGTTCTGGTCAGGTATGTGGTGTAACTTTCACCGTGGATGAAGAGTCGAAGAGGGAAACTGTCGGCATGCCAAGAGTTGGAAGTGCTGCCAACTGGTCATCTAACTACTGATATTGTTATAGTTTCCTTTTACGTCATGGCTGTCATTATTAGTGGGCCTTGCCTTTGATGTCCTTTTTCTTATCATACTACTCTAATATTGAATGGCTTGAAAGCATTTTAATGGGTGATTGGATTTATATCCTTGTTAGTACTACCAAAACATGGATTTGATTTTATGCTGCTGTACAATGTTGCGTAATGTCAAACTAAGCCAAGATCTCAAGTTTGATACAAGAAATAATATGATTGCTCTTCAAGACTGATATTGTGGTAGAGGTTGTATTTGAAAGATTTCTCTATTTTTATCACTTATTGAATCAAGCTGTGATGATGATAATAATTACGGTCACATTCGTAATAACAAATGAAATCCATTTATGAACAATTGCCTGTTCACACAATAACCATTGCAAAGAAACAATGAAGTCCATTGATTTTTAATATGGCTACTATATTAACCAAAGAAATTAAAGATGTACATCTAGAGCACACAGTTCAGGGCATACTCCTGCTCGATTGAAAGCTTTTTCTCAGCTATTTGTGAAGAAATCCTCGGCAGGAAAGGGACCTATCTGTGGAGCCCCAGAGTACCAATCTGCCTAATTTGAAAATTGGCAGATTGGTACCCGAGCCCACCAAGCTCGGGTACCAATCTGGGTATTCTTTGAAAAGAGGATGCATCAGCCTCTTTTCAAAGAATACCCCATCTCTTGTATACTTTTTAATAGCCAGAAAAAATTGAAGTTCTCTCAATTTTTAAGCCTACACATAATCTAGAAAAATAATCCTAAATTCCTTCAAACAGATGCTGCCAGAAAATCCCAGCAAACAGCATTTATAAAGTTTAAGCACCATTTGTCTTTAAACTCAATCCTTTTCACACCCTAATTCAATCCAAAACCCTAAACCATTTCTTCTAATAAACCCTGGCCTGAAACCCACAAGTTTCAAACCCTGTGACCCACCACATGAACAACTAAGTTTCATAATCTAACCAACACCCTACATTATCCATGGCATTCTAATTATTAAGGACCATATGCTGGCCAAATCACATAACTTAATTTCAAATATTATTATCACAGAATTTCAAAGCAAGTCTGAGTCACTTTTGGCAACCATATGTGTTGAGCATACATAACCAAATATAAACCTACAACAATAACTGAAATAGCTATCACATAAAGTGATTATAACTTTTTTTTGGGATAAGTAATATAATTACTACAATCATTCATTAGTCACAAAGTTCGTGAAACAAAATAGTCATAGAATGACCACAAGATTTACAGATCTCCCTGCCAATATGTTTGCCACTACTTTTTTTGACATTTGATGCTATTCCAACAAATAGTACCAGACCAAAGGATTTTGTACCTCTGGAGGCTCCCACAAGTTATCACCAATCTCTTCAATCACTTCTGCAGCCAAGTTGTCATCAACAACATAATCATCTTCAGCTATAACAAGGACTTCATCCCTTTCTTTCAAAACATAATCATCATCTGGATTTATGTCTATCTTTCCGCCTTCAGCTGCCACCTTAATTCCACAGGGAACTGCATCAGGAAATGAAATAAGAACATCTTTAAAACGCAGACCATCCAACTCAGGCCACCTTTTGATATAAAATTCAGCATTCTCAAACCCCAATATATCCTCCCATATCTGCCAAAAGAAGGGGAATTGAATAGATTAAAAAATGTAGTTTAAATTTAGAATTAAAGGGACCCTAAAATTGTAGAAGAGAGACTGTATAATTCATAGGCTTTATGACATACAATAAGACAAATGTGATATTTATATAATTAGAAATAGAATAGAAAAACATTAGTACTTATGTCCACAAGATAGCCATGTTTTCTGTGTGCTTTTCTTTCTGAAGAATTTTAAACCAAAATCGCTTGATGTACTCATCAATCTAATAATTAGTATTGTTAACTGAGTCTCATTAATTAGTATAACCACTGCCCTATTAGACATCTCATGATAACTGGCTCTACTTGACTTTTCCAATGAATCGTCTCCTTTCTCTCATTAAGGACGTATTTAACTTTTATTGTATTTATCGATAAAGTATACAAGCACTACAGCTCAGTTATTTACAATTTTAATTACAACCACCACATGCCTATTTAATTTGCAATTCATACTAAGAATTTTTTTCATTTTTAAAAGTAATTTAACATTGTAATTTAATTAACAGAGAACAGAAAATTAAAATAACCTGACCATCTCAACTTAAGACAGTAATTTAATTGAGATTTTTCTAGAAGTCCACCAAGTTGATACCGATCTTTTCTCATTTGCTTGTCATCTTTATTTACAAACAATTTGTTTGAAGACTTAATGTTATTACCTTGCATAAACTTCACCGCTAACTATTTATTATTGTTGGTCATAAATAAGATATACTGTAATTCAACTTTAAATTAAATACATGAATAATAAAATTGATTTAAATAAAAAACATGTGTGTCAAACAGGTCTACAAGCTCGTTTAGAATACAGTATGATGCTACATTGACAGAATAGCAAACAAGGATTTACATGTTCAACCCCTACAACTACAAGAGACCCACAAAGTGCACACATTCTGCACAAAATAACAAACCAGAATAATTGGCCAAAGAATGACATGAAAAAATTACTTAAAATTGATTTTGAATTACCACCGCATTCAAGAGAAATTTAACAGAGAGAACTGAGAAAGCATTCTGAAGTACACAAAGCAGAATGCTAGATTATAAGTAACTAAGGAAAGGCAGAGGCCCTCATTTTGGTATCATAAACACTAACCCCAATTAAGGTTTTTTTTCCCCATTTGAATTTGGCTCTAATTAAGAATTGAACAGTCAACATCAAATTTATAAGAACTTGAAACTGAAAGTGGAGCTTACTAAAGAAAATTTGTCACACAAGCAAGAAAGTAGTTTGATGCAAACAACAGTGACATTTAAAAGGACCTAGGAGTGCAACTACACACCCAACCCCCCCCCCCCCACCCAATACTCACTTTTCCAATAAGGATGATCTTCTGAGAATTCTTTTCAACGACAATTTCCACTTGTATAAAATCTTTTGCAGCTGGCCTAGTTTTATAGCTCACAACATTCACCTGATAGATTCCAAAATCAAACTAGCTAAGCTCTTCACAACACACTAAGTTCCAAAATCACCAACACAACCTCACAGCACCTACACAATCAAACTAGCTAAGTTCTTCACAACACATTATTCACCAAAAACTAAAACCCAGATAAAAAAAATTAGAACTTTTTTCACAAAAATCAACATGCTAAGTTCTTGACAACACATTATGCACCAAAATTCAAAAAAGTATGAAATTTCTTGAAAATTTAAAACAAAAACCAAGACATGGAATTGCAGCACCAAAACCAGTTGGATTAGTGAAAATTACGAGAAAAAAAAACTCAAATTTTTTGGAGAGAGAGAGCTTACAAAGCGCCATTGAAGGGGAAATGGTCCGCATGGTGACTCTGTGAAATGAAATTGAAAACCCTAATTGGTCGGAGACAAGGAGAAGAAAGGGCGAAGAAGAAGATGAGGACGAAGACGATGTCGCACCACTGTCATCCAACGGAAAGTCCATTACCATCGCTCCTCCAACAACCACCACTTTCCCTTCTCCTATTCCCTCAGGCGCGACGACGACGGAGACCACGATTCCACTCCCCCAGCCATCATCGATACGCGAAAGCGATCATAACGATGTTTTTAATTTCTGCCGCCGATGGTGTGAGGGTGTGAGGGTTTGAACGTGTTCTGGTAAGGGTGAGGGTGATAGGGAGACAAGGTGGGTTTGTTTTGTGGGTTTCGTGTTTGTGGGTTTGTTTTGCTCTTTTCTTTTCTGGGTATTGTGGGTAACATATGGTTTAAGTGTTGGTAATGGGGAGACATAGCTGAATGGTACTCGAGCTTCATGAGCTCGGGTACGAATAAGTTTTTTAAATTCCAGATGCTGATGGTCAGGTGCCACGGTGGATTAAAAAAATGGGGTACTCGAGCTTGGTGAGCTCGAGTACCACAAAAAGTGGTACTTACCTAATTATTTCCGAAACAGTGTTTTGGACCCAATTATTTCCAAAATTAATGCTAATGGGCCATTTTGCTCGGGTCACATGGGCATTAAAACTCAAGGTTGTGAAATATGAATACGTAGAGGAGGACCTTTCCAACAAGAGTGATCTTCTTTTACAGTTAGGGCCATCATTGGACTAGGGGGGGCAATGGCCCCCCTTTCCCCCAATTTTTTTTTTTTAAATATTATTATATATGTGTACTAATTTTAGCAATTTTATTCTATAAAATTACACTTTGTTTTCCTTAAACAATATCATTGATTCTTTTAAGACTAAAATTATACTCACAAACATTTTTACAAATTGTTTTGGTAGCAAATTCTTATTGGTTCACATATGAGCCCATTACTCACATCATTTTTTTACTTACCAATAATCACTTATCACATCAGTAATTTATAAACAAGTTTGTAACTATAGCATTTTCCTCATTTTAGTGGCTGTAAAAAATTTATAGATCTAAAATTTAAAACAAAATATACAAGTCCAAAAAAAAAAAAAAAAAAAGCTCAATAACAAAAATTACCAATAGTAAAATTAAAAAAAAAATTAAGCTCAATTTACCAATTTTGTCCAAAATAAACAATCCTACCCTTAAAAAAATTCTAAATAAAAATAATTTTGTTCTTACCCACACAAAATAAAATAATATAAAAATCTCAGCAATTAAGTAGTAGTAGCAAAGTCAAAGGTTAAAACTAACGCACATAGCCAACAGTAAAGTTGCCCCCCAACTCAAAGTTCTGACTTCGTCCCTATTTACAGTACAACCTAGTTCACAAGAAGGTTTTGGTGCTTGTTCATCGTGGAAAACCAATTGCTGAGACAAGTGTTATTCTTAAGTACATTGAGGAGGTCTGGCCACAAAATCCCTTGCTACCAGATGACCCTTTTGAGAAGGCATTGGCTTGGTATTCGACGAAGTTTGAAGAGGACAAGATAATGCATTTCTTTTTTCCTACAAAAAAATAGCTTACATTTTAATGGCAAAAATGGCCAAAATACCATGTTCGCCTGAAATAATTAGTGTTCTACCACTATTTGGGAAATATTTAGCAATCTACCACCTTTTTAAAACTTGAGTTCATGAAACTCGAGTTTGACATATAACTTGAGTTCTAGAAACTTGAGTTCTGTAAAAATCTGCCACAATGGCACCCGTTGGCCTGGAATTTCTTAATTAAAAGGCCACATAAAACTTGAGCTCTATAAGGTCGAGTTATATAAAATTTTTGAACATAGAACTCAAGCTCTTTAAACTCAAGTTCTACATCAACCCCTCTGCCTGTAGTTTAAACTATTTTTGAGTCAACTACCCTAGCAGGTTGGTTGCAGGTGTCTGGCAACTAGCCTACCTGCGACAATTTATTAAGTCGTTCTCTATTAATTATTTGCAATTTTTGTTTTTTTTTGTTTAAACCTACCCTCTCTCTCTCTCTCTCTCATGATTGCCATTCTCCCTGAGCATTACCCACAATCCAAACTGAAGTACTGAACCACAAGCTTTCAAGCTTCATTTATCAACTATATTGAAGGTAGTCTCTAACACTTTAGACTTACTACAATCTTTATATACTGAATTTTTGGTCCTCCTTTTTCGGCTGGACTGCTATCTAATGGGGGTTGCGAACATAATCTTTGTCCAATCCCCCCTCCAATTCTTTTTCTTCTTTGGTTTCTCCCTGATTATATTCTTTGGATGTCAGTCATTATCGTTTACTTAAACATGATGAATGGGTAGATTTTCACATGCTTATATGTTTTTTCTTAACAAATTTACACAGAACTCAAGTTCTATGTTCAAATTTTTAAATAGCTCAAGCTTATAAAGCTCGAATTTTATTTACAAGGAACTAGAGTTTATGAAACTCGAGTTCCACATAGAATTTTTTTATTAAAAAATTTCAGGTCAACGGGTACCATCATGGCAGATTTTAGGGAACTCAAGTTTTTAAAAAGTGGTTGATCACTAATTATTTTCCAAACAGTGGTTGAACACTAATTATTTCGGCCAAACATGGTGTACATGCAAGTTAGAATATCAAGACAATGTAAGAGAACGAGTGATGAATCTAACGGTACATTTAAGTGAAAAAGCTTAAGAACAATAAGAAATGGAAACTTTAACAATTTAACGTCTAGAGAAATGCAAATGTGAAACAAAGAAAGTAAGGAAGGCATAGGAAAATACATGAAAAACCCTTTGAAAGGGATAAAAAAACCACGGGTGAGTAGAGGGAAGAATGTCCCTCACTCTTAAAGCTCTCTATAATGTGAAAGTCAAGATTTTCATACAATGGTGATATTCTTCCCAATTCTTTGTTTCTACCTTACTTTCCTACCCAAGCTTCTGCCTCTTTCTCTCTATCTTTCTAGATTCTTGCCCTAATTGTTCAGCAACATGTTCCTTTTATAGTATGAGGAATGTTGTTAAGTACATAAGGACAGGTGTCAAACCATGGTCCCTCCATTTGAATCCAAATATAGCTATTGTACTATGTTAAGGCTGGATGAGAAAGAAAACATGCTAATGTTAGGGTAGTGGGATGAAAGGCAACTCTGCTACAACGTAGGGAGCAAGTCATAGACAAGGAAAGGGACATTAGGGATACTAGGAGTGATGGACGTGTCGTCAACAGTGGTTCAACACAAGCTCAGCCAATAAAGGGTGTTCTATAGCATTTAGCCATAGGGGGTCGCTATCTCCCTTTTACTCTAGTGTTGAGTGTTCACGCCAAGTGCAAATCTCACTCTTCCCCAAGATGGTCATGCCGTTGGCATGGGCCAAAGATCCTCCTTTTCAGCCAACATCCCCCTTTCCTTCCTCACAGCTAGCCTATGTGTAGGATCCACATCCAGTCATGTCGGCATTCACACATGCCTTGACTTGTGTAATGTACACATGGTATTTGGCCATTTTTTCCACATTTTAATATGTTTATCTCTATGCTTACCTATTTGCAATAGAAGTATGAAATTCTCAAATTTATTCAATATTCTTCCCCTTTATTTCAAGTTTCTCAATAAATTTTCAAATGCTTATACCAAACTTTACTGTTAATGACTAAAAAACCAATGTTTTTTTGGCCATTTGGTGTAAAGTTTTATTAAACCTCACTTTTTTAAAGTATAATTTTTTGATTTCAAAAGTGTCTTCAAAAGATTATAAAAATAAATTGTACCAAACAGACCCAGAGTGAGCAATATTTTTCATTAAAAATTTGACAACCCATAAGAATTCTTCCATCCACAAGACTAGAGCAGTTGATTAAGATTACCACATTATCAACTTCCCTTAGTCAATAATAGCCTACATTATCAACTTCCCTTAGTCAATAATAGCCTATAGAGACAACCAAAAAAAGTCTTCTAATTGTCCAATTGTATATGCTTGTAGATAAAGCAAGGGAATCAATTGACTAGTTATATATGAACTCACTCGGGCAGGAAGAAAGAAAATCTAAGAATGAATGGAAGAAGTAAAGCTAATAGGATTTTGGCCTAGTCCATATGTTTACAGAGTTATATGGGCACTGAAACTCAAGGGTATCAAATATGAATATGTAGAAGAGGATATATTCAACAAGAGTGATATGCTTTTGAAGTACAATCCTGTCCATAAGAAGGTTCCTGTGCTTATTCATGGTGGGAAACCCATAGCAGAATCCATTGTCATTCTCGAGTACATTGAAGAGACTTGGCCACACAACCCTTGCTTCCAGATGATCCTCATGAGAGAGCTGTGGCTCGGTTCTGGACAAAGTTTGGAGAGGATAAGGTAATTATGCATCAACTAAGTGATTATTGTGTTTATTCTTACATTGCATAAAATCACACCTACAACTTTGTTCTCCTTTATTGTTATTTTTTGGATTATGTTAATGAGTGCCTTTAGAATAATTGTTAATAATCCATTTTAAGAAGAACAAGATTTAGGTACAGTATTTATGTGCTATTCCTTAGGTTCTCCTCTTAAGATTCTGCCATATGGTTTTTTTTCTCATATGATGAAAGTGTATTTTTTATTTAAATAATAATATGGGAAATATAAAAAGTTATTAAAATATTAATTGCTTTTTTTTTTCTTTTTCTATAAAAATTTTCTTAAAATAGTTTGTTAACAATTGCCCTAAAGACATCTATTAACATTTCCTTTATCTATTTTTATTAGTCTCCATTGTTGTAATTACTTTTCTTTAATACATGTGAAAGGTTTTTATTTTTTATTTTTTATTTTTATTTTATTTTTTATATAAATTGAAAAGATAGAAGTATATTAATATAAAAAAGAAGTACAAAAGAAAGTCTGGCGGGGGAGTTAATATTACTAATGAAACTAGACATGGCAAAATGGGTCAGAATTTTCTGACCAAACCTGACCCGACTCGAAAAATACCCGACCTGAATCCGATTTTTTTGACCTGAAGCAAAAGTAGGTTAACCCGTGACTCGACCCGTGTTTTTTGCGGGTCAGCCCGACCTGACCCGAAAACTTGAACCATTTAAAAAAAAAAAAATTTGGGTAAAAAAATAGTAAAATTAAGACAATATTGGTTTCATTGTTTATTGTGAGGTTTAAGAAAACAATTGATACATTTACATAACTACATGCAAATTAATTGAAAGATAAATGGTTGAACATTCTGTAATGAGTAAAGATTTTTAGATATTAAATAGCAAAGTATATGCCAAGATAATTTGATTATAGTAGAGTTAAAAACATATTTAAAATTGTAGACATGTGTGAGAAACATTCACAAGTGTGAAAATAGTGAAGCCAAAGTATCAAATTAGTATAAATTATGAATGCTTAGACCTATTTTTTAACAATTTATGTTCAAAATAAAAGGCTTTTTAAAATAAATTATGATATTTCCTAGAGTGTGTGTTGCTTAACAATGATATGATATTCATAAAAGAGACCATGTATAAATAAGTAAGCAATCAAACTTTAATGTATATATCAAATTAAAATAGAGTGCCAACCACAATTGATAATAGATTATAAAATTAATTTTCAATATTGTAAATTTCTTATATGTTTTTATTCTTTATCAAATGAGTTATCCAATAAGTCATCTGTAATTTTGTTTTATATTTTGGAATGTTGATATTGTATAAAAATAAAACTTGTGTATTTGTTTTATTTATGCTTGTGTTATTTTGTTTTAGATAGCAATGTTAAGATTTGTATAATGTTAAAATTATTGAATAAGTATTAATAAGTTTAACTGAGTTAGTTCTTGATATAAATGGTGAATTCAAAATAATGCATTTTACATCAAGTAATTTGTTGCATAACTTTCCAAATGGCAAATACATGTTGTTTTCTTTATAAAAATAAAAAAAAAAAAAAAAAAATTCATGTGAAAAATACGGGTCAACCTGACCCGACCCACAACACAATTGACTTGAACCCGTTTTTAACCTTCTTAAAATGACCCGTTTTTACCAGTGACCCGTTTGACCCGCGGCCTGATTGACTCGACCCGACCCGCCCGTTTTGTCATGTCTACATGAAACTCGGCCCAAAAAAGCAGTGACCCAGTAACTCCACAACAACCAAACTGTAAAAAAAATCAACAAAACAAAGTATGTGTAGTCCAATGCTTATTGGTGAGGGAGGGATTTAGCAAGTCTCTGGTACTCATCTTTCAGAGAAGTTGCTTGCTTAAAGATCTCTCCGGGGTGGGTCTGCATGTGTTGGAACATGTGAAAGTTTTGAAAGTATTTCCATTGTAAATGTCATTTAACTAAAGAAAATAATAAGAGGAGAATAAAAAACAGTGATTATCTCGTCTTTTTCTCTTTCGTAGATTTGTTTATAATAAGATTCAAATTTATAGCATCAATTTCATAATAATTGTTAGACATCAATTGATTTTTTGTATAGATAAGATTCAAAATCAAATTCCTAATTGAACGACAAAAAACTTTCTAGTTGAGTTAACTAGTAGATTTTATTAATCTTAACTATAATGAACTGCACACACAAACAAGCTTTAAACATTTTTTTCTAGACTCGGATAATATATAAGATGGAGATGTTACCCACACTAACTGGATACTTTGTGCGATTTAGAAAAACAATTTTTCTGGATACTTTGTAACTAGCGGAGAACAACAAGTGAAAGCAACAAAAGAAATGAAAGAACTTCTGGGAATCCTAGAAGAGCATGGTCTTGGGGAGAAGAAGTTTTTTGGTGGCAATAACATAGGACTGGCTGACTTAGCCTTCGGATGGATAGCTTGCTTATTGGAAATCACTCAAGAAGCAGCTGGGGTCAAAGTGTTGGAAGCTGATAGCTTCCCTCGCTTACAGGCATGGACCAAAAACTTCAATAAAATTCCAGCCATTAAAGAGAGCCTTCGCGATCGCAATGAGCTGTTGACGTATTTCAAGTGGCTAAGAGAACACTTTGTCTCCTCAGCAGCATCACAAACATATTAAGCACTAGCTACTAGCATCAGCTTATGTGCTCTCTCATTCTCTGAATCCATTTCTCAAGATATGTTATTCTAAAAATAAGTTTGCGTGTCTAATTTCAAAAAAAAATACATGGCAGTGTGACTCGTAATTTATTAGATGTATAATGCTACAAGTAGAGGTTTGCAAATATTGAGTGTTGTTTCCCCTATATTTTAAAATGATCTAGTTTTGAGACCATTTTTCAGAAAAATAGAATTCACAAATAAATTCATGTTTACTGTTTTTGTGTGTGTGTTTTGGAAGTCATAAATTTTGGCTAATTGACGTTTTCCAATTTGCAAGTCATAAATTTCCTCCCTTTTTTCTTCATAAAAATAAAAACTAAAAGCATATCTCACCCTTTTTTCTTCATGTGAAAACACAGGTCAGCCAACCTAACCCGCACGCAACCTGATTATCTCGACCCGATTTTCAACCCGTTTTTAAACCCACCCCATTTTGGCTTGCAACTCGATTGACCCAACCCAACCTTACCCAACCTGACCATTTGTCATGTCTGCTCAATTGGCACCTCCTCGTGTTTCTAAATGAGACATTTAAAGTTTAAATTTCCCCACCTCCCCAAAAAAAAAAAAAAAAAGTATTAGGGAATTTATAAGAAGCTCAACAATTTTATGACCTAATTTATTTCTCACATTTGGACACTCTGAGCACCTAATTAAATTTCATAGTACTTTTCCAAAACATTGAATGTAACTTAAAAACCAAATAAGAAAATGAATTATAAAGCAATCAAAAAAAGAGGAGGGGGATTATAACAAAGCTCACATTCAAATATAATACGGTTTCCAGCACACCTACGATTACTCTCAGCATTTTAGATATGCTTTTCTTTTCTTTTCTTTTTTGGCTAAGAAGCATTTTAGATATGCTAGAAATGAGAATGAATTCTCAATATATTGGTGCATAGAATATTGTATAAGATGAGGCCTTTATATAGAGAGACGCCTATGACACAATATTGTACATAAGTACAGTGACAGTGCACTAACAGCCCTCCTCAACTCCAAGATGAAGGATGAGAGACCAACCTAAATTTGGAAACTAGATCACGAAAGCATACAGAGGATGGGATTTGGTAAAAATGTTTACATGTTGACCATGAGAGGCAACAAAGATCACCCAAAAGGAACAATGAAGGAGGTGATGCCAAACAAGATTGAAATCGATTTTGAGATGCTTGGTCTGTTGGCGAAAGACATCATTACAAGCCACTGAATGAAACTTTATTATCAAATCAAAGCTTCATGTAATATTAGAGGTCACAATCCAAATTTTTTAATTTTAGGGAATAAAATCAAAATTTTCCCAAACTTTAAGAATATAAATTGTAATTCAATCTCTTATAATATATTGAAACCAAAGAAAAACGACTGTTAGTCTGTTACTTGCTAAAGAATTATTTAGGGTGAAATGCCCCCAAAAACTTATTTAATGAGGAATGATAAATTCTTTTATAACAATACAACAATCATCTTGATTCTCAAAAATAAATAAATAAAATAAAAATTATAGAATCATCTAGCAGAGAAGGTTTTAGGAAGCACCTAACGGTCCAACCAACTGTTTAAATTTGAAAATATTTTCTAGGATAGTAGTACCCTCAATTTAGTCTGGCACTAATAGTTAGCCGCCCTTACCTAACCTGTTATATTAACCTAAAACTTTGTTTTTTAAAATAATATGATATGAATGTATTGGGGGATATTGGGCTTTATCCCTTATTTTGCAACCAAAAAAAAAAAAAACAGCAATATATCCCTGTTTTCAAACTATTTAGGTTCATGTCCCTGTTTTAGTACTCAATTATCTAAAAGTCAGATTCTATATGAAACTCGACTATACTAAAATTGGGTTCTATGTAACTTGATTTTACTATGGTCGAGTTCGTATCATGTTTTTGCCATGCTGGATTGCCAGCATGGCTTCTCTGCAATAAAATATTCCAGTTGGTCAATTTAAAACTTGGCAATGTGATAATTGAGTTCTATGCAGAATAAAATCAAATTTTGAATGTAACGTCTCCAAAACACTTTGTCTCCCTCAATTCGATTAGTAACCACCTCTGTCTCCCTCAGTCTGTTCAGTACACCCTCTCCAACACGCCTCCTTTCCAAGTGCACTCCATCTTTAAGTTGTCTTCTTTCTACCCATAGACTGAAACTTAACCCAAACCCTAACCTAACTGTCACCTGCAACTCTACCATAACCCTCACCTGCAACTCTCACCATCAAGCTTAGAAATCAGAGTTAAAGGATTAGATTAAGGTAATTTCTAAAATTTGAGTTCAATTTTTTTTGCTTTTGCATTTAATTTGAGTTAAGTTGGCTTGTGGATTAAGTTGAGTAAAAAAGTAGATGGCTTGTGCATTTAATCTGAGTTAAGTTTGGCTTGTGCATGTAATCTGATTTGAGTTTGGCTTTTTGAGCCTAAAGACTTCTAAATTTTTCTCTATTAGATTTTGCCTAATTTGCATTGATTTGAGTTTGCCTGAAATTCCTAATTTGCATTGATTTCAGTTTTCTTTATTTGCATTGATTTCAGTTTGTCTGAAATTCCTAATTTGCATTAATTTGCCTAAAAATATCTTAGGCAGCTGGTAGACAAAAGCTATAGCTGCTTTGAAATTGAAAATTATTTGGTTGTTCTTCAAATAATTGTAAATCATGTTGCTTGCTTTTTGTAATTGAGTTTTAAGAGTTATATCTACATGTATTAAGTATTGCCTAATTGTCTTCACTTCCACTATGCCGATATATTGTGGGAAGCTAGAATTTGTTTCAAAATGTAGTAATTTTGGTAGAACAACCATAATAACACATGTTAACTTATAAAAGTCGCTCTCCATCCTCTTGATGTTGGCTCATTGGTATTAGTAATGACCAATTTGTTACAAAGGTCAACAAGTTACCTCTTACCAGAGAACTTTCTCTATTTATCTTTTAATATTGTAATATATAAGTCTATGACAGAGAGTTTATTCAAAAGAGAGTATAAAGGATACAATGCTAAGGAAAAGCTAGATTGATTAAGATTTTAATTTTTAGTGGTAGATTGATTAAGCCGATATAATTTTGTGGAGATTTTGTTGCCTAATATGTTATGCTTTCATCGATTTGTTGAATTTAGGGGTACTGAAGATGGTTGTCTTTCAATGAATTTGAACCATATTTTTTTGGATTAATGGAAGCAGACTAGGATTAGATAATTAGACAGAGATTTATAAAAGGACTATAGAGTTCAACAATTGAAGAACCTCAACAAATTCAAGGAGTAGTGATCTGTGATCTTAATGGGCATGAAGAACTTTTGGACGTACTCTGTACGTTTACGAACATAAATTTATTGAACCTTTCACACTGATTGCCCTTACAAGGTGAAAACTCTATAGTCCAAGAAGCCCCCTATATGCTTGATATTTTAATTAGACATGTTCTGCTGCATGCCTTATCTTCTGAAGGCAAGTTTTATGATCTCATATGATACTTAGGTGTTTTGTGTCGCTACTCAAAATTATTTTTTATAATGTCAAATGGGTGACATTATGATATCAGTAGAGTTATGGTGGTGATTTGCATATTAGTACTATGTGGAAAAGAGTAAATGGATCCTTCCTATACATAATTTTTTTTGTTTTTTGTTTTCTTCTTTGCTGTTTGTACATATTTTTCTGCCTACTTCATTTTTCTAATTAAGTAGTCTTCTCTTAATACAAGTTTTCTTACCTATCCTAAAAAAAAGAGTAAAATAATCCTTATACACCACCCTAATGGTGGTTACCGCTTTTACTATTTCCTGGACCCTACCTCAAACTTATATTAGTTATTCCAAAGTATCAATTCTGATGGGATAAAGTTTGGCTTTCAATTGGTATGGAACTATCTTTTCCAACCTATTACATGGTGATTTATAAGACTATCCATGTTTATTATTTAAACAAGTCACATGACATCTATAGTCCTATATATAGTCCTATCACGTGAATAATTACCCATGCAAAACTCCTATATATAGTCCTATATGCATGACATCTAGATATACTGATTTGAAGTTACATTTTGCAATGTCAATGTGCAATTAGCTACTACCTCATTTTTCAGATAACTATAGGAGGGAGAGAGATTCTGATGAGAGCGAATACTATGCCGGACGGAGGCGGGAGTGGAACTACAGCATTAATGAGTCCAATGCTCTACACAATAATCTCATGCTACTTGAAGTGCCTTTGGTGGACCGTATCTCGCTCACAATGCCACGACGAAACATGGACCAATGTAGGCGTGCAATGGCAAAAATCCAGAAGGAGAACAATCTGATGTTACTCCGTAGGTGCAAGTATCACATGTTACAACTTGTAGAAGAGCTAGCTACCGCAACCAACAGGCAACTTACACCAGTGGAACGAAATAATATCCTCAATTATGAGGACCACCTGTCAGAATGAATACCTATGTAAGGCATCGCCTACTTGGGTTCTATGTGGTGTGTGTATTATGTTTAGGATTAAGTTAATAATGTTAGTACCGTTAGTGTTCGATATGCAATGCATGCATATTGATGGCATCATATGTAAGAATATTTAAGTTTTCTGTGTTATGTGTATAAAAAATTGGTTCAATATGCAGTACATGCATATTGAAAAACATCATATGTGATAATTTTAAGTTTTACTAGTCGCTAACCTGTGTGATGCACAGGAAAATTTCAAAAATGAAATATTTATGAAACATTCTAAATAGTTTTTTTTAATGAAAAAAAAAATCAGAAGCGATAGAACTCCAATGCTTGCACTTACTTATTACACAGTCTAGAAACTATCCTATCGGATATATGTCCTGCCTATTTTCACAAAAAGCATGAATTTTTTCTACACATCTAAAATCTCATTCAAGCATAGTTCATGCAACCCAATTGATGCCAGCAATTGTGAGTTGGCAAGCTCCACAATCAAATCCCTAATCCATAGTTCTTGACAAAAGTGTAACACTTAATAGTGCATGGCAACCATCCACAATGGGTTTCCTTGGCAAGGAATTAATTAGTATGGACTATAATAGGAGAATCATGACTATCTCTAAAAATAATGCCCAAACTTGCATAATAGGTGGCTTTGAAAAAAGGCCGATGCTATGCCCAGTTTTGAGATAAGGAGAAACAGGATTTGTATTTGTTGGGCTCACTTAATATTTAAGCTTATGTTTTATAGCACTATAAAGTTTAAAGATATTTTAGGCTAGTAAACAGTTAAAGTTGTTGAGGTAATAAGTGGGGTAAGAATAAGTTGTCATTGGGGGGAAAAAAGAGAAAGAAATGTTATGTCCATAATATTTTCACAACACTTTTACAATAAATCCTAAATGGTAGGTTGTTATGAGTGGGCAAAAACATAATTTAAGTTGTGGATTCAAATTAGAACTAATAAAAAATTACCACATATGTTTTGTTATAAAAAGTGTTGAGAAAATATTGTGGACATAGCATTAAAAAAAAAGAAAAAAAGAAAAAGAAAAAGGATTGTTTTGTTAGCAAACAAATATGAACCACATCAAGTAAAATGCCATTGTCCACCAGAACTAATGAAATGTTAAAATGAACAAAAAATAGTAAATGTATTTTAGTGGGTTATTGATTTATGGGAAGGAGTAGCCTAGTTGTGACGTGAGGATGAGGCCAAAATTTTGTCAGCTCCTTTTTCTTCTGTTTGCTTCTCTTATATTTATAGACATCATAACTTAGTTGCTCATAACCTTACTAAACATGTTAGTCATATCTTAAGGTGTGGATGGAGGATGTTCCAACACACATAAACTCTATTCTCTTAGCTGATTTTGGCTAGTTTTGCTCAGCTTTTTTAATAAAATGTGCTGATTTGATACTAAAAAAAAAACAAAAACAAAAACAAAAAAATACCTTCGAAGCTTGTGACTGTATTTCATTGTTCTTCATTTATATACCTCCTTTTCCTTGCATTTTATAGTAAAAGTGAAATACCTCGTTTTTGTTTGTGTTTGTTTTTTTTTTATTTCTAGGTTACACAGCAAGTCTTTGTGGCCGAGGAGTGGGTGAAGAATGCCCGTGGCGAGACCAGGGTTGCTTTGGATGCTCGAGCCAAAGTGGAGACGGAGCTAGGCCCCTTAAGGGAAAAACATGCTAAAATGGCCGAGTAGCTGAAAGAAGCTGTTAGGGCGAGAGATAGTGCCGAGGCAGGCTTGAAGACGACGGAGAGGCAATTCGAAGAAGTGTGCAAGGAATTGCACTATTATGAAATAAATCTAGCAACGGAGAAGCAAATGATGACAGAACTTCGCGAAGAACTTCGCAAAGCCAGGGAAACTGCCCAACTATTCAAAAAGGCAGCCGAGGCCGAGAAACAAGCCGCATACGAGCTGGGGGTACAGGAGACTCAAAGCAGGCTCACAAAGGAGTTCTTCGCTGTAGCCAGGGATTACTGCGACATCTCTTGGGGTAAAGCCCTTGATGTCGCTGGGATTCCTGTTGATTCCAGCCTGAGGCGACCTGAGAGCATCTACTATGATCCAGACATCTGCGAGTTCTCAGGTCCTAGCTCCTCTCCCTCAGCGCAACTTACCCAAGTGTCTGAGGTGCCCACAGCAGATCAAGTCCTTCCTGCCCCTGTGGAAACTTCAATAGACCCTCACCCAGATGTTGGCAAAGGGAAAGAAGCTGAAGCTCCCCAGGGCAAGGATAAGGGCAAAGGCAAGGACAAGGGCAAAGGTAGGGCCTCAGACACCACTATCTCTCAGCCCGAGCAAACTGTTGATCCAGGGCTCCCAAGTCACAAGCTTAGGATCTTAGTTTTTGTAGTATTTTTATTTTTTTTTTATGTTTACTATTTTTGTATTTCCAATGTAAGTCCTTTTTTTTTTCCTTGGTTGTTGAAATAACTTTGTATTCATCCTCTGTTTTTTTTTTTTTTTTTTTTTTTTTAGCTGTCAATTAATTTAACTTTTTGTGTGGTTCATATATAATCTTTGTAAAAAGGTTTGCAAAATTTACTACAGCTTTGTCCACCACAATCCATAGCTACAAATTTCTTTTTTTATATTTCACTCTTTTTTCCTTTCTTAAAAGCTAGCTTCATTTAATTTCGGCCAAAATTCACCAAAATAGGTCCGAATGGCTACAATTACCAACATATCAAAGAAATATAAATATTAAAAAAAAAAAAAAAAACTACTAAATTTCTTCTTCTTTTAATTTTCCAAATAGTTTTAGGCATAAAACTAAATCAAGGTTTAAGGTTTAAGCAATATAGCAGATTTATATTAATGGTCTATATCAAAGACATTGCTGGTAAGCTCATAAAGAAAGATGATCAGTCTCAACAACTGATTGATATCAGCCTTAAAAAAAAAAAAAAAAAAAAAAACAAAAAAAAAAAAAAAAAAAAATCCTAACTTTGCTTTTGAAGAAGAAGAAGAGACTTTGAGATTTAAAAGAAGCAGAGGAGGAGTTATAAAGTGCATTTTCAACGAAGGAGTTAAACCCATATTGGATTTTTACTTATCTTTCACTCCATCTTTTGGTGGGGTCTTGAGAGAATGATGAATTCCATGTGGGTTTTGGCTAAGTTGAGGGAGGGGAAGTGATTGACTTTGTAGGTTGGGGATGGAGAGAAAGAATGGTAAAAAAAAATTAAAAAAAAAATAAATAAAATTAAGGCAACAGGGGCCTGAAAATAAACATTAAAAATAATAATTAAATGAATAATTAAGGTGTAAATTTGTTAGACTTGAAAAATTGATGTGCCAAAGTCTCATGAAGTTAACAAAAAGTCCATGACTTTGGTTATATAGGCTTAACCATATGTTTATAAGCACTTGGACACCCTCCCCTTACAATCTGGCCCTTACAAGCCGATTTTCAAGGGTGAGTTCTACCCATGGGTTCCTAACATAGTATCTATAGATAAGTTTAAAATTGTAGTAGATTTTTGTGTTCTTTACAAATCTATATATATCTAAAAGCTGAAGCGTAGCAATTATTGTTGCTACATTTTTGTTGAGCCACATCATCAGCCACGTCACTAATTTGTTTTTTTTTTTGGTTTACAAACTCTATTAGTTTTCCATTGCAAAATTAATTTTTTTGTGGCCAATATGATGCACTACATTCCACCATAAACTCTATTGTCTATATTCAAAGTTCCTTTCAATATTAAATTTTAGTTTTAATGTGAATAGCATGGGATACAAGGTGGTCTTTTGCACTACCACCATAAGTTAAATAAATTTTATTTAAAAAGAAAAAAAGAAAAAGAAATTCTACTATGAAACATATCATTTCTTCTTTAAGAGAAAGTGATTATTATCACTATTCATCTATTAATATTTTTTTCATTTTCAAAGAGTTCAGTCTTTAATTTTGGTTTTCCATTTATTTGTAATTTTTAAAACTTTTATAAAACATTTATTTGTATGTTGTAATAGTTGATTCCGTTGTGAATATGAAAAGACTGTGATCATTTCGTCTCCTCCAATCATTTCCTTAGTTATTTAATATTATACCAAATCATTTTCTTTGCTATATGGAGTATAAAACAAACAATACCATTCTGGTGCGGTGACATTGCAGGTGATGCCTTCAACTGCGAGAGAGCACAGTGTTTAGTGGCTTCAAAGGTGACAATGCCAACCTGGAGAAGGATGCCCCAAATGCTGAAGAGAGCCTTGCAATGGTAGGATGCTAACGTCAAGGGAGATGAGATTTCTTTTTATATTAACATATTCATTCATTATGTAGATTTCATGCTTGATGAGAGCTATACATTGAGTAGGATCTCCATTTCCACTGGCAATGGTTTCCACCAAAAGGTAATATCTCTAATTTGTATAATACCTCTATTATATTTTGTTAGTAGTATTCAAATTGGGACCATGTTTGACATGAGCAGTAATTATGTCTTTTTTCCCCCTTTTATTCTATATTTTATTTGTTACCATAAGTTGAACAGTTGTTTTTTGTTTCTTTGTTTCTTTTTTGAATTTTGTATTGCAATAAGAAATTAGAAATATAAGTTAAACAAAAAAAATTATTTTTCAGCATATGTTTTTTCATATTTTAGGGCACTTTTTTATATGACATGTCCAAATAAAAAAAAAAAGTAAAACTCAATTGTCTTCCTTCTTTCTTTACAATTTCTTCTGTCTTGGCCATCATGCTTTTTTTTCTTTTATCTTTTTTCTTTTTTCCTTTTTATGTTCCGTATATTGTAACTTTTGTAATGCTTGATGCTTCTAAATTTTTCAAGTTGGATTTGATATGCCATATATGATGTGCATGATATGTTAATTGGCTTGAAATAATCCAAGATACACACTACCTGGCTATAGCTAATAATTCGCACATTCGATGGTTTGATGTTCAATCAAACTGCGTATGTCACTCTCATAAGTAGTCTTACTTTTACTTATAAAATAAAAAATAAAATAGTTTAGTCTTACATTTTTTTTATAGTGTTTTACATATATCTTTCCAAATGCTAATTTGGACACTTATCTCTAATGACATGGTAGGTGATGAGCTATGATTAACATACCAATAACGTGATGGCAGTGGGGCTTCAATGTGATTGAAGTTGGATGTATGTAGGCTCTAAGAATGGCATAGTAAAGATTTGGGATTTGAGGTAAATATATATATATTTTTTCCCAACATATATAAGGTAGATTTTTTATTATTAATTATTATATTATGCCGTTATTGTTTAATATTATTTAGAGTTACTCTTATATATATATATATATATATATATATAAGCTGAAGCATGACATTTGTTATTGCTACACTCCTATTGAGCCACCTCATCCGTCACATTATTATTCTTTTTCTTATTATTTTTTACCTTTAATTTTTTTGACAATATTAAATATATAAATATATTGGTTTTACAAATTCATCTTAAGTGGTTTTAACTTTACATATTCATCTACTTTATCAATAAAAAATCAAAACAAAAAAAAATTTCTATACATATTCATCTTGAGCAGTTTTAACTTTACATATAATTTTGCATTTACATGTTCATTTACTTTAATTTAGATGTTTATAACTGAAAAAATAAAATCAATGAAGAATAAAAAATAAAAAAAAATCTATAAAATGGTATTCACAAGTCTTGCTTAATATTTGATGGTAGAAAAGATATAACCTAACAACTACCCCATAGGAGGAATCCAAATCAAGCATGATGCTAGAGGCTTATACTCAATGGTGTTTGTTATTGACCTAATTTGGAGAAAAATCATATTATAATATGTCTTGTTTTATGTTGTTTTTAGGTTTTAGTTTATTTGGAAAATGATAGTCTGGACAATATGATGAAGAATAGTTTGTGCAGTTGAAGAAGATGGGCTTTGTGTCGTTTCCTTTCACTATTTGTAAATATTTTGTTTAACAAATTAGTAGCAAATTGTGTCTTTTTTATAGGATGTTCCTAAATATTTGAGTAACTATTTTAAGCATTTACGAATATCTAATATTACTCTTCATCTTCCATATCTCATTAGTATATTTTTTAAGATTTTTAAGAAAACATATTCAAATATTGGATTAGATTATGACAATATTTACACAATACTTCTTCTTCTTCTTTTCAAAAATTTTCCTTAATTTTTTCCCATTTGGAATTGTACTCTTGGTTTATTGATTTATTTTTATGTTATTTTTATATTATTAAGGTAAAAGAGTTAAAATCATCATGTATAAAGCTACAACTAGCACTTTTGCTTAGAATCAGCCATCTATTTCTATTGCGTAACTTATTAAAAAATTTTAATTTGATTGTGCATTGGATATTGAGAAGGAGTTTGATATGTTTCACATTTGATATGTTTTACATATTGAGAAGGAGTTTGATTATGATGTGATTTTTATTTTTCTCTTTCTTTTTATTTTAAATTATAGTTTTGTTGAGTTTTATTAATTTTTTTAGATATATTTTTTGGAGTATAGGGTAGAAAAAATTGGGTTTGAGAAAGTTTGTTTAAAACTAAAAGAATAATTACTAAATTTTATATACTTTTTGATGATACACAAAATGTTATAAATAAGTTTTATTAAAAATTGAATATTTTTGCTAACTTACCTTTTGAATTCTTGAGAAAAATTATATTGTTTTCATTTGATACAACAAAATTTATATATATTACTTGTGCGATTTTTCCTATAGTATAGTTATAAAATACATTATTCTTTATTAAATTAGTCCTAATTGTAAAAATTAACTAAATAAGAGCACCCTAAAAAAATTATCTCGCGCAATGCGCGGGACCGCGACTAGTATAAATCTAATACCTATGATATTATACGTTTTAAGTTTTTGTGCTATTAACTACTATGTATGTGCCAAATGTTAAGGAGCTCATATATGGAATGAAATAAATGCATTTATTAATATTGTATTTATCCTTATTTGTGAGTATTAAATATTTATCCTTATGAATTCCTTTTGAATGGTTCAACAATCTTCTCTTGCTTAAGGCTAAGTTTTGTCTTTTCTTAGCTAGCTGTTCATTCACCTCCTTAAAGAGAAGTACCAGTTTCATACAATATTGGAAATTTCAAGCAGAAAAATAGCAAGCATATCTTTGGAAGTCTATATTCAATATCTAAAAAGGCTAGTGTTCATTGATTTTTAAAATAGAACTACAAAACCTTATACGAAAAACGTATTAGTCCAACAACAAATGGCAATTCACACTTTGATGCAATGTGCATTCCTCGAATGGCCAAAATAAGTAAAAACTAAATAAAAAATAGCTACTCAAAAATAAAGCAGGATTGCAAGAGCATATTTGCTACACTTATTGAATACATTACATTTTCTGTGCACGAAGCCATAAATGAAACATGCTTTTTTGTTTGGATAAAATCATCCACCTATAACTTAAAGGGTCATGTTAATTGCCTTTAGGGAAATTGTTAATAAACCATAATAAGAAAGTTTTGACATCATTTTCATGGGAATTATAAAAATTTGTCAACAACATTTATTGCTTTATCATTCATCTCCCAATAAAAGATTTCTAAAAATAGTTCCTAATTTAAATACATACAATATCATAAGCCCTTTGTTTGTCCTTTGTATAGTACTTTAATTATTAAAAGAAATACATAATTTTTGGTTGGGACAAGTTAAAAATTAATTTTGTAAAATTTGGGACCTTATCTCCTATAATTGGTGAGTATATGCAATACCTACAACGTAACAACAGTTCTAATAACAAAGTGTGAAATAATTATAAATAAATAAATAACAATAAAAATAAAAAAACACAAACACATACACAAGCTCAAGCTAACAACTAACTTGTCAAACCCTAAAAACATTCATGACCCATTTATCATCAACAACCAAACAACTCCAACTTTCAACAATCCTTCCCAACCACAACCTACCAAATTTGGAAAAAAAAAACATTTTCCCATTTACTTTTTTCATGAGAAACAAAGAAAAGAAAAGTTGTGATCTCTCTCCAAAATTTGCTTTCCGATTTTTTATACCAATGACATATATTCAAGCAAAGACAATGTATTGAGGGACCAAATAAGATTTGTGACACCATGTGGGTAGAGATTGTCTATGACATTATCATTTATAGATATTGTAAAGTTGTGATTTACAACTATGTTTTATGTTAGCTTTATTCCAAGACAAAAAGTGTTGTAATTGCACTAAATTAATTCCTTGTATTTTGTGGGATTTTATTGTATTGGATTTTGTATTAAGATGGTAAAGAATCAAGCATAAAATGAAAATCGGTGCTATTTTGCAACTAACTCGCAAGAAGTCTGCGAGTAAAGGTTCTTGTGAAAAGGGCACGTGAGAAGCATATGTTGGAAGCTAAAGAGTCAAGTGCCAACTGCATTTCGCTAGTGCTTCGCGAGACAAGTACCTGCGAAACATTCTACCTAGAGGATTTTAAGTGTGACTTTCTTACCCTTCACCCATACTATATATACCCTTATTACCCACAAAAGTATGAAAGACTATTCAAAGAGAAAAACCCTAAATAGGTTTTCTATAACACAACACATCCATCTTTTAAAGAGAGAGCTACTCATCCTTAGTGAAAAATCATTGTATAATCCTTATTGGACTAGGAAAACCCAAGGTTTGTGTAAACCTATATGTAATAGGAGAGCCAATTAAGCTCCTATTTAAAGAAGATGGAAAAAGAAAAATCCTTACCCTAGAGAGCTTCATAAGGTTTTCTTTTTGAAAACCCTAGCCTCCTCCTACAGATGAAAGAGTTTTTGCTGCATTTCTTGTACGCCTTTGGGTTTTGTAACCAAGCAAAGTCTCTTGCACCAACATTGAAGATCTTATTGGTGTTTCTATGTGAAGCTGCTACAAATCAACTACAACAATCAAAGGGTCGCTGTGAAGTTCGTCACGTACTTGGATTCGTGCAAAGGAGTAAGTCGCGTACTAGGATCCACACATCAGATTTGTTAGTCACGTACTAGGAGTCGTGCATCAAAAGGAGAGATTGTCACTACAGAACAAGTCCAATTGGGTATTGAGATAAGGGTTCAACTGTTGGTTAGTATAAGGTACTGGGATTCCTTTACTTGTAATCGCTTATTGTGATAATAGTGGAATTTTGGAAATGATGACCTTAAAATCACTCGATGGGGTTTTTGCTGTGTAGGTTTTCCTCATTTGTAAACAAATCACCGTGTCATTTATTTTCCGCTGCATACTTAGTTTATTGGTGATTTGTTTGTGCTACCACTCGTTTGCATGTTAATTTGATTAATTAATAAACTTGGCTAATTAATTAATTCATTCATCACAATGGGTCAATACATTTTTAGCCTATCAAGATGACTTAGAACCCAAGGGTTAGAAAATAAACGAAAATGGAAGAAGTTATTAGGAGTTTGGCCAAGCCCATATAGTTACAGGGTGATATGGGCTCTGGAACTCAAGGGTGTGAAAAGGGTGTGAAGTATGAATATGTGAAAGAGGATTTAGCTAATAAGAGTGATTTGCTTTTACGATATAACCCAATACATCAAAAGATCCCTGTGCTCGTTCACAACGAGAAACCAATTGCAGAGTCTACTGTCATACTTGAATACATTGAGGAGACATGGCCACATAACCCCTTGCTTCCTACAGACCCTCATGAGAGGGCCTTCGCAAGGTTCTAGATAAGTTTTCTAGACGACAAGGTAATTGATATGAATTCCAATAATCCAAGTCTCTATGTGTTTTATAATTCAATTTGATCTAATTAACACAGGTTCTAGAAAGACACTTTCGCTGAATATCCAAACTCAAACACTTTAACTCTTTGCAGTGTTTACTTCTTATTGGATTGTCTTTTGATCTAAAATTATAGACAATTTACCTATCTTGTGGCTAATTAGTGCATATGGTCAATAATATGCATTCAATTCAATTCCACTATATATATGCCATTTTTCATAGTACAAAATTTATAACTGCTAGGAGCCTTATAGCTCAACTGTTGATATCCATGATTCAAATCCCTGCACTTCCAACTATTGATATATCAAAAAATTAAAATTGTAACTGTTCTAATTACTTATTTAGAAATATCTATTTAATTAATGATTTGAATAATTTCTTAATCAAACTACTGCTGCATAGTACTTGATTATAACAAGAGGGATGAAATAGTTGTTCAGCAATGATCTCGTGATTCATTTTCGTTTCCAATAAAACAAGAAGTAGCATTATTGTTTCTTCAACTAATAAAATTAGAAAACGAAAAACTAAATATATTAATATATTTCTTTTCCTAATTAATAAGTGTTTCTTGAATCTTGTGATGCAGAGCCCTACACTCTTAGGGTTCTATTTAACTGTAGGAAAAGAACAAGAAAAGGCTACAAAAGAAGTAAGAGAACTGCTGAAAGTCATTGAAGAGCAAGGGCTCGGGGAGAAGAAATATTTTGGTGGCGACAAAATTGGATTGGCTGACTTAGTGTTTGGATTTATACCAGTTTGGCTGGGAGTACTTGAAGAATCAGCTGGTGTCAAAGTTATGAAACCTGATGACTTCCCTCGCTTGCAAGTATGGATTGAGAATTTTAGGGAAAACCCCGTAATCAAGGCCAACCTTCCTGATCCCCATGAACTATTGGCCCATTCCAAGCAGAAAAGGGAGGTCCTTTTGGCATCAAAAATTGCATAACTTAAAACTATCTCTCTAATGCAGTCTTAATAATATATTATTATTTCGTCATGCCTTGCAATAATTATTTTTAACTTAACGTAGGCAACATGGGCATTAATATTTGTATTTTTCTTTTATGAAATAATAATTTGTATGTGTCAAATACCAAATTAGTTAGAATACAATAGAGGTTAGAGAATGAAGCAGATAGTCTCATTATTGGTTTGCCATCAATATTTCATGTGCACAGGACTTATTATTTCAGTGTGGGTCGAGAACTAGTTTTCCTCTATGAAATTGTATTACAGTCTTCCATGGGTTATGAACTTATGATCTTGAACTAGTTTTCCTATATGAAATTGTAGGGGTTGGTTCCAACTCCCCGACTCACTCTAAACAACTGCATTCTTCCCGTTAGGCTTCAGGATAAGGGTAGTTATGGCCATGGGACGGGTTTGGATTGGCCCAACCCAAACCCAAACCCAACACCCTATATCCGAAACTTGAATCCCTGCCCAATCTATTCTTCCTTCTCAACATAAATTCTTAAAAGAAAAGCTTTGAATCCTTGTCAATCTCAATTCTCAATTAGTAGACTCATGACTTTGGCATTTGATAAAATGCAAAATGGCTCCTCAAGTTTGGCTTAATTTCAAATAGACCTCTTATACTTTCTATTTAGGGGGAATGGACATACTAGCAATGTGTAGCTTTTCTATGTAGTAAGTTAGGCAATGTTTGAAAGAAGAATGGAAAGTAGCATCTCGAGATCTACATTAAAACTCAAGCCTATAAGACTCGCTTTGTGCTCTTTTTGTACTGGCTGAGGTGGACAAAATTGCCACCTGGATCTCTAGTCTTTAAGACTCGAGATCCACAAAATGAAAATCGAGTCTTACAGACTCGATTTTCTTAGAGGAAAACGTGATATCAACTAAACAAAATATTTGATTAACATTACAAGGAACTCGAGTCTTATAGACTCAAGTTCCACTAGGCAAAATAATAAAAACATCACACGTTTAACACTCAGCTCGTATAACACAAGTGCTAACACAGGTAGCTCCTCTACACAGCCTTCTCACCCAAAAACAGAGCATCCTCACTAAGTCTCTCAGCCTCACTAAATCTTACCCTCACTAACTTTCACTCACCAATAACTCTCACACCACATTGCCTCTCACTTTCACTCACCACACTGTCTCTCTCACTGCTCTTCCCTCTCAACAAATTCATATCTCAGGTAAAGGTTTGCATAATTTGATTGTCATTGTAGTTGGGTATTAGTTGTCTATGGGTGTGGGTTAAAGAGTTTGACTATTTATTTTGTAGATAGTTGACATAACTTAGTTAATTTACCAATATTGTGAATTATAGAAGTTTGTTTTGTTAGTGTTAATTTTTTGAGTATTTATTTACCCATTTTGTTATCAAAATTTTATTCATCATTTCTAGGCTTTTATTTTTATCATGATCTTACAAGTTTTTTTGACTTTATTCATCATTATTTTGGGTATGAAATGGGTAGTGAATGAATGTAATGAATGGGTATCATAATCAAATTCCTGAAAGTAATTCTTAAAATGCACTGACCTACAATACATGACTGTATAAGGAATTGATCATTATAAAAAAAATTATAAAAAAAAATTAAAAAAAAAAGTATAAGAATTGGTCATTTTGGAAACAATTTGGTATCTGGTAATGACATTTAAGCCTTAAGGATATGGAATACTCTGGTCTTGTTAATTTAATATGTTTTGTTAATGCTACATCATCTTTGTAAAGTCTCCTCTCGTTCTATGTATTCTGTAAATATATATATTTTCCTTACCATTTATTTTTCGGGGTTGCTCCACTAGATATGTTTCAAATTTGCTTCTGAAGCCAAACTTCAACCATGGGTACCACATGTTACATAATGGCTATAAAACTAGTAATTACCTATGAAAATTCTGACTTGAATATGTTCAGCCTTAAGATCACATTACTTTTTTTTCCCTTACTTTACAACTATGTGATTTAACTAACATAGTAACTTGACTTGAACAGGTTCACAATGCCTGAAATTGATATAATCCTATACCACGGTGGTCCACTTAAGAATGCCAATGCAAACAAGGGATTGTCATTTGAAGGGCTGGGTATAAAGACCTATTATACCCAAATTGATCGTAGGTTGAAGACCCTTGACGAATTGAAGAAGATTGTCATGGAAGAGTTGTGTGAGAATCCTGTTGTGCACAACATACAAAATACTTATCGTATGCCAAATAAAATCCTGAAGCACCGGATTAATTACAAGTATATGACGATAGAAACAGACAAACATGTAAAGATCATGTTTGACAAGTTGGAGAGAATAGCTTAAGTAACTAACATTGAGTTGTACATACAGTTGGAGCTGCATGCAGTCTGACAAGAGGATATCCAACAAACAACCACAAGCTTGCAGGTTATGGTTCTGGATGCTCAATATAAGTATTCTACACATGTAGAGGATGATGATGTTCATGCCGATGGTGGTGATGATGATGATGATGACGACGATGACGACGACTATGTTGATGAGACTACTGCCATTAACAATGATGATGACGATGATGATGACGACTATGTTGATAAGAATATTGCTATTAACGGTGAAGATTTTGCCGATAGAGATGAGTATGAAGACATGATTGGCAGAGGAGACTTTAGGGAATTTGAGAGGGACATTGATGACGATGAGACATTGGACGGTAGTGAACCTTATGCAGACAATGTTATTAGTGTCCAAAACATTACGAACACAATCCCTGCCTACGCACCTCTTGCATTGTCATTCTCTGCAAATACTTGGGAAAATATGGTTGATCCTTCACATATTTTTCTACCATTTTTGTCTACTTGCAAAGAGGGGATGAATTTGTGCAAAGGGTTGACTTTTGCCAATAAAGAGGAGGTGAAGCGCGTATTAACAATTTGTGTCCTCAAGGAAAACAAACATTTTACGATCACTAGGTCGACGACGAAAAAACTTTGTGCAAAATGCGTGCATGAGTCATGCAAGTGGTATGTCTGTGCAGTTATGAAGCCCAATCTCCACCAACTATGGATGGTCACCGTGTATGTGGGTCCTCACACATGTATACCAATTGGGGTGCAAAATGATGGTAGAATAATGAGTTGTAATTTTATTGCATCAGACATCCATCAGAAGTTATGTGAGGATCACACTTTATTGCATCAGACATCCATCAGAAGTTATGTGAGGATCACACTACCCCAGTTAAGCATCTCAATCTATTATAGAGACGAAATATAATGGCCATAAGCCTTCTTACTACAAGGTATGGGATGCGAAACAAAAGGCGATTGTGAAGATGTTTAGGAATTGGGAAGAGTCTTACCAAAGGTTGCAAAAGTTGCTAATGGCATATATTGATCAAGACCCGACTACCCAGGTGTTGTATCGTATCACACCCACCGATGAAGATGACACCGTATTGTTGCATTATGTGTTTTGGTCTTTCGGTCCATGCATATCAGGATTCAAATACTGCAAGCCAGTTATCAGTATTGATGGGACCCATCTGTATGGGAAATATCAGGGAAAGTTATTGGTCGCAATGGCAACCGACGCTAACAACAAGGAATTCCCTCTCGCCTTTGCTGTTGTGGATTGTGAGTCAAGGTCCAGTTAGAGGTGGTTTTTACAATGCCTCAGAGAAACGATTGGCCATGCGATACCTAATGAAGGCATTTGCATAATTTCTGACTAACATCTCGGTATCAAAAACGCCATTGCAAACTGGCCTAGAGGGGATGATGGGCAAACACGGGTATTTCATAGATATTGCCTTCGACATGTTGCTAGCAACTTCAACACCCATTTTCAGAACTCAACTCTAAACTCAGCGGCGTTGAAAGCGGGATATGCTAGTCAGATAGTTAAATTTGATACCATAATGGAATCCATTAAGTAGGTGGAAATTAAGGCCATTAGGAATAAGAAAAAGGTGACGGAAAAGGATGGCAAGGAAAAGAATCAAGATTATCTTCCATACACATACCTAATGAGCGAGTTTGTGGATATGTGGACCCAGTCACATGATGGTGGGAGACGTTTTGGGGCAATGATAACCAATATATTAGAGTGCTTCAATGGTGTACTGAAAGGTGCACGGGGCCTTCCTATTGCCACGTTGGTTAAGTTCACTGGGAACAAACTTGTTCAATATTTCCACGACCGGCGCAAAGAATACCATTATGAGTTGTCAGAGGGTAAGAAATGGAGTGAATATGCCTTATCCACGTGGGATGGAAATAAGCGTAAATCTGAGAAACACTATCTCAAGCCATTTAGCAATGAAGAGCTGATATTTCAAGTAGTTATCCAACTCAACACGTGTAGTGCAGGAGGGGGAAACCACAGTTATGAAGTTCAATTACAGGAAAGAACATGCAGTTGTGGGAAATGGCAAAACATAGGGATCCCGTGTTCACATGCAATTAGAATATGTGACTATTTACATATTGATTCAACCACATATATTCACCCATGTTAGGGTTTGAACAATGCCCTTAACACTTATGAGCATGCATTTGTGGTTCCTAAGTCACAATCATTGTGGAGGGATCCCATGGGCCAAAGTGGTTGCCTAATCCAGCATTGTTGCGAGCCAAAGGTCGAACAGTGAAGTCAAGAATAAGGAATGAGATGGATGGAGTGAGGAATAAGGATCGAGAACCGGGATGGCGGAGGGAGGACACAGATTTGATAAAGAGTCAACCCAAGCAGACATGTGGATTGTGTCATGCTTCCGGGCATAACCGCAGAAAATGTCCACAGTCCCGTGGTGCTTCCACAAGCAATCATGTTCCACACTAGGTAGGTAGATGGCAAAAAGTTATGCATCGGTTAAATAATTGTTGTTCATTCGATGTTTACCTAATGTTTACTATCTTGTTTCCTAACGTGATTACTCTACATTTTTCAGGCATGCTTCCATGGACGACGTTTTTGTCATGCGGACCACCGATCTTAGGAAAAGTGACTACGTTGTATTGGCTCTATGTGAACTTTTTGGTTTTTGTTGAATGTACTTGTAATTCCCTATCCAATGTACCTCTATGAAGATTGTGATTTGAGTAGTATGGTTAGAACTGCAAATTAAGCGTGGTTGGGCATGTTTAGAATGTTGATATTGAGAATGCCTTTTGTTGCGATGTAAGTGCATTTGCATTGTAAAACCATGTTTATGCAGAGAGCGTAAAAGTTTCTATAGTTTGGTGCCTACTGAGAACGCGTTTTGATGTAATTAGAACACATTACCATCATAGTTAATTTAGCACTGTTGCGGTCGACATACTTTCGAGTGACCGGACGATACCAGCGGTAATAGTCATGATCGCGGGCCATCTCACTAGTCTAAGGAGGTGCATGGCAAACTTGTTGTTGTCTCATACCCCATGTAAGGATATATGGTCCATGCTCCTCCCTCCAATTCTTTTCCACCTTCCCACGCAAGTCTATTCTATGGAGTCTCTCATCATACACAACATGGTCGGGCCACTCCTGTGCCAACCCAAACTGTCGAAGGACACGATTTGGGTGGTATGTCTCTACTATGCGAAACCACACAAGTGACACCCTTGTCGTCCACGTATCCCTCCCTACAATGCAGAAGTCAGGAAGGTGGCCGAAGTTTGCCTCATATGGCTGCCACATAATCTACAACAGAAACAAAAAACAATTATCATAACATCTTAAAATGTGAAACAAGGGAGAATACATAGATAAAGGGAAAAACAAAAATTAAAACAGAAGATATGTTAAAGCAATGATTTTAACATATTTATTAGGAAAATTAACATAACCAATCAGAATTTTTGTATATTATTACCTGGTCCGGCTGCATTCTAACTAATTGCTCACAATAGTGGATCAAGGCCGTGTCTGATTGCCTACTCTTCAGGCTTGACACCCACACCCACCTACAATTACGAGCAAATAACATAAGATAAGATAATACCACTTACTAAGAAGAGTACATTGCATAACACACTAAATATCAGGAAAATACTTACTTAAATGCAAGTGGAGCTTTTGGCCATGGACCATAATCACATCCAAGTGGGGGCTCTATCCTCGGGCACAAGAATGGCAACCTCGCCCATGCCCAATACTGGACCAATTGCAACACCCCACCAATCTGTGATGCCTCTCTATCGCTTGCCCGGCACAACTCTTTGTACAACCAAGCCAGGCCCATCCAGGTGGGGGCTCTATCCTCGAGCACAAGAATGGCAACCTCACCCATGCCCAATACTGGACCAATTGCAACGCCCCACCAATCTGTGATGCCTTTCTATCGTTTCGGCACAACTCTCTGTACAACCAAGCCAGGCAACCACTACCCCAACTATACTGTGGCGGATTACGAAGATTCCGCAAGAACTCCAAGAACATCAGATGCACCCTATCTCCCGACTTGTCCATGAATATCTCATCCCCTAGCAGCGCTAAAATATAGCACCAGGCATACTGATGTATCTGAATCTCCGTTGCGTCATGAGGCAGTGGCACTACAACGCGGTCAACAAGGCGGCTGATGTGAATTCTTTGGCCCACCAAAATTTTGTTGTCATTCTCCGGAACTCCAAAACCAAGCAACTCCGCACACAGTTGCCTCCAATTCCCATCCACCACAACAGTCGGCCCAACGAAGACCTCACCGTCTATAGGAAGTCCGAGAATGACCTCTACATCTCATAGGGTGATTGACATCTCACCATGTGGAAAATGGAACATATGAGTCTTCGGCCGCCATTGCTCAACTAGGGCTGATATTAGGCAATGATTTATCTCTCTGGAAGGGGCCCTAAACAATCATTCTCGCCCCACCAACTTGATAATGTTAATGACCCGATTATCTTGTATCGTTATGTTTACCATCTCCTTAGCGCGACCATGGCATGGAAGTGGGCCCGAGTCCTGCAAAATCGATAAAAATTATAATGGTTGTTAAAACTAGATATACAACTTTGAAAAAACTTGCTAAAAGTCAAAGACAACGTAAAAATTAAAGAGATTGTTAGAACTAGATATTTCACCTCGCCATTCCAAATGTCCTGTGATTAAGGACCCGATTATCTTGTATCGTTATGTTTACCATCTCCTTAGCGTAACCATGGCATGGAAGTGGGCCCGAGTCCTGGAAAATCGATAAAAATTATAATGGTTGTTAAAACTAGATATACAACTTTGAAAAAACTTGCTAAAAGTCAAAGACAACGTAAAAATTAAAGAGATTGTTAGAACTAGATATTTCACCTCGCCATTCCAAATGTCCTGTGATTGATGATATCGTTGTCGCGTCAACAATGAAGGGTCGTCTGGACCAGGGCTTAATACAAACTCTAGCTCCTCATCAATTTGAGGCTCCATACTGCAAAGAACGGTATGTATCAGCTCATATGTGCAAAATTTCACTTCTTTGCTCTTTATTCCATGCTTAATTCACTGATAAATCATTCTATAATTTATTCAAAAAGTTACCAAATAGTCCATTCTTGAACAGCATCCTATCTAATCACACTATACCTAAACAAAAGTTAATATTTTAAGCAATGGTTACAAATATATATCACTAATTAAAAGTTCCAAGTTTCAACTAATTTCAGTCAATACTCTAGCAGTCAACATTTATATATTTAAACTATTTTTCCTTAGTTTAATAAAGGTATGGCAAATAAATAAATTTGTTTTTAATAACTCGAAAATTACAAGAATGGGGGAGGTGGGATTTGAACCCTGAATGTCCCACATAATTCATAAAGGAGGAGAGCCAAAGTAATTAAGCTACAAGGCTCTTTGAAGAACATTATTGAAATTGCAACAAAGTTGTAAGCCCCATCACATGACTTATATTACAAAAGAATGTGACAAATGAACAAGTCACATGCAACACACAGAAAAAGTTTCTCAAAGATGCTAAAATCCAACTACAAAAGACAATGTCACAGTGACTTAACCGTATATTTGGTTCATAAACTTTAATATATGTTTCAAGATTTATTTGGCCATCCAACAACACACATAGCAAGGAATACCCATTAAGCTTTTTATCACTAAAGAAAATTAAAATTTGAATTTTTATTAAAAGCCCATAAACACAATCATGATTCTTGAATGAGAAACAAAATAAAGAAAACTCCTTTATCCATTTATTCTCAATCCCACCAAAAAAAAAAAAAAAAAAAAAAAAAAACGACATTCTAATTTCAATGACATCTATGTCTACAAATATAAAGCAATTTTAAACAAAACCCAAATGGGCATGTATCAAAAGCAACTGAAAACCCAAGTAAATCCACAACCCAGAAACAAAAACAACAGTAGCAACAAGTCCTTCAGTCAAAATAAGTTCTAACATTTACATTTCTAACAATGTCTAACCCACCATGCAAAAAGCCCAAATCTATAACATAAATTCAGCAAAAGAGGAACGAAGAATTCTTACCTAGCATGCGAGATGAATAATGAAGACCGCCCATGGAGACTGACAGAACAGGGTAGCTGATTTGGGTGTGAGAGTGACTGATTTTGAAAATTTAGAGTGACTAAGTGACTAAGTTTGAGAGCGCGAAGAGTGAGAGTGTGGAGTGTTTGAGTGCAAATACGTTTTATGCAGTCAAAACCGTGTTTCTGAAACTCGGTTTAAGAAGGTTTAAAAAAAAAATTGTTAAACAGAAATCGAGTTTTAAAAACTTGATATCTACATGGAATATTTGTACATGTCATAATAGGAAAAACCCCAAAAACGAGTTTTAAAAACTCGAGTTTCAGTTTGATCTCAAGTTTTAGAAACTCGAGATGCTAGTTTCACATTATCTTTCAGAACCAGGCAACTAACAAAATTGTTAGAATATTATTGTTATTTGGAAAGGGTGTTCTTCTATTTAATGCAAAATGGCTCTTAATGATTACTTTTTATTGTTAAATCAAGACACCAATTAATTTCTGATGTAGGTAAGGATTGAATCTCAAATCTCTTATTTGACAACAAATGATTTCTCTAATTATGTTAACTAAAACCCACATGTTCCTGAGATATCATAATAGACAAAATGACTATTTTGTAAATTGTGAGGACTAAAAATGCATGTGACTACTTTATTAGTATTTTTTAATAAAATTTAATTTGAAAATTTAATAATTTTAAAATAAAAATTAATAATTCTTTCTTTCTCTTTCGTGAATCATAAATAACTATATTGGTAGACAGGTTTGACTCATGTTCAATGCATTAAAACATTGAACACAATTCAGATATGACCCATGTCCAATTTTGAATCCAATTTTAAAAACAAGTTAGTCTCGTATCCTCTTTAGATCTAGTGAACTATAGGATACTGAACATAAACTTTATCCTTGCTAGACCTTGTAATAGTAGTACAAAACTAACATTTTTCTTAAATGTTAAATTTAAAAATAAATAATTTAAAAAATAACTACTTAAGCAAAAACCGAAAACCAAATGGCAAAACAAATTATCGAGAAATAGAATGAAAAAAAAAATTATTTAAGAGAGATCAAGAAGTGGAGATGAGCCCGGATGCAATGAAACAAACAACTTGAATCTGCATGTTGTTCCAAGATTGAAATATTGAATAGAAGTTCTCCACATTATCAACCGAATAGCAGCAAATGTACTAGTTTGAACTTGAAGGCATGTTGTGCCCATTTAAGTTATTGGGCTTGGTTTTTGGGCCGAAGAGATTGGTTTTAGCCCATTTCTAGCACATACTTATATATTTCTTGGGCCAATCAAGATTCTTTCCTCGATTAAGTTTGGATCTGGTATACATGCCGCCTGCATTCAAGTTTTTTTTTTTTTTGTTTGAAAAATTGAATTCAAGTACCTTGTTCAGAAAATCAAAATTCTAATTTCCAAGAAAATAGAATAGAATAAATAAATGAAAAAAAAAATTGGATTTAAGCTCGAATTTTCTATTGTCATCTCACTTAGCTGTTGGATCCCCTCTTCCAAAAATCTCAAGTTATAAATTTAAAAAAAAAAAAAAAAAAAAAAAAAAAAAAAAAAAAAAATCTCAATGAAGGAAAGGGCGGAGGATTTTTTTTTTTCCTATTTGATTAACATACATGATCAAATATATCTGTTTACACCATAGTGGACCTATCTTAGTGGAGTCAAACATGGCAACTACTTTAATAAAAACAAATTTTATCCTAATCTTTTGACTTTGATGCCTAAAATTTAAAAAGACCAAGAAGACCAATCCATTTTGGTCAAGTATATGAACTTATTAGCTGGTTATAAAGAAGAGCATATAACTTAACAAAATGGAAGAAGTGAAGCTATTGGGAGCTTGGCCTGGTAGAAATATGAATATGTAGAGCTAATAGTTAGCCGCGCTTACCTGGAGCTCTTATAATAATCTAAAATGATTTGAAATAAGATGATATGAATGTGTTGTGTTAGGTGAATTTCTATGTTTTTTTTTTCCTAGTCAGCCAATGAAGGTCACGTAGAGTACTACTTCAAAAGTCATTGACCTTGAGCGGTGGCTTTAATCAAGCTAGTCAAATATTAAATGTTTGGGCTCATCTCAACAACAAAAATAAAATGTTTTAAGTATCTTAACGAGTTTGAGCTCAATATCAAGCTCCTAAATTTGAAATTCAACACAAATGTATTTTTAAGTCTATATTAAGCATGTTATCAAGTTCATTTAATTTGGACAAGTGGTCTCAACTTCCAATTAATAAAAGGCTTAGTTATGGATCTATGTTTCAAACTTAAATCAAGTTTAATATTACCATCTTCTCAAAAAAAAAATTATTATTACCAAGCTCATAATGAGTCTAGGCCAGGGTTGTTTTTTTTATCAAGCCCTATTGTTCACAAATCTGTCAATGAACAATTTATTTTGTTTAGGCTTGACTCGTTTATTAAAATACAATTAAAACCAAAGCTCAAACTTGGCGCTTGTTCAGAAATAAAGAAACATTAACACGCTTTTATTTAGTCTAACTCAAGTTATTTATGAACGGCTTAGTTCATTTATAGTCCTATAACTGAATAACACAAGGAGCATCCTATTTAAAAATTGGGGACTACCATAACCATACATCATTAACGTGATGGTTACTCCACAAGTACAATGTTCTTGTAGAGTGGGGGTAAGGGCTGGAGTTCAAATCTTTAAGAAGAAGTTTCACACACGTATACATTTAAATTAGGTTAAAGTAGAATTTCTATCATGTATAAAAATTAAATAAAAAAGTGTAAAATATACTTGGACTCTGAATTTTTATGTTTTTTTTTTTTCCTTTTTAGAATGAAACTTTTTATGTTGTCATAGAAAGAGCCCATACACTTTTTTTTTTTTTATTACCAATTAGTACATAAAGGTATTGTAGTAAAAATAGACCCCTTCTTTTAAAATTCCGCCAAATTGTAAATGGAAATGTGACGTGACAATGCATAATTAATGTACAAAGACTACCTCTTGAAATTTTATGCTGTGCAGTAAGATTGCGTCAAGTCCTTTTTTCGGCCATTTTCCTTTAGCAAATTGACGGATTTTTAACAAAAGATATTTTTTTTATTTCTTTTTTTGGCTATAGTATCAAGTTTATGCACTGAATTATCAGGAAAAAAAAGTTAAAAGAGGATTTGAAGTTTGAACCCAGTTTTCCTAATAAAAAAGAACATGTTACACCAAGGAGTTAAGCCTCTTTGATCACCGATCAAAGTTAATTTAATTCACTTATATGCTCTCTCCACCTCCTAGTCCCATTTTGGGGCGTTAGAAAGAAAATAATTTCTTTAAAAAAATAATAATAATAAATAAAATAAAATAAAATCTTAACAGAAGGCTTTGAGGGGGAAAATTTCCAACAAAGGGGTCTGAGTCACATGGGAAAAGAGCCCATCATGTTAATAAAATAAAAATAAAAAATGAATTTTTTTTTTTTTTAAAGCAATAATGTGAGCCACGTGGCCCACATTATCAACGTCCCTTTACTCCAAGTTGTATTTGTATACAATTCAAGTAGATAAGGCCAAGAAAATTAAGAAAATCTATCTATGGAAGAAGTAAAGCTACTAGGATTCTGGCCAAGTCCATATGTTCATCGAGTTATATGGGCACTGAAACTCAAGGGTATCAAATATGAATATGTAGAACAGGATGTAATATTCAACAAGAGTGAAATGCTTTTGAAGTACAACCCAGTCCATAAGAAGGTTCCTGTACTTGTTAATGGTGGGAAACCCATCGCAGAATCCATTTTCATCCTCGAGTGCATTGATGAGACTTGGCCACAGAACCCCTTGCTTCCAGATGATCCTCACGAGAGAGCTGTGGCTCGGTTCTGGGCAAAGTTTGGAGAGGATAAGGTAATTATGCATCACTAATTAATTATTATGTTTATTCTTGCATTGCATAAAATCAGACCTACAACCTTTTTATTTTTATTTTTTGATATAATTTCACCAACAACTTTGTTCTCCTTAATTGTTAGTATTTTTTTTTTTTAACTTTTCATTTATACATGTGAAAGTTTAATACTATTTGCTTGATTTGTAAATGTCAATTAACTAAAGATGAAAAAATAAGAGGAGAATAAAAAAGGTGATTGTCTTTTCTTTTTCTTTTTGGTTTATTTGATTTTTTATTTGTTTATATAGACATGATATGATAGGATTTAAATTTATAGTATCAATTCTATAATAATTGTTAGACATTGACTTTTAGTATATATAGGCAGAATTCAAACCTAAATTTCTTATTAGAAGAGATAATATTTTACTGTTGAATTAATCAGAACTCACATAAATTTGATTAATCTAACTATTATAAACTGAACAAAAATAAACTTTGCACATTTTTTCTGGACTTAAATAATAAGATGGAGATGTTACATGCTCTAATTGGATACTTTTTGAGTGATTTAGATGAGCAACTTGTTTGGCTTCCTTTGGACTGGTGGACAAGAACAAGTGAAAACAACAGAAGAAGCGAAAGAACTTCTGGGAATCCTAGAAGAGCATGGTCTTGGAGAGAAGAAGTTTTTTGGTGGCAGTGACATAGGACTGGCTGACTTAGTCTTTGGATGGATAGCTTGCTTGCTGGAAATCCTTCAAGAAGCAGCTGGAGTCAAAGTGTTGGAAGCAGATAGCTTCCCTCGCTTACAGGCATGGATCAAAAACTTCAATGAAATTCCAGCCATTAAAGAGAGCCTTCGCAATCGCAATGAGCTGTTGACATATTTCAAATCGCGAAGAGAACACTTTGTCTCCTCGGCAGCATCATAAACATATTAAACACTACTAGCATCAGCTTGGTCTGCAATTCAACAGCTTGTGTGCTCTCATTCTCTGAATTTAAATCTCAAGATATGTTATTCTACAAATAAGTTTGTGTGTCTGAGTGCAAAAGACATGGCAGTGTGACTGGTAATTTACTAGATGTATAATGCTACAAGTAGAGGCTTGCAATTATTGATTTTTTTCAATTTGAAAGTAGTAAAATTCAACCTATTTTCCTTCATAAAATTCAACTAGTCTATACTCTAGAAACACATCTCACCTTGGTCATTTCCAGTATAGGCTCCAGGTCTCCTAGCGCATTACGTTACAGAAATGACCTCAGGAATGCCACTGCACGAAAGTTTTACCACTGAAAAAAATATAAATAAAAAACCTTACATGACATGAATATTCTGATTTATTCAGAGTACTAACATCTTCCTCCCTTAATTAAAGATCTATAATTTTGATTGAAAATTAAATGACATTTTTTTTTTGTTTGAGAAAGAAAAAAAAAAATTAGATGACATCAATGGTAGCTCCAGAATTTTTTTTCTTAGGGAGTCAGTAATGGTAAAGTAAGGAATTTGTCATGGGGCAATTAAAAATTAAAATGATTAAATATATATATATATATATATATATATATATATATACAACTTACATATTATATACAATAATCTAAAATGAATACAATTTAGTATACAATACAACTATATCGTATAATAGTCTTACAAATTTATTAATAGTGAAAAGACTAATTAGACAATAATCATTGAATGCATAATAACTTATTATATTTATATGTAATATTAATTAAATAAAAATATATGATTAAGAAGAATAATAACAAACCTAGGAGTAAGATTAGGAGTAAATGTGAATCTAAACATATATATATATATATATATATATATATATTTGCTTTTGAAATGTATGAATTTTTAACCATACACATGGTCACCCTCTTAGAATTGGAGCAAACAGATATAAAAGCAAAGAAAACTACTTGATTAAACAAAGATAAAAGCTAAGAAAAAATATATAGAAGGGAGAAAGAGAGATAGAGAGAATGAGGAAATAATCATAGATATAAATATAAATATTTTGATTGGAAAGATAGTGTAATTTTTTGTTAATGAAAAAAAAAAGTGTAGGGAAAAACAGCTTCATTTTGCTAATCAATGGAAAAGTAAGCCAAAGTCTCAGATAAAAAGTTTATTTATTTATTTATTTTTTAACGAATGAGCAAAAATTTGAAACACTTTTTTCTTTATTATAAAATTAAATACTTTAAGAGTAGCGCTGTTGACACAACACTTACACAACAAAATATAGGTGACAAGCTGTTAAAGGTAAGTAAAAAAAGGTGATATATTAGCAAAAAAAAGAAAGGTAAAATAATGATGTCAGTTATGGATCAAAATAAAAACTAGTTACAACTTGTCACTTAACCTTTATTATAAAATAATTGTAAAAATAATGTGAAAGTAGCATTAAAATGATTATATTCATGTTTGTGTTCAAATATTTATTTTAGGAGAGTCAAAACAATTTTTTTTTTTAAATTATATATATATATATATATATATATATATATATTACCAGGTCAGGGGGTTCATTTGAACCCCCTAGCCAGCACGTAACGCTGCCTCTGGATTATATGAATGTGTTGTGTTATATAGAAATCTATATATATATATATATATATATATATATATATATATATATATATATATCTGTATATAATATAAAAATGAAACGTTTGACTTTTTGTTGACCACTCCTTATTACGCCACTTGGTTATATAAATTTATGTCACATATACATTTTAAAACACCGAACAGTTATACTTTTTCATTTTTCCAGTTAAGTTTCAGTATCTACTCATCGCTTCGCATAAGATGTATACATTAAAACAAAAACAAAAAACAAAAAAACTATCATTGAGAAGAAAAACATTGGTAAGGCACAACGAAGAAAATGCGAAATTTGATAAGAATAGCATTCGTAAGGCATATAAAGAAATCATCCAGTATTATTGTTGTTACTTTTGGTATGGCTTGATTCTTGGATCTTTTCACTATTTAACAAAAAAAACCGACTTACAAATAGTAATTTTTGAGAAGACCTGCAAGTTTTTTGTATTTCTAAGGAAGATGAAAGAGAAGAACTTACCAAGTAAAGAAATTGTTCAGTATCATTGTTGCTACCTTTGATGTGGCTTGATTCTTGGACTTTTTCACTATTTAACCAAAAAAAAAAAAACCGACTTACAAATAGTAATTTTAGAGAAAACCCACAAGTTTTTTGTTTTTTTAAGAAAGATGAAAGAGAAAGAAGTTAATAAGAACTTATCAAATGAATATGAACCACTATTTATACCCAGAGGATTATAACCCTTCAACAAACACATTTTAATTCAATAGGCACATTTTCAGTCAATAGGCACATTTTCATTCAATAAGCACATTTTTGGTCAATAGACACATTTTTATTCAATAAGTACATTTTCGGTCAATAAACATCTTTTATTCAATAGTTACATTTTCAGTTTAGGCATATTTTCATTCAATAGACAAATTTTCGTTCAATAGACACATTTTTGGTCAATAGACACTTTTTCATTCAATAAACACATTTTCGACCAATAAAAACATTTTCGTTCAATATCACCTTTTGGTATATTTAATTTAAATAGTTATGACCTATTAATAGGTACCTTTTGGTATACATATTAGAAGTTATCTTGTATATATTTAAATATATAACACAAACTAAACTAGAGACGAAACATTATGTCTCATATTTTTTCCCACAAACGACTAATAAATAAAACAACATTATTTTTTTTCCTAAAACTCATCCAATAGCTATTCCCGCGCATTACACGGATTATTGACTAGTATATCTAAAAGCTGAAATTGACATTTGTTGTTGCTACGTTTCTATTGAGCCACATCAACGGCCACATCATTCAATTCTCTCTCTTATTTTATGCATAGTTTTGCCACACACAAAAAGTTATGTCTGTCTCTTTCTCTTAATTTTTTTTTTTTTCCATTTTATGGTGAATTTTTTACTTTTCACACACCTCTACTTTATGTCGATGAATTTTTGTATTCTTTAGGGCTCTAATTTAGGTTGATGTGACTTTGTTTTGTATTTTTAAGTTGTTATCTTTTTCTTTTCTTTGATTTCATAGATGTCAACCTGCATGATAAAGATAGAATATAAGAATATAATATTATTCTATTATATAGCATGACTTGAATAATTTGGTATTTATTACCATATATTTTATTTTTACTATTTTTATTCTCATCTTATTTTTCATAAATTGTTAACTCTCTCTCTCTCTCTCTCTCTCTCTCAATTTTTTATTTTTTCTTGCAATTCCACTTTAGGTTGATGAATCATTGTGCTTTTTTAAAATCTATTTTGGGTTAATACGTTTTAATCTTGTATTTTTTAGTTTTCCATCACAAGTAGTCTCTATCCCTCTTATTTTTTTTGTTTAATTTTTATTTGAGTTAACACTTAGTTATTTTAGAAGTGAGAATTTGAATTTATATAAAATAAACTTAAAAAATATTGGCTATATACATTTGAATGTGTCTATCAATTATTTGAGTAATAGTAAGTGCAATTTTGTTATTAGTGGCGCCGCCACATTATGCTCAGAGTGTTCCCAGGAACACCCTGAGCTGGGAAAAAAAAATTATATATATTAATTAAAAAAATTATCCTTTAAAAAAATATTAGGAACACCCTCCATCAAAATTAGGAACACCCTCAATAAAAATAAAAATAAAACTTATTTGTTCTACTTTCAAGCCCAAAAAAAAAAAAAAAAACAATGGACAGCAAGCCCAACAGATGGTAGCAAACCCAGTAACCCATGGATTCTAAAATAAAAAAAAAAAACTCTAACCTAATATATTGAAATCAAATCGAGCCTCAAACAAAACCCAAATTAAAACCTCTCTCTTTGTCTCTATCTCCAAAAAAAGTCTGAAACTTTTCGAAAACCCTAATTGTAAAAGAAAGAAGCAAAAGGGTCTCTCACTCTGTCTCTCTCTGTGTCACATCACTTGGGAGTCAGAGCGATGCTGAGAAGGCTGGCATTTTAGAGCTCGATTTCGGTGAGTTGTTGGTCGCGGTCCATCTCAATGATGAGTGGCACAGCCAGGATCAAGAAGGTGGTGCCGGCGATCCACGTCGCCTTACCAGTGCTATGAAGGATCTTCTTGGACATGACGGCGGCTTCGAAGGCGGCGTGCTTGGCATGGATGACGATGGACGACTAGGATACGTTGCAGCTGGCCCTGGATATGAGGGAATGTTTTCTTTCCTTGCCTTGGGTCACTCGCTTTTTCCCTTGAGACGAACAACGGAGCGGACGGAGAAAGAGATCGCCAGATCTCACTAAGTGCTGGACCCCACGGCGGTCCACAGAGTCACTCATTTCTCTGATCTGTCGGAGGAGGAGTTTGAGGAGTTGTACACAGGTGTGACTCAAACTCTCTCTCTCTCTCTCTCTCTCTCTCTCTCTCTCTCTCTCTCTTTGAACTGTGATTGTCATTTGTCTGTTGTTTTGCCTTTTGCATAGTTTACTTTATAAATTTTTATTAATATTTGCCCTGTTTTTGGAGTTATCCGATGGTGTATTTATTAATATTTGTCCTGTTTTTGGAGTTATCTGTTGGTCAGTGTTGGTGTTGGCGTTGGTGTCTGTTGTTTTGCCTTTTGCTTAGTTTACTTTATAAATTTTTATTAATATTTTCCCTGTTTTTGGAGTTATCCATTGGTCAGTGTTGGTGTTGATGTTGGTGTGGTGTTGGTGTGATAAATTAATTGTCTTTTAGTGTCGGTGTTGTGTTTTTGATGAGATACAATTAATTGACTTTATTTGATTGGCTTTAGTCTTGTGATTGGGGGCTATGGGGCATTGGAATTGGGGGGGTGGATGAGGGCATGGGGCCAGGGTAAATGCACATGGGTGTGTGGCTATGTGCTAGTTTATAAAAGACAAACAAATTAATGAAACAACTAAACAACAAATAATTGGGGGAAGCAACTAATAAAAAATAATTAATAATTTAATTAACCAATAAATTATAAAAGACAAACAAATTAAATTATGTTACTATATTAGGCTAAATAACCATTAATAATTTTATAATTAATGAAACAACAATATAACAAATTATAGTTTATAAAAAACAAACAAATTAATGAAACAACTAAACAACAATAATTAATAATTTTATTAATATTTCAAATGAACTTATAGTTTATTGTTTATTCTTTTGCTAGAATTATGGACAAGTATTTGATAAGAAAACCACGTACCCAAAATTCATCTCCTGTGCAAAATTCATCTTCATCTTCTAAGCGAATTCATGTTTACTTTAACTTAAAAATTCTTAAGGAACACCCTGGAAAAAATTTCTGGAGTCGCCACTGTTTGTTATGATTTTTTATTATCATAATAATCTCCTTTGAGAAAATAAGGAATTTGAATGATTTATTCAAAATTTAAAAAGTTTAATTGCACAATATATATATATATATATATATATATATATATATATATAGAAAAACATAGTGCATTATAACATAATTTTGAAAAATATGGACCATCCATAAAGGAATAATATCAATCAAACACACCCAAAATAATAGAATGATATTTTGGTAGAGATAGAAAGATGAAATAATTTTAAAATTATTTAATTTTTTGGGAGAACAAAATTATCTTCAAAAAATTTTAGATAAAAAATTATACATTATACCACAATTACAAAATGATTATCTATTCCCACACATCACATGATTCTACGACTAATTAAATTAATTTATAAGTTTTATCCTAGTCATCCATTTAAGGCAATATCAAGGATTTCAAGAATCTTTGCATGGATGAAACATTGGGCTTCATATTATATGTGATTATGATTAATTAGTACAACTACTACAAATTTTACTCTTTACAAAATTATTATAAATTTTACCACAAAAACTTTACAAACTTATAATCATTGATCACAAAAAAGTAACTCAAACATTTATTTATTATATTATTGATATATATTAATCACATTCGTTGCAGTGTCACTATGTAAAGCATATGTAATAAAATTTTTAGTCGTTTCTATAAAAATTACTTCTAATTTGAGGATCAAATTCATCAACTTCAAGTGAAATTTAACAGATTTGGAAATGCCTCGTTCAAATTCAAGAGGACTTTTAGATGATGAGAAATTGACAAACACAACAGCAATAACTTAACCCCAAAAAAAAGGTGGAATCAATAACTAAAGAATTGATGGAACTTACTAGCATCAAAGGAAATGGTTGCATCAAATTGAAGAACACAATACAAAGTCAATAAAAATATTGTATTTTGTGTCTTTTTTCATGAGAAGCAGTTCCTATTATGGGCAAAAATAGTAGTTATTTTCAGCTAATAACTACCCCACGTAGTAAGGAAGTAGTTCCTTATATTTTCCTCTTGAGTGACAAGTGTCTTCAAGTTGTATATGCAATTGACAAGTGACATAAATCATGGCATAATTTGTCAAAACACAAATGGTGTGGCTACCAAACTAACCCATGACATGGTTGACAACTTACTTATGTCATCATCTTTAGAATTACAAGCGGTTTTATGCCAATTATATGCTCCCATCGATATTATTATTGATATTTATTTTTAATGATATAAATAGCAGTGTATATTTTTAAACCCCTGTTAAAATATCAAGCCCCACAGTCTTCTTCAAAATGCTTTGTATGTTGCCAAAATGCTTTGTGTGTATCAACATTAGAGGACCCCGCCGTACTCTCCACCAGAAATTCAATCACTAAAAGCTTGTACGCACTTCAAACTTTATATCGTCCCTTTGGAGTATAAGCCCACACTAGCCTGTCATGTGGAAGACAACTACTTAAAGGAATGTTGAGGATTGAATGGACATCTGCTGGAATAAAAATTCGACACACTAGCTCTTCACACCATGCACTTGTTTGGGGATCAATGAGTACACTCATCGTAGATTGAGCGGGGATGGTGCTTGGCTAGGATAACACTTGTAAATAAGATAGATCATTAAGCCATTTATTAGTCCAAATACCGATTGATTGCCCATCACCCACCTGCCATTTACACCCTTTTTTTACAATATTCTATGCCGCAATAATGCTTTGCCATGCAAAAGATGGTCGAGAGCCCAATTCAACCCCAAGAAGGTCACTATCTGGAAAATACCTCGCCTTTAAAACTCTATAGGCCAGAGATGATGTATTTGTTTGAAGCCTCCACCCTTGTTTGGCTAAAAGTGCAAGATTAAAAACTTTAAGATCTTGAAAGCCTAAGCCACCCTCCTCTTTTAGAGTACAAACTTTGTCCCAACTAAGCCATTCTAGTTTTTTCATTAGTTTACCTCCACCAAAATTTTCAGACCATGTTTTTCATCTCATCGCATAAAGTGTTTGGTAATTTAAAGACACTCATAGTGTACGTCAATATTGCTTGTGCAACTACCTTAATAAGAATCTCTTTTCCAACCTATGAAAGCATTTTTTTCCTTCCATCTTGCTAATTTATTATCCAACCACTCCTTCAGATTTCGAAAAGTATTGCATTTAGACTTACCCACCAAGGATGGCAATCCCAAATATGTCTCGTGTTGCTTAATAACTTTAGCACCAAAATGGAATTTTATATCATCCTAAATGTCTTGTGGTGTATTACTACTAAAAAAAAAAGAAGTCTTATCCCTTATTAGTTGCTGGCCAAACGTGTGCTCATAAGTTTCTAGAATATTCTCTAAGCTAGTGCAATCTTCCCTCATGGCTCGGCAAAAAATAAGACTATTATCTACAAAAAACAAGTGTGATATTGCAGGCCCTCTTGGGCACGCTGCTACACCTTTTAGTAAACCATCCTCCACAAATTTTGTTAAAAGAGCAGATTAACCCTCTGCACAAATCAAAAATAAGTAGGGAGAGATGGGGTCCCCTTGGTGCAAACCCCGTGTAGGGGGTAATATGGCCATGGGTTTCCCATTAATTATGATAGAATAGGAAACAAAGCGTACACAACTCATCATAAGCATAATTTTCTCCAAACAACCCCATTCAACCCAATCATAAGCCTTACTCATATCAAGTTTCACCGCCATCTCTCCAACCTTCCCTGACTTCTTATGATTGATACGTTGCATTGTTTCAAAAGCAACTAGTACATTATCACTTAAAAGATGTTCAGACATAAAAGCACTTTGATTCTCACTAATAATATGTGGAAATAGTTGTTTTAACCTGTTAGCTAGAACCTTAGAGGCTAATCTAGAGACGACATTACTAAGGCTAATGGGCCTAAATTGGGTGATCTTTGTGGGGTTTTTAATTTTAGGAGTGACCACCACATGTGTTTCATTGAAATTAGGAGGGCTAAACCATGATTCAAAAAATCTAGGACAATTTTAGTGATATAATTACCAACTAAAGACCAATAATGCTGATAAAACAAAGGGGGCATCTGATAAAAAATCTGGAGCTTTTTTAGGATGTATTTGTTTCAAAGCCATAATCACCTCAGTTGCCTAGAAATCTTGAGTTAAACCAGTATTCATGACATCGATCACCATGGGCTTGATAGCATTTACCACCGGTGAGGCATCTGATGGACCATTGGATTTAAAGATGTTAGTAAAGTAATCCACCACAATGCTTTCAACTCTTTGATCATCCTCTTGCTAGACACCCTCTACATTGCATAGACCTAAAATTGAGTTATGTTGGTGCCGATGTGAAGCCTTTGTATGAAAAAAACTAGTATTTCGATCCCTATCCACTAGCCACATGTTTCTAGACCGTTGATTCCACATTACTGATTCCATATCCATCCACTAGCCACTACTGGTTATCTCATTGAAATCTACAATTCAAAACCATGGATGTTGATTATGTGTTCCGAAAGATTCAAGAATCGACCAAGTCTCCTCTCTTTGCTTGTGTCAGGCTAACCATAGAAGTCTGTTAGCCTCCAACCCCCCCCCCCCCATGTTGTCATAATCTATGTAAGCATCAATGTACCACTGCGAAAGTCTCCTAACCTCCACCTTTGATTCTGGTTTCCATAAAAGAGCCAACCCTCCACTCTGTCCATCACTTAATACTGCTAACCCTTGAGTATAACCCAACTCATGCTTTAAAAAATTCATCCTTTCCTGTGGTAATTTTGTCTCCATGAGGAAGATGACCTTGGGAGCTTTATCTTGTAGCACACTTTTAAAGGCATGAACTATTCGATGGTTCCCATGCCCCTGGCAGTTCCAGCTTAGGATACTTATTAGACCCGGCGGTGCTACTTAGCAACCACCATCGATCCTAAGTGTTGGGCCACAAGCTTGCCCAAAGCTTTTGTTTCTACCTTCAATTTTTGCTTCCTTTTCACAATATTTTCCTTATCCACCTCCATTACCCTCTCCTTATCCACTTTTCTTTTCTTTATTAGAAATTCAACCTCTGTGTCCACTGTATCATTTTTTTCTTTTAGTTGAGTCTAGTCTTTTCCACTTACCATGTTGCTGGGCTGATTTGGGCAGGGATGTATTAGAGTCTAAACCCTTAATCTCCTGGGGTCCCAAACCCTCCATACCATTCAAAACATCCATATTAGCATGTTGTACTACCATAGTTGAAACTTCCAATCTAGAACTACTTTCCTTTATTTGATCCTCTATCCTTGCTTGGAAACTAAAAACACCCTTAACTGCATTACACTCCCCATCAGACCTGGCTGGTTGATCCACATAATCCCCGTCCATATCTTTCATATTTGTGTGCCCCTTTTCTTGGTCTATGTCCCCATCCAAGCTTATGGTATTATTTTGTAAAAACTTACCAATTTCCCTATCAATACTCTCTAAATATGTACCAATCATCTCTAGATTAGCAAGAATTTCTTTTGTGGAGTTTGACAGCTGACAATCAGAATTTCCATAAACCTAGGTTGGTTGAACTTCACTGTGTCCATTACTCTCCTCCCGCTCCATACTTTCTCTAGTGATGACTTCCAAGAAGCAAGCCATCAACCGTTGCTCTTGTTGTGGCGCTATTATAGCAAGTGGACATTAGGTCAGCTTATTTCGCACAACATGGGACACTTGAAATCGCTTTGTGGTAGCCGTAACCAAGCCCCATACTACTGATCCTCCTTTAAAGTTCCTTGGCTGCTTACCCACATCCTACAATCCTTTTCATCATGGTTCATAACACCACACCAATAGCAAAAATTTGGCATACATTCATATTTAAAGGATATCCACTGTGTCTGAGAGTCTCTCACGTTCACTAGACATCCCCGGCACAAAGGTTGGCTAATGTCGATGTTAACATGCACACGCGTGCAACGCCTTCGGCAATCCCCCTTAACCGTTTCCTCAACACTCTCAACCCTTCCTAGCATGCTTGCAATGGCCACAACGTTTGCTTTTGTCATCTGTCTAATTTGTAGGCCATGTATCTGCACCCAAAATGATGCAGTGTCGAACTTTGCATCCTCCACCATTGTGGCTTCATCTAGGCGAAACAAACCAATCAAACATTTATCAAAGGACCAAGGTCCTTGCATTAGAATCCATTTAGGGTCATCTTCATCATCAAAAATCAACATAGCAGTATTGTTTCCAAGGTCACGGGCATCAAAATTTCCTCCATCCCTCCACATACTCTTCAAGGTTCTAGTAGTAGCTTCGAAATTAATTCTTCTCTTAATAAAATACTTAGCGACAAGAACCCTACTATTTCCGACTTCGTTATCGGAAAGATTGACAGTAGTGCTCTCCCTGTTATTGAGTGAAAGATTTGCCCATTGACCTGTGAGATCTTCCATCGCAGAGACTAGATGGCAGAGAAGCAAGACTAATAGAGTAGAAAGAAGAAAAAGAAAAAAAATTCCACTATGGAGGGGCTTGGTGCCTATGCAAGGATAGGCAAAGGTTTTTAGTGCCTAAGGTTTCTAGAGAAAACCTAGAACGCGAAAAAAGTGGTTATGATGACAATTATTTAAAAAAGGGAAAAGAGCTGATGCAATCTCGGTTGTGAATTTTATTGAACTGAACTTTACTTTAATTTGCGAAAGAAGCATGAAAACTAAAACACGAGATGACATATTCAGCGAACTAAAATAACGTTAACGTTAAGATGTTCATTAAGTCAAAAAGAGAGATGTTAGATAGTAGTATTAAGAATAAAAATATATCGGGTAAATTACATATTTAGTCCCTATTCTTTACACCATATTTCAATTTGGTTCTTAAATTTTCAATTGTGTCAATTGGTCCCTAACTTTTTAACACCGTGTCAATTTAGTCTCTACTATTATCTTTTAGATAAAATTTATTGACATGGCAAATGACCAAAATAAAATAATGATGTGGCAAAGTCCATATCAACTATTAAAAAATATATATATATTAACATGTAGGATTTTAAGTTTTAAGAAATTATCACATCTTAAAAAAAAATTTAAAACACAAAAACTATTAAAAACATAAACCCCAATTTCTTTAGTCTATCTCCTCCTCTCCTCTTTACATTCATTGCTGGAGTAAGCTTGAATTTGCTCTCTCCGGTGACTACTAACGACTAGCTACACTCTTAAGCAGTCCAAGCCCGCTCTTCACCACTGAGGAAGAAAGTAAAAAACTGGAAATCTGTCTCATTTTTATGAACCGATCAAACTCTAAATAAGAAATTCAATAACCCGTTGTGTTCCACTAAGACATAAAACACTTTTGAGTTGAAATCCTTTTTGCCAATCACAAACAAGGGCTTCAAGAATTGGCTTCAGTGTTCCAATACAAAGCCAGTCAACCACGTATTCACATTTAATCCAAGCAATTAAACCGCCAACCACCTATTCGCATTTCAATGTGAAATTTTACCAGGAAAAGCAAATCCTTAGAAAAGCAAATTCTACCACTTATGTCAAAAAAAAAAAAAAAAAAAGATTCAAAGCTTAAAACCTCAAAAAGCTCAAAGCTCAGTAACAATAATAACTCTCAAAATTTTCATCCAAACTGAAATACCTTTTTTATCCAAAAGAACATGGGAAATCATATTTCTACTTCTACAGCCGAAGAAATTCCCATTCCAATTTTAAACCCAAGTTCCAAAACTCATGAATTGAGAAATACTCTAAGGCAAAAATTTGGGAGGCTATACTTATCGATAGTGAAAATTTTGAAGTGTAAAGCTGAGAAAAATGGAAGAAGAAACGAAATGGAAAGGGCTTTGGCTTTTGGGGTCGGAGGGAAAGAGAGAGAGAAGGAAGTTAAACGAAGAGCTAATAGTGAAAGTTGGGGATGATAATTTAAACTTAAAATCCTAAATCCTACGTGTTAGTCTATCTTTTTACTAGTTGATGTGGGCTATGCTACATCAGCATTTTATTTTAGTCATTTAATATGTCAATATTTTTTATAAAAAAAATAATGGTAGGGACTAAATTGACACGACATTAAAAAGTTAATGACTAAATTAATATAATGAAAAAGTTAATAATTAAATTGAAATATATTGTAAAGGATTGAGACTAAATATGTAGTTTATTCAAAAATAAATAAAAAGAGGCATGTCATAAGTTCACTAGCGGTACATGAATTGGAATAGGATCAATAGGACATAGGGTCTTAACAGTGGGCTAATGTTGTATGGGCTTTGCTTCGCTGGAGAAAGTCCAATCACTTGGTGAGCCTATTCTGTGTTGACCCAGTGACATTCAAATCCGGTCCACTTGCTTTGGTCTAAGGGCAATGTTAGAAACTTAGAATTGATCAACATGGTTCTTGTGGTTAGTAAGAACACCGGTGAAAAGAACCGGTTACCTTTCAAACTTTGAAGTTCAAATTGGTATTTTCTCAGAGAAAATCAGGGGCACAAAAAATTTTACATAAATTAATGTGATAAATTGTTAATAGTAAATAAAAAAATTAATATAAATGATGAATCTAAGTAAAATCCAGTAAAATTTTGCCAACTTAATCAATATTAAAAAAATTGTCAAATTTTTTGTAGCATTACTTAGATAGTGGATGTATTACTCATAAGGTTTGCAGATTCTACTGAGTATTTATGCGTGACACATCATAAATATGAATTAGAAATTTATAATTTGTTAAAAAGTAATATGAATAGAACTTTATAGTTTATCAAAGCAATATAAATAGGACTTCATAGCTAGCCACCAATAAGTTAATCTTTCTTTTCATTTGCTACAAAGTGTAATTGTTATCAAATTCTTTTTTATTTCTTCGAGGAGAAGTACTTTAGTAGAAATTTTGCCTTGTGGGGGAGTAAATTCATCCCATGTTTGCACGCTTAAAAAAACCTGAAAAAGCAAAGTCAAGAGTTGTGTGGGCCAATTTTACCCTATGTTCAAACAGTGGGCAAGGAAGGGCCCGGCCCAATATCCAGTGTGAGGGCAAACGAGTATCCGAGGACAGCCAGCCAAGGAATGGACAAAATTGCCATCCGAGGAGAGGTGGAGCATGTATGTGATGAATTGGGCCGTGTCCGAGGACGATGGTCGCCTCAGGACTTTTGTCCGAGGTATCTGGTGAACTCGTTAATCACTCAGAACAAACGCCTGGGACAAATCTTATAACAGAGCAAAGGGGGAAATATCAAACAAAAAGTAATGGTAGGAAATGACAAATATCTGAAGGTGCTGTCACCTCCGCATTAAATGTCTCCCAGCTAACCTTCTGGCCGCATTAATGTGGAGATGATACCTGAACAGTGAACGAACAGCTTTCCAGCTAAGAATGGAAGATTCAAGAGAGGGCAAGGAGGATGACGAAAAAGGACGTTGAATGCCAGATCCACACGTGGATGATAAAAAAGGCAAAAAGCCATGGTATATAAGGGGAGGAAAGACAGAAGAAGGGAGGACTGGAAAAAACAGAAAGAAAAGGAAAATCATATCTCTAGGGCATGTCCGAAGAGACTTATTGCTACATTCCATGTTCGTATCTTGAACCTTTTTACACTAAAATCCAATATTTTGGCCCAAGATCAGACTAGCTTCCTTTCCTGCACTCTATAAATTCATTGTTTGGGCTACGTGGGCCCGGATTCATTCCCGTTTTGGATCCAAGTCGAATCTGGCCCTTACAATTGGCGTCGTCTGTGGGAAGCTGCTTGATCTGATCAGAAAGAGATTTGGGTTTAGTGCGCAAAATGGAGGAATCAGGTTCGCATCAACCAACGGTAAGGCCACATCAAGGCAATGACAATCCGCACCAGGCAGCATCAGGAGGTTCGCAGCATAATTACTCAGGAGTCCATCCTCAACAGAGGGGAGGTCGTGAGCAAAGTGGGCAAACAGTGCACAGTAATAGGAGCCAATCGCGTGAGAGAAGTTACGCATCCCATGCAGAGAATGACAGGGACATGCAACATGAGATTGATGAGTTGAAAAAGAAGTTACGCCGCGCGCGGCGTAAACGAGCATCATTTGAGTCTGAGTCCTCTTCTGGGGATACAGAAGATGATACATATAGGCAAAGATCTAGGACTCCACCTAGTGAAACCTTCTCCGGTAGCCAAGAGTACAGTAATTATGGGAGGAAGGGCAAAAGTACCTCGCATAAGGGCCTGGGAAACAAAGCTATGAACGAGGCCTTGAGTCAAGTAGCCAAATCGCCTTTCACACGGCGGATTGAGGGTGCTAGCCTTCCTCGGCGATTTAACCAACCAACTTTCTCTCTTTATAATGGCCGGACAGATCCAGTGGAGCATGTAAGTCATTTTAATCAAAAAATGGCCGTCCATTCAAAGGATGAGGCTTTAATGTGTAAGATCTTTCCGTCCAGCTTGGGTCCAATGGCAATGAGATGGTTTAACGGCCTTAGGGCAAATTCTATTGATTCTTTTAAGAAGCTTACCCAGTCCTTTGGCGCCCGCTTCATCACGTGCAGTAGGGTACCTTTGCCTTTAGGATCCTTGCTATCAATGTCCATGCGTGACGGGGAGACCTTGAAAGCCTACTCGGATAGGTATTGGGAGATGTTTAACGAGATAGATGGGGACTATGATGACGTGGCTATTAGCACATTTAAGGCAGGGTTGCCGGCGGAGCACGATTTGAGAAAGTCTCTCACTGGTAAGCCTGTCACCAGTGTACGCTTACTGACGGATAGAATTGATAAGTACAGGAGAATTGAGGAAGATCAATCCCAGGGTAAAGGGAAAGCGAAGGTGATCCCCCAGGAGAGAAGGGATCCCAGGTCGGATCGGCTGCAAAACAATCGTCCTCGGAGGGACTTTTTAGGGCAACCTGCATCTGCCAACACTCAAGCGGTCAATGTGGTGTTTCGAGAACCAGTGCAGAAAGTATTGGAGAAGGTAAGGAATGAACCATTTTTCAAATGGCCGAATAAGATGGCAGGAGATCCGAACAATCGTAACCAAAACCTATATTGCCAATACCATCAAGATCATGGTCACGCTACTGAAGATTTTCGGAACTTATGGGATCATTTAGAGCAACTGGTCCGAGAGGGGAAGTTAAAGCATTTACTGCACCACTCCAGTGGCCGAGGAGGCCAGACCGGCACAGCATTTCAGGGAAACCCTGCATCCAAGCCTCCTCTGGGGACCATCAATGTTATATTCCCCGCTCCAGGGAGGACTGGATCCTGCCCAACCAGGATAATGTCAGTATCACATTTCACCGACGATGAGCCTAATTCAATGCCGAAGAGAGCCAAGACGAATGTCCCTTTAGTGCTGAGTTTTTCGGAAGCGGACAAACAAGGAACCATACAACCGCACGACGATGCTCTGGTGGTTACCCTTAGAATTGGCGATACGATGTGAAGAAAGTCATGGTTGACCAGGGAAGCGCAGCAGAAATTATGTATCCTGACCTCTTTAAGGGTCTGGGTTTGAAGCCCGAGGATTTATCTGCCTACAGCTCGCCTTTGGTGAGTTTTGAAGGTAAGACGGTGGTCCCTAGGGGCCAGATTAGACTGCCTGTGCAAACTGGATTGGATGTGGTTGAGGTAGATTTTATCGTGGTAGATGCCTTCTCTCCGTACACGGCGATTATGGGTAGGCCATGGCTGCATTCTTTGGGCGCCGTTTCCTCCACCCTTCATCAAAAAGTTAAATACCCCTCTGGAGGTCAAGTGTTGGAGATAGTGGGAAGCCAGTCTATGGCTAGGCAGTGCCTAATTGCGGCAATTCAGCACAAACCACAGACCGGTGCCTTGGCCAGTGAAGGGAATGTCTTATAGCAGTTGGGGGCCTCGTCGTCACTGTGTGGGAGGTCAGATGACGAGATGAGTTGTGAGGGTTTGGAAAGGGTGACGATAGGGGACGACCGTGAAAGATTCTTCCAGGTTGGGGCTCGGTTGCCCCCACAGGAGAAGGAAGAGTTGGTTGAGCTTTTAAGAGGAAACGCGGACGTTTTTGCGTGGGACACCTATGAAGCCCCTGGTCTGAACCCAGAATTCATTTGTCATCGTTTGAATGTAGATCCTTCGGTGACTCCGAAAAAGCAACCTCCTCGGCGACCCTTGAATGAGCACGTGGAGGCAATAAAGTCTGAGGTGGTTAAACTCAAACAGGCAGGGGCTATTAAAGAGATTTTCTACCCCCAGTGGTTGGCTAACACCGTAGTGGTGAAGAAGAAGACAGTAAAATGGCGCGTCTGCGTAGACTTTACAGACCTTAACAAGGCCTGCCCCAAGGATCCTTTCCCTATGCCGAGGATAGATCAGTTAGTAGATGCCACAGTAGGCCATCCCCGGATGAGTTTCCTGGACGCCTTCCAGGGTTATCATCAAATACCACTAGCAGCGGAGGACCAGGAAAAAACGGCTTTCGTTACTCCTGTGGGGAACTATCACTACAAAGTAATGCCTTTTGGCCTGAAAAATGCAGGGTCGACTTATCAACGGATGATGACAAAGATGTTTGAATCACGGTTGGGAAAAACTATTGAGGTCTACATTGATGATATGGTGGTGAAGAGCAAGTTAGCATCTGAGCACTTAGCAGATCTTACCAATGTTTTTGAAATTTTGAGGTGGCACAAGTTGCGTCTGAACGCCTCTAAGTGTTCCTTTGGAGTGGGGTCAGGGAAGTTCCTAGGATACATGGTGACTCATAGAGGGATTGAGGTAAACCCAGATCAGATTAAGGCAATCAATAGCTTGCAGCCACCTCGGAATCCAAAGGAGGTCCAGAAGCTTACTGGGATGATGGCAGCTTTAAATCGGTTCATATCCAGATCAGCAGAAAGGTGTAGACCTTTCTTTCTTTTGTTACATAAATGGAAAGAGTTTCAATGGTCCGAGAAGTGTGTCAGGGCCTTCCAAGAACTTAAACATTACCTATCCCATCCGCCTATAATGTCCAGCCCAGTGGTGGACGATGTCCTTTTCTCTTACCTCGCTGTCGCCTCACATGCCATAAGCCTTGTGCTCATACGGGTGGACAGCGGTGTACAACGACCAGTCTATTATGTAAGCAAGTCGCTTAATGAAGCCGAGGTGCGTTATCTACCACTAGAGAAAGCGATATTGGCTGTGGTGCATGCCACGAGAAAACTCCCCCATTACTTTCAGGCACATACTATGGTCGTCCTAACTCAACTCCCCCTTAAGTCAGTGCTCAGGAGCGTCGATTATACAGGGAGGGTAGCCAAATGGGGTACAATTCTAGGGGCTTTTGATATAAAGTACATGCCTCGTACCTCAATCAAGGGACAGGTGCTCGCCGATTTGGTGGCCGAGTTTGCCGAATCTCCGGAAGAGGAGGAAAGGGGAGACGAACCGATGGAAGGAAGAATGGTAGGCATGGCCTCTGTTCAGGGCCTACGATATTGGGAATTGTACGTTGATGGAGCGGCCAATCAGCGGGGATCAGGAGTGGGGCTAGTACTGGTGTCCCCCGAAAAGATTACCATAGAAAAATCCTTTAGACTGAATTTCTCCGCTACGAATAACGAGGCCGAGTATGAAGCTTTACTGCAGGGGATGCAGATGGTGCAAAAACTGGGGGGAAAAGCAGTAAGAGCTTTTTCGGACTCAAGATTGGTTGTGGGATAAGTAAGAGGTGATCTAGAGGCGCGAGATTCAAGGATGCTAGAATATTTGCATTTGGTCAGGAATATACAGGAAAGATTTGAAGCTTTTGACTTGGCTCATGTTCCCAGAAGTGGGAACACCCATGCAGATTCGCTGGCCACTCTTGCCACGTCCTCGGCTCAGGATCTACCTCGCGTAATCCTAGTGGAAGACCTGTATGTGCGAGCTCTGGCGCATCAAGATGCACCACGGATACATCAGGTTGCGCTGGGTCCCAGCTGGATGGATGCCATATCACTGTTCCTGGAAAAAGATGTACTACCTGTAGAAAAATCCGAGGCTGACAAAGTACGGAGGAAAGCTCCTCGGTTTTGGTTGTCCGAGGATAAAAAATTGTACAAACGTTCATTCTCTGGGCCTTACTTATTATGTGTGCACCCAAAGGCATCGGAGACACTTTTGGAGGAATTGCATGAGGGGGTTTGTGGAAGTCATACAGGGAGAAGATCATTGTCCCGCAGGGCTCTTACCCAAGGATATTGGTGGCCGAACATGCAGAAGGAGGCGCAAGAATATGTCAAGAAATGTGATCAGTGCCAAAGATTTGCACCGAATATCCACCAGCCTGGAGGAACGCTCAATCCGCTTTCTAGCCCATGGCCTTTTGCTCAATGGGGCCTAGACATCGTGGGTCCCTTCCCCAAAGCTGCGGGGAACAGAAAATACCTCCTGGTATGCACGGATTATTTTACCAAATGGGTCGAAGCTGAGCCTTTAGCCAATATCAGGGATGTGGATGTCAAAAGATTCATCTGGAAGAATATAATTAAGCGGTTCGGTGTTCCCAACGCCCTCATCTCGGATAACGGTCTCCAATTTGACAGTAAAGCCTTCAGGAAGTACTGTTCTGATTTGGGAGTAAAAAACAGGTACTCCACCCCAGCCTACCCGCAAGGAAATGGGCAGGCTGAGGCCGTAAATAAGGTCATCGTGAATGGATTAAAGAAGAGGTTGGATGACACCAAGGGAAGATGGGTTGAGGAGCTACCCCACGTGCTGTGGACTTACAGGACAACGCCTCGGAAGTCTACTGGTGAAACCCCCTTCTCAATGACGTATGGGGCTGAAGCCGTAATACCATTGGAGAGTGGTTTCCCTACAATGAAATCCGGTGGGTTCACTCCGGATGGAAACGAAGAATTATTAAAAAGGAACCTGGATCTAATTGAAGAACGACGAGAAAACGCTAGGGTGCAGTTAGCCTACTATCAACATAAGCTAAAGCAAGGTTACGACCTTAACGTGAAGTTGAGACCATTGACCCCAGGAGATTTGGTTTTGAGGAGAGTTGTAGGAAACGCTAAAAACCCTGCTTGGGGGAAGTTGGGGCCCAATTGGGAGGGACCGTATCGCATCACGACGGTGGCAGGAATAGGAGCTTACTACTTAGAAGATTTAGATGAGAGAGCTGTACTTCACCCATGGAATGTAAATAATCTGAAAAGGTATTACTATTGATAATAAAAGTTATCTTGTTTTCCTCTTGCTTCTTAATATACTATGACATCTGCTGAAATATTAAACAGAAACTAAGCCATGTCAGGTCCTCGGACCACAGACTTAGTGAAAATTAATATACTATGACATCTGTTGAAATATTAAACAGAAACTAAGTCATGTCAGGTCCTCGGACCACAGACTTAGTGAAAATTAATATACTATGACATCTGCTGAAATATTAAACAGAAACTAAGCCATGTCAGGTCCTCGGACCACAGACTTAGTGAAAATTAATATACTATGACATCTGCTGAAATATTAAACAGAAACTAAGCCATGTCAGGTCCTCGGACCACAGACTTAGTGAAAATTAATATAATATGACATATGCTGAAATATTAAACAGAAACTAAGCCATGTCAGGTCCTCGGACCACAGACTTAGTGAAAATTAATATACTATGACATCTGCTGAAATATTAAACAGAAACTAAGTCATGTCAGGTCCTCGGACCACAGACTTAGTGAAAATTAATATACTATGACATCTGCTGAAATATTAAACAGAAACTAAGTCATGTCAGGTCCTCGGACCACAGACTTAGCGAAAATTAATATACTATGACATCTGTTAAAGACTTGGTGGAAATAAATATTGCAGAACATCTCTTAGAATGAGAAACAGCAAGTCATCCTTGTTTGGTCTTCAGACCATGAATCTGGGAAATATAACTGCCCGTGCAGTATTAAGGAATATATTCAATGAAATATATGCTGTGATAAAATCTTTAGAACATGGTCTTGAATATAAGTTATTATTTCCTAGATTAAGTCTTGGCCTGCTTTATAGGCCATGATTGACTTCGTGGTTGTCAAATAAGTGTAAGTATAATTTAATACGTTCACAATCTACTTGTCGTTTAAGTGAGGTAATATTGCCTGGAAATTGAGGAACTTATTAGGGAACTAAATAAAAGGGAGATACATTTTCTTTTGAAAGATCAACATTATGCTTTATTAATTCATCTTATTCCTCATTAATGTATGCTGGTTCTTTGATAATGGATCATGTTATGAAAGAAAATAAAGAACTGAGCAAAGTAAATATGATACAGTTAAGTAAAATGATGATGCTGACAAATATTACTTAAAATAAAGAAGAGTTTTTCATACATTATCAAAATTGGCCTTTCAGCACAGAAGAAGAAATTACAATTGTTGTCACTGATGAAATGAATAAAAAAAAAAAAAAAAAGAGAAGAAGAGATGATAATATTAATAAAAAATAAAACTAAGGCTTTAATTTGATTTGGAGCTTTGGCTTGGACACCTGGTCAGCTGCCTCAGGGTTGGTCTCTTTCTCTTTGTCCTTAAGAGACTCCTGTGCAGGTAAAGTGACTAAAGCTAACTGCTTCTCAAAATCTTGAGAAGCTGTCCCTGGTTGGGGGGCTTCAGTCACTTCACCTGAAAGAGGCCCCTTTTGGATCTCTTTCTCTTTATCCTGGTCTGGCTGGGCAGCAGAGGGAAGGGGTTGAGAGGGGGCCTCGGCGGTTGGCTGAGGCACGAGAGGGGCCGTCTCAACCTGCTTGGGAATTTGCAGGGCTGAGGGGAAGATGATGCTTTCTGGCTTCCTCAGCCCTGATGAGGCCTCAACCCCAGCCTGGTTGAGAGCCTCTTCCCAAGTTTGGGCGCAGTAGGCGCGGCAGACAGCAGGGACCTCAGCGCGAAGAGCGTCTTCGGTCTCAACCACGCTGACGTCATATCCGTGCTGCTCAGCCTCCTCTCTCTCCTTCTCGGCCTTGAGTTTATCCTCCTCCGCTTGCACTCTTGCTTTTTCGGCCAAGGCTTTAAGCTGGTTTGCCTCCTCTAGTTGCTGCCTTAGAGTTGCGATTTGCTCCTTGGCCGTAACCAACTGTCCTTTGACTTCAACCACCAGCTTCCTCTGGCTCTCAGCCTGGGTCTCAGCCCCCTTCAAGGCGGCCTCAGCACTTTTCCTTGACTGCTCCTCAGTTTTCAACTTCTCCTTAAGTTCAGTGTTGCTCTTCTCGGCAACCGACATCGTCTGCACCGCAGCGATCCTTCTTCTTCTCTCTTCCTCTAGCTGCTGAGCGACGGAGTGGTAAATTTCTTCCATCCTAAACGTGCTCTGAACAGCCTGTTTAACAAAAAGAGAGGGAAATTAAAAAAAAAAAAAAATGATGAATGGTAAATAACAATAATAAAAAAAATAATAATATTATTAATAACAAAGTAACAGTACATACCATCCCCAGACACCTTTTGGCTTGGAGGAAGACCTCATTCCTCCTCAATCCTCGCAGCTCCACCATGTCCTTGGGGAGCAAGAGGGTCTCTTCCAAGGCCGAGGCTACCTGGCAGCCAATTCCCCCGTTGTAATCCCTGATCGACGCATCGTCGGTCAGGGGCTCGCCCCCAAGCATGGGGGCTGGAAGCCATGCTCGGGGCTCAGTATGTTGAATCTCTCCCATTTCTGGTCCTCGGCTGGGGGCAGGGCCGAGTTTCAGTTGCTTCGTCGGCCTGTGGGCCTCCTCGTCATGGGAAGATTGAGTCCTCCCGGCCTCCACGACTTCCTTGCCCTTGGGCTCCCTTCTCTTCTTAGGTTCAGGTTGTTCGGCCCTTGAAGGAGGGGCTGGCTGAGGGACAGGTAGAGGAGATTTAGGAGGAGGGGGAGGAAGTTTTTGTTGGGTTGGCCTCCCAACCTCCCCCCTCCCAGGTTGGCTCTCCAACAGCTCCTGTAGACTCCGTTGGGGTTTCCTCTGAATGCCCATGTCTTCGGAGGTGTTAGGTGATGGAGTGAGTAAGTCAAAAACCTCGTAGTCGTCGGTGGCCGAGGAAAGATCTACGAAGCCTTCCTCCTCTCGGTCAACCTCTTCCTCCTCTTTTATTTGAGGAACGTGGGGGGAAGATGAAACAACTCCTGCGAGGCTGGCGACGGGCAAGGCCTCGGTATGTTGGGTGTCTTCTGGAAGAGGAACGCCTTGGGGGATTAGGAATCCTTCGTAAGCAACGCTAATTCTGCGAAGCCGAGGATCCTTTGCCTTTATCACGCACGAGGGAGCTTGAAACGCACGTGAAATGGGGGTGTAACCGAGGATGAGATGAGCCGCCCTTAACTGACCGTCTGAAGGATTGACGTAGATTTCGGCTCGGAGAACTCTATCCAAGCTGGCTTTGTTAACAAGGCGCAGCGATGGCGAAGTGGCGCGGGGATCTGCAATATCAGAAGAGACAAAAGAAGATCACTTTAGTATCAGCCGAAGACAATGGGAATTCTAGAAGAAGGAAGGTTAAACGTAAAGATTAAGTAAATTAGGTCCCCACCTGGCTCACCCTCTTTAACTGGGCATGGCAAGCCATCATGCCACTGCCCCGAGAAGATTAAGAAATCTTCTTTTAACCCCTTATTAGATTGTGGGAGACACTGGATCAACCTGACCTCTGCCTGTCTGGATTTTAGGTAATACCCCTGGCCTTTGAGGTGCTGGAGGTTGTAAACCCAGTTTATATCATGGTGGGTCAGATTCAGGTTCATTCTTTCGTTCAGGACTTCTATACTTCCTAGTACCCTAAACATATTTGGCGCGCATTGAGTGGGGGACAACCTAAAGTACCTAAGGTAGTTCCTAGTGAGGGTGCCCATGGGAATGGTCATCCCCCCTTCTATGAAGGCGATCATAGGAATGACAACCTCATTCGTTTTTCGTTCATCATACCATTCGCCCTGTGCCGCGTATCTGACGCCCACATGAGGGGGAATGTTATACTTAGTCCTAAAATCTCCCATTCTCTCCTCGGTATCAACTAACTCTTTAAATCTACCCATTTTTTAAGAGGTCCTAGGGAAGAAATTCTACAATGAAAGGAATAAAAGTTAAAGAAAGTTTAGGAGGACTTACAGGTGTGAGAAATGGTCCTCGGACAGGATTTATGTATTTGTAGACGCGCAAAGGAACGAGAGAAAGAAATAAAGTATCAGGTTCTAGAATAACGCAATCGTTTGAAAGTGACAAGAAATTGATTTGAAAGACTACTTATAGTTGCGCAAAAATTAAAAGCGGGAGTTCGCCCGCCCAAATTCCCAAAAGGCCCAACCACCGTTGGATTATCATCTCACCGTTGAACGTGGGAGACAGAGGGGTTGCCAGAATTAAATGAAGGCGCTCCCTGGACACTGAAGAGTCAGGGGCGAGTCGCGAGAAGAAAAACACGTGCTGCTATGATTTGACTCAACAGAATCAGATCATGAGGGAGATCCGAAGAGAGAATCAAAATCCTCCTTTTCTCCCAAGGAGCCGAAAAGCAAGATTTTGAGGGGCTATTGTGTGGGCCAATTTTACCCTATGTTCAAACAGTGGGCAAGGAAGGGCCCGGCCCAATATCCAGTGTGAGGGCAAACGAGTATCCGAGGACAGCCAGCCAAGGAATGGACAAAATTGCCATCCGAGGAGAGGTGGAGCATGTATGTGATGAATTGGGCCGTGTCCGAGGACGATGGTCACCTCGGGACTTTTGTCCGAGGTATCTGGTGAACTCGTTAATCACTCAGAACAAACGCCTGGGACAAATCTTATAACAGAGCAAAGGGGGAAATATCAAACAAAAAGTAATGGTAGGAAATGACAAATATCTGAAGGTGCTGTCACCTCCGCATTAAATGTCTCCCAGCTAACCTTCTGGCTGCATTAATGTGGAGGTGATACCTGAACAGTGAACGAACAGCTTTCCAGCTAAGAATGGAAGATTCAAGAGAGGGCAAGGAGGATGACGAAAAAGGACGTTGAATGCCAGATCCACACGTGGATGATAAAAAAGGCAAAAAGCCATGGTATATAAGGGGAGGAAAGACAGAAGAAGGGAGGACCGGAAAAAACAGAAAGAAAAGGAAAATCATATCTCTAGGTCATGTCCGAAGAGACTTATTGCTACATTCCATGTTCATATCTTGAACCTTTTTACACTAAAATCCAATATTTTGCCCAAGATCAGACTAGCTTCCTTTCCTGCACTCTATAAATTCATTGTTTGGGCTACGTGGGCCCGGATTCATTCCCGTTTTGGATCCAAGTCGAATCTGTCCCTTACAAGAGTAAAGGCATTCAAGAATAACTTTCGCCACATTATCAACCAAATAGCAGCAAATGTTCTCATATATTAGACAAGGCTTGTGGTTGGGAATGTTAGCTGGTTTGAAAGAAGAGCGTATAGTTTAACGAAATGGTAGAAATGAAGCTATTGGGAGCTTGGCCTATTGTTTAATGTTTGTTGATGTCGATTTTTTTATTTTTTTTTAAAAAAGGCCGAACAGTAGGGAAGCCCAATAGAAAGTGAAAAAGGAATATAATAAGAAATTGGTAAGTAACGGCAGAAACAAAAAGCTGAAAAGGCCTAAAGAAAAAAAAAAAAAAAAAAAAGAAAAGAGAAAGAGATAAGGCCCAACGGGCGGGCCAGTAGAAAGTAGTAGTAGACAGGCCCAAGAAGAGGCAAAAGTGGGACAAGCCCAATAAGACCATTCCATCCCCCATAAAAGATAAACATGGGCAGAAAGAATGCAAGGCGTAGAACAAGACAAGACCATACATCAGCGGCAAAAATGGAGTGGGAAAAAAAGACGACAAAATAGGAAGTAATGGGACAACCACATTTTGACCAAAGCACCACAAACTTGTACTCAGCCAATGTAAGGGAGATGGGCTCATAGTTAAGAGATTTGCAAAGGGTGTTGTTTGTTAGAGGGGGGGGGGGGTGGTGGAAGGGTCTATTCCTAGTATCCAGCCAATGTCTCTTTTGGGATGTGCTCTGTTGAGAAGGCATCTTTGCTTAAAATAGGTAGTAAATGTCTAGGACCACTTGATGCATGCCATAGAAATAGGTAGAGAGAAACTCAAAGTTTTGCCCGCCAGAATGAGAGATAGACCCTCGGCAAAACAAAACAGATAAGGATTTGTTGTGAAATAAGTAGTGGAAGAGAGAGAAAGCACTGAGCATGTCAATAAGTAGTGGAGGCCGAACAACTATTGCGCTAGTGGGCAACTCTAAAAGGGTGTTCATAGCAAACAAAAATGGTTGGTGAGCAAAAAGGGTAAAATAGAGAAATTCCACAGGTTGAAACCAATATAAATAGGAATAGTAGCATAAATGGAATGGGGGATAGTGACTAAGACAAGAAATAGAGAGAATTGAAAGAGAAATAATAGGAATGACAACGGGTCGAATTCGGGCCGGGTTTTTTCATACATGGACCCGACCCACGAGTCTACCTTAGAAACTCGGACCTGGTCCATTTATTAAACGAATTTTTTTCTTAACCCCAATCCCACCCAATCGAGCCCCTGCGAGCCCCGTCCCCTCATGCCCAGCCAAGCCCAAAATTAGAAACACAAATTTTGATTTATGATTTTTCGTCCCAAAATCACAAACACAGACACAAATCCAAACACGATCACAAACATAAACACAGAAATCAAATGTCAAATCTATGATTTTTCCTTTCAAAATCACAAACATAAACACAAACACAAACTCACATGATTGAGAATTTGAGATGAATTGAGCCCAGAAGAAAAAAAAAAAAAAAGAAAAGAAGAAAAAAAGAAAAAAAAATGGAGAATGAGGTGGAGTGAGATCAACGACGGGAAGGACGAAACGAAGCTGTGCTTGACTACTTATGGGCTTATGGTCGTGTGAGTGAGAGAGCTGAGAGATGAAGAGGGAGAGGCGGCCGTGTGAGACAATGAGTGAAAGAGCTAAGACAGCTTGGGACGGCGGTGAGAGCTAGGGTGGCAGTGAGAGGTAGCGTAGTTGGGCCGGTGGTGAGATTAGGAGTGAGTGAGATTGTGAGCTGAAGAAATGAGAGGCGGAGGTGTGAGCTGAAGAAAAGAAAGGCGGGGGTGTGAGCTGAATGCTAAAATGAAATAAGGAATTGGAAATGTTAGGGTTTATAACTTCGGGGTTTTTTTTTTTTTTTTTGGTTAAATCCAAACCTGACCCTATTTTTTATTGGGTCGGGTAAAATTCGACCCATTAGGGTAGAGCCAGGTTGGGTACCCGCGGGTCGGGCAAAAATTGCCATTCCTAAGAAATAATAGAGAAAAGAGAGTGAACATGGTAGAAAAGGCATGCACCAATAAACCATTTTTTCCCTCCCTCTTACAGGAATCCCACTCTTTGAAATCCCAACAAAGCAATGAGTAGCCATCCAGGCCCGTTCCCTAAAATGCATAACTTTGATGGCTTAGACTAATAGCAAGACTATCCAAGCTAGGGTTTGAGCTCTCTTTGGTTCACTTCTAGTGAAAGAACTTATTATTTTACATTCTACTGTATTATTTCGCATTCTATAGTGTCATTATACATTCTACTATATCATCTTATATTCTGCTATATTGGTTATGCTGATTGCTTCCTACTATAATTAATCTTCCCGCTAAATATTTGCTCTAAAAACTATAAACGTATACTGACATTCCTAGACTAATATGCATATATTTGTTAATGCTTGTTGTCTTTATTTTAGATGCTGAGCTTGTGCAAAAAGGCCCTTTAGCTAGGTCCTACCAGAATAGTGGGTTAGACCTAACTCCTTCAAAGCACCACAGGTATCTCTCCCTCTCTCTATTTCTATCTCTTTGTTTAACCTGTGAAGGCCATGAACACCAAGTAATGTAAAGCAAAGACACTAATTATGATATACTGCTTTTGTTATACCGTGTGCTGTACAGTTGTATTGTTGTACTTCAGCAATTAAATTTTAAGGGATTAAACTTGTCTGAGTTTGTTTTGTGGTGGGTCCGCCGATTTTATATATAACTTGTGGCTGTGATTTTTTTACCTATTTGTTTATAGCTTTTATATAATATATTAATAATAATAATACCGCGCTGGCATGTTGTTGATTTTGCTTGTGAGTATGTGTTATTGGATTTTTTTTTTTTTTTTTAAATTGAAACTTGATACATGAAAAGTGAATGTTATGTAAGAATCCTATATAATATTAATAGTCTTGTGTAGTTTATTAGTAGTGTAGACTTGATTTTTCATACATTTTTTTTTTTTCCTTTTAAATTGACTGAATAACTAATTCATAAAATTTAATATTAATGTTTCAAAATATGAGTGATTTATGGGAAAAATGTTCACAATTTATGTATATTTTAAGGAAAGAAAATGTTTATATAATGAAGAATATAGGGCACAATTTTGTTAAGTTAAAATATATTTATGAAATAATTTTTTTTACTTAACAGTTTCATTATATTTATTATTTAGTTCCCCCACCACCCCCCACGGGGAACAAATTTCCTGGCTCAAGGCCAACCTTCCTGATCCCGATGAACTATTGGCCCATTCCAAGCAGAAAAGGGAGGTCCTTTTGGTATCAAAAATTGCATAACTTAAAACTATCTCTCTAATGCAGTCTTAATAATATATTATTATTTCGTCATGCCTTGCAATAATTATTTTTAACTTAACGTAGGCAACATGGGCATTAATATTTTGTATTTTTCTTTCATGAAATAATATTTTGTTTGTGTCAAATACCAAATTATTTAGAATACAATAAAGGTCAGAGAATGAAGCAGATAGTCTCATTATTGGTTTGTCATCATTACTTCATATGCACAGGATTTATTATATCAGTGTGGATCGAGAACTAGTTTTCCTACATGAAATTGTATTACAGTCTTCCATGGGTTATGAACTTATGATTTTGAGTAACAATTTATAAAAAGTAGTAGGGGTTGGTTCCAACTACCAACTCTCACTCTAAACTATTGCATTCTCCCCCATCAAGTAGGCTTCAGGATAAGAGTAGTTATGGCCAAGGACGGGTTTGGATTTGCCCAACCCAAACCCAAATCTAACACCCTATATTTGAAACTTGAATCCCCACCCAACCTGTTCTTCCTTCTCAACATAAATTCTTAAAAGAAAAGTTTTGAATCCTTCTCAATCTCAATTCTCAATTAGTAGACTCATGACTTTGACATTTGATAAAATGCAAAATGGCTCCTCGAGTTTGGCTTAATTTCAAATAGACCTCTTATACTTTCTATTTAATGCAAAATAGTTTTTGATGATTACTTTTTATCGCCAAATTAAGACACTAATTAGTTTTTAGTGTAGGTGAGGATTAAATTTCAAATATTTCATTCGACAACTAGAGATTTCATTAGTTAAGTTAACTGAAACCCACATGTTCCTAAGATATCATAATAGACAGAATGACTATTTTGTAAATTGTGTGGGACTAAAAATGCATATGACTACTTTATTAGTATTTTTTTTTAATAAAATTTAATAATTCTTTTTTTTTTCTCATTCATGAATCATAAATAACAATATTGGTAGATAGGTGTTTAATGCATTGAAACATTGAACGCAATTAAAATATGACTTGTGTCCAATTTTGAAGCCAATTTTAAAAACATGTTAGTCTTGTATCCTGTTTAGATCTAGTGAACTATAGTGCACTGAATAGAAACTTTATCCTTGCTGGACCTTGTAATAGTAGGACGAAACTAACATTTTTCTTAAATGTTAAAATTAAAAAATAAATAAAATAAAAAAGAACTGCTTAAGCAAAAACCAAAAGCCGAATGGCAAAACAAATTAACGAGAAATAGAATGAAATATATATATATATATATATATATATATATATATATATATATATTTAAGAGAGATCAAGAAGTGGAGATGAGCCCGGATGCAATGAAGCAAACAAATTGAATCTGCATGTTGTTCCAAGATTGAATAGAAGTTCTTGAGTGCCTTTCGCCACATTATCAACCAAATAGCAGCAAATGTACTAGTTTGAACTCGAAGGCATGTTGTGCCCATTTAAGTTATTGGGCTCTTTTTTGGGCCAAGTAGATTGGTTTTAGCCCATTTCTAGCACATACTTATATATTTCTTGCGCCAAGCAAGATTCTTTCTTCAATTAAGTTCGGTTCTAGTATACATGCCGCCTGAATTCAAGTACCCTTTTTTTTTTTTTGGGAAAAACTGAATTCAAGTACCTTGTTCAGAAAACCAAAATACTAATTTCTAAGAAAATAGAATAGAATAAATAAATGAAAACAATTTTTCTTTTGGATTTATGCTCGAATTTTCTATTGTCATCTCACTTAACTGTTGGATCCCTCTTCAAAAATCTCAAGTTATAAATTTAAAAAAAAAAAAAAAAAAAAAAAACTTTGTTAATTGATAGGATCTATATCTTCCATGGTTGCTTCTTATGCAAGGTTTTCAGATCCGAACTGTTTATTGAACTGTAAAAGGAAGAGGTTCAAGATTTTTAAGGTCGAACCAAGGTTGAACCTGGTCGAACTATGATGATGTCATAATTAATTTAATAATTATTTAAATATAAATAAATATATTAAATTAGTATAAATAAAAAAATTTAATTAAATGACCCAATTAAATATAAAAATATATCTTTCAAATCTATTTTTTCATATCATAATTTTCCCAGGACAAAAATAAGAAATATCATATCCTAAGCATACATAGATATAATATTTCTTTATTTATTTATATGTTGATTAGTTAAACTGGTGATAGTAATATTATAATAATATAGGAATTAAGAGGACACTTTGTAATTTTAAATTAAAATAATTATTTAATAATTATTATATACTTAATTGTATATAATAATGAGTGCACTTGAGTGTGCCAAGTCCTCAAAAACTAGTGGAGGCCTTATACGTTTTTGTTTTTATTTTTTTGTTTTACTCAATTTGATTTTTCTTTTGTATTCACCAGTGGGCTGGGTTGACAGTCATCAAATGCTTGTCACATATTAATCTATCAATAGCCACATCACAAGCTCAGCTGCAAAAATCTAATGGCTAAAACATTTTGCGATCTTTAATTCAAAAATTAAAAGTTTTCTTCTTACCCAATGTAAGTCACGTGAAAGGGCCTTGGAAATATAAAAAGAATACAAAAGAATCAGCACAAACACAAATAGAGAGAAGGTGAGAAACGGAAACCACAATAGTGGAGACAGAAAGAAGAAAGAGAAGAAGGAGAAAAAGAAGTAAGAAGAAGAAATAGAAGAGAAGACGAAGATAAAGATGAAGATGAAGGCCATGACTGGCGATTTGTGCTGGGTTGCTAGCTTGCTGCTTCAACTTCGCACAACCCCTACTTTGTCATCTTCTTCTTCTCAGTTTGTTTTCTTTTTCTCTTACAAATCTTTTGATTCCAGATCTAAAAAAAGTCCAAAGTGCATTCCGGCCAAATCTTTAATTTCAGCTGGTATTTGCTAAAAAAAAGGAACTGCGAGAATCGTTCACGGTTCTCAGAACCGTGAGGTCCGACTACGGTTCGCACGGGTCTCTACTTTTCTCCCATAGAGCGGTTCTTGAGACTAAAAAAACCGCAAAAATAAGTAGTTCGAGGTTTTCCCTATCGAACTGTACGGTCTGGTCCAGGTTTCAAAACTTTGTTCTTATGCACTATGAAATTAATGCATTTAAATACAGTTTATTACCATCGCATGCCATTGGTGTGATGGTCACTCCACAAATATAAGTGTTTGTGGAGTGTGGGGGGTTAGGCAAGAGTTAAGGTTCAAGTCTCCAATCTCCAAGAGGGAGTTTCACACACATATATACTTAGATTAGGTTAGAGTAGAATTTTTATCTTATATATAAAAAAAAAAATACAATTTATTTAATAATTTATTTATAAAATGTGGAACAAAAAATTAAAAATTAACTTATTTTTTAATAACTAAAGTTAGATCTTTGAAAAAAGTTGAAACAAACAAACAAAAAGCTGAAAGTTGTAACAATGAACACTAAGCGGCCATTCAAATGTATCAAGTCAATGAAGGAAAGGGGAAAGGATATATTTTTTTACATTTGATTAACATACATGATCAAATATATCTGTTTACACCATATTTGGACCTATCTAAGTGGAGTCAAACATGGCAACTACTTTAATAAAAACAAATTTTCTACTAATCTTTTCACTACAAGAAATTTGGGTTTAGGTGACGTTTGTAAAACATCGCTGAAAACCCCAAAAATGTCACTATAGACAAAAATTGTCTACAGCAGCCTTTTTTTTTGCGACGTTTTATACTGGTCACTATAGGTCTATTGTGACGTTTCAGAAAACGTCACCATATGTGAATCTTTAATGGGGTTCAAAAACTTTTAGTGATGCTTTTTAAAATGTCACTATATAATATAACATTTTCATATATAGTTTAGGAAAATACATTTAGCGATGCTTTTAAAACGCCACAAATAACCAGTTATATAGCGATGTTTTCAAAAATGTCCCTAAAAAGAATTTTCTCATAGTTTTTAGTGACGTTTTTAAAACGTCGCTAAAACTTGCTCATTATTTTTTAATATTTAAAACGCTAGTATATAAACTTGCTCAAACTAACAAATGTCCAAACTGATGATTTGCCTAATACATGATATTCCACAATAACAACCTGATCATCAATATTCCACAATATGTCCAAACTGCTATTTTGCTCAAACTAACCTAATTAGTAATATTCTACAATAAATGTCCAAACTAATACAGTAACACATTAACCATATATTCAAATAGATAAATAACTATATATATATATATATATATATATATATATATTTATATATATATATATTTAATACCAATACACTTGTCTACCTAAAAAAAAAAACCACCTAAACTATGACAATAGTATAAACAAAGTTCAATACTTCTAAGATATGTGGTTGTAACAAGACACTTGTCTACCTACACAAAAAGAACAACCATCCAAACTACGACAATATTGTAAACAAAGTAGAATACTTCCAAAATAAATGCAGTTGTTCAAAACAGCTATGCATGGAGCCTTATAAAACACTGCAACATTGCATTTACCTCTATGTGCTAGTTTCTTGATGGGATGAAGCTTGCAATCTATGAGGAGTTGGAGATTGATGATATAAACCGAAGTCACCCTAAATACAAATTAAAAATATCTAATAAGTTCATAAAGAAATCATTTTAAGTAACAAAATAATAGTTGCTATACTTAAAAAATTTAAACACCCAATACATTCTTAAAACATTAAAATTTAATACCCATCTAGCTTTTGAAGAATGATTTTGCTGATTTTGCATTAGTTGCATCATTTGGGTTACTCGCTCCTCCAAGTTATCATAACGATTCACTTTTCTACAAACTTAAGCAAAAATCATGGAAGTAGAATTACACATACACTTAAATATAGTACACAACATATTCAAAATCACTTAGTTTCATAAATGTGCAAATAGAATTACACATAATCTTAAATATAATAAACAAACCATATCAAGTCTATCAATATCCTCATTCACACAAATGGATTAAGCCTTTAACCTCTTAAGAAATAGGCAAAAACCATCTAAAGAGGATTACACATAAACTTGTCCCATAGTACACAACAACTTCATAACTACTTAGTTTCATAAACATACAAATAAGATTACACAAGATAACTTTAAAACTCTTTACAAACAAAGCAAATAGGAATACACATGAAAGATGAACGACATATTAACTCTCATCATCAGTTGACTCATCAAGTATTGAAGTCCAAAAGTAATCAACAAACATAACTTATCGACATCCAAATTTTCAAAAAATAATAAACACTTTTAATATGAATGTAAACCACCTTATAACACTATGCAAGCCACCCACTTGCTCCAACACAACAATCTACCCAACACAATTATCATAATCACAAATATAGAATGCTTACAAGTATTGAAGTCCAATAAGTAATCAACAAATATAACTCAAAAATATCCAATTAAATTTTCAAAAAATAATAAACACTTCCAATATGAATGTAAACCGCTTTATAGCACCATGCAAGCCACCCGCTTGCTCCAACTCAACAATTCACCTCAAGACAATTATCAACATCTCAAGTACAAAGTTTTAAGCAAAAATGACTTACTATGCTCAAGCCAAGCAAACACCTTTCCAAAAAAAATCCAAACTTATCACAATAAATGAGTGCTTAACCTGCAAAATAAAAGAGGACACTTAAATGATGTTTAAGGCAAATAAGGGTGCCATTGTAGAAAAATTTAATGAGTCATGGTGCATGAAAATTTAGTAACAATATATATATATATATATATATATATATATATATATATATATATAAAGAAAAAAGAGTATTTAGTTGAGATTATATACTCATGACAAGAGTGAAACCCCAACACCTAGGCCAATAATACCAAATGAAACCTGCCAAAAAAAAAAAGAAAAGAAAAGAAGAAAGCCACAACTTTCTTAATTTTCCAATATTATAAAGAAATTACTATAATTTCATATAAAGTAATAATTGTAATTTCTAATACAATAACACACACACACACAAATACAACTCAATACCACTGATCAAGTAATAATTGTAATCCCATAACATAATTGTTAAAGAAAAAAAATCTTAGTATTAGAACTTTTAAGTGAAATCATGAATGCAAGAAGCCCATTATCAAAATTTTATTCCAATGGCAACATTGATGTGGTGAATGTAGGGTTCTTTTGTCTCCACGTGTTAGCATGCATGTGTGAGTGATTACACATAAATGGCCTCTGCCCTCCTTGCATATTCTCTAATCAATGCCCTTGAATTGAATGACAAGAAATTCTAAAAGTGACTACAAAATATAATTTCAATTTTGGGATTATTGCCACTTTAAAAGTCTTTTATTCATGGGGAAACCCTTTGCTACTTGTAATTAATGCTGAAATTGGAGTTTGATTTTTAGTGAACTCAGTACAGGGCTACAATGTACACTCTTCTAGTAGTTATCCCTCAAAATCTATAGTGCTCTACAGACAAATAAATCACTCAACAGAGAGTCACTTATAGGGAAATATATATATATATATATATATATATATATATATATATCTCAATTAATTGACTAAAATCCATATTAGTCCTACCATGAAAAATATCATTCCCAAGTTTACCTGACTCAATTAGTGTCTGTGCATTGATATATATATATATATATATATATATATATATATAGATATATGAAGAATAATGATAACAAATTGATTCCAAACCAATAGTATGCTTTAATCAAATTTTACTACACCATGATATCTTTGAGAGTACTTTATCAAAGACTAAAACTATTCATCCCATCTAATAGTCCACCTCAAATGTTGTGCTTGCTATCTCTTGGATTCCAAACCAACAGCTTTGATGCCAATTTATTCTCTATCACTAAAATAATATAAAACTAACCACAATTTTCTCAGGAGAAGTCAAAATTGTATATGGGCATCTCCAAAATCAAGATTCCACAAATAAATAAACCTACAAAACATAAATCAAACAAGTGGCAACAAAGCTCAAATTCCATTCATCTTTACTTTGACAATTTGGCAAACAACACTTGAAGAAACACCACTTTTTCATTCCCCAAAAAACCAATAAAACACTTGGAAATTCATACTAATATAAAGTTTCTTTTCTTTTCTAAAGCTTTCTCAGTACCCAAACAAAAGCTAAACAAAAAACAAAAACAAAAAAACCCAAATACCTAGATAAAGCATAAAAACTAAAAAAACCCAGATCCAAACTATTCATTTCCTCAACTTCTTGGCAACCAAGCAAAACCCATGAACTATATTTCAAAAAAAAAAATTTAAAAAGAAGAAGGGATGTACAATACCTGAAGAAATAGGTGGTGGAGATGTTGTTGTGACGTCGGGGTTAGGGAGAAAGATCATATTGGTGGGTACAACGGTGTTTACGGCAAATCGGTGGCTAGAGGCAGCAGCATGAGGGGAGAGAGAAGAAGCCTTATGGGGAGAGAGAGAAGTGGGAGATGAATGAACAAAAGAAAAGAAAGAAAAAAGAGTATAGGGAAAAAAGAAAAAAAAAAAAGTGGGAAATGAAAAACTGGGGAAAAGTTTGTGTGGGAAGACTAAAAAATATGGGGCAAACATACGTCGCTATATAGTTTTAAATAAACGTCACTATAGAGTTTTAAATTTTTTGGCAGTGGCGGAATGGAGTTATCTTTCACACATATAGCTGAAGTTGTTCTTATTGCAGAGTTTTAAGAAACGCCGTTGTTGTTTTGGGTTATAGCGACGCTTTTTGAAAAACGTCATGAAAAACTCATCTTTTAGCAGCACTAGTCAAAAACATCACAATATATTACTTATAGCGACAGATTTGAAAACGCCGCTAAAAAATTAGCCACCTAAACTCAGATTTTTTGTAGTGTTTGAATTTGAAGCCTAAAATTTAAAAAGACCAAGAAGACCGATCCATTTTGGTCAAGTATATGAACTTATTAGTTGGTTAGAAAGAAGAGCATATAACTTAGCAAAATGGAAGAAGTGAAGCTACTGGGAGCTTGGCCTAGTATTTACTGCTATAAAGTCATATGGGCATTGAAACTCAAGGGTGTGAAATATGAATATGTAAAGGAGGATCTTTCCAACAAGAGTGATCTTCTTTTATAGTACAACCCAGTTCACAAGAAGGTTCCAGTGCTCGTCCATCGCGGAAAACCAGTTGCTAAGACAAGTGTTATTCTTGAGTACATTGAGGAGATTTGGCCACAAAATCCCTTGCTACCAAATGACCCTTTTGAGAAGGCCTTGGCTCGGTTTTGGACAAAGTTTGAAGATGACAAGGTAATGCATTTCTTTTTTCCAAGGAAAAAATAGTTTCCATTATAATATCTTTATCTCTATGCTTACCAATTTGCAGTTGATGAATGAAATTCTCAAATTTATGCAATTTTCTTCCCCTTCATTTCAAATTTCTCAAGAAATTTTCAAATGCTTATTACAAAGTTCACTGTTTATGATTATAAACCAATGTTTTCTTGGCCATTTGGTGTAAAGCTTTATTAAACCTCTCTTTTTTTAAATACAATTTTTTTTTAAAAGTTTATTTTAAAAAAATTATAAAAATAAGCTGTACCAAACCAACACAAGAGTGAACAATATTTTTCATTAAAAATTTGAGAACCCATATGAATTCTTCCGACCACAAGACTAGAGCAGTTGATTAAGATAATCACATATTTGGGTTCCATAGAGCCTAGCCTTTTTTGCTTTCTTTCGTGGTGTAGGGGAAGAACAAGAGAAGGCAACAAAAGAAGCCAAACAACTGTTGAAAATAATAGAAGATCATGGCCTTGGGGAGAAGAAATTTTTTGGAGGCAATAAGATTGGATTGGCAGACTTGGCCTTTGGATGGTTGTCTGCCTGGCTTGAAGTCATGGAAGAAGTAGTTGGTGTAAAACTGATGGAAGCTAATAGCTTCCCACACTTAGAAGCTTGGACTAAAAACTTCAAGGAAGACCCCATGATCAAAGAGAACCTTCCTGACCGCGATGAAATGTTGACATATTTCAAAAGCCTAAAGGAAAAATTTATCGCATCAGCAACAACATAAATATAGATTCATAAATATAAATAAGGATCATAAATGTGGCATGCACACAATTTGCTCTTTATGTCTCATTGTTGGAAAATTACTACATGAATCTAGTTCAAAATGCATAACAACCAAGAAGTGATGTCTATGTGGGAATAAATCAATTTCTGCCTCCTCATTGCTTGGATAATTTTTGTACTATCTCTTGGATTCTTGGGACTTTGAAGTGTAAATCTTGCCGTGTATACTCTTGCCTAGTTTCCAACTTCAGCATATTCATAACTAATTTGAAAGTTAAAAAGAGTAATATAAATACAGTGGTTTGAGCAAGCCAGCAACGTATACATGCTTGGTAGATGAACAAGGAGAGACAAATCATAATCAGTTATGAAAAAATTGATTTCTTACTTATTTCATAAGGTAGACCATCTTGTTAGATATAATGTGCAAATGGCGAAGACAGAGCACAAGGAATCTTTGAAATCTGAGAATAAAGAGGAAGATGAAGTCTAACGGCTACTTCTCCAAACGGTAACTTAATTGGATTCAAAACGGTGTCGTGTGGTTTAATGACTATTAGTGAAACGGTGCATTCCAGTAAAGAAGGAAACACATGTTAGTAAAACGGTGCGTTTTAGTAAACACAAACGTCACCAGTAAAACGGTGCGTTTTAGTAAACACAAACGTCACCATTTTGACACTATCTTCCTCACAGGTTCAAAGCTTCCAGGTTCAAGGCTTACTCTGTTCTTCTCAAAGCTGAAGGTAAAGGGAAGTTACAGACTTAATCATAATTGTCTTCCTTGATTATCAGAGATGGTTATTTGGGGTTGTTACAATACTGTTAGAACTGAGCTTCTAGAAGATTTAGTCTTGTATGTATTCTCAGGCTCTATAAATAAGAGCTTTGTGTTATGTATTGGATTGAGCTTGTATAATAATTTTCACTCATTTTTTAGAAATTCTCTTTTATCTTTTTTTTCTCTCTCTCTCTCTCTCTCTCTCTCTCTCTCTCTCTCTCTCTTTTTGTGTTTCATTCCCTGTTATTGATTCTTTGCCATTGTCAAACACTTCAAGCTCAAAATCTTACATGGTATCAGAATCATAGATCCATGGCTTCAACTACACCTACAAAATCTTCTCAACCTACTTCGATTCCATCATCCTCTGCTCACACAACTCCATCTCCATCTCCATTATTGTTACTCTCCAGCATGTCAAACCTAATGTCTATCAAGTTGGATTACACCAACTATATACCATGGAAACACCAGCTGATCACGATTCTGGAAGCATACTCGTTGATTGAACACATTGATGGTACAACTCTAAAACAATCTCCTTTTGTACTTCACACTACAGGAAATCCAACTTCAGTTGTAAATCTTGATTTTCAATCTTGGAATATCAAAGATAAGGCCTTGCTCTCTTTGATCAATTCTACTCTCACTCCTCAAGTTTTCTCACTTGTGGTTGGAATCACAAACTCAAGGGAGGTCTGGAATACTCTTGAACAAAGATTCACCTCCACATCAAGAGCTAACATACTGAACCTCAAGCTTGAGCTTCAAAGCCTCAAGAAAGGAAATGATTCAGTGAATAGCTTTCTGTAGAAGATTAAAATGGCTCATGACAAGCTTCTTGCAGTTGGAGTGGTTGTTGACAATGAAGAATTGATTTGCATTGTTCTCAGAGGACTTCCTAGGGATTTTGCTCATTTTTGTTCTGCAATCCGCACTAGGAGTGATCCTATCTCCTATGAGCAACTAGCTATAATGTTGCAAAGTAAAGAACAAGCAATCATGGAGCACACAGATTCAATTCCTCATTCTTTGGCCATGTTTGCATCTAATAGCAAACCAAATGGCAACTCTCAGAATCCATCCCAGAATCATGGATCTGGGAGAGGACGGGGTAGAAACAACTCTTACAGAGGAAGAGGTGGAGGCAGATTCAACTCCAATGGAGGTCAACATTACATATCTCAGATGCCACAAGGTTTTTCTCCTCATATTAATCAAAATTCAAAACATGCTCATGCTCCAAAGACTGATCAACCTACATGTCAGATCTGTTGGAAATCTGGACATTCTGCCTTAGACTGTTACCATAGAATGAACTTTGCTTATCAGGGAAAGAATTCCCCAGCCAAACTAGCTGCCATGGCTAGTGCTACTAATGCTGTCATTGCAAATAATCAGGATCCTTGGCTGGCTGACTCTGGCACATCAGATCACCTTACTGCCAACCTTAGCAATCTTGCAACCCCATCTCAATACAAAGGACTTGAACAAGTTACTGTGGGCAATGGGCAGGCTCTACCAATCAACCATATAGGTAATACTACTCTTCCCACCAAATATCACAATTTCATTCTTAAAGATGTTCTACATGTCCCTAGGATAGCCATGAATCTCCTTTCTGTTCACAAATTTTGCCTTCACAATAATTGCTCTTGTCACTTTGATGCAAATGAACTGAAAATTCAGGATATACCTACGGGAAGACTCCTCTATAGGGGCTTGAGTAAAAATGGAGTCTATCCAATTTACTCAAGGAACTTCCTCAAGCCAACTGCCTTCCCCTCTACTTCAGTTTCACCATCTCCTCAATCTGCTCAATCTTCCTGTTTCCCTACTGGTTTACATGTAAATAAGGTTAATAATTGGCTGCTGTGGCATCATAGGCTAGGGCACCTCAGTAATAAAGTACTTACCAATGCACTTTCTTCAATAGATGCATCTTGTATCCTACCAATCACTGATTCTAATACACATTGTAAACATTGTCTCAATGGCAAAATGCATCAATTACCTTTTGATAAATCTGATTTTAAAGCTTCTAAACCACTTGAATTGATTCACTCTGATGTTTAGGGTCCAGCACCCACCACCTCTATTAATGATTTTCAGTATTATGTTTTGTTTGTGGATGATTACTCCAAATTTACCTGGCTCTTTCTTTTAAAGTTCAAGTCTGATGTGTTTGAAGTTTTTAAATACTTTAAAGCTACAGTAGAAAATCAACTTGACTCCAAAATAAAAATTTTGAGAACTAATAGAGGTGGTGAATTTACTTCAAATGTGTTTAAAAGATTTTGTTCTTCAAATGGTATTATCTAGCATCTTACCTGTCCTCATACACCCCAAAAAAATGGGGTAGCTAAGAGAAAACACAGGCACTTAGTTGAATGTGCCTTAACTATGTTATCAAATTCTCAGTTACCACCATCATATTGGTCCTATGCTATCTCCACAGCAGTTCACATTATTAATAGACTTCCTACACCCAATCTTGACAATCTCACTCCTTGGGAATTGCTATTCCTCACCAAACCTGACATTTCCCATCTGAAGACTTTTGGCTGTGTTTGTTTTCCTTTACTTAAACCATACAATTCCAACAAAGTTCAACCCCACACTACTTCTTGCATTTTTCTTGGTTACCCTCCTTATACCAAAGGGTACATTTGTTTAAATCCTATTACCTCCCAGATTTATATCTCCAGACATGTCTTATTCAATGAACATGACTTCTTTCTCTCCTTACCTTTATCCTCTAAGTCCACTGCACCACATCCTGCACAGTCTGTTCTTCCTACACCTCCTTTTCTGCTTTCTGTGTCAGATAATACTAATACACCCTCCTCCATCCCATCACAGCTTGTTCTTCCTACACCTGCTTCTATCACTATTAATCCTACTCTTACTGATCCTATGCATACACCTGTACCTGCATCTGTTCATGACCTAGTTACTACACAAGTTCCTACATCAGTCTCTACACCAATCATTATACCAGTTCTTGACCCTGTCACTGCCTTAGGTCCTAATCCCTCTATATCTCCACCTCCACTTATTCCTCCTATCTACCCTCTTGCTCCACAAGTGGCTCCTATGTTTCAAGTTCCTTCTGTTACCAACACACATTCTATGGTTACAAGGTCTAAGGTTGGTGTTTTCAAGCCCAAGGAACTTGTTGCTCAGGCAGTGTCTAGTGAGCCTCAGTCAATGGTCCAGTTTGCAAAGCCCTTCAAGCCTTCTTCTAAGGCTCTCAGGCTTGACTATACCTTGATTGAACCATCTTCTTATAAGGTTACAGTCCAATTTCCTCAGTGGTGTACTACCATGGATGAGGAGTTTGCTGCCTTACAAAGACAAGGGACTTGGTCTTTAGTACCTCATTCTCCTTCTCAGAATGTAGTTGGTTGCAAGTGGGTCTACAAACTCAAACTCAACTGTGATGGCAGCATCAATAGGTATAAGGCCAGATTGGTTGCCAAGGGCTTTCATCAACAATATGGTGTGGATTTTGAGGAAACTTTCAGCCCTATCATTAAACCTCCCACAGTCAGAATCATTCTTTCCCTTGCTGTTCAATTTGACTGGCCTTTAGGACAACTGGATGTTAGGAATGCATTTCTTCATGGCCATTTGAGGGAAGAAGTGTATATGGTGCAGCCTCCTGGGTATGTTGACCCTTCTTGTCCTAACCATGTCTGTAGACTTTGAAAGTCTCTCTATGGGCTTAAATAGGCACCTAGAGCCTGCTTTGAGAGGTTTTCAACCCAGCTGTTGCACATGGGGTTTCAAGCCTCTCTTGCTGATTCCTCATTCTTCATTCTTCATCATGGCAAGCTTGTAGTTTATCTCTTGGTCTATGTAGATGACATTGTCATCACTGGCAACAATCCCAAGTTCTTAGACTCTTTTGTAGCTCAACTTAGCCAAGCCTTTGAGCTTAAAGATTTGGGTCCCCTTCACTATTTTCTTGGACTCCAAATCACCAGATCATCCAAGGGTTTGCTCCTTACTCAAACCAAATATACTTAAGACTTGATCCTCAAACTTCAAATGCAGTCTTCCAAACCTGCAAGATCCCCCTGTGCTCCTTATCTCAGATTGGTGCCCAATGAGGGCTCTTTACTTTCTAATCCACATGAATATCAAAGTCTGGTTGGTTCACTTCATTATTTGACTTTCACCAGACCAGAATTGAGTTTTGCTGTGCACTAAGTTTGTCAGTTCATGTCTTTTCCTACATATATTCACCTTACTGCTACAAAACATATCCTTCGATACATCAATGGCACTCTTAATTTTGGTATCCTTCTTCAACCTAGTCCTATCTCTCTTTTTGCCTTTTCTGACTCCGATTGGGCAGGTGATCCTTTTGATAGACGATCTACCACTAGCTTCATTGCCTATCTTGGGTACAACCCCATCACCTGGAACGCTAAGAAGCAAGACACAGTGTCCAGATCTTCTACTAAATCTGAGTACCATGCCTTGGCTTCTACAGCTGCTAAGTTGTGCTGGCTTCGACAAGTGTTCAAAGATCTGGTCATTTTCCTTCCCACTGCTCCCAACCTTTGGTGTGATAATGTATCTGCCTTGGCCATTGCCTTTAATCCTGTCTTCCACGCCCGCACAAAACATTTGGAGGTTGATTACCATTTCGTTCGTGAAAAGGTTTTGCGCAGGGATCTTCAAGTGAAATACATTGCTACTGGGGATCAGCTCGCTAACATATTCACTAAGAGTCTCTCTACATCTCAATTTGTTTATCTCCGGTCCAAAATCACGGTATCTGTTGATCCCATGGTTTTGAGGGGGGATGTTAGAGATAATGTGCAAATGGCGAAGACAGAGCATAAGCAATCTTTGAAATCTGAGAATAAAGAGGAAGATGAAGTCTAACAGCTACTTCTCCAAATAGTAACTTAATTGGATTCAAAACAGTGTCGTGTGGTTTAATGACTATTAGTGAAACAGTGCGTTCCAGTAAAGAAGGAAACACATGTTAGTAAAACGGTGCGTTTTAGTAAACACAAACGTCACCGTTTTGACACTATCTTCCTCACAGGTTCAAAGCTTCCAGGTTCAAGGCTTACTCTGTTCTTCCCAAAGCTGAAGGTAAAGGGAAGTTACAGACTTAATCATAACTGTCTTCCTTGATTATCGGAGATGGTTATTTTGGGTTGTTACAATATAGTTAAAACTATACTTTTAGAAGATTTAGTCTTGTATGTATTCTTAGGCTCTATAAATAAGAGCTCTGCGTTATGTATTGGATTGAGCTTGTATAATAATTTTCACTCATTTTTCAGAAATTCTCTTTTATCTTCTCTCTCTCTCTCTCTCTCTCTCTCTCTCTCTCTCTCTCTCTCTCTCTCTCTCTCTCTCTCTCTCTCTCTCTCTCTCTCTCTCTCTGTTTTCATTCCCTATTATCGATTCTTTGCCATTGTCAAACACTTCAAGCTCAAAATCTTACACATCTGTCTTAAAAGGGTCTATAGTGGCGTTTGTAAAACGCCACTATAGGTTTTTTATGAAATTAAAAAAAGAAAAGAAAAAAAGTAATCTAATTCTTAAAACATACGGTTAGGAAAAAAAATTAAAAAGAAAAATAAAAAATAATAGTGGCATATTCCAGAATATTCCATAAAAAAAAACCAAAAAAAATTTTAAAACCACTAGACCCCAGCCAAAAAACATTAAAAAAAGTTCAGAACTAAACAAAAAAGTTTTAAAATAAGTGACCTATAGCAACATTTGCCAACGCCAAAATCTAAAAAAATAAATCAACCCCTTCCCACACTTTCCCACTTTCTCCCACTATCTTAATTCAAAATTCAAAACCCACCTAACCCCACCAACCCCCACTCACCTTATTAATCCTTTGTCTCCACGTCTTACTTCTTTAGACACAATGAGCGTCATATTTAAAAATACTCACAAAACACCCCTTAAGCCATCACCGATCAAAGTTAATTTAATTCACTTATATGCTCTCTCCACCTCCTAGTCCCATTTTGGGGCGTTAGAAAGAAAATAATTTCTTTAAAAAAATAGTAATAATAAATAAAATAAAATAAAATCTTAACAGAAGGCTTTGAGGGAGAAAATTTCCAACAAAGGGGTCTGAGTCACATGGGAAAAGAGCCCATCATGTTAATAAAATAAAAATAAAAAATGATTTTTTTTTTTTTTTAAAGCCATAATGTGAGCCACATGGCCCACATTATCAACGTCCCTTTACTCCAAGTTGTATTTGTATACAATTCAAGTAGATAAGGCCAAGTCCATAATGTGAGCCACATGGCCCACATTATCAACTTCCCTTTCCTCCAAGTTGTATACAATTCAAGTAGATAAGGCCAAGAAAATTAAGAAAATCTATCTATGGAAGAAGTAAAGCTACTAGGATTCTGGCCAAGTCCATATGTTCATCGAGTTATATGGGCACTGAAACTCAAGGGTATCAAATATGAATATGTAGAACAGGATGTAATATTCAACAAGAGTGAAATGCTTTTGAAGTACAACCCAGTCCATAAAAAGGTTCCTGTACTTGTTCATGGTGGGAAACCCATCGCAGAATCCATTTTCATCCTCGAGTACATTGATGAGACTTGGCCACAGAACCCCTTGCTTCCAGATGATCCTCACGAGAGAGCTGTGGCTCGGTTCTGGGCAAAGTTTGGAGAGGATAAGGTAATTATGCATCACTAATTAATTATTATCTTTATTCTTGCATTGCATAAAATCAGACCTACAACCTTTTTATTTTTATTTTTTGATATAATTTCACCATCAACTTTGTTCTCCTTAATTGTTAGTATTTTTTTTTTTAACTTTTCATTTATACATGTGAGAGTTTAATACTATTTGCTTGATTTGTAAATGTCAATTAACTAAAGATGAAAAAATAAGAGGAGAATAGAAAAGGTGATTGTCTTTTCTTTTTCTTTTTGGTATATTTGATTTTTTATTTGTTTATATAGACATGATATGATAGGATTTAAATTTATAGTATCAATTCTATAATAATTGTTAGACATTGATTTTTAGTATATATAGGCAGAATTCAAACCTAAATTTCTTATTAGAAGAGATAATATTTTACTGTTGAATTAATCAGAACTCACATAAATTTGATTAATCTAACTATTATAAACTGAACAAAAACAAACTTTGAACATTTTTTCTAGACTTAAATAATAAGATGGAGGTTACCCGCTCTAATTGGATACTTTTTGAGTGATTTAGAACAACAACTTGTTTGGCTTCTTTATAACTGGTGGACAAGAACAAGTGAAAGCAACAGAAGAAGTGAAAGAACTTCTGGGAATCCTAGAAGAGCATGGTCTTGGAGAGAAGAAGTTTTTTGGTGGCAGTGACATAGGACTGGCCGACTTAGCCTTTGGATGGATAGCTTGCTTGCTGGAAATCTTTCAAGAAGCAGCTGGGGTCAAAGTGTTGGAAGCTGATAGCTTCCCTCGCTTACAGGCATGGATCAAAAACTTCAATGAAATTCCAGCCATTAAAGAAAGCCTTCGCGATCGCAATGAGCTGTTGACATATTTCAAATGGCGAAGAGAACACTTGATGTCCTCAGCAGCATCATAAACATATTAAACACTACTAGCATCAGCTTGGTCTGCAATTCAACAGCTTGTGTGCTCTCATTCTCTGAATCTAAATCTCAAGATATGTTATTCTACAAATAAGTTTGTGTGTCTGAGTGCAAAAGACATGGCAGTGTGACTGGTAATTTACTAGATGTATAATGCTACAAGTAGAGGCTTGCAATTATTGATTTTTTTCAATTTGAAAGTAGTAAAATTCAACCTATTTTCCTTCATAAAATTCAACTAGTCTATACTCTAGAAACACATCTCACCCTTGGTCATTTCTAGTATAGGCTCCAGGTCTCCTAGCGCATTACGTTACAGAAATGACCTCAGGAATGCCACTGCTCGAAAGTTTTACCACTCAAAAAAATATAAATAAAAAACCTTACATGACATGAATATTCCAATTTATTTAGAGTACTAACATCTTCCTCCCTCAATTAAAGGTCTAGAAGTTTGATTGAAAATTAGATGACATTTTTTTTTTTTTTTTGAGAAAGAAAAAAAAAAAAAATTAGATGACATCAGTGGCAGCTTCATAATTTTTTTCTAGGAGGGTCAGTAGTGGTGAAGTTAGGAATTTGCCATGAGGCAATTAAAAACTAAAATGATTAATTTATATACACACACACACACACACAACTTCCATATTATATACAATAATCTAAAATGAATACAATTTAGCATACAATACATATCGTATAATAGTCTAAAAAATTTATTAATAGTTAAAAGATTAGTAAGACAATAATCATTGAATGCATAATAACTTTTTATATTTATATGTAATATTAATTAAATAAAAAATATATGATAAAGAAGAATAATAACAAACCTAGGAGTAGGATTAGGAGTAAATGTGAAACTAATATATATATATATATATATATATATATATATATATATATATATATATATATATATATATATATAAACTTTTGCTTTTGAAGTGTATGACTTTTTAACAATACATGTGGTCACCCTCTTGGAAGGAAAATTATTAGGTACTCCCGGAGTACCATAAATGTGTACTCCCTTCTCTTACATGAATGGTAGGTCATACTATGAATTTAATTAGTAAGACCCACCATTCATGTGAGAGGAGGGAGCACATATTTATGGTATTCCGGAAATACACAATAATTTCCCCTCTTGGAATTGGAGCAAACAGATATAAAAGCTAAGAAAACTACTTGATTAAACAATGATAAAAGCTAAGAAAACATATATAGACGGGAGAAAGAGAGACAGAGAGAATAAGGAAATAATCACAGATATAAATATAAATACGTTGGTTGGAACGATAGTGTAATTTTTTGCTAATGAAGAGAGTGTAGGGAAAAATAGCTTCATTTTGCTAATCAACAAAATAGTAAGACAAAGTCTTAGATAGAAAGTTTATTTATTTATTTATTTTTAACGAATGAGCAAAAATTTGAAACATTTTTTTTAATTATAAAATTAAATATTATAAGAGTAATGATGTTGACATAATACTTACACAAAATTTTCTCAACAAAATATAGGTAACAAGTTGTTAAAGGTAGGTAAAAAAAAGTGATATATTAGCAAAAAAAGAAAGGTAAAAAAGTGATGTAAGTTGTGGGTCAAAATGAAAACTAGTTACAACTTGTCACTTAACCTCTATTATGAAATTATTGTGAAAATAATGTGAAAGTAGCATTAAAATGATTATATTCTTGTTTATTTTAGTTGGATTTAAACAAAATTTAGGGTGAGGGTGTTCAAATATTTATTTTAGGAGAGTTAAAACATTTTTAAAAAAATTATATATATATATATATTGTGGGTGCCCGAGGATCGAGGGTGGAGTTGAAGAGTTGCAATATAATTGTGGGGATGCTGCAGTCCACGGGCTCGAAGAGGAAAGTCACCCGAGGAGAGGAAGGAATGAGTCAAAAGACTCTGAGGCGTTCCAAGTGGTAACAAGGATCTAAAGAGAGAGAATCAATGATCATAGGAGAAGTTTTTAGTTTGGAGTAGCATGTTGCCTCTGCATTAAATGGTGGGCAACAACTTTATCAGTTACATTGATGAAGAAGTAACCTAAACAGTGCAAGTCACAATTTAGCAAAGTCCTTCCACCACCTTCCTCGGATGTAAAAAGAGACAAATGTCATGAGAGGAAGTTTGTTAGGTAAGGATGGATGGTTGAGATATGATGAAGGGAAGAGTATATAAGAAAAGGAGGGTTCATAGAGAGAGGGATCGACACACAAGTATCAAGAGATAGAAAAGAAACAGGGAGAATATTGAGAGAAGAGAGTGAACAGTAACATAATCTGTGTAACTATGGCCTCCTCAAGCCAATTTGTATTGCAAAATTACCCCATCTATTTAATAATTCCTTTTCTTCCTTATTTGAATCTTCGACCAGGGCCCCCCTTTTGTTGTTTGTTTCCCTCTCTAAAAAATTAATCGTTTTGGGCCATAATTGAATTGTACAACCCACTATTCTAAGTGGGCCTGGGCTACAAGAGTTAGCAACGTACTCCAAGCGTTATGGTGGAGTCTTACCACACCGATCGTACTTAGTGGAATTACTCAAGAACTAGAAGCCATATATCACACGATCAAGAGACACATAAGGTGCAGTTGGAGATTGATCGCTTGCACAAGAGGTTAAGGTGCAGGGAGCACGAAAGAAGGAGTCCATCCCTTTCATCAAGTGATGGCTCAAGGGGAAGCGAGGATTGCTCGTATCGTCCTAGGTCTAGAACTACATCTAGTGAGTCTTATTTGGCTTCTTCACGTTGAGATAAGTGGGAGATAAATGGGAGAAAAGCAGTAACAAGCATGAGCAAAGGTCTTCCCGCCATGGCATGGGGAATGATGTGATAAGTAAGGCCTTACTGCAAATTTCTAAGTCACCTTTTGTTAGGAGGATTAACACGGCCAAACTTTATTATCGGTTTTCTCAACCAACATTTACCATTTACAATGGAAGGACTGATCCTGTGGAGCACATCAGCCACTTTAATCAGAAGATGACAATTCATGCCAATAATGAGGCCCTTATGTGCAAAGTGTTCCCCTCTAGTCTTGGATCGATAGCTATGCGTTTGTTTGACGCCTTGGAGGAAGGGTCAGTGTTGTTTTTCGAGGAGCTGACAAGGGCATTTAGGGCTAGATTCATAACATGCAGTAGAGTCCCCAAGCCACTAGACTTCTTGCTGTCTATGGCTATAAGGGAAGGAGAGACCCTTAAGACTTATTCAGATAGGTATTGGGAAACATATAATGAGATAGATGGGAACTTTAAGGATATGGCCGTGAGAACCTTTAGGGTTAAACTCCCTGCCGAGCATGAGTTGAGGAAGTCTACTTTAAACATGCACCAGCTCATGGATCGCATAGATAAGTACAAGCAGGTAGAGGATGACCAAATACAGGGAAAGGGTAAGGCTAAAATGCTCCTAGAGAAAAAGGATCCTCGGGGAGGAGGATACTAGGGTAATCTCCCCAAAAGGGATTTTTCTAATCTAATGTCATCCACGGGGGCTCAATTGGTCAATTCATTGTTTAAAGAGCCAGTGTATTAGATACTGGAGAAAATAAAGAACGAACCTTATTTCAAATGGCCTAATAAGATGGGTGGGGATTCATCCAGAAAGAACCAAAGCTTCTATTGCCATTACCATCAAGACAAGGGACATACTACAGAGGATTGTAGGACCCTACGGGATCACCTGAACTAGTTGGTGAAGGCAAGGAAGCTCAATCGGTTCTTACACCAGCCCACGGGGCAGTTCAGGCACTCAAGAGCTAAGTTTCATAGGATGGTGCTCCTTGGGCAGCATTGAGAACTATTAATGTGATCTTTGCCAAGTTTGGGAATGATGTGGGGTCAAGTACCAGAGTTATGTCTATGAGTAGGGGTTCTGACTGAGGGGCCAGAGATTAGGCCCCTAAAAGGGCTAGGGTGCTGATAACCCCGACCCTGGGTTTCTCTAAGGAGGATAAAGAGGGAACCTTCTAGCCACATGATGATGTTTTGGTGGTTACCATCAAAATTGGTGGGTATGACGTAAAGAGGGTTCTAGTTGATCAGGGAAGCGAGGCGGAGATCATGTATCTTAATCTATACAAGGGGTTAAGTCTAAAACCCGAAGAACTGGAAAGATATGACTCGCCTTTAATAGGTTTTGATGGGAGAATGGTGGTTCCTCGAGGAATGATAAGGTTACCCATACAAGCAAGGGACGAGGAGGTACAGGTTAACTTCATTGTTGTAGGAGCCTATTCCCCCTATACAGCTATCTTGACCAAACCTTGGCTTCATGCTATAGGTGTGGTGTCTTCAACCCTGCATCTAAAAGTCAATTTTTCCACTCACAAAAGAGTGGGAGAGTTGGTTGGTAGCTAGGCAATGGCTAGGCAATGTTTGGTCTCGACAATTGCACAACATCCTACAGATCCCATTGTGGTAGCAGGGGATCAGGTCCCGTAGTAATCAAAGGGCCTTGTAAAGGGTGGAAGGTCTAGTCGCAGGGGTACACAGAAATTTTTGTGGCTTGCCTTGCGACTTCCTCGTGGGTAGAACTTCCAGTCGTGAAAAATACTTAGAAAAAATTTTCAAAAATTTTAGGTTCAAAGAGTCTTGCGACTTACCCTGGCGACTTGCTCGCGACTTAAATCAGTCACGAAAATCGTATGTTTTGCGTAATTTGGTCAGTTTTTAAAACGTTTGGGTTTTCCCTCGAACATTTTCAACTGTTCATTGTCTTGTCTTTTCAATTCTCTCTCAAACTCACCATGTCACTCTCAAAAACATTCATTTTTCTTCATCATTTCAACTTCGATCTCCAAGAAAAAGGTAAGGGTTTTCATATTTTCGCTAAATATTTCATGTTCTTTGCCTTGGATTTCTTAATTTGTGAGTTGTTATTGAAGCTTTAAGGAATATAGTGTTCGAACATAGGTTTGGTTTATTCTATTGAGTGGGTTTGATTAAGTGTTGATTGAGTTTGCTTATCTCAAAGGTTTTCCTATTGGAGTGTGTGTTTTGAGTTGTGTTTCATGACTGTGTTGCTCTATGCATATCATGTTCATGGTAAAGTGTCACAATGACAGTTATTTGTGACTGTGTGATATTCATTAATCACATTGTACTGAGTTGTAACTGAACATTCATCATTTTTGAACAACTGTTACATTCTTAAATATACAATGCTTCAGTGTTGCTTATGCATACTTGGTGCTGTCTTAGTTCATGTTCCATGTTTGAGTGAGATCTCTCTCTGAAATTCATTGCGTTTTTTTTTTTTTACTAACCCAAATCTAATCAAGTTGATGTTTGTGTCTTGCGGTGTTGCACTTGGTTCTCTGTTGTGTGTATGTTCTTTTACAGATGTCTCGTCGTTCCTCTTGAGGAAAAGAGATTGCATTTGATGTTCCATCATCCCCCCATTTCAAAATGGACTCACCGTTTGTCTCAAGACTTAAACAATGAAAGATTCAGGACTCCTCTTGATTCGCAAACATAGTTTAGCATTTTTTAGAAAGCTCCTACTGTGGTGGAACGAGTAGTCAAATCTGACACATTGGGAACTACATTTATTCCTAGGATATTTGAATCAAAAGATTGGGCTGATCTATTCGGGAACTTTGAGGACCCAATTGATGAATTAGTCAAGGAATTCTATTCAAATGCTTGATATACCGAAGTTGAGTTGAAGTGTTGGGTGTAGAAAAGAGTTCACCATTAATCCAGACTACATTGCAAAGGTTCTTCGCATTATTAGACCGGTAGATGTAGACCTTACTCCGTATGATGATAAACAGCCTCAGATACAAGACATTCTTCAAGTCCTCGGGCCTGATCATGAAGTCTCAAACAAAGGTACATCCATAGGCACTACAAGGTTTGCACCTGAATTGAATACTCTCAAATTGATCATGTTCTTCAACCTGTATCCACTCTCAAACACTGCATTCATCAACCTTGGAAGAGCTCAGTTCCTATGTGATCTCATCACTAGAGCTCCAATTGACATATGTGCCCACATCTTTCAGATCATTGGGAAAATAGCAACTCGATCAGCGGCATGAACATGTATTCCTTTCTGTAGTCTTATTATGAATATCATGGTTCTTGAAGGGGTAAGTACACCAAAAGATGGGAAGAAAATGGATTGTGTTCGTCCACTATCCATGATTTCTCTTCAAGCCAGCAAAAGTCACTCTTCCAAAGCACCTAAAAGTGAACCTTTCCTTCGTGCCACTTCATCTGGTCAAGGTTCAGCTACACATGTACATACCGAGACTGCTTCACCCATTTCTTCTAAGATGAAAATAGCTAGCACTCCATCTGCACTTTCTAACTCTCAAGCTGACAGGTTAAGCAATATAATTGAGAGTGTGTCTCAACAGATTTCCGGATTAGAACGGTTTCTCTACTCCACCAACAATCAAGTTCAAGTGCGTCTCACAACCATTGAGACACAGTTAGATGCTATTCAACAAAACCTAGAGGTCTTTAGCTATTCATGCCAAAAAGGGGGAGATGGTAGATATCATACAATAAGGGGGAGAGCAACACAAGAGGAAGCTGACAGTGTGCATATGTGCATAGTGACAAGGGGAGTTGCTGATACATACACTCACACATACTTTTGGATAGCCTAACAAATTTCTATTTTGATAGTCTAGTTTTTTGCTATTTGCTTATAGTCTTATATATACTCTTGGATTTGGTTACAGTACTTATGTGAAAATGTTTTTAATACTTTGTTTAAAGCCTGTGGTACATTGGTTAAAGTTTATAAGGTTTTATTCAATTTATTATATTTGATTTGTACCCATGCTTTTGTAGGCTTTTATGGTTTGTACCTATGCCTTGTACCTTAGTACTTGTTATTTTGTCATGCATTACTTTAAATACTCTCACTCTTGTGCCCTTTGTTGGATTTTATATCCTTAATGCAATTTCCTTGTGTTGTTGCATTGGTTGAGTGTTGGACATGCAAATGATACTTTGTATTGAGCTTATTAGCTTGCATGTCCGGATGTTCCTTCCTTGTGTGAATGTGCATTGTGGTCACTATTTATAGTGATTGTTCGTTTTTGGTCAAGCCATGGTTTATTACTAATTCCATCTTGCTTGATCGCATTATGCTTGCTCCATATGCATTACAAGTCTTCTACATACAATGATCAAATTATGTTGTTGTGTTTCAAGAGATACGTGGTCTTATGGTTCAAGAGCTTCATAGATTCTAGAATTAGGTGTGAGTGAGTTTTATTCAACTATTCCTAACTCACGCATTAAGTCTAGAGTTTGTTTTAGGATTTTGTCACAGAATAGCCAAAAGGGGAGATTGTAAGGTTAAATTTAATCAACCATTTTATTGGCTTTATTTCGTGCCAATTTGCTTGTAATTCAGCACTTAGAAACCCTGTATGTAGGTGGGAATCATGTAAGGGTAGTATGTGAGAGAGTGTGAAGAAATGCTCATCACTATGCACTAAAGCAGGAGCTCGCGACTGGATCTTGCGGGTGAGTCGTGACTGGCAAGCCGCCAGAGGATGCACACAAGTGAAGCATGCAAAAAAGTTGAACCGTCATGCTAGCCATAGCACTACAGGACAAAAAGTCTAGACTGGCCATTCAGTTAGCTCGCAGCTTGAACTCGCGACTTAGTCAAGTCGCGAGGCCAAGTCGCTAGCGAGCTTTATTTTGAAATACTGACTCTTCGCATTCCATTCTCACACTAGTATAAATACCCCTTATACCCACGAAATGTAGAGAGCTTCCAGAGAGAATTTTGAGAGAGAAACCCTAGAGAAAAACAAAATTGACTCATCCACAATCTTTACATAGTGACTCTTCAAATTCCTCAACTCTCACCCTCTCCATTGTTACATTCTTGAGAGTTACATTAGCCAAAACCTTTTCTCACCATATCCATATCTATGAAAAGGCTATTTGGTGCTTGGAAAGCAGTTAGGAAAGGACCAATTGATATTGGTTGATGCTATGGGTTATAACGGAATCCGGTAAGCTAAAGAAGATAAAGGTTTGGTGCAACCTCATTGGAGAAAAAAACTTGGAGGGTTTAGGTACACTAGGTAGATTAGGCTTGGAGGGTCTTTTGCTGTTCATGTATCCCAATTTCATTTTTTAGTGGATTATTAACCGCTTAGAGGGCGGTAGAGAGGTTTTACACCGAGAGCTTCGGTTTCCTCTTCGATAACACATCGTTGTGTTATCCTTTTGTTTGCATCTTTCTTCCCTTTATCTTTGCCATTTAATTACTGCTGTGGTTGTGATTATTTATGGTTTAGATTGTTTATCAATTTTGTTTTAGCTTATGTTCATGTTCCGCACATATATTGTTTGATAATAAGCTTGAATTGGTGATTTGTAAATTGGGGGTCTAAACGTTCAAGGTGTTTTATACACTATTTGAACATTCAAGGTTTTTAATTCTATTAATTTTTATATATAGTTATTGAGGTGTTTATTTTTGAGTTCATGTACAGGCGGATATATGTCATGTGTATCAGTTGCTGAAGAGAGATGGGCTGAAGGAGGAAAACATGGTGGTTTTTATGTATGATGACATAGCCAACAACGAGTTAAATCCAAGGCCTAGGATTATCATCAATCATCCACAAGGTTCTGATGTGTATGCAGGAGTGCCTAAGGTAACACAGATATAGAATATTCTTTGCCATATAGGATCATGGTATTAATGTAAAAAAAAATACAAGTGGTAGGTCACTCAATTAATGTATGTGGTAGGACACCTCTTGCTAATCATGCCTCCCCTGATATGAGTTTCAATGATCAACTTCATCAATGAAGTCTTGCACATAAAGTTAGTACCATTTCCTAAAACTTGACCACCTTTAAAGTGACAATGAAAGGATTTCCTACCTGATTGTGTGTAATATCTTAGGGTGACTTCAATTGAGGAGTTGATATAGAGAGATTCCATGTGTTTTTTAATTCATAAATATTTTATTTTACATGTTCTCAAGCTGGGATTTCAACTTACATTTGTATACTTAATATCATCTTGAATTATTCAAGTGTTACTGTATATATATATATATATATATATATATATATATATATTTGGGTAAAGAAAATGAAATATTGAAGGAGGGAGGTTGGCGTCTCCTACACTTTGGGCCAAACACAATGACCTGCCCACCCTAGTTAGATAAACAGTCTTACCTTGAATGAAGTTTGGAACCCACTTCAACACTTGGGCCAAACACAAAGGCCTGCCCACCCTAGTTAGATAAACAGTCTTACCTTGAATGAAGTTTGGAACCCACTTCAACACTTGGGCCAAACACAAAGGCCTGCCCACCCTAGTTAGATAAAGAGTCTTACCTTGAATGAAGTTTGGAACCCACTTCACCAGACAGTGCAAGTAAAATTGTGGTTCAGTTTGCGTCTAAACTCTGAACTCAATTATAGGTCACGGATATAGTATTAGAGATATACTATGCACATTTGTGTTTTTGCACTCCCTTGGGTCTTTGTTTGTGCACGCGGAAAGCCTCACAGTCATCCTTCCTTCCCTAATCATATTAGCACCATACTTTTGTGCAACCAGCCTTGTTTATCTACTAGGTAGTATAAAAAGGGAACTCTCTAGTTTCCTGTCTTTCCCGTTACAAGGATCATTGATTGTATGTGCCCCTGTCTTGGTTTTAATGCTTTGTAATGGTTGAAAAATTAATAATTCTTGTGTTGGTGATTTTTTTTTTCTTCATTCCAGGGTGACTAATAGGAGTTCCCAATAGAAATGGCTATAGTATGAAACATGCGGCTAGAGTATGTCCTATAGCCGCGTTTCTAAAAACGCGGCCATTGTTCCTGGCCTATAGCCCCATTTCTAAAAATGCAACCATTGGTCCTAGCCTATAGCTGGGTTTGAAAAAATGTGGCCATAGACCCCTCAAGCCTATAGTCAAGGATTTTAGGTCACAGTTGAAAATGCGGCCTAAAAAAACGCGACTATAGGCCAAAACGTCCTATAGCCACATTTTTAAGAGCTATAGCCGCGTTTTAAAAACACGGCCATAGGAATTTTTTTTATAGTGTTCTTTTCTCTAATTACCAATTCCAATAATAAATCTTACAGTAATAAAGACCCATAAAAAATCCACTATTTCAAGAAATTTGAATCAACTACTAGCAAACCAAAAAAAAAAAAAAAGAATCAACTATTAGCAATTGTATGCCATGGGCAGGAATCAACTTTCCTTAACCACTATATAAAGGTACGACAACCCACCGAAAAGAAAAAAAGTTTCAATCACCATACCAAAAAACTAAGAAGCTTCATTCTCCTCAAAGAGCGACCCATAAATCAGCATATCCCATCCTCCATCAAAAGCTAAAGAATCAAATTGACAACATGTTAATTTGTATGGCTTATATAGTAAAATTTATTGTCTTACTAACATTGCTCAAATAAATTAGTTATCTTAAAAAGTAAAAATAATAGATGTTAAATAATATATATATATATATATATATATATATATATATATATATAATTGTGGGGGCCAGTTAATCAAGAGGTACTGTTAAGGTAGTACTAACTGAGCCTATGGCCCAATCCGAGGACATTAGCTAATCCGAGGATGTCCAAATAAAATTATAAAAGGAAAAGGAATAAAGAGAAAAGTAGAGATAATGTGAGATTAGCCCAATGAATGTCCGAGGAGAAAAGCCATCTCAGCAACAAGGTTCTGAGGTCAGTAAGAGTGTCGTATCATCATAGACTTTCTTTGAAGTTACCTCACAACTAAGGGTTGGACGCTAGACAAGGGGTAAGAAAGGAGAAGGGCAACAAATATCTTCAAAAATCTGTTATCTCTGCATTAAATGCATCACAACTAACTCTCTGGTTACATTAATGTGAAAGTGATGCCCGAACAGTGGTCAAGCTGCCTTACAGCTACTAATTGATGGTTCTGGGAGACGTTAGATGGGACAGCAAGGAGTTCCCAGAATCTAACCTACACGTGTACGATAGGGATGATACCAAGATTGTAGTATATAGCATGGGAAGATGTACTAAGAAAAGAGAGAGGAAAAATCAAGGAATTTTGACAATAAAACGGTGAACTCTTGTAACTTTGTTCATAAACAAGACATTATATAAACTCCTCAAGCCATTCCGAGGAGAGTTTTTCTAATCTTACTTGTGCTTAATAGCCTTTAATTAGCAAACCTCATCATTTTACTTCTAGAGTAGGTCTAGTTCTTTCATCCACACTCTACAAATTTATTGTTTGGGCTTTTTGGGCTAAACTCCAACCCTATATTGGGTCCACCCCAAGTCTAGTCCTTACAATAATAATAATACATCAACTAAATTGATGGTTAATAAAATAAATATTATTAAGAACTTATTTAAAGATTTTGCCTTAAATTTCAAATTGTATTTAGCTTACCCATTGTCTGTTTGCCTTAAACATGTTTGGATGGTCCATACATTAAATTTTTTACTTGTTTTATAAGCCTTCATAAACTATTCACAATTTCACAAACACCACAATTACAATCAAACATGTACAAATCAATCATGAGTTCTCATTCCTCACTATTACCCCTTTTATATATATATAACCGAAACTTTTAAAACTTTTACAATTTTCTACTTCAACACAATATTTAAATAAAATGATAATTTCATTTAAATAAAATTATTTTTATTTAATCCAAACTTAATAAAGAATGAAACTCTATCTTTTTAACAAATTCAAATTAAACTCGGACTCATCATTATCATTAATATTTAAATAAAATTATCATTTTATTTAAATAAAATTATTTTGTTTAGTACAAAATTAACAATGATTGAAACTCTATCTCTCTAATATATAAAACTGAAACCACTGAAGCTCTTACAATTTTCTACATCAGCACAATATTTAAATAAAATTATTATTTTATTTAAATAATTTTTTTTTTTTTTTTTTTTTAGTTTTAACTTAACTAGGAGTGAAACTCTATCTTTCTAACAAGTCCAACTAAAACTCAAACTCATCATTATCATTTTTAAAAATATTTAAATAAAATTATCATTTTGTTTAAATAAAATTATTTTTGTTTAGTCCAAACTTAACAAGGATTGAAACTCTATCTCTCTAACAAGTCCAATCTAAACTTAAACTCATCATTATCATCTATATATATATATATATATATATATATATATATATATATATATATAACCGAAACCTCTAAAACTCTCACAATTTTTCACGTTAGCACAATATTTAAAATAAAATTATCATTTTATTTAAATAAAATTATTTTTGTTTAGTCCAAACTTAATAAGAAATGAAACTCTATCTCTGTAACAAGTCCAACTAAAACTTAAACTCATCATTATCATTTTTAAAAATATTTAAATAAAACTATCATTTTATTTATACAAAATTATTTTTGTTTAGTCCAAACTTAACAAGAAGTGAAACTCTATCTTTATAACAAGTTCAACTAAAACTCAAACTCATCATTATCATTTTTTTTATACAAAATTATTTTTGTTTAATTCAAACTTAACAAGGAGTGAAACTCTATTTCTCTAACAAGACAAACTTTAACTCAAACTCAAACATTGAAAAATTATCTCCAAATTTGCAAGGTTAATCATGAACACTATAAAAGCAAAGCAAACCCCAATATATTTTTTTTTAAAGCCGAGTAAAGGTATTTTCTCTTCTTATGTTATTTTCTTCTCCTCTATTTTGTTAAAAAAAAATATATATATATATTATGGTTTTTCATGTATTTTTTAAAAAGTAAGTTTCGTACATGAACTACCAAACTCTCTGTAACCTTTTTTAGAAGATAAAAAAAGCTTGCAATAATTGAAATTATTCTTTTGAATGTAACTAATCTTTCTCTTATATTTTTCTATTTTTTAGTCATATATATTTTGTTTTGTTTCAATAATTTTTAAGCAGTAAATCATCTGATTCTTTAATATATTTTGGTCTTTCAAAAGTTTTAATATCTGAATTTTTGAGTTATTTTTTTGCTGTATCTGAAACTGTCTGACAAATTTTTTGTTAACCATTGTAAGTTCAAGCAATGACTTCTTCATCAAATTGTAACACAAATTAAAGTCATACAAGAGCAAATCATATAATGGTGTAGTTTCTTAAATTTTTTATAAAATTATTTTAATCTGTCTCACAAATAGGTAGATTTCCATGCATAGCACGGGTTAGGAACTAGTATTATTCTAATTCAAACCCGTGAACCTTTTATTTGAATGTTCCATGTATGCATGGGTCATGGACTGGGCATAATCCGACCCAATTACCAGCCGTTCCTTTCATTTATTTATTTCCTTTTGGGAATCAAATTTCTTTAAAAAGTAATTAGATTGATTTGAGACCAATGCTTGCCAAACTATAACTATTAGAATTTAATCAGAACAATTCAAATCAATCAGGTCTACTTTCGGTGATTTCGCCTTTCGGTGATCTGCCCTATTTTGTCTTTCATTTGCAAAAGTATACAGTGAAAAGATTATCTTGTCCTCTTAACAAAAGTGGGGATCCAAACATACCTTGTGATTATCTGATTATACGAAGCAATGGATTTTGGACAAGAAAAGCAGCACAAAAATTGATTATTGACCAGTGTCATGCTCATCTCTTTCTTCTTGTTTTAAGCATTTCAAAAAGTACTCAAGATAGATTTTTTTTTTTTTTTTTTTTTTCTTTAGTGAAAGCGTATCAATTTAAACGTTTTTCGTTTGAATCAGGTCTCTTTTTAAAGTAGATATAGATCTCCAATAATCTTTCATGGCCATTGCCCCCATGCAGCCGAAAAGGAATGCATTTCTTAGCGGTTTCAGTAAAATTTAGAGGTGTACATGCACCTTGCACATCAATGCAATTATTAACGTGTGAAACATGGCAATGTGATGAACGTGCCCAAAAGTTAGTGATATCACCTTGTGGTTAAGGTTTAAAGGAAAGTAATTATTACAATTAGGAGATTAAAATCTCATAATTGAGCAGAAAATGAGGTGACTATATATAGCTAGATTTTTATTTGTTATACCAACAATCAATCAGAACCACCTACGTACCCCTCTGCCGACAATCTCTTTGTCATGTGATTTTTGCGGTCGGCTCTATGAGGAAGTTGAAAACTTGTAAGTGGAAGTCCTTGTCAGTGTCACGTATCATGTATATATGCGATGCATGTACTGTTCGTTTTGAAACGTGCCTCTCTCTCTCTCTCTCTCTCTCTCTCATATTGCAGATATTTGCACCCTTCGTTTCCTCTCCCAGAGCCTAAAGTGTCGCCGCACATTGCATATATGCATACAATGTCAGAGTTTGGATTTCAATTTAGGGATGATAAAATTTTAAAAAATATATATAAAAAAATATCAATTAATTGACAATAACAAAGATAAATAAACAATAATATAATAATGTACTCGTCAACCGTATAATTTGATTACTCAAAATAAATTAAAGTGTTAAAAGTATGGTAATATATATATTAATAAAAAAATTATATTGCCTTACTTCCTTGATTGCTTTTTAAAAATATGTAGAATTCCAATTTCTTTCTCTAATCATGTTGTTATTTAATATTTGAGTTTATAGCAAAAGACCAGAGTTTGAATCCATTAAAAGTCAAGTGATTGAAAAAAAAAAAAAAACTTAATGAAAGGATGGAGGCAATAAGAATTTAGTGTTGCAATTTTTTTTTTTTTTAAGTTTAAAATATGGAATCAGTTATTTTGAATTATAGTACAGTGAAAATGATTGAACTTAAAAATCAGTAATGATACAAGAAAATTTAATTTCAATGTTTTTTATTTGGAAGTTAGAACTTATTCATTAGTGGGCACAGTATTTATCAAGTCCCCAAGCCTCACACTCATGGTTTTCTCTCCACATGCCTGGTTATGTGGCAAAATAAAACTTTCAAAACAAACTTTTGCCATTACAATTAAAGGAAAACATTATCCTACTTTGACGCAATCTGTTATGGACCCAAAATCACAATATGTAAAATCAACCCACTATCCAGGTCCTTTGATCTTTTATCTCATGCTGAAATAATAATTATCTTATGAAACAGGTTTATATAGTAACAAACTTTAAGAGAAAATGTGGAAAAATTAATTATGTATTAAGCTAACTAAATAAGATTACATTACAAGAACTCAGTTCTTTATATACTAAATGATAGAAATACAAACTATTGTTCGATCCACAGTTTGCAAAGGATCTGGGATTACAGGAATTTATTTTAGAGGGTGACTCCCTTTTTGTTTATTGTGCTCTTGCTGGATTATCTCATCCATCAACTATGGTGGCTCTTTTTGTGTATGGGATTCTTGACTCCTGTCATGAGGTTCGCAATGTAAGGTTTTCTCATGTGCAACGTAAAGAGAATAAATCTGCTCATCTCTTAGCTAAACATGCTCTTGTTAGTATTGATTTTTTTTATAGTTTGGATGGAAAAAAATCGTTGTTTCTTGGAATAAGCTCTTCATCATGATGTAATGTTTTTATTAATTAACTAGCCTGTGAGCATGCACTCATGCGCGTGTTCAAAGGTTCTTACATATTTTTGGTAATAGGTTAATAATTTGCATCCCTTATAATTTGGAATTTCTACATTTTTCAATCATAAAAATACTTTGAGGTGTGATGAGTATTATGCATTTTGGATGAAATAGTATTTCCATTACACCTTTTAGATTTGGACATATTTTCCACAATAGTACCCACAATTTTAAGTTATGAATTCATAATTTAGTCCGGCACCAATAATTAGCAGCGGTTACCTGGAGCTCTTATAATAATCTAAAATGATTTGAAATAAGATGATATGAATATGTTGTGTAAGATGAATTTCTATGCATTATTTTTTCTAGTCAGCCATTGAAGGCCGTATAGGCTATTTCAATTTCAAAAGTCCTTAGAATTTGGGTGGTGGCAATAAACAAGCTGAGATTTGCCAGAGTATTGAATGTTTAAACTCATCCCAACAACAAAAGTAAAATGTTCAAGTGCATCTTGGCAAGTTTGAACTCAATATCAAGTTCAAACTCGGGTTCAATATCATGCTCTTAAACTCAAAATCCGATACAAGTATATCATTAAGTTCATATTAAGCATATTATTATTAAAAAAAGTTCATTTTTTTTTTTAGAAACAAAAACACATACACACAAAAGTGAGGAAAAGAATAACTAACACAAAAGCACACTACAAACTTTACTTAAAAGCCATGGTAATTTTTAAGGGAATATAAAACAAGTTATACTACACACAACATACTCTTTTAATTAACGTGGGACAATTGCCTTTTTTTTTAGAAGCAAACACACACAAACACAAGAGAGAGGAAAAATGATTCCAATACAAAGGCGTGTACAAACTCCACTTAAAAAACAAGATAACTTTTAAGGGAGAGAGACGCCAAAAAAATTGGGTAAAATACACTTGGACTCTCTGAATTTTTATGTCGTTGGTGTAAGATCCATGTACTTCTTCTTCACCAATTTTAGTACATAAAATAAAACTTTGATATTGTAATAAAGTTAAGGAGATTTGAACCCAATTTTCCTAATAAAGAAGATCATGTTACACCGTAAGCCTCTTTGATCACCGATTAAAGTTAATTCACTTATATTCTCTCTCCACGACTCCACCTCCTAGTCCCATTTTGGGGCGTTAGAAAGATAATAGTAATAATAATAATTGTCAACCTCCATGGCCCACATTATCAACCTCCATTAGTCAGTAATGGCCTATATAGACTTGTCCAAATTGTATATGCTTGTAGCTGAAGCGGGGGCTACTAGGAGTAGGAGCCTTGTCAAGTATGGAAGAAGTAAAGCTACTAGGAGCCTTGTCAAGTCCATATGCTCATCGAGTCATATGGGCACTGAAACTCAAGGGTATCAAATATGAATATGTAGAAGAGGATATATACAACAAGAGTGATATGCTTTTGAAGTACAACCCTGTCCATAAGAAGGTTCCTGTGCTTGTTCATGGTGGAAAACCCATAGCAGAATCCGTTGTCATTCTCGAGTACATTGAAGAGACTTGGCCACACAACCCTTTGCTTCCAGATGATCCTCATGAGAGAGCTGTGGCTCGGTTCTGGGTAAAGTTTGGAGAGGATAAGGTAATTATGCGTCAACTGATTGATTATTATGTTTTTTCTTACATTGCATAAAATCACACCTACAACTTTCTAGTTGAGTTAACTGAAACCTAAGTAGATTTGATTAATCTAACTATAATGAGCTGCACACACAAACAAGCTTTAAACATTTTTTCTAGACTCGGATAATATATAAGATGGAGATTTTACCCGCTCTAACTGGATACTTTGCGTGATTTAGAACAACAACTTGGTTGGCTTCTTTGTAACTACCGGAGAACAACAAGTGAAAGCAACAGAAGAAGTGAAAGAAATTCTGGGAATCCTAGAAGAGCATGGTCTTGGGGAGAAGAAGTTTTTTGGTGGCAATAACATAGGATTGGCTGACTTGGCCTTTGGATGGATAGCTTGCTTGCTGGAAACCATGGAGGAAGCAGCTGGGGTCAAAGTGTTGGAGGCTGATAGCTTCCCTCGCTTACAGGAATGGATCAAAAACTTCAATGAAATTCCAGCCATTAAAGAGAGCCTTCACGATCGCAATGAGTTGTTGACACATTTCAAGAGGCGAAGAGAACGCTTTGTCTCCTCAGCAGCATCATAAACATATTAAACACTACTAGCATCAGCTTGGTTTGCAATTCAACAGCTTGTGTGCTCTCTCATTCTCTGAATCCAGTTCTCAAGATATGTTATTCTGAAAATAAGTTTGTGTGTCTGAGTGCAAAAAACCATGGCAGTGTGACTGGTAATTTATTAGATGTATAATGCTACAAGTAGAGGTTTGCAAACATTGAGTGTTGTTTCCCCTATATGTTAAAATGGCCAAGTTTTGAGACCATTTTCCAGATATATAGAAGTCACAAATAAATTGATGTTTACTGTTTGTGTGTGTGTGTGTGTGTGTTTTGGAAGAATGAAATTGTGGGGTGTTTTGGCTAATTGATGTTTTCCAATTTGCAAGTCATAAATTTCCTCCCTTTTTCCTTCACAAAAATAAAAACTAAAAGCATATCTCAACTTGGTCACTTCCAGTACTGGTTCCAAGTTTGCTAGTACATCTACGTAGCAGAAATTATCTCAGGATGCCATTGCTTGAAAATTTACCTCCAAAAAGAAACTTACAATAGTGAATAACCCAATGTACTGAAATCTTTCTCCCCCCAAATAAAAAAGTGCAGAGTAATCTGTTCCTGGACAGTAAATCACATGAAGAGCTGTATGCCTAAAACCTTGGTGCTTTCTTAAATTTTGTAGAATCTGGAAGGTCCACTAATGGGTGAGGCTCAATAGATATCAGTTACATATCAAATATTGTCTAATTAGGCACTCGGATCATTTAAGTATTTCATTCTTCAAGAATTTAAACAATTTTTAATCTGTACCAAAGAAAATTGTTTAGTTTCAGTTTATTAATTCCGGATACAGCAGCAATAGAGCCATTCCAACTGTCGAAGCATATAGGTCGACCTGTTCAGTGTCCTGACTCCTGCTAATTATGCCAAAAATTGCATTTCGAATAATGCATATTGATGCTTGCATATGTATCTATGCGTTCAGTCTATTCAGGTTTTTTGATGATGTGTAAAGGTCAAAATTTGTTGAATTCACAAGCAATCTAGATCATTGACAAGTGTATGAAAATTTACTTGTATGATATGATATATGAGAAGACAATCCAAAATTTCAGGATTAAGGCTTGGGTGTTGTCGTTGTATGATATGATATATAATCGACGATAAATGTGTAAAATTTTGCATGATGCTATATGATATATGAGAATCCAACCTCAAAAATTTTGGGATTAAGGCTTGGTTGTTGTTTAGTGTGATATTTGAGAAATACAGCTGTTTATTCCTGACATTTCTTGCTCCTCTGCTTTCCTTAAGTTCCCAAACTAGATATAAATCATATAAAAAGAACCTCAAAATTGAAACAGAAGCTTATCAAATTATGTCTCATTTATGCAAGATATGTAATCACTCCTTTCCTCCTCAGTTCTCATCCTTCTAGAAATTACATGGCCCCCCTCCCTTAATCCTCTTTGTCCGTATACACATCTAAAGTCATTTTTTGCAAGATCCTTATCACTCTAACCCATTATTTTTCTCAAGCTATTTTGGATGACATACAACTTGTAATTCTCAATTTCATTTCTTTCAATTTATTAAAAGTAATTGATATCAAACTTCATTTTATTGGTGTAATAACCTTCTCTTGTGCCTAGTAAAGTCTGTAAAACATATTATGTCTGACTGAGTTTCTTATTTGCCTCTAAATTTAGGTCTATTCTAATGTGCTGCAACATTTAAGCTGAAAATATTATGTCAGGACCCGAACCCTAAACCTAAGATCCCTTTCCTCTCCCATTATTTTCTTGAAGACCCTAGAACCCTATATAGATATTGGATAGTTTTTGAGTATTAGAAAGAGATCGGTGTTCTATTTGGATTTCTTCCATTTGTTCTCTACAGCTTTTGATTTTAATCAATTTGCAACAATGGGAGCTTGTAACTTCTTGTCACTACAGTTTATATTGTTCATTCAAGATATACTTCAACCATGTGAATCATCTTGCTGCATGGGTATTTGAACTACAAAAACACCAAACTTCTGTTGGAAAAAAATCTCCGTGCTTTATGCAAATACAGGGCAGAAAATATTCAAATACTTGATTTTATTGAACAATGTTTAAATGTTTTTGGAATTACTCTTATGATGCTTTGTTTCTATTTTTACATCTCTGTTATGCAAAAGTGTGGCAATAATAAAATCAGATAAAGATAGAAGATATGAATTAGATTCAATCGTGACACATGATGGGGCGAAATTGCTATGCTTGGCCTTATCTGATATGAATTAGATAGGCTGTTGAAGCAGACGAAAGAAGAAGGGATTGTCTTTAGAGAGGCCCTTTTCCTTTTGATTATGTACTATGGCGAAAGCAATCCCGGGTCTACAAGTGAGCGAATTGGGGTGGAGGGGTTTTTCTTGAAGGCCAAGATTCAAGGCCTCCGCAAGTAGCTTTCGGTACGCCACACTCGATGGAGATGGGTTCTCGATCTTTCTGCTTCCTCCTACCTTTTTTAGTAAGCATGTAGTGTGCCTAATCAAAGTCAATTGCTGGCCGATTTGGAATAAACCAGTCAATCTGCACACACACACACAAATATATGACAAATTAAAAAAATTCTTAAATTCTACAATTCACAAGAAAATTAACAAGAGAGGAATATAAAATTGATGAAGAACTCTTACGTTTTGGAGATTAGTGGTTCTTCGATCCGAGTGTTGTTGTGGAAGAGAGTTCCTGTGATAGGATCCCATTATCACAGAGCGAGAGAGTTTTGTTTTCACAAAGCAAGAGAGTGTGTTAAGAGAGTTGTGTTAAGAGAGTTTTTCAAGCCTTTTATTTTAAAAGTTGGATTTTAATGTAATAACAAGTGTTTTTCACCAAAAGCAATAAATGACAAATTTTAAGTTGGGAACGATTCTATTAAAAAATTAAATTCGTTGCATTGAGTATAATTTTTGGCCCCCCAAAGCAACATTCTTGCTCTGTCCCTATTTTCACTGGTTCGGTCTTTAAAACCATAGTTGAAGTAGATAATTGTTTTTCAACATAAAAAATAAAAAAAAAAAAAAAAAAAAAAAGGGTCATGTTAACGAGTGTCAGACATTGGTTAATAATGCATTTTAGGAAAATTTTGACCATTTTTATAGAAAATAAAAAAAGTTATCAAAACAGTAATTGTTTTTTCTTTTTTCATAATTTTTTTTTAAATGAATTATTAACCAATGTGTTAAGGCATTTATTAGCATTTTCTATAAAAGAATATGTGTGTATATATATATATATATATATAATCGCTTTCCATTAAAGAAAAAAAGTACATAATTGCTTTCCATTTAAAGCTCTCTGAAGTCTGAAGCTACTCTACCTTAATCCAAGATCATCCCTGCCAAATAACAATAAATATAAAAAATTTAGTTAGTTGTCATGTTTCAAAACAATATTGAAAACTAGCATCTCGAGTGTCTAAAACTCGAGTTCCAAGATAAAAATTGAGTTTTTAAGTCTCGATTTGTAAGAGGATGGGTGCGATGTAGAAAAATATCCACATGAATATCGAGTTTTAAAGACTCGATTTCCATGAATTGCAGAAAAACGCCGCTATAGGGCTTAAAAACGTCACTATAGGGCTTAAAAACGCCACTATAGGGCTCCCAAACTGATATTTATAATTTTGCAGAAAAACGCCGCTATAGGGATTTAAAACGTCACTGTAAGGCTTAAAAACGCCACTATAGGTAAATTTTTTTTTGCATAAAGACTCGAGATCTATGTGACATTTACCCTTTCACAAAGTGAGTCTTTTGGACTCGAGTTTTAATATAGATCTCAAGTTTCTAAAACTCGAGATGCTATTTTTCATAATTCTTTCTTCTTCTCTCTCTCTCTCATATAAAGTCCTTCCTGACCCCAACGTTGTCAGCCTTCACTTCTCACCTCCCCAAAACCGCTCATCTTGGCCTCCTTTCCTTGGCCTCAAAATCCTCTCTATGCAACCCCACAATTAATTCTGGTTACAGCAGCGATAGAGCCATTCCATCTGTCCAAGCATATAGGTCAACTTGTTCAGTGTCCTGACTCTTGCTAATGCCAAAAATTGCATTTCGAATAATGCATATTGACGCTTGCATATGTATCTATGTGTTCAGTCTGTTCAGGTTTTTTAATGATGTGTAAAGGTCAAAATTTGTTGAATTCACAGGCAATCTAGATCTGTGACAAGTGTATGAAAATTTACTTGTATGATATGATATATGAGAAGACAACCCAAAATTTCAGGATTAAGGCTTGGCTGGTGTTGTTGTATGATATGATATATAATCGATGATAAATGTGTAAAATCTTGCATGATACTATATGATATATGAGAATCCAACCCCAAAAATTTTGGGATTAAGGCTTGGTTGTTGTTGTTTAGTGTGATATATGAGAAATGCAGCTGTTTATTCCTGGCATTTCTCATTCCTCCGCTTTCCTTAAGTTCCCAAAATAGATATAAATCATATAAAAGGACCTCAAAATTGAAACAGAAGCTTATCAAATTATGTGTCATTTATGCAAGATATGTAATCACTTCTCCCCACCGCTTTCTCAACCTTTCCTCCTCAGTTCTCATCCTCCTAGAAATTACATGGCCCCCTCCCTTAATCCTCTTTCTCTGTATACACATCTAAAGTCATTTTTTTAAAGATCCTTATCACTCTAAACACATTATTTTTCTCAAGCTATTTTGGATGTCATATAACTTGTAATTCTCAATTTCATTTCTTTCCATTTATTAGAAGTAATTGATATCAAATTTCATTTTATTGGCATAATAACCTTCTCTTGAGCCTAGTAAAGTCTGTAAAACATATTATGCCTGACTAAGTTTCTTATTTGCCTCTAAATCAAGGTCTATTCTAATGTGCTGCAACATTTAAGCTGAAAATATTATGTCAGGAACCGAACCCTAAACCTAAGATCCCTTTCCTCTCCCATTATTTTCTTGAAGACCCTAGGACCCTATATAGATATTGGATAGTTTTTGAGTATTAGAAAGAGATCGGTGTTCTATTTGGATTTCTTCCATTTGTTCTCTACAGCTTTTGATTTTAATCAATTTGCAACAATGGGAGCTTGTAACTTCTTGTCACTACAGTTTATATTGTTCATTCAAGATATACTTCAACCATGTGAATCATCTTGCTGCATGGGTATTTGAACTACAAAAACACCAAACTTCTGTTGGAAAAAAATCTCCGTGCTTTATGCAAATACAGGGCAGAAAATATTCAAATACTTGATTTTATTGAACAATGTTTAAATGTTTTTGGAATTATTCTTATGATGCTTTGTTTCTATTTTTACATCTCTGTTATGCAAAAGTGTGGCAATAATAAAATCAGATAAAGATAGAAGATATGAATTAGATTCAATCGTGACACATGATGGGGCGAAATTGCCATGCTTGGCCTTATCTGATATGAATTAGATAGGCTGTTGAAGCAGACGAAAGAAGAAGGGATTGTCTTTAGAGAGGCCCTTTTCCTTTTGATTATGTACTATGGCGAAAGCAATCCCGGGTCTACAAGTGAGCGAATTGGGGTGGAGGGGTTTTTCTTGAAGGCCAAGATTCAAGGCCTCCGCAAGTAGCTTTCGGTACGCCACACTCGATGGAGATGGGTTCTCGATCTTTCTGCTTCCTCCTACCTTTTTTAGTAAGCATGTAGTGTGCCTAATCAAAGTCAATTGCTGGCCGATTTGGAATAAACCAGTCAATCTGCACACACACACACAAATATATGACAAATTAAAAAAATTCTTAAATTCTACAATTCACAAGAAAATTAACAAGAGAGGAATATAAAATTGATGAAGAACTCTTACGTTTTGGAGATTAGTGGTTCTTCGATCCGAGTGTTGTTGTGGAAGAGAGTTCCTGTGATAGGATCCCATTATCACAGAGCGAGAGAGTTTTGTTTTCACAAAGCAAGAGAGTGTGTTAAGAGAGTTGTGTTAAGAGAGTTTTTCAAGCCTTTTATTTTAAAAGTTGGATTTTAATGTAATAACAAGTGTTTTTCACCAAAAGCAATAAATGACAAATTTTAAGTTGGGAACGATTCTATTAAAAAATTAAATTCGTTGCATTGAGTATAATTTTTGGCCCCCCAAAGCAACATTCTTGCTCTGTCCCTATTTTCACTGGTTCGGTCTTTAAAACCATAGTTGAAGTAGATAATTGTTTTTCAACATAAAAAATAAAAAAAAATAATAAAAAAAAAAAAAGGGTCATGTTAACGAGTGTCAGACATTGGTTAATAATGCATTTTAGGAAAATTTTGACCATTTTTATAGAAAATAAAAAAAGTTATCAAAACAGTAATTGTTTTTTCTTTTTTCATAATTTTTTTTTAAATGAATTATTAACCAATGTGTTAAGGCATTTATTAGCATTTTCTATAAAAGAATATGTGTATATATATATATATATATATATAATCGCTTTCCATTAAAGAAAAAAAGTACATAATTGCTTTCCATTTAAAGCTCTCTGAAGTCTGAAGCTACTCTACCTTAATCCAAGATCATCCCTGCCAAATAACAATAAATATAAAAAATTTAGTTAGTTGTCATGTTTCAAAACAATATTGAAAACTAGAATCTCGAGTGTCTAAAACTCGAGTTCCAAGATAAAAATTGAGTTTTTAAGTCTCGATTTGTAAGAGGATGGGTGCGATGTAGAAAAATATCCACATGAATATCGAGTTTTAAAGACTCGATTTCCATGAATTGCAGAAAAACGCCGCTATAGGGCTTAAAAACGTCACTATAGGGCTTAAAAACGCCACTATAGGGCTCCCAAACTGATATTTATAATTTTGCAGAAAAACGCCGCTATATGGATTTAAAACGTCACTGTAAGGCTTAAAAACGCCACTATAGGTAATTTTTTTTTTGCATAAAACTCGAGTCTTAAAGACTCGAGATCTATGTGACATTTACACTTTCACAAAGTGAGTCTTTTGGACTCGAGTTTTAATATAGATCTCAAGTTTCTAAAACTCGAGATGCTATTTTTCATAATTCTTTCTTCTTCTCTCTCTCTCTCATATAAAGTCCTTCCTGACCCCAACGTTGTCAGCCTTCACTTCTCACCTCCCCAAAACCGCTCATCTTGGCCTCCTTTCCTTGGCCTCAAAATCCTCTCCATGCAACCCCACAATTAATTCTGGTTACAGCAGCGATAGAGCCATTCCATCTGTCCAAGCATATAGGTCAACTTGTTCAGTGTCCTGACTCTTGCTAATGCCAAAAATTGCATTTCGAATAATGCATATTGACGCTTGCATATGTATCTATGTGTTCAGTCTGTTCAGGTTTTTTGATGATGTGTAAAGGTCAAAATTTGTTGAATTCACAGGCAATCTAGATCTGTGACAAGTGTATGAAAATTTACTTGTATGATATGATATATGAGAAGACAACCCAAAATTTCAGGATTAAGGCTTGGCTAGTGTTGTTGTATGATATGATATATAATCGATGATAAATGTGTAAAATCTTGCATGATACTATATGATATATGAGAATCCAACCCCAAAAATTTTGGGATTAAGGCTTGGTTGTTGTTGTTTAGTGTGATATATGAGAAATGCAGCTGTTTATTCCTGGCATTTCTCATTCCTCCGCTTTCCTTAAGTTCCCAAAATAGATATAAATCATATAAAAGGACCTCAAAATTGAAACAGAAGCTTATCAAATTATGTGTCATTTATGCAAGATATGTAATCACTTCTCCCCACCGCTTTCTCAACCTTTCCTCCTCAGTTCTCATCCTCCTAGAAATTACATGGCCCCCTCCCTTAATCCTCTTTGTCTGTATACACATCTAAAGTCATTTTTTTAAAGATCCTTATCACTCTAAACCCATTATTTTTCTCAAGCTATTTTGGATGTCATATAACTTGTAATTCTCAATTTCATTTCTTTCCATTTATTAGAAGTAATTGATATCAAATTTCATTTTATTGGCATAATAACCTTCTCTTGAGCCTAGTAAAGTCTGTAAAACATATTATGCCTGACTAAGTTTCTTATTTGCCTCTAAATCAAGGTCTATTCTAATGTGCTGCAACATTTAAGCTGAAAATATTATGTCAGGAACCGAACCCTAAACCTAAGATCCCTTTCCTCTCCCATTATTTTCTTGAAGACCCTAGGACCCTATATAGATATTGGAATTCTAATTTTTTGTGTATTAGAAAGAGATCAGTGTTCTATTTGGATTTCTTCCATTTGTTATCTAAAGCTTTTGCTATTAATCAATTTAACTATGGGAGCTTGTAACTTCTTATCACCACAGTTGATATTGTTCATTCAAGAGATACTTCAACTATGTGAAGCATCTTTTTGCACTGGTGTTTGAACTACAAAAACACCAAAACTTCTGTTGGAAAAAAATCTCCATGCTTTATGCAAATACAGGGCAGCAAATATTCAAATAATTGATTTATTGAACAATGTTTAAATGTTTTGGAATTATTCTTGTGATGCGTTGTTTCTTTTTTACATCTCTGTTATGCAGAAGTTTGGCAATAATAAAATCAAATAAGGATACAAGATATGGATTGGATTCAATTGTGACACATTATGGGGCGAAATTTGCGTGCTTGGCCTTACCTGATTTGTCATCTTTCAGACAAAAGTTTGGTCTTGATGCATATGATCAGGTATTTCAATGACACAATTTGTGAAACATATATTACGAACAGATATGCTTCCTTGTATAAAAATACAAAACTATTTTCTTTTGTGTGCATGTGTTCTCTCTCTCTCTCTCTCTCTCTCTCTCTCTCTCTTTGTGTATTGTTTGAAATAACGTTATTGTTTTTTGGTAAATGTGCACTGTCTCAGTAATGAGTAAGTGGTTTGGGTGTCTGAGAATTATCTCAATTTGAAATGAGCATTGTTTTCTGGCTTTTTTTGGTGAGATTATTGCATTTAACTTTCATCAGTTTTTTATGTACGCTTGGAGTGATAGTTTTTTTTTTTTTTTCTTTGATAAGTAGGAGTGATACTTAGTTTTGACCTGTATTTGGTGACAGTTAGATGTGATTGGTATTGATGAAGCTCAATTCTTTGAGGACCTTTATGATTTCTGTCGTGAAGCTGCTGATCATGATGGCAAAAGAGTAATAGTTGCTGGACTAGATGGTAATTATCTAAGGTATTTAAATAGGCCACCAATTATATTTAGCTATTTTTATGCTCGTGATTTTTTTTTTTTCAATTTTTTTTACCTAATTATAATCTACCACCATTCATATAACGGCTTTTAGGTTATTAACTGTTCTTTTTGGATTGAGAGTTTTAGCTTATAACTTTTTTTTTTTGTGAAGCAATTTGGTTATAACTTAAAAAGCTTTTTTGCAATTAAATGGCATCATATGATATTACATTGCTTGGAAATTCTAACAAGATCCTTCTAATGATGAATATAAATATTGTTGACAAGAGGAGCTTTGGTTCTGCGCTGGATATAATTCCCTTGGCTGATTCCGTGACCAAATTAACTGCTCGCTGTGAACTCTGTGGTAAACGTGCTTTCTTCACCTTAAGGAAAACAGAAGAGACACAGACTGAACTGATTGGTGAGGCTGATGTCTACATGCCTGTGTGTCGGCAGCACTATGTCAGCGGACAAGTAGTCAAGGAAGCTGCAAAGACTGTCCTGGAATCTCAAGACGTTCAGTGTGTCTCTTATGCATAGTTCAACTAAGGAAAACAATGGAGACAGACCGAACTGATTGATCTGTCTACATGCCTGTGTGTCGGCAGCACCATGTCAGCGGACAAGTAGTCAAGGAAACTACAAAGACTGTCCTGGAATCTCAAAACGTTCACTGTGTCTCTTATGCATAGTTCAACTGCTTAGTAGGAAATCTGAAATTTCCTAGTATGCTCTGCCTTGTAGTCTACACAACTTGTCACTAGTGAAATTGCAATTGAGTTAGGAATATTACATCTTTAGGTCCCTATCAAGAACATAGATATTGTTACATCTATTTATGTGGTCAATGTTTGATAGATGCTTTAATTATCATCAATATACATTGCTGGAAAATATAAAACTATAGTGAATGTGAATTTGAAACAAGTTTTTTCTATTATTTTCTTCTTCTTTAGGACCGTTTATAGTCGATAGTTGTATTCACATATAGTATGAAAGTATAAAATTTAAAGTATAGTTTTCTCAAGTGCCGTATCTTAGATACCCTAATAATACCAATCATTTGCTTGTGAACTGTTGTCTCCCTTTGAGAAGTTAAAAGTTTTTTGGGAATAGGGTTGTGTTTTACTTGGTATCAAGGTCTTTTTCTTTAGATTTATGAAAATCAAAGTTGTAGGTCTTAGTTTCTTACCTTTGTTCCAAAACAAATTGCCCTAAGACCTTTTTAGATTTTTGGCCTTAAGCTAGGAATCACCAAAATTAGAACTAAGATTGAAGATTGTAATGAAAAGATACCTTGTCTAGTCCGACTCCTATCCCTTCCAATAAAAGGGAGGTAAAAATATCCTATAAGTGTAAGATGTACTACCAAACTATAGATGGACATATTATTAGTGGTCCGGAATGGGTGGTTTCCGAAGTTTTTTATTGAATCTAAGCTGTTTCAGTTGGTGGTGGAGGAAGGAGGGAATTTTTTCTCCCTTAAGATTTTTGAATGGGGAAAATACTACATGCAATCAGTTTTTATGGGCAAGAGTGCTGCAATTTGGTTAATATAGAACTTGGAATAAACTGTGATTGAAGTCAATCCAAAACAGTTCTTCACGCTCAGGGAAGGCGATACTGCTTACACTTTGCAACAGGGGTCAAACTTGTTTAGTCAATGTTTATCAATGACTAAGCTTAAGGTAGGCGGGTTGCGAAGATCCATCATTATCCCTGCTGGAAAGTTACAACAAGGATGGAGGGACTTTGTGATTGAATTAAGAAGAATGTTGGAACCTTCCCATTATGCATTGGGTGGACTGAAATTTGTACTATTCATAGGCAGATTCTAGAGTTTCGTTCTTGTAGATGTGTTCCCCCCCCCCCCCAGTTTCTCTCTCCTGTTTTGTCTTTAATATGTTTGTGGTGGCTAGCTTAACCTCCACTTTAATAAAATAAAGACTCCTGCTTTTGCCAAATTGTAGAATATTTATATATGTGTGTGCGTGTGTAGAATTGTTTTTAGGCATCGCCTCATGCGCCTTAAACATTGCTTGAAGCACTCACCCAGGCACTAAAGTGTGCGTAGGTATATATGCGTGTGTATTTGGAATTTGTTTTAGGCATTGCCTTAGGTGCCTTAAAGGGTGCCTAGGCATCAGGTGAACATCTCACTAAAGGTGCCTTACCTAGACTCTAAAGGTGAGCACCTTGCTAAAATCTCCTAGCTTCAGAGCTTTTGGAGGTGACCTTAGTGGCAGCTCATCTCACCCGAGCACGTAGCTTACTTTGGACCATATTAACTTTAGCTATCAAATCAAGTTAAATTGCTCAAGCCCAACATAATACATCAATTAGAAGACATTTCTTGCTCATTTGCTTATCCTAATACAAAGAAACACTTTATAGGAATTTTTTTTTCATCTACTTATCAGCTGAATGCCTTTCATATCTCCTTTTGTTAACATCTCTTGAGAACATATATTTCAAATTTGTTTACCCTCTTTCTTTCCTTGAGTGCCTTGCTAGTGCATTCAATGTAAGATTTATGTGGCCACTTAATGCAGTGCATCATTTAGTAATAGTTTAGATCCATTCCAGCTTTTATTGATAACTAGCTGTGAACCCGTGCGTTGCACGTGATAATTATTTTTATGGTGGTTTTATTTTTTTTTTTTTTGCAATTTAAACTAATCTAGTAATGAGTAATGTATTTTGTAATTATATTTTTATTTATCATAGGAACAATCATAAATGTAATATAGGAACAATCTAAAACACCAAATAAACGTAAACTAAAAAAAATTAATAAAACTTAACAATGATTAATTGAACCAATATTAGGAGAAAATTTTGTTTTGATAATCTATTAAGGTTATTTTCCTTGTAGAAATTATAATTCCGGCCGCCCAAAACATATTATCAAATAAACAATTATTAGCAAAATCTAAGAATTAAATTTCTATACATGCATTGTTATAAAATAATAATAATAATAATATTGCAAAAGTTAAAATTTGTCATCTATCCGATTATTTTCGTTTGGCTAACCTTTGCTTTTTAAAAAAAAAAAAATGGTATTATAGAGTATTTCTAATACAACTATTAAGAGTACTTTGTTCACCAGAAAGGATTAGAAAATAAACAAAAATTAGTAAAGTCTCATAGTTTAACATCTAAATTGAGAACTATAAAAAATTGTGCTATGTAACAAAATAAATACCAAATTATCCAAATCATGCTATGTAATAAAATAATATTATATTTTTATATGCTATATTTAATTCTTTAGAACGCAATAGGATAACATTTAACAATCAAAGAGAATAAAAAAAATAAAAATAAAATAAAAAAAACAACAACAATTTAAAAAACAAAACTAAATCACAATTTAAAAAACAAAACTAAATCGCATTAAGCCAAAATAGGGTTTTAAAGAATATAAAAATTATCAACCTAAAGTAGAGATGCAAGAAAAAAAAAATCCACCAAAAAATTGAGAAAGAGAGAGAGAGAGGGAACCTTTTTTTTGTGAGGGAAAACTATGCATAAAATAGAAGAGATAGTGACAAATTTATAGTAAGAGGATGTGAATAAGAATAGACAAAAATAAAGGAAGATGAAGGGAAAGAGGAAGAATGATATTAATGTAGAGGGTAGTGTGGAGATGAAAAGGTAAGGGAGGGAGAAAGATTCAAGAAGTAGGGGGGAAATGAAATGGTAAGGGAGAGAGAAAGGTTGGAGAAGTGTAAATATTAAAAAAAATAAATGTTAAAAACAATTATAAGAATATTGAAAAAAAAAAAATACCCCTAAAATTGAAAGGCTTCAATGTTCTGTTTTTTTTTTTTTTTTTTTTTTTTCTTCCTTTAAGCTAAAAAGGCCCACACAAAACCCTAAAACTGAACTGAAAAGGCTTTGGGTTAGGCTTGATAGTGGAACTAAATAAATAAGAAGTAGACTGAATTAATTATACAGATTTATTATAAGATGACAGTGGAAGTAAATAAATAAGTAGTGAGCTGGATTTATTATTGGGTGATAGTGGTAGTAAATAAATAAGTAGTGGGCTGCATTTATAGGACTAAAAATTGTAAAAACCATTTTAAAATTGTAGGAAAAATTATATTTTGAAAAAGAAAAGAAAAAAAAGAATAATGTGGCAGCTGATGTGGTGCAACATGAGAGCAACAACATTAGATGCTACGCTTCAGCTTTTAGTAATATATAGATTGTCCATGAATATCTTCAGTTGTGCTCAACATATGATGTTCCTTTACTTCTTGCAGAAAGGTCAATTCCGATGGGTGTGTCATTTGCTGCATCAAAACCACCCAAAACATGGGTGTATAAACCCTCTTTGGGACCATCCACTGCCCTTGCACGTTCTCCACTTTACCAACATATTACTGTGCTCATAATATTAACAACTTGACATTACGTTGTTGTTAATAGTTTTCTCTATCTTTACTTCTATATGTCAGGTCCTAGCAATAATCCCTCACCAATATGCGGTCATCATCGTCATCATCAGCATGTTAAACCCGATGCAATTGCTCCATCCCCTTCAAAAAACCATGGTAATATCCATCAGTCAAATTGAATTTGTCTACGTGAGAGTCTGTGTTGCTCACACGCACATTTGTATTATAAAAAAAAGATACTGAGATATCTACAATGAAATAGGGCCATACCATTGTTTATAGTGCTTCACAACTTTGCAAGGGAGAATGCATACCTAATATAAGAATCAAGACATTTCAATTTTGGACATGATATGTTTAATGGTAACTAGGAGAAGTAGATGATTTTTTATACTGATCAATAACATTAACTTGTGGTATGCGTGACTGTTTTGTGTGCCCAAATGTCCGTAAAGAACCCTTATGCAAAAAGCATAAGTATCAAGATATCAAGAACACTTAAAATATGTACGACGGATATATTTGACAAGTAACTCGTGAATAACCTTGTTTTTAATTTCTTAGTGTCTGCTGTCAAAAATTTTGCTAGTTGGTGAGGCAAATATCAATTTTTTTGCGTTGAAATTTGCTAGATTAAAAAGTTACCACCCTAAAAGTTTAAGCTAGCACTCATGCCTTTTCTATTTTGTTTCAAATGTTATAATAGCGTTTTTTTTTTTTAAAAAAAATTGATAATTTAATTTGCAAATTCAAATAAAGCCAGTGCATATTAGGAAAGTCAATCAGTGGCCATTATCTTTTAAAAGAGGAGCATGTTTTGGGTGGAATATAGGATCAACAAAATGGTAGAGAAAAAAGACTTTAAAATTGAAGTCAAAGTGTTCTTATGATAAAATAGAAATTATCACTTAACAAAATTGGTAATTGTACCATTGCTCTCTCTCTCTCTCTCTCTCTCTCTCTCTTAATGCCTTAAGTGTGTGTTTACACTAGGGAAAATGGGTTTTTTTTTTTTTTTGGCTTGGTAAAGTTACTCACATACCCTATGGAATAGAAATTGCGTAACATTAATGCCTTAAGGCTAAATACAATTGGTAGTTTGAAATTTTGAACATTAGTTGAAAGATCGATCGTAATATCTTGTTCCTCCCAAAAGCTAGAATGAAAGTTAAAGGTCTTTTTCTATTGCTCGTTTTGAGTTTTTTAACCACTCATGTACTTGTTAATGGATTTTTTGGCAGCTTGTGATCAAATTTGTATAGAGCCACTTACTGCAACTCCCATTGATTCACCTTGTGGTTGTGTGTTTCCCATGAAAGTCAGACTTCTTCTGGATGTAGCCACTTTATCTGTTTTTCCAATAATGAGGGAGCTAGAGATTGAGATCGCGGAAGGCACTTATTTGGAGAAAAGCCAAGTTAAAATTATGGGTGTTATTGCCAATACTCAAAATCAGGGAAGTACAGTTGTGGATATTAATTTAGTTCCACTGGGAGAGAAGTTTGATAATACTACTGCAGTACTAACATTTGACAGATTTTGGCATAAGAAAGTGCCTCTAAATACAACTTTTTTCAATAACTATGAAGTCCTATACATTAGTTATCCAGATACCTACCTTGATTACCTTTAAATTTCTAGCAAAAGGGGAAAAGAACAAAAAGGAGTCCTTCAAGTATCCTTCCTTTTTATTTTATTATCATGTTTTGGTCATTGAATTAGTTTTCATCAGGGATTCCTTCTTCACCACCTTATGGGAGTTACATTGTCAATGGACCAACAGGAAGTGTTGGAGACCTCCCAATCACAGCAAATTTTATCAACAAGAAACAGTGGATGAACCTCAAAACCATTGCCATAATATCTTTGTCTACATTTGTGCTCGTATTAGTTTTCATTGGAGCAGTCTCCATCTTTTTGAAGTAGAGGAAGGTTAGAAGACCATCAAATGTCGTTGGTCCAGCATTTACACCCTTTGCAAACAAAGGATCTAGTAAATTTATGAATTATTAAGTAGATGCATTTTCTCAAATGCAATGTCATCAAATGTTTTTTAACTTTTTATGGTGAACAATGCTCCATCATGACTATATATGCGTTAGTCCTCCCAAGTTTGAAAAGTTTGGTTCCTTTGTAGCTACCATTTATTTTATATGCCTGCTTAGTGCCTAATTATTATATATAAATAAAATATCATGAATGTTCTATCATAATTTGTCATTTTTGGCTGCACAAAATCCAATCATGCCTAGTGAATTATTACTCAAAAGTATGGATGTTGGTCTTGTGGCTTGCGGTCATGATTTATTTCCACATTTGTGTTATATTTCCCAGATATTCCATTTGTTTTGAGTCATCCTTCAACTAAAAAAATTGATAATAATGTTCTTTTTTTTTTCTTTTTTTTTAATAATGTCGGAAGTAAAGAGGAAAACTCCGTCAAACACTAATAATTTACCAGACCAATAATATGAACTTTGATGTGGTGAGGAGAACTTGGGTCTAGTGTAGTAGAAGGGTATAAGAAGAAATTCCAATAAGAATAAGGCAAAGAAAAAGGATAATAGGAATGAGGTTGGATCTAAATTGCTTTTTCTAAGTAAAGAAATCATTGCAAAAAATAATATAAAAAACGAAGCAAAGGGCAGCATCCCCAGTACATGAGATGTAGGAGCAAACAACAAAAAAAGGAAGGGTAAGAAAAGTCTTCAAAAGCATGCTATAGAAGAGAAAGGAGATGTCAAAGTCCATTCATATAAGGTCTTCAAATGCAAAGCATAATCTCAAGGGAGTCCATGAACTTTGGCACTTTGGCCCCTTAAAGTAACATGCATTCCTTTTTCTCAAAAGATACCACATTAGACATGGAGGAACCACTTTCCAAATCCTCCCATTACTTCTCTTACCAAAGAGCCTCGTACAACAAGATAAACCCCCCATCACATAATAAAGCATTACCTAGGAGACACCAAAGAAGCATAATATCATAAACAACTCCCAAGTCATCACAAAATGTGGGAAGAGATCAAATCTGAAATTTCTTAAGGCAATACAAAAAGGATGCCCACAATTTAAAAAATTCTATGTATAAAAGCCTCTAGCAACTCTAGAATTCTAATCTTTCATCTTATATATAACAATTAAATCTCTTCTTCTTTACTCTCTTCTGGATTGAAGTGCTGCTTTTAACTCTTGTCCCTGTTCTAATTTATTAGATACGTTAGAGCTTTGTAATTTTGAGTGTTTGATGTACTGCTACTCAAATACACCACCAGTGTACCTGGGTTTTCTTTTCTTTTTTTAATCAATAAAGTTTAGTTACTTATCATAAATAAATAAATCTTAACCTACCAACTTCATTAAAAGTCACATGCTAGTCAAATGACCTTTTGAAATACTCGAGACATAATAATAAATGAAAAATGAAATATAGAAATAAAAGACAATGGACTGATGGGCCTTTTTTTGCGGGGCTTAAATTTTCCTACGTCAGTTCTCCTTGGGTTGGAGAAAATTCGTCCTTAGTTAGGCTTCAATTCTCCACAATTTATTGGAGTCCCAAATAATATTTATCTTTTCATTCTTTGTCTTCTTAAATGCATCAAGAAATAGTACTTATCAAAAAAAAAAAAAGCATCAAGAAATAGCTACTTAGCCTTAATATGCCAATAAGAACTTCTGCATAACAAGGTTTGGGACATTTCTTCAATTTGTAGCATGAACAAGTCACATAGAACAAAGTACCATCACCTGACACCATACAACTTTGTTCTAAAATTGGCTTAACCCCGTCCATGTATCTCTTGGAGCTTGTCGAATTGTCTCTCGAAGCTCTTGCTCCATAAATTCTTCCTAAACACAATCAAATCTTGTATCTTTATCTTCATAAAAAGGAAGATTATCATGATTCAGCATTATGCCAATAAAAAAATTATTAAACATCACATCATTCCAAGTAAAAGTATCCATCTTCACTAAAATTTTTCAATTTTGAATTCCATCGAACAGTAATAGGTTTTTAAAATTGTGTGTATGCAAATCTTCCGTGTCCAAAAGAACACTCTTAGGACTTGCATCGAACTCTTGATGTGCATTACTTTAATAAAATAATTTCTTTAATTTGTATTAAGTACTTGCCCCTAAACCATCATAAAGAGAATCTCAGTTTGTGGCGCAAACTCTTTCAAAATTTTCATCCTTCAATTCAACAACACATACCAACTAATCTTCCAACCTACCTCATGCTACATGCTCTACCTAGTATCATGAAAAGAGTTTTCATCTTCTATATCATCATTCTTGTCCTCATGACCACTTTCCAATATGTCCAAGGGGTTGTAGTTTCCTTCCAAAATCTTCATGTGAGTCTCCCACTGGTTCCCATTGTTGAAAAGAACAGCTAGTAATAAATCTTCAATAATACGCCTCATCTCATTATTTTTTTTCTACTAGCCTTGATTTCCTCTACCCTTATGATCTCTACCACAGCCAGCCATAGCTTAAAGTTACTACCTTCGACTCAAATATGAATTTTTTGGCTTAGATCTAGGATCTTTTGCTCTAATACAACTTGATGTGGTGAGGACTTATGTTTAGCGTAGAAAAAGAAATTCCAGCAATAAGATGTAAAAAAGAGGAGAAAAATCGAGAGAATAAGATTGAAGTTGGTACAATTAGATGTCAATTTCTAGGCTCGAAACTCAAGAAATATTCAAATATGAAATTTCATAAAATGGATAAGAAAGGTTACCCGCAACAATTCAAAAAAAAAAATGTTATTTATAATTAGTGACTCACCAAGAACCATGTAGCTCAACTAGCACCATCTGGTGTTTCCAACGGAGATGTTTAGGGTTCAAATCCCTCCATCCCCCCAGTTATCGATTTATCAGGAAAAAAAAAAGCATTTGGTGGCTTTAGAAATCTTACATATAATTAATAAAATCCTAGTGATCCAACTCCATTGAAAGTCACATGATCTATTAAAATAAAGACTAATGGGTCTTTTTTTTTTCTTTGGTCTTAAAATTTCCTACATGAGACTTTCACCATTGATGGATCCCATGAAAAGTACACATACCATGCTTTGATTCTAAAAATTTTTTTTTAATCTTTTTTTTTTCACACATACGATGTTGAAAATATTCATTTCTTTGCAAAATACCCAATAATTGAAAAAAGGGAAGAAATAATCTCTTTCTTCTGGCCCAAAAAAATGGAAATTGTGCTATCAAAAAGGCAATTCTGTGAAAGGGCTAAGCTAGTCCCATTTGCTTTATTTTATTTTACCTTTTTAAATAATTTGTGCATTATAAGAAAATGCTCTTTCAAACCCTAGTAATGTATCGCCACCACCCAATTAGGGGAGTTGGTACCTCCCCAAGGGTTGTGGGTTCAAGCTGACAGGGTCACAGTATCTATATTATAACATCAGTAAATAGTTCTGGACATTCACCACTGATGGATGATGAATATCCTGTAAGGTCTAAGTTGTGGTGTGTCAAATGCTAGCAAGATAACCATGTTACAAAATTTAGTGAAATAAAAAAATATTTTATATTAATCACAATACCTTTAATAACTTTGTCATTAAGTCTTGCAGAGCTATCATTTAAAACTGATACTGCATCTTCTTAATTCACACTAGCCAGTCTTTTAAAGCTGGGTTATTAACTTTTGATGTATCAACACACTGGCCAATCATGGAAGATTCCTCTTGCATGAACAACTGAATAATAAGCTGATCAATTTGAGTGTTACCTAATGAGCTGCATCAACACACTTTATTATTAGTCAAAATAATTAGTCCTCTGCATTTAACGCATGCACAGGGTCTATATTATCAAGTAGTATTGTAAGCTCAACATCAGTATCCCTCATGTCCACCATGGCTACATGTGTTCTCTTTGCTAAAACATTTGCACTTGCTAAGCTTGAGAAGGCAACAGATAAGTTCAGTTCAAAGAGGATTATGGGTGAAGGAGGATTTGGACGTGTTTACTGTGGGATTATGGAAGATGAAATTGAAGTTACAGTTAAATTGCTACTATGGGATAATCAAAATGGAGACTGTGAATTTATTGCAAAAGTTGAGATGCTAAGTCAATTGCATCACCATAATCTTGTGAAACTGATTGGTATATGCATTGAAGGGCGGACACTTGGTGTATGAGCTTGTTCGCAATGGCAGTGTTGAGTCCAATTTACATGGTATATTATCTGCATTACCTTTTTTTTTTTTTTTTTTTTGTAATTATTTAGTGGAATCTAAGTTGGAAAACTTCCACATTTCCCTTGTATTGGTGTTTTAGGTGTTGATAAGAACAAGGGCCCTCTAGACTGGGATGCACAGATGAAGATTGCCTTAGGAGCAGCAAGAGGATTGGCCTATCTTCATGAAGATTCTAATCCTTGTGTAATACACCGTGATTTCAAGGCTAGTAATGTTTTACTAATAGATTACTTCACCCCCAAGGGTTCAAATTTTGAGTTGGCCAAGGAAGCAACTGAAGGAAGTCGTCATATTTCTACTCGGGTCATAGGAACTTTTGGGTAATCATACTATTTTAAAGTCATAGTCTTACAATTCTATCATTTCATGTAGGTTCTTGATTAGACATGCTCTCTCTCTTTCTCTCTCTCTCCACATATTCTGTGACATACTTTGGATTAAGAAGTATTCATTTGTATACATACTACCATATTTATAGTCAGCAATTCCAAATATTGAAGAACTTGGAATATAATGGGTTTACAGGTATGTTGCCCCAGAATATGCAATGACAGGGCATCTACTTGTCAAGAATGATGTCTACAGTTATGGGGTTGTGCTCCCTGAGCTTCTCACGGGAAGAAAACTTGTGGACATGCCCTAACCTACTAGACAGGAGAATCTGGTAACTTGGGCATGGCCATTACTGACCAGTAGAGAAGGTTTGGAGTAGTTGGTTGATCCTTCTTTGGCTGGAAGTTATGACTTCAATGACATGGCTAAGGTGGTAGCCATTGCTTCCATGTGTGTTCACCCAGAGGTGACTCACAGACCTTTTATGGTTGAAGTTGTGCAAGTCCTAAAACTAATATACAATGACACAGATGAGACTTATGGAGATTGATGTAGTCAAAAGGAGTCTTCTGCTCTAGAATCTGACTTTGAAGGAGACTTTGCCCCTTTGATAGTAGTTGGAGGAATGCAGGTGGGATGGCCCCTCAGTTAACTTATGGGCATGCCTTTTCCTTCATCACAATTCATGACAATGGAGTACAGTTCTGGTCCAATTGAAGAGATGGAAAACATATTGTTTTCAGCTTCAAGTTTGTTTGGGGATGAGATGTCTTTATCGATTAGGCATGGGAACAGATCAGGTCCCTTGAGAACAGTCCGAAGGAAGGTAGCCTTGTATAGATTTACAAGAAGTAGGAGTGAGCATAGGGTCTCCTTCCAAGGCGTGCTTGGAATGATGGGTATTGGGTATAAGATTTTGTTCTAGTGTTTATAATTGTTCAATTCCAAAGAATCAGAGCTTTTATTGAGAGGATGATTAGTGTAGTTTAGGTATCTGGGATTTCTGCAGTTACTGAGTTTGGAGAGAGAGGGAGAGATTGATTGACTTCTAATTTTGGAAATATTTCATTCGTTAATAACTACAAGTTGGAGATACAAGTTGAACACTCCCTGTATCATATATGTTATAATATATTTTGTGGTTAAATCTTCTATTGAATTTTTTGTCGTTTACCTCCCATTTGTTAGGCTGGAAATCTGAATTTTCCTATAATGCTCTGCCTTGTAGCCTACACAACTTGTCAATAGTGAAATTGCAATTGAGTTAGGAATTTTACATCTTTAGGTCCCTATCAAGAATGTCGATATTGTTACATCTATTTATGTGGTCAATGTTTGATAGATGCTTTAATTATCATCAATATTCATTACTGGAAAATATAAAACTATTGTGAATGTGAATTTGAAACAGGTATTTTTCTATTCTTTTCTTCTTAAAGAACCGTTTACAACCAGATAGTTGTATTCACATATAGTATGAAAGTTTAAATTTTAAAGTATAGTTTTCTCAAGTGCCGTATCTTAGATATCCTAATAATATCAACCATTTGCTTGTGAACTGTTGTCTCCCTTTGAGAAGTTAAATGTTTTTTGGGAATAGGATTGTGTTCTACCAGGTATTATGGTCTTTTTCTTTAGATTTATGGAAATCAAAGTTGCAGGTCTTAGTTTCTTACCCTTGTTCCAAAAGCAAATTGCCCTAAGATCTTTTTAGATTTCTGGCCTTAGCCTAGGAATCACCAAAATTAGAACTAAGAGTGAAGATTGTAATGAAAAGATACCTTGTCCAATCCAACTCCCATCCCTTTCAATAAAAGGGGGGTAAAAATATCTTTAGAGTGCAAGATGTACTACCAAACTATAGATGGACATATTGTTAGTGTTTAACAGTAACAAATGATCACACAATAATATAATGCACCTTCACTTATACAATAACTCTCTACTTGGTGGATGATGTTGCTTCACCAATATGCAAAAGAGAATAAATTTAATGTTAAAATTAGTCATATATTGAAGAGGTATGTTTCTTAGATAAGGTATATCTTTTAGAGAAAATGAATGTCTTCCCAAGAGACACGAAGGAATTCATAATTAGTATGTTAAATTATTTTCTCTCTCTGTCCGTGTGGTTGATTCCCACCCCAACAATTCAACAACGTATGAGTTATGATTCTATAAAGTATACTTGTATCCAAATCTTCCCTCTGTCATCTCTAAAAAATCATTTTATATTCAAATGCATACACACAAAGTCATGATTCCGTTAGGCTTATCTCATGATGAAGCCAATGAGATGACCACTAGAATACCTTTACATAAGAGTAGTGATAATTACATAACAGTAGTGGTAACACATTGTGTTTAAGGGTACACATTTGAAATCGTGTTTTCAGTTATAATTGTGAAATGAAAACAAGATTTTTGTTTTAATTGTGAACACCATTTCACGATTATAACTAAAATCGTGTTTTCAAAACATAATTTCAGTTTAAGTGTGTAGTGTATAACTCATCACATGCAACAATAATTAATGTTTATATAATATCATGCCTACTAGGCCACTACACTCCCCCCCCCCCCCCCCTCTTTTTGAAAGAAGAATATAATAAAACACTGTTTGAAATGGGTGGTGAGTAACAAGTGTTACTCCTCCAAATGTTGCAGGGCTAGACATGGGTTGAATTGAGTACATTGTTAGGTGATTAATAACTTCTAATCAGCTTACAAAAGAAATGTGTCATTTTAAATTTATAATTTGATACGCATTTTTATATATATTTGTTGTTGGGTATATATATGTGAAAATTCTAGGAAAGGATGTATACATAATGATATATTTACGTTAGAATCTATAATATCAAGATTGTTCAAGGCCAGCAAAGATGGAATGATTTTACCATTTATTTTATATCAGCAAACGTGTCACAAGTTGTATAGTATGATTTTTGAAAAAAAATTTATGAAACGATTTTTTCCATTTGAATAATTCATTATTAAGTTTTATTTTTATTTTTTTATGAAACAAATGACAAGTAATTCAATAATTATTAAGGTAATTTACTTTTTTAAACAAATTTACTACTCAAGTTCAAGAAAATTAAAATGTTATTTTAACTAAAATCAGTTTCAAGAATTTTTTTTAAAATTAGTATTTTGATGAGGTACAAATTACATAAGAAATAAGTTAAATAAATAAAAGAAATATTCAGCCTTAAAAAAATAAAACAAGCGTCCTTTTAACCAAATAAAATAAAATAAAATAAAAAAGAGCAAGCGGGAACCCTATAAATACCTTAGATTCATAACGGCTCTCTCTTTCAAAAAGCTCTCTGAACTTGGGACCAAAGAAAGCTCTCTCTCTCTCTCTCTCTCTCTCTCTCACAAACACAAACACGCCCCCATCAAGGAGAAAGCTTCCACTGACTCAGACTCAGACTGAGAGGTACCAATTTCTAGACTAGACTTTTCTTGTTGTGGGATTCAATCTTGGTGTTTCTGGAATTTTTGTTGAGCGGGTGCATTATTACAATTGTCTGGAAAGGTTTCTCATGGTCATGGACAATCCTGACCAGAAGAAGAGGAAGAGGAAGTATAGTAGAGACTCTGTGGCCGAGACACTGGCGAAGTGGAAAGAAAAAAATACTGCCCAGTTTGTGTCTTGTGGGGTTCCTAAAGTTCAAGCCAAAGGGTCAAAGAAAGGTTGTTGTGTGAAAGGAAAAGGAGGACCTGAAAACTCACTGTGCCATTACAGAGGGGTTAGGCAGCGGACATGGGGTAAGTGGGTGGCGGAAATTCGTGAGCCAAATGGTGGAAAAAAACTCTGGCTAGGGACTTTTGGGACTGCCATTGATGCTGCGTCCGCGTATGACGAAGCTGCTTCAACAATGTATGGTTCCTCTGCTCGTCTTAACTTTCCAGATATCACAAGTCGCACATCCCCAATGGAATCTGTGAAGGATTGCTGCTGGACTTCCTCTGAATCGGTCCCTTATTCAATGGGAAGTCCTGTGGGATCTGAATCCACAACTGCGGCAAACCCTTCTGAGTTTTGTGCTGATGAGGATGCACAGTATTATCCTGTCACTGAAGCCGACATGCCAAGTTTGGTGGGGACAGAGGCTGAGGGTGAGTCTACTGGTGTGTCTGAGTTTTGTGCTGATGAGGGTACTCTGTATTATCCTGTCACAGAAGCAAAGGATGACTCTACAAACTATTTTGGGGATAATGGACAGGAGAACTTGCTGGACTGTTCAGAAAATGAAAATTTTATGTATGAAATTATGGCTCTATTAAACGATCCTGTTGGCAACACAGATTCAGTGCTGGGTTTTGGTTATGATGCTGATCAACTTGGATTGGGGAAATTTTAGCAGGCTCTTTAACAGTATGCCACTTATACCACTTATTGGAGTGAGCTTTTAAAGGTTTAGAGTTCATGTAAATGTCTAGTTTTGGTCGGTATTAGTACACTTGTCAAAAAGTTTTGGTAGGGTATTTTTATTCGCTTACTGATTCAGTGTTAAGGTTTATACTTCATGTAAATGTCTAGTTTTGGTCAGTATTACTATTAGCACTGTTAGTTATCACTTATCAAAAAGTTTTGGTAGGATATTTGTTTTTCGCATGCTGGATTCTGTTTTGAGGTTTAGCCTTCATGTAAATGACTACTTTTGGTCGGTAATAGAATTACTTATCAACAAATTTTGGTAGCATATTTGTATTTTAATTTTTTTTTTTTTTTTAATTTCGGTTTACCATATAATTGTTTAATTTAAAATCTTCCCATTCTTTTGTTCTTCCCCCTTTCTCTCTATCTTTTTCCTACTCAATTAATAGTTTGCTATATGTTTCTATAATTGCCTGTTAATGTGTTTCTATAATTTCTATGTGGTAGAGGTAGTGTCTTATGCTGAATTTAAACACCTATGGTTGGTGATGCTGTCAATATCTGTTATTTTGTTGTTATTATTCAAGTTTGGACTATTCTTTAAATAATCACCTGTGGCACAGCTTGTTACTAGTGGCTCTTCTTCTATCTGTCTCTGAATTTCTATCATTTTACAATGGACCATGTGGTTGGAAGTTAGAACTTCATATTTTTGAAATATGAATGATTTCATTCTATATACAGTTTATTTGAGGTAAGATATTGTACTGCAGAACCCTATTGGTTTAACTTATTGATATAAAATGACAATGCCCACAAAGACTGCAACGTCAACATTATAGCTAATGCTATCTTAATGGTATTTGGTAGCATAAGTTTTGAAGGATTTTAAAATTTCAATGCGTATTAGGTTAGAAAAATTTAACTCCGCCTGTGTTGGTGCTTAGTGCCGTATGTTTAGTTCACAGCCGGTCCCAAGCCCGGAAAAAGGAAGAGGGTTGCGGTAGGTAGCTGCGTAAAATTTAGTCACTCTATTATTAATGGATCCATGATTGTCGACTCAAAATAATTTGGTACCAAGACTTGGTTGTTGTTGTTGTATTAGGTTAGTTGGAATTTATTATTTGAGTGCTCAAAATTTGCATATTTTCAAGGAAGCTAACAAGTGTGCATCTAACATGTTATTGTAACAGCAACAATCAAGCCTTAGTCTAAAATTATTTTTGATAATTTTATAGTTGGGAGTGGGGGTATTTGAGCCTTGGGTGTTTTCATTATAATCTCCAGGAACGACCAACCAATTGAGTTACAAGGCTTTTGGCCTAGTCCAAAATTATTCAAGTGCTCAAAAGTTGGCACATTTTTTCCAACATATTCTAACAAAAAATGATTTTGGATTTTTGTTGTATTAGGCTATTTTGTTTGCTTTTTTATTAGATTCATATACACACTTGCATACTTGTGAGTGCAAGTACTAGCTGTGCGGTGTGGTAATTTAGGCATGGAAGTTTCCCTTAATCTTTGCAACTACAGTGCCACTCCATCCTTGGCAGTTTGTAGCTTGGTGAGTACTATTAATTAATTCCATGTAGTCCTAGCTTAAGTTAGGGTTCGGACTTAGGACCGCTTGTTCTAATGGTCCGAAAAGCTTAAGTTGTTAGAAAATAGTAAATTTAATCATTTAACCAATATTCTGATGGCATTTATTCTGTTTCACTACTGCATGTCTTTTCTAGAGAATTTTGTGGAAAAGCTACATTTGAATTGGCGGTTCCAATGATGAAATGGCACAGCCCCTTGGGCTAGTGGACATTTGACAAGCTCCTCTTGTTTCTATCACGGTTAGTGCTTGGAAACATTGAGAAATACGGGTTGAGCAGGCCGGCAGTTGGGCCAATGCAGCTCAAGAACACTAAGGAGAAGACTCCTGTGTTGGAAATTTGTGCATTGGACAAAATCAAATCTGGTGCCATTAAGGTGGTTCTTGATATCAAGAAGTTCTTAAGTGACCAAGTTGAGCTTGTAAATGGTGAAAAGCTTGATATTGATTCAGTTGGGGGAAAAAGGCTACTTGCTACTGGATATTGCCACAATGTCCCTTCTTGGCTTCAGGCAAGAAGGTTTCTAATTCCTCTGTCTATCTTATTTTTTGGGTGTTTGAAGGGCGGTTTTGATGGTTGGTTTTTTAACAAAAGAATAAGGAAGTTGTTAAGTTGATTTCCATGCTAAAAAATGTCAGACTTTGAGCTTATGGTTAGGCATTTATGCCAGTTTTGAATTTGTCCTATTAACTCTTAGAAGCTTCCTTCTATGATTGTTTTGTAATTGATATTTTTGTCTGCACAAACAGGCTAATGTTGTATTGGTTTATATACAGGAAGGTGAATTCTTCTCCGAGAATAGTTTTCCAAAGGCACCGTTTCCAAACGGGTGGCAAGGAAATAGTGGGCTCTATGCAGTTGGGTTCACTAGGAGAGCGCTCTCTGGTGCATCCACAGATACCATGAGAATAGCAGAAGATATTGGCCAACTCTGGATAGAGGAAACCTAGCAAAAGAAGAGCACAATGGCTTGCCTTAGAGTAAAAGAAAAATAATGACATTGTATAAACACACAAAAAAAGAAACAGATAGCACAGGGTCAGAGCCCTCTCCGAAGGCCCAAGTTTTCAGATGTTTTGGGCATTTTGCAAACTGAGGATGATGAGGTTTCTTCTTCTTGTTACCTCTTTTTCTTTTTCTTTTCTTTTTTTTTGTTTTTTTTTTTTTCGCTGTTGTTGTTGTTGTGGAAGTTTCATAAAGTTTGTGTAACATATTCAATGATGAAGTCAAATGACAAAAACTCCTTTTTTCACTTTTATGTTTTGTATGTTGTCTTGTATCTCTATTTTAGTTTCAAATCAAGAAAGCCTTGATAGCACATAGCAGAATAGTTATCATTATTTGTACTTTTCCTAGTACATTGTTTGATCAAATATGAGAATTTCCTTTACTTCAATTTTAATAAGAGATTTTAATTGAGCTAAACTAGAACCAACTTAAAGCTTCAGAGTTGAAATAGTAACAAAGAAGACATATAGGTGTGAATTACTTTTCCCTAGGATTAAATGGATCCCAAACTGTTAGATTATTGTTCTTACTGCCTAGCTTGAGGCATAAACCCAGATTATTGAAACTTTGTATAAACTCAAGTCATTTTATCTTGATTACTGTCGCCATAGAGTAATTACTAATTAGAGAAGTTATAAATGTAAAGGAAACTTGGCATCAAAGGGATAAAATTGTATATTTACCGCAAAAAAAAAAAAAAAAAACAGGTGTAAAACACATCTATCAAATGCAGTAGTTTATCTGATGGGCATCGGGTATTTGACAAGTCTTTAAATAGGAATGTTGTTATGTGGACTGCTTTAATCTCTGGCTATGGTCAGCATGGAAAAGTTGTAGAGGTTTTGGAATCTTTTCATAGGATGAAAACTGAAGGTTTCAAACCAGATTATGTTACTTTTCTTTCAGTTCTTTCTGCTTGCAGCCATGGAGGTTTGCTTGATGAGGGTTGGGCATATTTCTCATCTATGACCAAAGATTACGGAATTCAGCCAAGAGGGCAGCATTATGCAGCTATAGTTGATCTTTTAGGGCGTGCTGGCCGGTTACAAGAGGCATATGAGTTTGTTCTGAATTCACCTTGTAAGGAGCAGTGATATGGGGTGCTTTGCTTGGGGCTTGTAGGGTTCATGGAGACATGAACTTGATAAAGCTTGCAGCAAAGAAATTTTTTGAATTGGAACCTGAAAATCCTGGAAAATACGTGGTCTTGTCTAATGCTTATGCCACCTCTGGCTTTTGGGAAAATGCTGCAGAGGTCAGGGCTGTGATGCGGGAATCAGGGATCATAAAGGAGCCTGGTTATAGCAGAATAGAGGTTCAAAATGGGTCCCAATTCTTCTTCAAGGGTGATAAACAATCTAAGGAGCTATATGAGTTGATCAGAGAAATGACTTGTATTTCAAAGGATGCAGGTTATGTTCCTGATCTAAGTGACAGCTAACTCACGTCATGGAAAATGACTCATTTATTGTGACTGTCTCTGTTTTGAAGCAGCGCTATTTGAGAGAGTAAGAGCTGTATACCTAAAACCTTGGTGCTTTCTTAAATTTTGTAGATTCTGGAAGGTCCACTTATGGGTGAGGCTCAATAGATATCAGTTACATATCAAATATTATCTAATTAGGCATCTGGATCATTTTAGTTATTTCATTCTTCAAGAATTTAAACATATTTTTATCTGTATCGAAGAAAGTTGTTTAGTTTCAGTTTATTAATTCTCGTTACAGCAGCGATAGAGCCATTCCATCTGTCCAGGCATATAGGTCGACCTGTTCAGTGTCCTGACTCCTGCTAATGCCAAAAATTGCATTTCGAATAATGCATATTGATGCTTGCATATGTATCTATGTGTTCAGTCTGTTCAGGTTTTTTGATGATGTGTACAGGTCAAAATTTGTTGAATTCACAAGCAATCTAGATCAATGACAAGTGTATGAAAATTTACTTGTATGATATGATATATGAGAAGACAACCCAAAATTTCAGGATTAAGGCTTGGCTGGTGTTGTTGTATAATATGATATATAATCGATGATAAATGTGTAAAATCTTGCATGATACTAAGAGAATCCAACCCCAAAAATTTTGGGATTAAGGCTTGGTTGTTGTTGTTTAGTGTGATATATGAGGAATGCAGCTGTTTATTCCTAGCATTTCTTGTTCCTCCGCTTTCCTAAAGTTCCCAAAATAGATATAAATCATTTAAAAAGAACCTCAAAATTGAAACAGAAGCTTATCAAATTATGTGTCATTTATGCAAGATATGTAATCACTTCTCCCCACCGCTTTCTCAAGCTTTCCTCCTCAGTTCTCATCCTTCTAGAAATTACATGGCCCCCTCCCTTAATCCTCTTTGTCCGTATACACATCTAAAGTCATTTTTTGCAAGATCCTTATCACTCTAAACCCATTATTTTTCTTAAGCTATTTTGGATGTCATATAACTTGTAATTCTCAATTTCATTTCCTTCCATTTATTAGAAGTAATTGATATCAAATTTCATTTTATTGGCATAATAACCTTCTCTTGAGCCTAGTAAAGTCTGTAAAACATATTATGTCTGACTAAGTTTCTTATTTGCCTCTAAATCTAGGTCTATTCTAATGTGCTGCAACATTTAAGCTGAAAATATTATGTCAGGAACCGAACCCTAAACCTAAGATCCCTTTCCTCTCCCATTATTTTTTGGAAGACCCTAGGACCCTATATAGATATTGGAATTTTAGTTTTTTGAGTATTAGAAAGAGATCAGTGTTCTATTTGGATTTCTTCCATTTGTTATCTAAAGCTTTTGATTTTAATCAATTTATCTATGGGAGCTTGTAACTTCTTATCACCACAGTTGATATTGTTCATTCAAGAGATACTTCAACTATGTGAAGCATCTTGCTGCACCGGTGTTTGAACTACAAAAACACCAAAACTTCTGTTGGAAAAAAATTTCCATGCTTTATGCAAATACATGGCAGCAAATATTCAAGTACTTGATTTATTGAACAATGTTTAAATGTTTTTGGAATTATTCTTGTGATGCGTTGCTTCTTTTTTCATCTCTGTTATGCAGAAGTGTGGCAATAATAAAATCAAATAAGGATACAAGATATGGATTGGATTCAATTGTGACACATGATGGGGCGAAATTGCCGTGCTTGGCCTTACCTGATTTGTCATCATTCAAACAAAAGTTTGGTCTTGATGCATATGATCAGGTATTTCAATGACACAATTTGTGATACATGTATTACGAACGGATATGCTTTCTTGTATAAAAATACAGAACTATTTTCTTTTGTGTGCGTGTGTTCTCTCTATCTCTCTCCCTCTCTGTATTGTTTGAAATAACGTTATCGTTTTTTGGAAAATGTGCACTATCTTAGTAATGAGCAAGTGGTTTGTGTGTCTGAGAATTATCTCAATTTGAAATGAGCATAGTTTTCTGGCTTTTTTTGGTGAGATTATTGCATTTAACTTTCATCAGTTTTTTATGTACACCTGGAGTGATAGTTTTTTTTTTTTTTTTTTGATAGGTAGGAGTGATACTTAGTTTCTAGAAAGCACAAACGCGGCACCTGCGTCCAACGCGGCGCGATGCGGGACGTGGCGTCCGACGCAGTTGCCTGCGCGTCGGTCCGCATTTGCTTTTTTTTTTTTCTCGAATTCACGCCAACTCGACTCGATTCACGCCAATGCGGCTTGATTCGTGCCGAATCGACTTCGATTCGCGCCGAACCGGGCTGATTCGGCCAAAATCGGGCCGTATCTGCCATATTGGGTAATATCAGCCAACGGTTGATACGGCCGAAACAGGCCGGAAACGGCCGAAACATGCCGAAATCGGCCTTGAATTTGGCCGGAAAAGTCGAAACTTGCCTTCTTCTTTCTTTTTTTTGTGAATCAAGGCATAGTAATGTATTTTTTAAGAATATTTTAATAGTAAAAATATATAGAAAATATAAATATAAATATTTTTAATAATTTTTTAATCGCCAAGTCCCGCCGCACCCGCACCCACACCCGAATCCCGAAACGCACCTGTGCTACATAGCTTAGTTTTGACCTGTATTTGGTGACAGTCAGATGTGATTGGTATTGATGAAGCCTAATTCTTTGAGGACCTTTATGATTTCTGTCGTGAAGCTGCTGATCATGATGGCAAAAGAGTAATAGTTGCTGGACTAGATGGTAATTATTTAAGGTATTTAAATAGGCCACCAATTATATTTAGCTATTTTTATGCTCGTGATTTTTTTTCAATTTTTTATTACCTAATTATAATCTACCACCATTCATATAACGGCTTTTAGGTCATTAACTATTCTTTTTGGATTGAGAGTTTTAGCTTATAACTTTTTCTTTTTTTTTTTGAGAAGCAATTTGGTTATAACTTAAAAAGCTTTTTTGCAATTAAATGGCATCATATCATATTACATTGCTTGGAAATTCTAACAAGATCCTTCTAATGATGAATATAAATATTGTTGACAGGAGGAGCTTTGGTTCTGTGCTGGATATAATTCGCTTGGCTAATTCCGTGACCAAACTAACTGTTCACTGTGAACTCTGCAGTAAACGTGCTTGCTTTCTTCACCTTAAGGAAAACAGAGGAGACACAGACTGAACTGATTGGTGGGGTTGATATCTACACGCCTGTGTGTCGGTAGCACTATGTCAGGAGACAAGTAGTCAAGGAAGCTGCAAAGACTGTCCTGGAATCTCAAGACGTTTAGTGTGTCTCTTATGCATAGTTCAACTAAGGAAAACAGTGGAGACACAGATCAAACTGATCGGTCTGTCTACATGCCTGTGTGTCGGCAGCACCATGTCAGCGGACAATTAGTCAAGGAAACTACAAAGACTGTCCTGGAATCTCAAAACGTTCAGTGTGTCTCTTATGCATAGTTCAACTGCTTAGTAGGAAATCCGAAATTTCCTAGTATGCTCTGCCTTGTAGTCTACACAACTTGTCAATAGTGAAATTGCAATTGAGTTAGGAATATTACATCCTTAGGTCCCTATCAAGAACGTAGATATTGTTACATCTATTTATGCGGTCAATGTTTGATAGATGCTTTAATTACCATCAATATACATTGTTGGAAAATATAAAACTATAGTGAATGTGAATTTGAAACAGGTTTTTTCTATTATTTTCTTCTTCTTTAAGAACCATTTATAGTCGATAGTTGTATTCACGTATAGTATGAAAGTATAAAATTTAAAGTATAGTTTTCTCAAGTGCCGTATCTTAGATACCCTAATAATACCAATCATTTGCTTGTGAACTGTTGTCTCCCTTTGAGAAGTTAAAATTTTTTTGGGAATAGGGTCGTGTTCTACTTGGTATTAAGGTCTTTTTCTTTAGATTTATGAAAATCAAAGTTGCATGTCTTAGTTTCTTACCTTTGTTCCAAAAGCAAATTGCCCTAAGATCTTTTTAGATTTTTGGCCTTAGGCTAGGAATCACCAAAATTAGAACTAAGATTGAAGATTGTAATGAAAAGATACCTTGTCTAGTCCGACTCCTATCCTTTCCAATAAAAGGGAGGTAAAAATATCCTATGAGTGCAAGATGTACTACCAAACTATAGATGGACATATTATTAGTGGTTCGAAATGGGTGGTTTCCGAAGTTTTTTTATTGAATCTAAGCTGTTTCAATTGGTGGTGGAGGGAGGAGGGAATTTTTTCTCCCTTAAGATTTTTGAACTGGGAAAATACTACATGCAATCAGTTTTTATGGGCAAGAGTGCTGCAATTTGGTTAATACGGAACCTAGAATAAACTGTGATTGGAGTCAATCCAAAACAATTCTTCACGCTCAGGGAAGGCGATACTGCTTACACTTTGCAATGGGGGTCAAACTCGTTTGGTCAGTGTTTATCAATGACTGAGCTTAAGGTAGGCGGGTTGCAAAGATCTATCATTATCCCTACTAGAAAGTTACAACAAGGATGGAAGGACTTTGTGATTGAATTAAGAAGAATGTTGGAAACTTCCCATTATGCGTTGGGTGGACTGAAATTTGTACTGTTCATAGGCAGATTCCAAAGTTTCGTTCTTGTAAATGTGTTCCCCCCCCCCCCCCACCCCCCGGTTTCTCTCTCCTGTTTTGTCTTTAATATGTTTGTGGTGGCTAGCTCAACCTCCACTTTAATAAAATAAAGACTGCTACTTTTGCCAAATTGTGGAATATTTATATATGTGTGTGCTTGTGTTGAATTTTTTTTAGGCGTCACCTCATGCACCTTAAACATTGCTTGAGGCACTCATCGAGGCACTAAAGTGTGCATAAAGGTATATATGTGTGTGTGTGTATTTGGAATTTGGTTTAGGCCTTGCCTTAGGCGCCTTAAAGGGTGCATAAGCATCAGGTGAACATCTCACTAAATGTGCCTTGCCTAGACTCTAAAGGTGAGCACCTAGCTAAAGTCTCCTAGCTTCAGAGCTTTTAGAGGTGACCTTAGTGGCAGCTCATCTCACCCGAGCATGTAGCTTACTTTGGACCACACTGACTTTAGCTATCAAATCAAGTTAAATTGCTCAAGCCCAACTTAATACATCCATTAGAAGACATTTCTTGCTCATTTGCTTATCCTGATACAAAGAAACACTTTATAAGATTTTTTTTTTTTTTTCATCTGCTTATCAACTAAATGCCTTTCATATCTCCTTTTGTTAACATCTCTTGAGAACATATAATTTGTCAGTTTTTAGACCCCTTAAAACACAATTGGATTAACCTAGGAATTTAGCCAAGTTGTTACTTAGTCAAATTAATTAAATCTAGGTTAACACAATCAAATAATCATATCAAGTAAAGCAGCGGAAATATAAATAACACAAGATATAATCACCCAGGAAACCAAACCGGTAAAAACCTGGGGAGGATTTAACCTAGCTATCCTCAAGGTAAACTTGAATCCACTATCTTGAAAGAATCGAAGTTCATACAATAAGACTTACAAGCCCCCATGCTCGACTTCTTATTGCTACCCACCAGTAGAACTTACTGACATGACCACGTGCAAGCTCCGAATCCATGGACTCCTTCTTTCTTGGATTCTCCACCAAATGCAAGCACACCCACTTGTGTTTTCTTTAAGGTTCAATGGCAGCAACTGGAATGATCATCAAGGTGTAGAAAAATCTTCTCCTTGAAAACCCTAAGTTTATGTGAAAGAAAGCTCCTCAAAGATCTCACAAGAGATTCACATAAATCGCAATAATGAGCAACACAAAAACGTGGCTAGGGTTTCCCTTATATACCTAGGGTAAATTAGAAACCTAAACCAATTAAAACACTTTAGGGCTGAGTTGGAAAACCTAATTAAAAAACGTCAGGTACGATTTTCGATTGATCGAGCCTAAGCTTCGATTGATCGAAATGTACTAAAATTGTTTTTTAATTAGCTTAGTAATTTATTCTAACTTTACAACAAAGAACCAACTTTGAGCACTTCTAAAACAACTTAAATACATTGTTTTCATCATGGTTTGCCAACAATACAAATTAGGATTCTAAATACATAAAACCTAAGTCTTTAGAACCTAACATAATTCAAATTTGTTTACCCTCTTTCTTTCCTTGAGTGCCTTGCTAGTGCATTCAATGTAAGTTTTATGTGGCCACTTAATGCAATGCATCATTTAGTAATAGTTTAGATCCAGCTTTTATTGATAACTGTACATTACTATCTTCAGTTGTGCTCAACATATGATGCTCCTTTACTTCTTGCAGAAAGGTCAATTTCGATGGGTGTGTCATTTGCTGCATCAAAACCACCCAAAACATAGGTGTATAAGCCCTCTTTGGGACCATCCACTGCCCTTGCACCTTCTCCACTTTACCAACGTATTACTGTGCTCATAATATTAACAACTTGACATTACGTTGTTGTTAATAGTTTTCTCTATCTTTACTTATATATGTCAGGTCCTAGCAATAATCCCTCACCAATATGCAGTCATCATCGTCATCATCAGCATGTTAAACCTGATGCAATTGCTCCATCCCCTTCAAAAAACCATGGTAATATCCATCTGTCAAATTGAATTTGTCTACTTGAGAGTCTGTGTTGCTCACACGCACATTTGTATTATAAAAAAAAGATACTGAGATATCTACAATGAAATAGGGCCATACCATTGTTTATAGTTCTTCACAACTTTACAAGAGAGAAAACATACCTAATATAAGAATCAAGACATTTCAATTTTGGACATGATAGGTTCAGTGGTAACTAGGAGAAGTAGATGATTTTTTATACTAATCAATAGCATTAACTTGTGGTATGCGTGACTATTTTGTGTGCCCAAATGTCTGTAAAGAACCCTTATGCAAAAAGCATAAGAATCAAGATATCAAGACCACCTAAAATATGTATGACAGATATATTTGACAAGTAACCCGTGAATAACCTTGTTTTTAATTTCTTAGTGTCTGCTGTCAAAAATTTTCCTAGACGGTGAGGCAAAATATCAATTTTTTTGCCTTGAAATTTGCTAGGTTAAAAAGTTACCACCCTAAAAGGTTAAGCTGGCACTCATGCCTTTTCTATTTTGTTTCAGATGTTATAATAGGGTTTTTTTTTTTAAAAAAAATTTAATAATTTAATTTACAAATTCAAATAAAGCCAGTGCATATTAGGAAAGTCAATCAGTGGCCTTTATCTTTGAAAAGAGGAGCATGTTTTGGGTGGAATACAGGATCAACAAAACGGAAGAGAAAAAAGTCTTTAAAAATTGAAGTCAAAGTGTTCTTCTGATAAAATAGAAATTATCACTTAACAAAATTGGTAATTGTACCATTGCTCTCTCTCTCTCTCTCTCTCTCTCTCTCTCTTAATGCCTTAAGTGTGTGTTTATACTAGGGAAAATGGGTTTTTTTTTTTTTGGCTCGGTAAAGTGATTCACACACCCTATGGAATAGAAATTGCGTAACATTAATGCCTTAAGGCTAAATACAATTGGTAGTTTGAAATTTTGAACATTAGTTGAAAGATCGATCATAATATCTTGTTCCTCCCAAAAGCTAGAATGAAAGTTAAAGGTCTTTTTCTATTGCTCGTTTTGAGTTTTTTAACCACTCATGTACTTGTTAATGGATTTTTTGGCAGCTTGTGATCAAATTTGTATAGAGCCACTTATTGCAACTCCCATTGATTCACCTTGTGGTTGTGTGTTTCCCATGAAAGTCAAACTTCTTCTGGATGTAGCCACTTTATCTGTTTTTCCAGTAATGAGGGAGATAGAGATTGAGATCACGGAAGGCACCTATTTGGAGCAAATCCAAGTTAAAATTATGGGTGTTATTGCCAATAGTCAAAATCAGGAAAGTACAGTTGTGGATATTAACTTGGTTCCACTGGGAGAGAAGTTTGATAATACTACTGCAATACTAACATCTGATAGAGTTTGGCATAACAAATTGCGTCTACATAAAACTTTTTTCAGTAACTATGAAGTGCTATACATTAGTTATCCAAGTACCTACCCTAATTACCTTTAAATTTCTAGCAAAAGGGGAAAAGAACAAAAAGGAGTCCTTCAAGTATCCTTCCTTTTTATTTTATTATCGTGTTTTGGTCATTGAATTAGTTTTCATAAGGGATTCCTTCTTCACCACCTTATGGGAGTTACATTGGCAATGGACCAACAGGAAGTGTTGGAGATCTCCCAATCACAGCAAATTTTATCAACAAGAACCAGCAGATGAACCTCAAAACCATTGCCATAATATCTTTGTCTGCATTTGTGCTCGTATTAGTTTTCATTGGAGCAGTCTCTATCTTTTTGAAGTGGAGGAAGGTTATAAGACCATCAAATGCCGTTGGTCCAGCATTTACACCCTTTGCAAACAAAAGATTTGGTAAGTTTATGAATTATTATGTAGATGCATTTTCTCAAATGCAATGTCATCAAATGTTTTTAAACTTTTTATGGTAAACAATGCTCCATCATGACTGTATATGTGTTAGTCCTCCCCAGCTTGAAAAGTTTGGTTCCTTTGCAACTACCATTTATTTTATATGCTTGCCTAGTGCTTGATTATTATATATAAATAAAATATCATGAATGTTCTATCATAATTTGTCATTTTTGGTTGCCCAAAATCTAATCATGCCTGGTGAATTATTACTCAAAAGTATGGATGTAGGTCTTGTGGCTTGTGGTCATGATTTATTTCCACATTTGCATTATATTTCCTAGATATTCCATTTGTTTTAAGTCATCCTTTTGCTAAAAAATTTGATAATAATGTTCTTATTTTTTTTGTTAATAATTTCTGAAGTAAAGAGGAAAACTCCTTCAAACACTAATAATTTACCAGACCAGTAATATGAATTTTGATGTGGTGAGGAGAACTTGGGTCTAGTGTAGTAGAAGGGTTTAAGAAGAAATTCCACTAAGAATAAGGCAAAGAAAAAGGATAATAGGAATGAGGTTGGATTTGAATTGCTTTTTCTAAGTAAAGAAATCATTGCAAAAAATAATATAAAAAAAGAAGCAAAGGGCAGCAACCCAAGTACATGAGATGTAGGAGCAAACAACAAAAAAAGGAAGGGTAAGAAAAGTCTTCAAAAGCATACTATAGAATAGATAGGAGATGTCGAAGTCCATTCATATAAGGTCTTCAAATGCAAAGCATAATCTCAAGGGAGTCCATAAACTTTGGCACCTTGGCCCCTCAAAGTAACATGCATTCCTTTTTCTCAAAAGATACAACATTAGACACGGAGGAACCACTTTCCAAATCCTCCCGTTACTTCTCTTTCCAAAGAGCCTTGTACAATATGATAAACCCCACATCACATAATAAAGCATTACCTAGGAGACACCAAAGAAGCATAATATCATAAACAACTCCCAAGTCACCACAAAATGTGGGAAGAGATCAAATCTGAAATTTCTTGAAGGCAATACAAAAAGGATGCCCACGATTTGAAAAATTCTATGTATAAAAGCCTTTAGCAACTCTAGAATTCTAATCTTTCATCTTATATATAACAATTAAAAAATCTCTTCTTCTTTACTCTCTTCTGGATTGGAGTGCTGCTTTTAACTCTTTTCCCTGTTCTAATTTATTAGATATGTTAGAGCTTTGTAATTTGAGTGTTTGATGTACTACTACTCAAATACACCACCAGTGTACCTGGGTTTTCTTTTCTTTTTTTAATCAATAAAGTTTTGTTACTTATCAAAAATAAATAAATAAATAAATCTTAACCTACCGACTTCATTAAAAGTCACATGCTAGTCAAATGACCTTTTGAAATACTCGAGACATAATAATAAATGAAACATGAAATATAGAAATAAAAGACAATGGACTGATGGGCCTTTTTTTGGGGGGCTTAAATTTTCCTACATCAGTTCTCCTTGGGTTGGAGAAAATTCGTCCATAGTTGGGCTTCAATTCTCCACAATTTATCGAAGTCCCAAATAGTATTTTCTATCTTTTCATTCTTTGTCTTCTTAAATGCAACAAGAAATTGTACTTATCAAAAAAATAAAAAATAAAAGAATCAAGAAATAGCTACTTAGCCTTAATATGCCAATAAGAACTTCTGCATAACAAGGTTTGGGACATTTCTTCAATTTGTAACATGAACAAGTCACATAGAACAAAGTACCATCACCTGACACCATACAACTCTGTTCTAAAATTGGCTTAACCCTGTCCATGTATCTCTTGGAGCTTGTCGAATTGTCTCTTGCAGCTCTTGCTCCATAAATTCTTCCTAAACACAATCAAATCTTGTATCTTTATATTCATTAAAAGGAAGATTATCATGATTCAACATTATGCCAATAAAAAAATTATTAAACATCACATCATTCCAAGTAAAAGTATCCATCTTCACTAAAATTTTTCAATTTTGAATTCCATCGAAAAGTAATAGGTTTTTCAAATTGTGTGTATGCAAATCTTCCGTGTCCAAAAGAACACTCTTAGGACTTGCATCGAACTCTTGATGTGCATTACTTTAATAAAATAATTTCTTTAATTTGTATTAAGTACTCACCCCTAAACCATCATAAAGAGAATCTCAGTTTGTGGCGCAAACTCTTTCAAAATTTTCATCCTTCAATTCAACTACACACACCAACTAATCTTCCAACCTACCTCATGCTGCATGCTCTACCTAGTATCATGAAAGGAGTTTTCATCTTCTATATCATCATTCTCGTCCTCATGACCACTTTCCAATATGTCCAAGGGGTTGTAGTTTCCTTCCAAAATCTTCACGTGAGTCTCCCACTAGTTCCCATCGCTGAAAAGAATAGCTAGCAATAAATCTTCAATAATACGCCTCATCTCATTATTTTTTTTCTACTAGCCTTGATTTCCTCTACCCTCATGATCTCTACCACGGCCAGCTATAGCTTAAAGTTACTACCTTTGACTCAGATATGAATTTTTTTGGCTTAGATCTAGGATCTTTTCCGCTAATACAACTTGATGTGGTGAGGACTTATGTTTAGCGTAGAAAAAGAAATTCCAGCAATAAGATTTAAAAAAGAGGAGAAAAATAGAGAGAATAAGATTGAAGTTGGAACAATTAGATATCAATTTCTAGGCTCGAAACTCAAGAAATATTCAAATATGAAATTTCATAAAATGGATAAGAAAAGGTTACCCGCAACAATTAAAAAAAATGCTATTTATAATTAGTGACTCACCAAGAACGTTGTAGCTCAACTAGCACCATCTGGTGTTTCCAATGGAGATGTTTAGGGTTCAAATCCCTCCATCCCCCCAGTTATCGATTTATCAGGAAAAAAAAAGTATTTGGTGACTCTAGAAATCTTACATATAATTAATAAAATCCTAGTGATCCAACTCCATTGAAAGTCACATGATCTATTAAAATAAAGATTAATGGGCCTTTTTTTCTCTTTGGGCTTAAAATTTCCTACATGAGACTTTCACCACTGATGGATCCCATGAAAAGCACACATACCATGCTTTGATTCAAAAAACTTTTTTTTTAATCTTTTTTTTTTTCACACATACGATTTTGAAAATATTCATTTCTTTGAAAACTGCCCAATAATTGACAAAAAGGGAAGAAATAATCTCTTTCTTTTGGCCCAAAAAAATGGAAATTGTGCTATCAAAAAGGCAATTCTGTGAAAGGGCGAAGCCAGTCCCATTTGTTTTATTTTATTTTACCTTTTTAAATAATTTGTGCATTATAAGAAAATGCACTTTCAAACCCTAGTAATGTATCACCACCACCTAGTTGGGGGAGTTGGTACCTCCCCAAGCGGTGTGGGTTCAAGCTGACGAGGTCATAGCATCTATATTATGTAAGTGTTTCTAATCCTTAAAAAAAAAAAAAAATAAAGCCTAGTATTTTATGACATCAGTAAATAGTTCTGGACATTCACCGCTAATGGATGATGAATATCCTGTAAGGTCTAAGTTGTGGTGTGTCAAATGCTAGCAAGATAACCTTGTTACAAAATTTAGTGAAATAAATAAATATTTTATATCAATCACAATGCCTTTAATAACTTTGTCATTAAGTCTTGCAGAGCTATCATTTAAAACTGATACTGCATCTTCTTAATCCATGCTGGCCAGTCTTTTAAAGCTGTGTTATTAAATTTTGATGTATCAACACATTGGCCAATCATGGAAGATTCCTCTTGCATGAACAATTGAATAATAAGCTGATCAATTTGAGTGTTACCTAATGAGCTGCAACAACACACTTTGTTATTAGTCAAAATAATTAGTCCTCTACATTTAACGTAGGCACAGGGTCTATATTATCAAGTTGTATTGCAAGCTCAACATTAGTATCCCTCATGTCCACCATGGTGACCTGTGTTCTCTCTGCTAAAACATTTGCAGTTGCTGAGCTTGAGAAGGCAACAAATAAGTTCAGTTCAAAGAGGATTATGGGTGAAGGAGGATTTGGACGTGTTTACTGTGGGATTATGGAAGATGAAACTGAAGTTGCAGTTAAATTGCTATTAAGAGATAATCAAAATGGGGACTGTGAATTTATTGCAGAAGTTGAGATGCTAAGTCGATTGCATCACCATAATCTTGTGAAACTGATTGGTATATGCATTGAAGGGTGGACACTTGGTGTATGAGCTTGTTCGCAATGGCAGTGTTGAGTCCCATTTACATGGTATATTATCTGCATTACCTTTTATTTTATTTTGTTTGTAATTATTTAATAGAATCTAAGTTGGAAAACTTCCACATTGCCCCTGTATTGGTGTTTTAGGTGTTGCCAAGAGTAAGGGCCCTCTAGACTGGGATGCACGGATGAAAATTGCCCTTGGAGCAGCAAGAGGATTGGCCTATCTTCATGAAGATTCTAATCCTTGTGTAATACATCGTGATTTCAAGGCTAGTAATGTTTTACTAGAAGATGACTTCACCCCCAAGGTTTCAGATTTTGGGTTGGCCAGGGAAGCAACTGAAGGAAGTCGTCATATTTCTACTCGGGTCATGGGAACTTTTGGGTAATCATACTATTTTAAAGTCATAGTCTTACAATTCTATCATTTCACGTAGGTTCTTGATTAGACATGCTCTCTCTCTCTCTTTCTCTCTCTCTCTCTCTCCAAATATTCTGTGACATACTTTGGATTAAGAAGTATTCATTTGTATACATACTACCATATTTCTAGTCAACAATTCCAAATATTGATGAACTTTGAATATAATGGGTTTGCAGGTATGTTGCCCCAAAATATGCAATGACCGGGCATCTATTTTTCAAGAATGATGTCTACACTTATGGGGTTGTGCTCCCTGAGCTTCTCACGGGAAGAAAACTTGTGGACATGTCCTAACCTACTAGACTGAAGAATCTGGTAACTTGGGCATGGCCACTACTGACCAGTAGAGAAGGTTTGGAGCAGTTGGTCGATCCTTCTTTGGCTGGAAGTTATGACTTTGATGACATGGCTAAGGTGGTAGCCATTGCTTCCATGTGTGTTCACCTAGAGGTGACTCACAGACCTTTTATGGTTGAAGTTGTGCAAATTCTGAAACTAACATACAATGACACAAATGAGACTTATGGAGATTGCTGTAGTCAAAAGGAGTCTTCTGCTCTAGAATCTAACTTTAAAGGAGTCTTTGCCCCTTTTGATAGCAGTTGGTGGAATGCAGGTGGGATGACCCCTCAGTTAACTTATGGGCATGCCTCTTCCTTCATCACAATGGAGTGCAGTTTTGGTCCAGTTGAAGAGATGGAAAACAGATTGTTTTCAGCGTCAAGTTTGTTTGGGGATGAGATGTCTTTACCGATTAGGCATGGGAACAGATTAGGTCCCTTGAGAACAGTTCGAAGGAAGGCAGCCTTGTATATATTTACATGAAGTAGGAGTGAGCATGGGGTCTCCTTCCAAGGCGTGCTTGGAATGATGGGTATTGGGTATAAGATTTTGTTCTAGTGTTTCGAATTGTACAGTTTCAAAGAATCAGAGCTTTTATTGAGAGGATGATTGGTGTAGTTTAGGTATCTAGGATTTTTGCAGTTATCGAGTTTGGAGAGAAAGAGAGAGATTGATTGACTTCTAATATTGGAAATATTTCATTCGTTAATAAGTACAAGTTGGAGATACAAGTTGAACACTCCCTGTATCATATATGTTATAATATATTTTTGTGGTTCAATCTTCTATTGAATTTTTTGCCGTTTACCTCCCATTTGTTAGGCTGGAAATCTGAATTTTCCTAGTATGCTCTGCCTTGTAGCCTACACAACTTGTCAATAGTGAAATTGCAATTGAGTTAGGAATTTTACATCTTTAGGTCCCTATCAAGAATGTCGATATTGTTACATCTATTTCTGTGGTCAATGTTTGATAGGTGCTTTAATTATCATCAATATTCATTACTGGAAAATATGAAACTATAGTGAATGTGAATTTGAAACAGGTATTTTTCTATTCTTTTCTTCTTAAAGAACCATTTACAGCCAGATAGTTGTATTCACATGTAGTATGAAAGTTTAAATTTTAAAGTATAGTTTTGTCAGGTGCCGTATCTTAGATATCCTAATAATATCAACCATTTGCTTGTGAACTGTTGTCTCCCTTTGAGAAGTTAAATGTTGTTTGGGAATAGGATTGTGTTCTACCTGCTATTATGGTCTTTTTCTTTAGATTTATGGAAATCAAAGTTGTAGGTCTTAGTTTCTTACCTTTGTTCCAAAAGCAAATTGCCCTAAGATCTTTTTAGATTCCTGGCCTTAGCCTAGGAATCACCAAAATTAGAACTAAGATTGAAGATTGTAATGAAAAGATACTTTGTCCAGTCCAACTCCCATCCCTTTCAATAAAAGGGAGGTAAAAATATCCTCTGAGTGCAAGATGTACTACCAAACTATAGATGGACATATTATTAGTGTATAACAGTAACAAATGATCACACAATATTATAATGCACCTTCACTTATACAATAACTCTCTATTTGATGGATGATGTTGCTTCACCAATATGCAAAAGTGAATAAATTTAATGTTAAAATTAGTCATATATTGAAGAGGTATGTTTCTTAGATAAGGTATATCTTTTAGATTAAAGGAATGTATTCCCAAGAGACACGAAGGAATTCATAATTAGTATGTTAAATTATTTTCTCTCTTTGTCCGTGTGGTTGATTCCCACCCTAACCGAATTGGCATTCTTATCATTAGAACCATCATATATCACCAAGTAGTACAATAAAAAGGTAAAAATGACACAATGACACAATGAAGACTTATGAGTTATGATTCTATAAAGTATACTTGTATCCAAATCTTCCCTCTATCATCTCTAAAAAATCATTTTATATTCAAATGCATACACAAAAAGTCATGATTCCGTTAGGCTTATCTCATGATGAAGCCAATGAGACGACCACTAGAATACCTTTACATAAGAGTAGTGATAATTACGTAACATTAGTGGTAATTAGATAATTATAGTGTTACACATTGTGTTTAAGGGTACACATTTGAAATCGTGTTTTTGTGTTTTCAGTTATAATTGTGAAATGAAAATGAGATTTTAGTTTTAATTGTGAACACCATTGCACGATTATAACTAAAATTGTGTTTTCAAAACATAATTTCAGTTTAAGTGTGTAGTGTATAACTCATCACATGCAACAATAATTAGTGTTTAGTAGCTTCTAATCAGTTTACAAAAGAAATGTGTCATTTTAAATTTATAATTTGATACTCATTTATATATATATATATATATATATATATATATATATGTCTGTGTGTGTGTGTGAAAATTCTAGGAAAGGATGTATACATAATGATATATTTACGTTTGAATCTATAATATCAAGACTGTTCAAGGCCGACAAAGATGGAATGATTTTTCCATTTATTTCATATCAGCAAACGTGTCACAAGTTGTCTAGTATGATTTTTGAGAATTTTTTTATGAAATGATTTTTTCCATTCGAATAATTCATTAGTAAGTTTTATTTTATTTTATTTTTTTATGAAACAAATGACAAGTAATTTAATAATTATTAAGGTAATTTACTTTAAAAAAAAAAAAATCAATACTCAAGTTCAGCCTTAAAAAAATTAGTATTTTGATGAGGTACAAATCACATAAGAAATATGATAAATAAATAAAAGAAATATTCAGCCTTAAAAAAATAAAAATAAAAATAAAACAGAGCAACAAAACAAGCGGGAACCCTATAAATACCTTAGATTCATAACGGCTCTCTCTTTCAAAAAGCTCTCTGAACTTGGGACCAAAGAAAGCTCTCTCTCTCTCTCTCTCTCTCTCTCTCTCTCACAAACACAAACACGCCCCCATCAAGGAGAAAGCTTCCACTGACTCAGACTCAGACTGAGAGGTACCAATTTCTAGACTAGACTTTTCTTTTCCGTTTTGGGTTTTCTTTATTGTTTGATTTTTTTTTTCTTTTTTCTGGGGTTTGTGATTTTTTTTTCTGTTTTGATTCTTTTGAAAAATTCAATATTGTTACTTGAATATTAGGGTTTCATATTGGGTTTTTCGTTGATTGTGGGGGAAATATTCTGTTCGGGTTTTTCTTGATTATTTTTTTAGGGTTTGAATTTTCTGGGGTTTTATATAGAAGTGTTTGTGTTTTTTCAGATTAGGAAATTCAGTTTCCCTTTCCGTTTGGGGTTTTTGATTGTTGTGGGATTTATTGCAAGAGGGTTTTTGATTGTTGTGGGATTCAATCTTGGTGTTTCTGGAATTTTTGTTGAGCGGGTGCATTATTACAATTGTCTGGAAAGTTTTCTCATGGTCATGGACAATCCTGACCAGAAGAAGAGGAAGAGGAAGTATAGTAGAGACTCTGTGGCCGAGACACTGGCGAAGTGGAAAGAAAAAAATACTGCCCAGTTTGCGTCTTGTGGGGTTCCTAAAGTTCAAGCCAAAGGGTCAAAGAAAGGTTGTTGTGTGAAAGGAAAAGGAGGACCTGAAAACTCACTGTGCCATTACAGAGGGGTTAGGCAGCGGACATGGGGTAAGTGGGTGGCGGAAATTCGTGAGCCAAATGGTGGAAAAAAACTCTGGCTAGGGACTTTTGGGACTGCCATTGATGCTGCGTCCGCGTATGACGAAGCTGCTTCAACAATGTATGGTTCCTCTGCTCGTCTTAACTTTCCAGATATCACAAGTCGCACATCCCCAATGGAATCTGTGAAGGATTGCTGCTGGACTTCCTCTGAATCGGTCCCTTATTCAATGGGAAGTCCTGTGGGATCTGAATCCACAACTGCAGCAAACCCTTCTGAGTTTTGTGCTGATGAGGATGCACAGTATTATCCTGTCACTGAAGCCGACATGCCAAGTTTGGTGGGGACAGAGGCTGAGGGTGAGTCTACTGGTGTGTCTGAGTTTTGTGCTGATGAGGGTACTCTGTATTATCCTGTCACAGAAGCAAAGGATGACTCTACAAACTATTTTGGGGATAATGGACAGGAGAACTTGCTGGACTGTTCAGAAAATGAAAATTTTATGTATGAAATTATGGCTCTATTAAACGATCCTGTTGGCAACACAGATTCAGTGCTGGGTTTTGGTTATGATGCTGATCAACTTGGATTGGGGAAATTTTAGTAGGCTCTTTAACAGTATGCCACTTATACCACTTATTGGAGTGAGCTTTTAAGGTTTAGACTTCGTGTAAATGTCTAGTTTTGGTCGGTATTAGTACACTTGTCAAAACGTTTTGGTATGGTTTTTTTATTCGCTTACTGATTCAGTGTTAAGGTTTATACTTCATGTAAATGTCTAGTTTTGGTCAGTATTACTATTAGTACCGTTAGTTATCACTTATCAAAAAGTTTTGGTAGGATATTTGTATTTGCATGCTGGATTCTGTTTTGAGGTTTAGCCTTCATGTAAATGACTAGTTTTGGTCGGTAATAGAATTACTTATCAACAAATTTTGGTAGCATAGTTGTATTTGTTTTTTTTTTTTTTAATTCTGGTTTACCATATAATTGTTTAATTTAAAATCTTCCCATTCTTTTGTTCTTCTCCCTTTCTCTCTATCTTTTTCCTTCTCAATTGATAGTTTGCTATATGTTTCTATAATTGCCTGTTAAGGTGTTTCTATAATTTCTATATGGTAGTGGTAGTGTCTTATGCTGAATTTAAACTCCTATGGTTGGTGATGCTGTCAATATCTGTTATTTTGTTGTTATTATTCAAGTTTGGACTATTCTTTAAATAATCACCTGTGGCACAGCTTGTTACTAGTGGCTCTTCTTCTATCTGTCTCTGAATTTCTTTCATTTTACAATGGACCACGTGGTTGGAAGTTAGAACTTAATATTTTTGAAATATGAATGATTTCATTCTATATACAGTTTATTTGAGGTAAGATTTTGTACTGCAGAACCCTATCGGTTTAACCTATTGATATAAAATGACAATGCCCACAAAGACTGCAACATCAACATTATAGCTAATGCTATCTTAATGGTATTTGGTAGCATAAGTTTTGAAGGATTTTAAAATTCCAATGCGTATTAGGTTAGAAAAATTTAACTCCGCCTGTGTTGGTGCTTAGTGCCATATGTTTTGTTCACAGCCGGTCCCAAGCCCGAAAAAAGGAAGAGGGTTGCGGTAGGTAGCCGCGTAAAATTTAGTCACTTTATTATTAATGGATCCATGATTGTCGACTCAAAATAATTTGGTACCAAGACTTGGTTGTTGTTGTATTAGGTTAATTGGAATTTATTATTTGAGTGCTCAAAGTTTGCATATTTTCAAGGAAGCTAACAAGTGTGAAACTAACATGTTATTGTAACAGCAACAATCAAGCCTTAGTCTAAAATTATTTTTGATAATTTTATAGTTGGGAGTGGGGGTATTTGAGCCTTGGGTGTTTTCATTAGAATCTCCAGGAAGGACCAACCAGTTGAGTTACAAGGCTTTTGGCCTAGTCTGAAATTATTCGAGTGCTCAAAAGTTGGTACATTTTTTCCAACATATTCTAACAAAAAATGATTTTGGATTTTTGTTGTATTAGGCTATTTTGTTTGCTTTTTTATTAGATTCATACACACACTTGCATACTTGTGAGTGCAAGTACTAGCTGTGCGGTGTGGTAATTTAGGCATGGAAGTTTCCCTTAATCTTTGCAACTACAGTGCCTAGCTCAACCCCCCCTTTAATAAAATAAAGACTGCCTGCTTTTGCCAAATTGCAGAATATTTTATATATATGTGTGTGTGAGTGTGTAGAATTGTTTTTAGGCATCGCCTTATGCGCCTTAAACATTGCTTGAGGCACTCACCTAGGCACTAAAGGGTGTGTAGGTATATATATGTGAGTGTATTGGGAATTTGTTTTAGGCATTGCCTAATGCGCCTTAAAGGGTGCCTACGTGCCTAGGCGTTAGGTGAACATCTCACTAAAGGTGCCTTGCCTAGACTCTGAAGGTGAGCACCTCACTAAAGCATCCTAGCTTCAGAGCTTTTGGAGGTGACCTTAGTGGCAGCTTATCTCACCCAAGCACGTAGCTTACTTTGGACCACACTGACTTTAGCTATCAAATCAAGTTATATTGCTCAAGCCCAACATAATACACCAATTAGAAGACATTTGTTGCTCATTTGCTTATCCTGATACGAAGAAACACTCTATAAGCATTTCTTTTTTCATCTACTTATCAGCCGAATGCCTTACATATCTCCTTTTGTTAACATCTCTTGAGAACATATAATTCAAATTTGTTTACCCTCTTTCTTTCCTTGAGTGCCTCACTAGTGCATTCAATGTAAAATTTATGTGGCCACTTAATGCAATGCATCATTTAGTAATAGTTTAGATCCATTCCAGCTTTTATTGTTAATTGTACATGAATATCTTCAGTTGTGCTCAACATATGATGTTCCTTCTGGCAGAAAGGTCAATTTCAATGGGTCTGTCATTTGCTGCATCAAAACCACCCAAAACATAGCCCTCTTTGGGACCATCCACTGCCCCTGCACCTTCTCCACTATACCAAGGTATTACTGTGCTCATAATATTAACAGCTTGACATTTACGTTGTTGTTAATAGTTTTCTCTATCTTTACTTATATATGTCAGGTCCTAGCAGTAATCCCTCACCAATACGCGGTCATCATCATCATCATCAGCATGTTAAACCTGATGCAATTGCTCTCCATCCCTTTCAAAAAACCATGGTAATATCCATCTGTCAAATTGAATTTGCCTACTTGAGAGTCTATGTTGCTCAAACGCACATTTGTATTATAAGAAAAAAAAAGATACTGAGATATCTACATCAAAATAGGGCCATACCATTGTTTATAGTGCTTCACAACTTTACAAGTGAGAATGCATACCTAATATAAGACTCTAAGACATTTCAATTTTGGACATGATATGTTTGGTGGTAACTAGGAGAAGTAGATGATTTTTTATGTGTGACTTTTTTGTGTGCCCAAATGTCTGTAAAGAACCCTTATGCAAAAAGCATAAGTATCAAGATATCAAGTACACTAAAAATATGTATGACAGATAAATTTGACAAGTAACCTTGTTTTTAATTTTTTAGTGTCTGCTGTCAAAATAGGTTAAATTGGCACCCATGCTAGATTAAAATGTTACCACCCTAAAAGGTTAAGCTGGCACTCATGCCTTTTCTATTTTGTTTCAGATGTTATAATAGTTTTTTTTTTTTTTTTTTTTTTTTTTTTTTTTTTTTTTTTTTAATTTATAAATTCAAATAAAGCCAGTGCATATTAGGAAAGTCAATCAGTGGCCTTTATCTTTTAAAAGAGGAGCATTTTTTGGGTGGAATACAAGATCAACAAAATGGTAGAGAAAATTTTTTTTAAAACTTGAAGTCAAAGTGTTCTTATGATAAAATAGAAAGAATCACTTAACAATATTGGTAATTGTACCGGCTCTCCCTCTCTCTCTCTTAATGCCTTAAGTGTGTGTTTATACTAGGGAAAATGGTTTTTTTTTTTTTGCTTGGTAAAGTGACTCACATACCCTATGGAATAGAAATTGCATAACATGAATGTCTTAAGGCTAAATTCAATTAGTAGTTTGAAATTTTGAACATTAGTTGAAAGATTGAACGTAATATCTTGTTCATCTCAAAAGCTAGAATGAAAGTTAAAGGTCTTTTTCCGTAGCTCGTTTTGAGTTTTTTAACCACTCATGTACTTGTTAATGGATTTTTTGGTAGCTTGTGATCAAATTTGTATAGAGCCACTTACTGCAACTCCCATTGGTTCACCTTGTGGTTATGTGTTTCCCATGAAAGCCAGACTTCTTCTTGATGTAGCCACTTTATCTGTTTTTCCAGTAATGAGGGAGATAGAGATTGAGATCCGAAAGGCACCTATTTGGAGCAAAGCCAAGTTAAAATTATGGGTGTTATTGCTGATAGTCAAAATCAGGAAAGTACAGTTGTGGATATTAACTTGGTTCCACTAGGAGAGAAGTTTGATATTAACTTGGTTCCACTGGGAGAGAAGTTTGATAATACTACTGCAGTACTGACATCTGACAGATTTTGGCATAAGAAAGTGCCTCTAAATATAACTCTTTTCGGTAACTATGAAGTGCTATACATTAGTTATCCAGGTACCTACTCCGATTACCTTTAAATTTCTAGAAAAAGGGGAAAAGAACAAAAAGGAGTCCTTCAAGTATCCTACTTTTTTATTTTATTATCATATTTTCGTCATTGAAATAGTTTTCATCAGGGATTCCTTCTTCACCACCTTATGGGAGTTACATTGGCAATGGACCAACAGGAAGTGTTGGAGACCTCCCAATCACAGCAAATTTTATCAACAAGAACCAGCAGATGAACCTCAAAACCATTGCCATAATATCTTTGTCTACATTTGTGCTCGTATTAGTTTTCATTGGAGCAGTCTCTATCTTTTTGAAGTGGAGGAAGGTTAGAAGACCATTAAATGCTGTTGGTCCAGCATTTACACTCTCTGCAAACGAAAGATTTGGTAAGTTTATGAATTATTATGTAGATGCTTTTACTCAAATGCAATGTCATCAAATGTTTTTAAACTTTTTATGGTGAACAATACTCCATCATGACTGTATATGTGTTAGTCCTCCCTAGCTTGAAAAGTTTGGTTCCTTTGCATCCACCATTTATTTTATATGCCTGCCTGGTGCCTAATTATTATATATAAATAAAATATCATGAATGCTCTATCATAATTTGTCATTTTTGGTTGCACAAAATCTAGTCATGCCTGGTGAATTATTACTCAAAAGGATTGATGTTGATATTGTGGCTTGTGGTCATGATTTATTTCCACATTTGCATTATATTTCCTAGATATTCCATTTGTTATGAGTCATCCTTCTGCTAAAAAATTTGATGATAATGTTCTTATTTTTTTGTTAATAATGTCTAAAGTAAAGAGGAAAACTCTTTCAAACACTAATAATTTACCAGATTAGTAATATGAACTTTGATGTGGTGAGGAGAACATAGGTCTAGCGTAGTAGAAGGGTTTAAGAAGAAATTCCAATAAGAACAAGGCAAAGAAAAAGGATAACAGGATTGAGGTTGGATCTGAATTTCTTTTTCTAAGTAAAGAAACCATTGCAAAAAATAAAATAAAAAATGAAGCAAAGGGCAGCAACCCAATTACATGAGATGTAGGAGCAAAGAACGAAAAAAGGAGGGGTAAAAAAAAGTCTTCAAAAGCATGCTATAGAAGAGATAGGAGATGTCAAAGTCCATTCTTATAAGGTCTTCAAATGCAAAGCATAATCTCAAGGGAGTCCATGAACTTCGGCACTTTGGCCCCTCAAAGTAACATGCATTTCTTTTTCTCAAAAGACACCACATTAGACACAGAGCAACCACTTTCCAAATCCTCCCATTACTTCTCTTGCCAAAGAGCATCGTACAACATGATAAACCCCCCATCACAAAATAAAGCATTACCTAGGAGACACCAAAGAAGCACAATATCATAAACAATTCCCAAGTCATCACAAAATGTGGAAAGAGATCAAATCTGAAATTTCTTGAAGGCTATACAAAAAGGATGCCCACGATTTAAAAAGTTCTATGTATAAAAGCCTTTAGCAACTCTAGAATTCCAATCTTTCATCTTATATATAACAATTAAATCTCTTCTTCTTCACTCTCTTCTGGATTGGAGTGCTGCTTTTAACTCTTTTCCTTGTTCTAATTTATTAAATATGTTAGAGTTTTGTAATTTGAGTGTTTGATGTACCGCTACTCAAATACACCACCAGTGTACCTGGGTTTTCTTTTCTTTTTTTAATCAATAAAGTTTTGCTACTTATCAAAAATAAATAAATAAATCTTAACCTACCAACTTCGTTAAAAGTCGCATGCTAGTCAAATGACCTTTTAAAATACTCGAGACATAATAATAAATGAAACATGAAATATAGAAATAAAAGAGAATGGACTGATGGGCCTTTTTTTTTGGGGGGGGGGGGGGGGGGCTAAATTTTCCTACATCAATTCTCCTTGGGTTGGAGAAAATTCGTCCTTAGTTGGGCTTCAATTCTCTACAATTTATCGGAGTCCCAAATCATATTTTCTATCTTTTCATTCTTTTTCTTCTTAAATGCATCAAGAAATAGTACTTATAATAAAAAATAAAAAAAAAAAGCATTTAGAAATAGCTACTTAGCCTTAATATGCCAATAAGAACTTCTGCTTAGCAAAGTTTGGGACATTTCTTCAATTTGTAATATGAACAAGTCACATAGAACAAAGTACCGTCATCTAACACCATACAACTTTGTTCTAAAATTGGCTTAACCCCATCCATGTATCTCTTGGAGCTTGTCGAATTGTGTCTCGCACCTCTTGCTCCATAAATTCTTCCTAAACACAGTCAAATCTTGTATCTTTATCTTCATAAAATGGAAGATTATCATGATTCAGCATTATGCCAATAGAAAAATTGGCATAATGCTATTTGGGACTTCCTTTGGGCGCCAAATTCAAGGATGTATCAATATGGAATCTTATTTTAGAGAAGATGGAACAAAGACTAGCAGGTTGGAAGAGGCTTTATTTATCTAAGGGAGGTAGGGTCACTCTTGTTAAAAGTGTCTTATCCTCCTTACCTACTTATTTCCTTTCCATTCTTCCTATACCTGGGAAGGTTGCTAATCATGTGGAGAAACTACAAAGAGATTTTCTTTGGAGTGGTAGTAATGATGATTCTAAATTTCACTTGGTGAAATGGGCTAAGGTTTGCAAGCCAATGCGGGTTGGGGGGCTAGGTATCAGATGATTGAGAAGTTTTAACACTGCTTTGTTGGGCAAGTGGTTGTGGAGGTATGGTTTAGAGGCAAATACTCTATGGAGGAGGGTCATAGACATAGAGGCGAAATATGGGAATGTTTGGGGTGGTTGGTGCACAAAAATGGTGACTAGTTCGTATGGTGTTAGCCTCTAGAGATTTATTAGAAGTAGCTACTTGAACTTCTCTAAATTGTTACAGTATGATGTGGGTGATGGTACTAGAGTGAAGTTTTGGAAGCACGTATGGTGTGGGGATTGTTCCCTCAAAGAGGCTTTTCCAGAACTTTACGATCTTAGCAGAGCAAATGATTCTTTAGTGGCGAAGGTTATGGGTTGGTCTGGTAGGCAGTTGCATTGGAGTTTTCTTTTTCGTCATTCACCGCAAGATTGGGAGGAAGAATCTTTTGATCAGTTCATGGACATTGTTTACTCTTCGAAAGTGTGAGGGGCTGGCCCTGATAAAGTTTGTTGGAAGCTAGCTAGGAGTAAAGGGTTTTAGGTTAGTAGTTTTTATCTTTCCTTCTACCCTCCTTCCCTTTCTTTCCCTTGGAGGTTGGTGTGGCACTCAAAGGTTCCCCGAAGGGTGGCTTTCTTCTCATGGTCAGCTTCTTTAGGTAAGATTCTTACAACTGATAACCTTCGCAAATGGCATATTGTTGTTCTTGATCGGTGTTACATGTGTAAAATGTGTGGAGAGTCGATGGATCATCTTCTGCTTCATTGTCCCTTAGCTAGGGAGTTGTGGTCATTGGTGCTTTGTTTGTTTGGGCTGCATTCAGTTATGTCACTTAAGGTTATTGAGTTGTTTGAATATTGGCAAGGTAAATTTGGGCGACATCACAATATAGATTTTTGGAGACTTATGCTGCATTGCTTGATGTGGTGTATTTGGAGGGAAAGAAATGCTCGCTGTTTTGAGTGATGTGAATGGTCCTTGCTAGAGAATAAGTCTTTTTTCTTACACACTCTCTTTGTTTGGAGTGTGGCTTTGTTGCATTTTTCTTGTTTTTCTCTTCCTCTTTTACTTTATCATTGTAATTTGGGTTCTTGATTTTTGCCCCCAATGTACTTGGGTTGGCCATTTTGTTTATTAATAAAAATTTTCGTTATCTATCAAAAAAAAAAAAAAATTATTAAACATTAGATCATTCCAAGTAAAAGTATCCATCTTCACTAAAAAAATTTCAATTTTGAATTCCATCGAATAGTACTAGGTTTTGCAAATTGTGTGTATGCAAATCTTCCGTGTCCAAAAGAACACTTATAGGAAATGCATCGAACTCTTGATGTGCATTACTTTAATAAAATAATTTCTTTAATTTGTATTAATTACTCACCCCTAAGCTATCATAAAGAGAATCCCAGTTTGTGGTGCAAACTCTTTCAAAATTTTCATCGTTCAATTCAACTACACACACCAACTGATCTTCCAACCTACCTCATGCTACATGCTCTACCTGGTATCATGAAAGGAGTTTTCATCTTCTGTATCATCATTCTCATCCTCATGACCACTTTCCAATATGTCCAAGGGGTTTTAGTTTCCTTCCAAAATCTCCATGTGAGTCTCCCATTGGTTCCCATTGCTGAAAAGAACAGCTAGCAATAAATCTTCAATAATACGCCTTGATGAGTCCAGAAAAATCATTAAGGTCGTCCATTGATATGGACAACCTTGCATCATTAACAAACCAAAAGATGTAACCGCTCAAGCACATTCAACACATTAGTGGCAACCATTACTCATTGGTCTTAAACACCAATCAATACGATAACTGTTACACTTGGGTAATAATCACCCCTAATTATGTACAACGGCCATCCAAATCACCAATAAAAGGAACAGTCCACCTCACTTGTAAAGGTATGTAAAAAGCTACAACAAAACACTATCTAAATACAAGAAATATGGGTTGGTACTAACTTAACCATCGGAGGCTCCCCCATCGGACACAACCCGGTGGTCTCTTCGATCTATCTCTCTTTATCTTGCAGGTTCTACAAGGTCATCTAAAGCTTCGAATTGGAGGAGTGACCCAACTGACGATTTTGGCATCATCAGTTTGGCGCCGTCTGTGGGAATCGATTTGCCATTGAGCTCTTCCTACGACAAAGGGTCACTCACTTCAAACCCATAGATGATGATGCTAGAACCCGTATCTAAGAGAAACAGAGCATACAATTGGATTTGCAGTGAAGAGGAGATCAAAAGGCTAAGCCTTCTTTATTTCAAGATCCAATAAAGCAAACCCATTTAGCAATTTCGTCTTCAAAGAACAAAACCTCAAAATTTCCATCAAATCACCCAAAGGTGGCTCGCTGTAAGGCTCAGACTGAACATTAGACAGACACGGACTTTGGAAGAACATGACAAGCCTCAACGAAATGGCCCAACTCCTGGGTCTTGAGGTAAGACGAGTCGTTTCTCATCCTGTCAAATGGTTTTATCACATGTTGTTAAATGACCTAAAAGTCTAAAAACACAATAACCTCTTCTAATGCTTTATAAACATAAAAAGGAGTTTATTATGTTAAATATTCTTTTGCTGAAAATAGAGAGATAATTGTAGGTGGTCATATAATTTTCGGCCACCCCAAGTCAAAAGCTATGATGAAATTACCATCAAAGAGCTTTTCTTTCTTGGTTTCACTCTTCCCTATTGTTTTAATTTGCATGAAAGGTGAAGTCAGATTTCATTAAGATGTAATTGCCTTCCCAAAATTATGGCGTCTAAAATATAGGCATTAAAAAGGAAAAAATCAAATTTTATCGTCTTCCTAAATTTAGAATCCTAATTTTTAACATAATATAAAGTTTAAAAGAAGGAGAGAAAGTCTAAACCCAACTCCTGGGTCTTGAGAGTTTGAGGGAAATACAGAGTATTTATGGTGCAATAATTTCTCCTTTAACCTCGCAATCAAATTGTCATCCACCTGTAAGCCATCAGTAACGCACTCCTCTTGCACATTAACTTCAGCATTCAACACCTTAGAGACGAAATTAATGCTCTCCCCCGGTCCTTCGGTCAAGGAATATCACCATTTACTCTTTGAAATCCCCTCCATTAAAGCTAAATATAAATCAAGCATTATAGCTTTGATATTCTAATTATGACTATCAAAAAGAATTCTACTACATTTCCTAAGATAATCATAACAAACCGTTTGAGTCCCTTTACTGTATAAATAAATGTTTATAATATCCTAATTGATGTCCACACATTATGGCTTTTTATCAATACTTTTCTTTCCTAATGCATCTTGCTAAGATAGGAAAATTGAAGCCAAATTTTATTGTATGGCCCTTGTCAAAGGTAAGAAATCTCATATTTTACCATTTGAGAAAAGTGAAACCAAAATTTATTATATTAATAGAATTGTAGTATGTCATGATTCTGACCACTAAAAAGGTGGATTTGAATCTTATTGCCTGTCTAAATTATTAAAAAAAAAAAAAAAATCTGCTTTAGGCATTAAACCAAAAGTTATTCAATTTCGATTTTTGAAGTTAAAGAAATTCTGGATGAAGAAAGTTAGTGAATACTCCTATATGTTTTAACTTTTTGCAATTAGTTTCCTAATGGAAATTAATTTTATAAATGCTCCTTAGAGCAATCAATTAAATGTATAAAACATTATATGTTTTTACTTTCAAAGTTGTCAATATTATTAGATATAAGATGTTTTTTCTCTCACAAAAAAAAAAATGAAAAAGATATAAGATGGTTTAAAAAATATGCTAATAGCATTATTTTTTAGTCAAAGGATCTAGTTATTTAAGGAATGCATGTTTGTAAAATTTCATAATTCAAAAATCATTAGAATTTATGCCAATGTGCATAAAAGATAATTAGTTTCAATACGTTTCTTCTGAAATAAATTCCATCATCGTTGCTAAGTTATAAAATTTTATATCTTCATATGTTCCACCATAGAATGAACAAAGTTTACTATTTAAAATTTTCCATGTATAATTACACTTTGAGAATGGAGAATTTAAATTGTTCCATGCATAAATCCCACCCAAAGGTTTCATGAAATCTTTAGTGGTCTTTATATGTTAAAGCATCATGCTTTCACTGAGCCACTACACTTCAGAGCTCGGTATAAACTATATTACACCTCAGCTATATAAAAATCAATACTAAGCCCCCAACAAATTTTATACATTTGTGATTAATATTATTTGTGAATTTCTTACTTGACAAGGTTGCTCGAAGTCTAACACTTTGCACATTAAAGTACTAAATTATTCACTAGTGTAACTAGACTAGCTTGATTGTACCTATATTCTTAAGAAATTGTCAAGAAAAACCTCCCAAGAAAAATATCAAAAACCCTTAAGTGGAAAAGGGTAATACAACCAAAGGTTATGAAAATTCCTTTGACATCACAAATGGGGAGTCAAGCCCCAATAGCTTTGAAGCCAATATCAACCCACCAAAGAAGAGCTCGTTGAAAAAAAATCAGCTTAGAAGGGTACCCAACGTACCGCACACACACATCTAAATCACTTGCATGTGAACAAAGTGGTTCCAAGCCAAGTATGCTTGTTCTAAGATCCTTGCAAAGGTGGGCTCAGATATTCAATTTCTAGAAAAAGTCCCAAGGCAAACAGGTAATTAAACCTTACTCACTCTCTCTTTTGTTAACTTAATCTCCAAAACTCGATTTTGATGTGTGTAACATATATATCTTAAATTTAAGGAATTGCATAAGTTACCAACAAAATACGAAATGAATCTAAGGCAGACAGTCCCAAAAAAAAAAAAAATAAATAAATAAATAAATAAATCCAAGGAAATCCTATACTTTCCTTTAGTCTGGCTCTAAAATTACTGAGATTGTAAGAAAGGTGAAGTCAAATTCTTTTTAAAATATTCTGGCACTAAAAAGTGGAATCAAATATCATTATGGTTTTACCATAATAGTATTGTAGGACATGATGAATTGCATTATTTAACGATTCAACCCTTTCTATCCTTTAAATATCTACAACAGTTTGTTATTTTAAGTTAATTACTTATATGATTTAGTAAGGTCAAAATAGAGAAACTTGAGGTCTAGAATAAAAGATTCGCTACACCATTTAAAAAAAAAATTCATGATCGTTTCTCTAGTTCATATCTTGCCAACTTATTGCACATGCTATCACAACATCAAACACTTCTTTTTATCTTAAAATCATTTTTGATATACGTTGGACACTTGAGTATCTAAAATAATGGACATATCAGCTTTAACTTTGATACTTTAAAGAAGCATGTAGCCAATAGCTTTAGTCTTCACAAATCATATTATACTTTTAGAATACACTTTGTCAAATGACATCCATAATTGTATAGCATGCAATTGCATATTTGTATATTGTCATTCCTAACAAAATGCAGTTAGCACTATTGAAGTAACTTAAATGTACAATTAAAGAAGAGAGAAGAGTAAATTGCTACTTCAAACAGCAATGACCATGGTCATCAAAGCACTCTCCAAAAAAAAAACAAAAACAAAAACAAAAACAAAAACAAAAGTTCCAACCATGATAGACCATTCCTCTAGACATTAACAAACAAGAATTGCACTGTTCATGTTTGAATGGGGGCAACAAAGTGGCCTAGTTTTTACGCCTTCAAAAAGTTGAAGCAAAAGAGATCTAGGCCTTAGACATGAAGTATCATGTTAAGCTTAAAAACCTTAATAGAAGCTCGTCAAGAAGATCCTAGCAATGAAAAATCAACGAGTGTGGAAAAATAAAGCCGTCATCTAAGGTAACACATTTATTTCTGTCTTCTTTATATTCGTCTATAAAATTTATGCCTAGTAAGATTTCATGCAAAAATGTATGTACTACTAGATGAATTACAAAAGAGGTAAAGCTCTAGAATTACAAGAAAGTAAGAAAAAGGCCCACTTAGGCTATTGGTAACTTATTATTTATATATAAATTGTTCCAAAATTCTTGTTTAACCAAGTCTTGGCAAGTGCATGTGCAACTTAATGCAGATATCAACATGGCCTCAAGAATATCCAAAACGACATAGAGTCAAGGAATCTTTCAAGTAACAAGTGACAAGATTCCTTAAATGGATGTAAGTCACCAAAAAAATCGCTAAGTGATAAGATTCTGCCAAGGCGGATGAAAATCACTGACGAAGCCTAAGTGACAAAATTCCTTTAATGGATGTAAGTCACCAAAAAATGGTCAAGTGATAAGATTCCGCCAAGACGGATGTAAATCACTGCCAAAGCCTAAGTGACAAGATTCCTTAAATGGATGTAAGTCACCAAAAAAATGGCTAACTGATGAGATTCCGCCAAGACGGATGTAAATCACCGACGAAACCTAAGTGACAAGATTCCTTAAATGGATGTAAGTCACCAAAAAATGGCTAAGTGATAAGATTCCGCCAAGACGGATGTAAATCACTGACAAAGCCTAAGTGACAAGATTCCATAAATGGATGTAAGTCACTAAAAATTGGCCAAGTGATAAAATTCCGTCAAGACGGATGTAAATCACTGATGAAGCCTAAGTGACAAGATTCCATAAATGGATGTAAGTCACCAAAAAATGGCTAAGTGATAAAATTCCGTCAAGACGGATGTAAATCACTGATGAAGCCTAAGTGACAAGATTCCTTAAATTAATGTAAGTCACCTAAAAGTGGCTAAGTGACTAAATACCCTTAGACGAGTGTAAGCAAACAAGGATTCTCACACAAACGCAAGTCACATGCAAATCAAGAATATCAAATGTGACAACTAAAAAATGAATGAAAGAAGAAGCATCGAAGTGATACAAAATGGTCTTCCAAAGAAGTCACCTCGCTCTTTAGCAGTGATAAAAAATGGTCGTCCAAAGGAATCATCTCGCTCTTCAGCAGTGATAAAAAAGGGTCTTCCAAAGAAATCACCTTACCCTTCAGCGGTGATAGAAAATGGTTATCCAAAGAAATTAGCTTGCTCTTCAGTAGTGATAAAAAAATGATCATCCAAAGAAATTAGCTCACTTTCAATGAATGTCCAAAAAGACCTTCAAAAGGCAGATATTAATAGGTCGTCATAGAAATACTAACATTCCTGAAGAAGAAAGTAGTTGGAGATAAAGAAGCCTGAATCTAAAAAAGTCAAGAACATTCCCTAAGCCTGACCAGCATAAAGCAGAATCAGACTTGGGAATGGGGGGCAACTGATGAGTCCAGAAAAATCATTAAGGTCGTCCATTGATATGGACAACCTTGCATCATTAACAAACCAAAAGATGTAACCGCTCAAGCACATTCAACACATTAGTGGCAACCATTACTCATTGGTCTTAAACACCAATCAATACGATAACTGTTACACTTGGGTAATAATCACCCCTAATTATGTACAACGGCCATCCAAATCACCAATAAAAGGAACAGTCCACCTCACTTGTAAAGGTATGTAAAAAGCTACAACAAAACACTATCTAAATACAAGAAATATGGGTTGGTACTAACTTAACCATCGGAGGCTCCCCCATCGGACACAACCCGGTGGTCTCTTCGATCTATCTCTCTTTATCTTGCAGGTTCTACAAGGTCATCTAAAGCTTCGAATTGGAGGAGTGACCCAACTGACGATTTTGGCATCATCACGCCTCATCTCATTTTTTTTTTCTACTATCCTTGATTTCCTCTACCCTTACGATCTCTACCATAGCTGGCCATAGTGCTTAAAGTTACTACCTTTGACTCAGATATGAATTTTTTTGGCTTAGATCTAGGATCTTTTGCTCTAATACAACTTGATGTGGTGAGGACTTACGTTTAGCGTAGAAACAGAAATTCCAACAATAAGATTAAAAAAAGAGAAGAAAAATATAGATTGAAGTTGGAACAATTAGAAATCAATTTCTAGGCTCGAAGCTCAAGAAATATTCAAATATGAAATTTCATAAAATGGATAGGAAAAGGTTACCCGCAACAATTCAAAAAAATGCTATATATAATTAGTGACTCACCAAGAGCCTTGTAACTTAACTAGTACCATTTGTTGTTTCCAACGAAGATATTTAGGGTTCAAATTCCTCCATTCCCTAGTTACTATGAAAAAAAAAAAAAAAGCATTTGGTGACTCTATTTATGAAATAGGTTAAATGTAAGTCTTTCTAGATGTCTTTCTAGACTTCTAGTACTTCACGAATCATAATAGTTGCAAATATATGTGTTTGTTTGGATGTAATACAATTGCCAAGCTTGTCTGACGACTCTGACCATCCTAAATAATAATATAATATAATATAATAATATATATATATATATATAGAGATGGGTTCAAGTTACACCTGGTGTAACTCTTATAAACTTACACCTTTTTTACACCATAAATTTATAAGAGATCTAACGGTTAAAAAAATAGCATTAAATACTCTTGTTTTCCACCTTATTACCTAATTAATACTAGCATTTTCTCTCTCTTTCTCTCTCCTTATTTATTACTTTCCACCATATAATATTTTCTTCAACACAATCTAACAAAAAAAATTGAAAAATAATCCCATAACAAGAGTCAAATGACTTTCAATTGCTCCTTAAAATAAAGAAAAACGTAGGATAATGTATAGAAGATTGAGACCTAACCCGATTGCATCTTGGAGGTTAGTAATACAACGACTATATATTCAAAGTTATTCAGAAAAAAGAAAAAAGAAAAAAAGACTATATATTCAAAGTTAACTAATTATTTCCTATTCTAACTCGAGTACGATCTTAAGGCATAAACATACTACCGTTGCCAAAATTGTTAACTTATTTCCTATTCAACGACTATATAAAATCTTTTTCTTTTTTTTAATGGGAGAATACTCCATATAATCTAATGATTGCAACTTTGAGTTTGGACTTTGGACTAACTTTCCACTAATTCAAAAGCAACCTTAAACAAGAATTAGTCAAAATGAAAAGCAAACTAAACTCTAAACCCAACATTTTTTTTCCCCTTTTAATGATAGGATTAATAAAAATAAAAATAAAAATGACTTGGAATGAAAAAAGAAAAAAGAAAAAAGAAAAAAAAAAGAGTCACGGTGTCTTTACTCTTTAGAATCAGGTACCAAACTAGGGCACTCATAAGATTTAGATAGTTTTTTTTTTTAAAGTTCCTTTATTTATCTATTTATTTTAAGGAGCAGATTGAACGTCATTTGACTCTTGTTATGGGTGGTTTTTTGAAATCAATGATTATGGGATTATTTTTCAATTTTTTTTTGTTAGATTGTGTTGAAGAAAATATTATATGGTGGAAAGTAATAAATAAGGAGAGAAAAAGAGAGAGAGAATGCTAGTATTAATTGGCAGATCAAATCGAAAAAAAAAAAAAAAAAAAGGCAAATCGATGTTCATATAGTTATGAAAAGCATGTGTATAAAAAAAAAAAGTTATGAAAAGCATGTTATAGTCAGACTGGTAATGAAGGGGCTTGCTTGATTCAAGTAGTTAACATCTAACATGATACTTATCAAAAAAAAAAAAAAAACATCTAACATGATAAATTTGGCCTGTTTTACTGTCACCGTGTTGAATTCTTTTTTGTGGTTAAGAAATATTTGAACCATATATATACTCCTTGATACAAGAGTTACAGGCAAGGGATATTTTCATTACAACGCCTTCTAATTATAAATGAAATTCGGATTATGTATAATGTCTACAATATTCTGCTAATTGAAATAGATTTGGCCTAATTCCATCCTAAGCGGGAAGAAGAAGAAAGAGGTTGGTGTGACTCAGAGGTACAATGTTTTTTTTTTTTTTTTAAGGAAGAAAGGGACACAGTTAAACAACACTTAAGGAGGTCTATGGAAAATAATATATGAAGATAGAGAAAATTTGTTATTAATTAAGTAAACAAGGTGGAAATCTTTCATCATTTAATGCTATTTTTTCAACCGTTGGATCTATTAAAAATCTACGGTACACAAAAGGTGTAACTTGAACCCGTCTCTCTCTCTCTCTCTCTCTCTCTCTATATATATATATATATATATATATATATATATATATAAGGGAATTCCTTTTCTTAGATTGGACTTTTATGTGATTATTCAGAGATACTCCTAGACCTTATGTTTAACAGGGACAAAAACTTATGTACAATCCGGTAAAAATATATCTTTAACTCTACTTAAAATACATACAAAATAAAATACTCTCCTACTAATCTATGTCTTTAAAACAATATTATCCAAAATATTGTTTTTAAAAAAAAAAAAAAACTTCTCATAATTTGAAAAAAAAAAAAAAAAACTGAAAAATAGTTTTTTTTTTTAATTTTATTTTATCTAAATAGTTTAATCTCTCTAAATAACAGCTCTAAGGTTTTTTGTTTTGTTTTGTTTTGATTGTGTCATAATCTAAAAATTGAAATAAGTGGAAAATTATGACACTAGACCAAAAAATATAAAATATAAAATAAAAAAACCTCATCGCACGTGCAAAGTGTGTGTGAGGAGGCTATTGTGTGTCTATATATATATATATATATATATATATATAGGCCATAAAAATAACTATTTGTAATTTTAGGAAAATTGTAGCTTATCAATTATTATGTATGTGTTATTCTCAAAACTTCCCCCAATCATTTGTTACAAAAACTACAACAACAAAAAATTGTGAGAATTTTTAACGTTAACCACCACAAACTTTTGACAAAGAGAAGGAAGGTACTCTATGAGAAGAAAGTGGTAGATATGTCAAACAAAGAAAAAAATAAAAGCAATGGGATCCAATAAATTTTTTGGGTGGTTGTCTCAAATTTTATGATTATTTTACTATGTGAATTTTAGTCTTTTTTAGCACATTTTTGCAATTTACTTATTTGTGTATTCATTTTGTATCTATGTGATAACTTTACAGGTTGAAAATTATTAATCTTTAGAAAAAAAGAAAGAAAAAAGAAGAGCATTTGAGCACACGCATAAGTGCATGTACTTGCATGTTTAAAGGTTAGTTATTTATAAACTATTGAAATTAGATATAATGTTTACAAGAAGTTAAATGGAAGCAACTCATCTTTAAATTAGAAATTTATGATTTTGACAAAAAAGCAAAAATAAATTGCCAATCAATGAGGAAAGTATGGTTAAATAGTGTACACAAGTTTTTCCTAATGGTTAGCCCAAGATCAAGATGTTGAATCCCTTCAAAAAAAAGATCATGATGTTGAGCATTCCAATGAACAGAGGAAAGAAGAAGAAAAGAATGGGGGAATTTGGTTAAGAAGAGAAGTGATTCAAGTTAAGCAATCAAGTATATAGAGAGCCATGTTTTCCATTATGTTGTGTGATATTGATTTCAATTTTCAATTTTGTTTAAAAGAAAATGCTTTTTTCAATTTTTTCCATTATAATTTTTTATAATTTGATGTTATTATATATATATTTTTTAATTTTTAAACTCACTACGGTTTCTTTATTAAAATGCTTTCAATATTTTTTGCCACCATGATTGGAAGGTATAAATTATAAAGTTCATATCTTTTCGTAAGACTCTGGATAACATAACAGGCTCCAAAATTATATCCATTGTAATTCAAAAATCAAAACCATACATATTCTTGTATTTTACATCTATAACATGTCCAATGCAATGTGTGAGAGATCAGGAAAACTAGCTCCTAATGGTGCTCTTAGAAAAGGGGTGAGGCATCGTTGCCCTTTTCAGGATTATGTGTGGAGTCGCCACTTATTTTTTGTTACAAAAAATAAGAAAAAAGAAAAAGAAATACACATTGTACATATTTGAATAACACAATCTCTCATTAACTTGAATGAATCACAATTTAATAAATGAAATATACATGGCTTTGTTTCCTAGATTACAATCTAAAAAAGGAAAATTACAAGACTTTGTTTCTAGATTACAATCTAAAAAAGAAAAGGATAACGCACTTTCTACGAACCAAAATCTAGATTCGAGGGCTAGGTTACAGAATAGGAAGATGTTAGGCACCCATTCTGCCCAGACGGAGTCTAGTCTTCTAGACTCTAAATGACCATTTATATACCCATTTGAATGATGCATTATAAAGACATATTGAAATTCCCAAATTTGAGATTAATTCATTCTTTAAGGATTCAAAGTCTACAATTTTATTTAAGAAGAAACACAAAAAACTTGGTGATATTCTACATTGAAGAAAACATTTTTTATTATAAAAAAATGTTCAGATATGTATTTGATGAAAATACAGATCAATTTTTTATATGTAAAAAAATTCAGATATGTATTTAATGAAAATACAGATAAGTTTTTAATGCAGAAAAATTTTCATATCTGTATTTTCATTAAATACAGATCAGCTTTGTATGCAGAAAAAATTTTAGTTTTGTATTTAGTGAATATTCAAATCTGATTTTAATGCAGAAAAAGAAAAAGAAATATACATTGTACATATTTGAATAACACAATCTCTCATTAACTTGAATGAATCACAATTTAATAAATGAAATATGCATGGCTTTGTTTCCTAGATTACAATCTAGTAAACATTTACAAAGCTATGTTTCCTAGATTACAATCTAAAAAAGGAAAATTACAAGACTTTATTTCTAGATTACAATCTAAAAAAGAAAAGGATAACGCACTTTCTACGAACCAAAATCTAGATTCGAGGGCTAGGTTACCAAATGGGAAAATGTTAGGCACCCATACTGCCCAGACGAAGTCTGGTCTTCTAGACTCTAAATGACCATTTATATATGCATTTGAATGATGCATTATAATGACATATTGAAATTCCCAAATTTAAGATTAATTCATTCTTTAAGGATTCAAAGTCTGCAATTTTATTTAAGAAGAAACACAAAAAACTTGGTGATATTCTACATTGAAGAAAACATTTTTTATTATAAAAAAATGTTCAGATATGTATTTGATGAAAATACAGATCAATTTTTTATATGTGAAAAAATTCAGATATGTATTTAATGAAAATACATATAAGTTTTTAATGCAGAAAATTTTTCATATCTGTATTTTCATTAAATACAGATCAGCTTTGTATGCAGAAAAAATTTTAGTTTTGTATTTAGTGAAAATACAAATCTGATTTTAATGCAGAAAAATTTTCAGACCTGTATTTAATGAAAATACAGATCTGTTTTGCAAGCAGAAAAAAATTTCAGATCTGTATTTAGTGAAAATACAAATTAGTTTTTTATGCAGAAAAATTTTCAGATTTTTATTTAATGAAAATTCGGATCTGTTTTGATTCAGAAAAAATTTCATATCTGTATTTAATGAAAATACATATAAGTTTTTATATGCAGAAAAATTTTAGATCTGTATTTAATGAAAATACAAATTTGTTTTTGTTGTTGTTCTTTTTTAAAAAAAATAATAATAAATGCTTTTAGTAGTTTATTGCAGATCTTGAAATTTAAAAAAGAACTAAATCTTAAACCTAAACATGTTAATCAACTATTAAACAACAAATTAAACATGTGAGCATGGCATAAAAAAATATGAACAAGATTGTGTCAATCAATGAATAAAATCAAACATAATCAGAATCAGATAGGAAATAAACCAAAGAGTGAGATTAGAGACATACTTGCATGAATATACCATTCAATGAAAGAATTTTTTAGAAATCAAAGAAGTTTAACCTCTTTGAAATCTAAAATATGTTCTCTTAAAGGAAAGAAATTCTTAAAGCCAAGGCTTCCAGAACGTCTTTAACATAAGGGAGCAAGGAAGTTAGAAAAAGAAGGGCCATAAAAGGGGGTCTTGAATGTCGAGAGGCCTCCTCTATTTATAGAGGTGTTTAGTTACTTAGAAAATAAGCTAGGGTTTGCTTAAAAATTAAGTCCAGGTTAAAAAATAAGCAAAAAACGTATGAGAAAATCCTAAAAAATATGAGATATGGATAAGAGTAAGCTGATTTTTCAAATCATAATAAGTTTCAGTATTTTGATCATATCTTTTTATTCAAAATTCATATTAAGCTGAAATTTTGACATCAAAAGGGAAATTCGATTCTCTACAACTTTTTCAGAAATAGCCTAGTCTGAATTTTAAGTTCTACTATGCCAAAAGTGTCTTGGAACGTGAATTTAAAATTCTGCTACTTGATTAGCACATTTTTGAAGTGTTTTCCAACTCTAAAACTGTATCTGGACGAATTTTAGAGTTATTTTCATGATAAACATCATTTTAAAGTGATAATTAGGATTTTTAAAATAAATATTTTGAATATAATTATCTACCGTCTTTAAATGTTATCAGCTTATTTGTTTTAATTTTAATCATTAACCAATCAAAATTAATTTCAATTAATCACACATGATTGGCTTCACCCCCATACAATGCATGCAGACCGTGAACATTTGATCTTGTGATATCTTTCAATCCGATGGTCCGATTTGGGAATCGGCATACCATTGCGACCGTTAGAATCTCAAGATCATTTTTATGGTATGCAATAAATGATTTAATGCATGTAATGCAACTATGATTTTTGGGTATATGAAATGGTCATTTTAGCCATCTTTCAAGAGTAAATTATGGGTACAAAATCGAATGTCTACATGATGGAATTGGTGACTATTTTATTTTTTTTATTTTTCATTCTAATTTAAAATCATACATATTTCATATTTGTGCACTTTTGTTTATATGCATTATGTTGTATATATAGGTATATACATAAATAGGTTGTAGTAATGATGTTTGAGTTTGAAGAATATTGTTTCATAAAGTTGTTAAAGTAAAAATTCAACTTCTGGAATTTTCTAAGTGAAAATTCGAAATTCAGCATTTTCGATCAGTCGAAGCTTTGGCTCAATCAATCGAAATGGTAAGAAAATAATCTTGGAGCCTCTGGATGAATTGATTGATATTCAATTCCTATTTGATCAATCAAAAAGAGCACTCAATCGATCGAAAGGAACTTTCGACCAATCAAAAGTCATAAAACATGATTTTTTGCAAAATTTTCTAGTAATTGTTCTAAATGTTTGAAGAGGTTTCAAGTTTTGTGAACGGTTTCATGAAACATTTTGACTTTCCATACTTGTCTTTTGATGAAATATAACCCTATGGGTATAAATAACTGTGATCATTCTCCATAATTGTTATCTGTAGAACTCATCATCTTGGTTGTATCCTGGGGGCAAATTTGCGATAACCATTTTAGCAACAATAGTGTGGGGGGCAAATATTGTCTAAGGAAAACGATATTATGCCTCAAAGTTATCTATTTTCTGTTTGTCTTTTGTGTTAATCTTGTTATTTCATTATTACTTTGTGTAATATCCCAAACACATTCCACGCAATATTTTTTATAAGTTAGATGGTGCTAAAGATGAATTTGAACCTATCTTTGAAAACTAAGACAAAAATTAAACAAGAAAAAAATAAACAAGATTAGAATTACAACACCTCATAAATATAGATATGAAAAGTGCATTTTAGCCTATCAAAATTTACGTGCTTACAAATATAAAACATGATAATAATTTGAGATCATATATTTTAATTAAGTTAAAATGGCTTATGTCCGTATTAACCCACAAATAATTTCAATCAAACACAATCTATTTATTAACTAAATTGAAATGAGTCGTATTTATGTTACCCAAAGATAACATACTATGGTACCATTTGATCACGTCCAGTGTGTCCATGTCTAGCCTTTTTTTTTTTTTTTTAAAGGACCAACGCCTCTTGCATTGTTCATGAGACATGAACAGTGCAAACAGGCAAATGAATAGTATTTTTTGTGTGAACAATAATCCAGAAAATTATTTTTTTATTGTTTTTAGTTTTCAGTAAAATAAGCGATATCTAAACGCACCCTATATGGGTTATATTGTGTCATGCCACTTAAAATTGTGTTCAGGTCAAAAGTTTTTACACGATTATTAGATAGGCCATGTTGAAATTGACTCATGCAGTCAAATATCTCCATCCCCACATTCGCATATATGAATTGTTAACATTAGATTGCCCTATAGTTGAGCTACTAGTAAGTACATTATGGTATTTTTATTTTTTAATGAAAATATCGGAGATTCAAATCCCCCTCCCAAATTACCATGGTTTTTTAGTGAAAATTTGTAGTATATCTTTGTGTTAGAATCTTATTCACCCTCTCCCTTCTTATATGTTTGTTTCTAAAAAAAAAAAAATATGTTTCATATATATATATATATATATATATATATATATATATTTTTTTTTTTTTTTTTTTTTTTTTGCATTTTTTGGGTCAAATATTCAATTTTTGCTATAAATATTACTAAAAAACTTCTATCAAAAGTTATTTTGTTATGTAGCCCATTTTGACAAACTTGAGTTCCAAGTAGATGTTGATTGTTTGATGCAAACTTGAGTTACAAAAGGAATAACTTTAGGTTTTTTTTTTGCAAAAACTAATAGTTGAAAAAAAAGAAAAAGAAAAAAGAACCCATTGTTTCAAATCTCGAATTTTCATCCTGTTAAATATAATTATTATTAGCAATGTGATGTGTTATACCATGTTGTGTATGCTAGAGTGGATGCGGAAGTGGAAGCATAGAATAGAAACACCGAGAACACGAGGATTACGTGATTCAACCTTAACGGCCTACATCAACAGAGGAATCCCTTAAGGGCTACATCTTTATTGTATAAGAGTGTAATACAATAACCTGTATTATAATGAGCCATAACATGAGTATATATAGGCGACTAAACCCTAGACTACTAGTACAAGCAGGACTGGGCTTGGGCCTATTACATTGGGCTAATATGTCTAATACATATCTCTAACACCCTCCCTTAAACTCAAGGTGGAAGCTTGATGAAGGCTTGAGGTTGGATAAGCATAAGAAGATTTCTTGAAGATGCCATGAATAATGTCTTTGAAGAAACCACAATGAAGAATGTGCCAATTGACCAATTTTGGAGCTTCAAATGAAGAAACGGAGTCCAAAATTGAAATCTACGCGAAAAACTGAGCTAGATACGCCCTGTCGGAAATTTTAACTTTTGGTTAAAGTCAACTGGTCCAAGATCAAAGTCAACGGGATATTGGTCTGAGTCGATTCCGGGTTTTTGAGTCGGGTCACGGGTCGAGCAGCAGAACCGCTGATGTCATCCTATGACGTGTCGCTGACGTGGACTAGGGCTGATGTGGAGGTGCTTGCATGGCTGCTGACGTGGAGTGATGACGTCATCCGGTGACGTCAGATGACATCAACAGCAATTTTCGACGCCTGGCTGGAGCGTGTGATGTTCACCGGCGCATGGAGGAGAAGCCTGAAACGAGGGAGGCGCATGGTGGAGCGTGTGAGGTCGAATGGAGGCCAGAATCTCGGGTTCCGTAGATCGGTGGACGAGGAGGCCGATAAGGCAACGCGTGTCACTAAAGAAGATCTGCCAGTGAGGATTCCGATGTGGCGAGTGGGAGATATTCCGGAGCTAACTGCGGCTCATGGAGGCGCGTGGCTAGGTTTTGATTGACCGGATTTCTGGGTTTTCCTCGCGGGAGGCCTAGGAGCACGTCTGTTTGGTCGGTTTCAATAGGCGAAGGCTTGATGTGCACAGATCTGATAGGGAGAGGCACAGATTGCTTGGTTGTTGGATTTTGACACTGCACAGAGCCATGGTGGCTGTGAGATGCCATGGAGTCTAGATCCAGCAGACAAACATATGTGACTTCTGATAATGATGTGCATGTGAGAATCTTCTTTGCTTGCTAGAGATTTTTTTTTTTTTTTTTTTGATACCAAGAACGAAGTTTGGCTCTGATACCATGTTAAATATTTAGATCTAAACTACTAGTACAAGCAGGACTGAGTTTGGGCCTATTACATTGGGCTAATATGTCTAATACATATCTCTAACTCATCCTAGGCCAAACCCTTGCTAAAAGTTTGATTATTGAGTTGAATGCTTTGAATGTTCTCCAATTGATGAACAACGACAGTGTAAATTTGTGAATAAAACCTTTATTGTCTGAATGCAGAATCTATTGAGAGTTAACTCCAACAAACAGATAGAGCACGCCTTACCGTGGAGCAAATCAATGTGCAAATGTTTTAGCTAAAATGAGATCGAGTACTATGATAAGGTCAAGACGTTTTGTAACAGACTTGTTAATTCTTAATCGAAGCTTAATCCCTTTCTACCAAAAAAAGGAATTTTCATCCCACTTGAATACGATAAACGAGAGACAAACCTTATAACTGTAAAGCCCAAACAGGAAGTAGAAAGGTAAAAGCAATAAAGAAAGTAGTACATAACAAGGAATCAAAAAGCTCCAACAAACAAAACCACTGAAACCCAGACTCCAACAAAGCTGCAGAAGAAGAACCAAAAGCCGAAAGCAAAAAAAAAAAACAACAAACAACAATGGCAGTGGCAGTCACATCTACTAATCTCAACCATATCGCCTCTCTCTTTGTAAATTCTCCTCGCGTACTCTCTCATCCCATCCCAAAGTCCTCCTTTTGCTCTATTCCTGTCAGCGACTCTCGTGTCCTCAGAACCAACTTAAAAACCTCAAGAAGTCACAGACCCTTTTCTGTACAAGCCATGTCTGAATCCTTTGGGTCTCGCCTCGAAGAGAGCGTGAAGAAGACAGTGGCTGAGAACCCAATTGTTGTTTATTCCAAAACTTGGTGCTCGTGGGTTCAGATCTTTCTCATTTGCTATTAGTTTTTTGTTTTGTTTTGATTTTGTAGTGTTTTATGCTAATTCTTGTGTTGACGTTGTGGGTTTTGTTTGGTTTTGGGAAAACTAAAAATGGGTTATTCATCAAAACTAAAACAAAAATTAAAATGGGTTTGTGTTGAATTGAAGGTACTCTTCTGAGGTCAAAGCTTTGTTCAAAAGACTTGGTGTGCAGCCTTTAGTCATTGAATTGGACGAACTCGGTAAGAGTTTTTTCTCTTTTAAGATCTTTGTTTGCATTGTTTTTGTTATGCATTTGAATATTATGGATTTAAAGTAAGTTGTTCATCTAGTTCCAGTAGGTTGTTTCCCACATATGTTGAATGTCTGTAGGGTTGATTGGTAATGATTAAAGTTTCAATAACTTATGTCTGTGTGTGTCTATTTTGTAATTGGATAGTTACAATGTACAATGTGGGAAGGGGGGATTTGAACCTTGGATGTCTTTTCCATTGGAAACACCAATTAGAAGGCTCTTGGCTAACTTAAGATAGGAAAAAACAAAAGAATAGATTTTTAATTGTGTGTTAACTTATTTTTTTATGAAAAGTTGCACTTGTGTCATAAACACCTTAATGGGTAACTTGTAGAGATCCACTGAACTTTTTAGAAACAAGCTCCTCCCTAAAATATGAGTCAACAGCCTAAGGAAGAGTCTACTGTTGGTGGTGAGCCAGGAGCCTGAACTCTTCAGGTATAGTTTCCATACCTTTTGTTAGAAACCCTGCTTTGTTTTTTTAATGCCGGTCTGACGGTTGACTCATACATTTGTTGTTTGGGCTAAAGGCTGCAGCAACCCATATGCAGATGCTTATGCAGCAGAATAACACTTGTATTGCCCTTATCAAAAAAAAAAAAAAAACCTTTTATTACCTGTCATGCCTTGATCTAATATTGATACTGTATAGAGTTCACTTTTGACGGGGCATCTAAGATAGTAATCTATTACTACAGATTTTTTATATCAAGAAACTTGTTGAACAAAAAAAAAAAAAAAAACCTAGAACTCCCGTGGATTGATATGGAGAATAAAAGGTTGGGTGCATCTGGGAAGGTAGGTGGTGATGCTTTCACCAAGCAATGATTTCATGGCATAGCTAAAACCCTTGATAAATTGGTTAGGGAAGCGTGCTTCGAATATTTGGAATTTGGTACCCTTTTGTATTATGTGGATTTGGAGGGAGTGTAACAGTTGTTTTTTTGAGGATCAGGAACATTTGATGGATCATCTCATAGCTTTATTTATAGGGACATTGTTCGTCTGGTCATGAGCTTGGGGATTTACGTCTAATAATTCCATTCTGTTTTTTCTAGATTCTCTTCTCTTTTGAACATAGCTTGTTTTATGTGTTTATTTATTTATTTTATTTTTTGTATATATGTTTTCTTTTGCTACTTCATTCTCCTTGCATGAAGTAGACTTGTTTAATAAAAATTTTCTTAATTATCAATATATATATATATATATATATATTTATATCAGGGATCTAAAACCACCTTTGCTTTACTACTTTGTCGGATTCTATCTAGTCAATCAACATGTGCTAGCACAGATGGTAATAAAAAATCAAATTGCTTATTAGTTGAAAGCCTTAATGGGAGAGCATCCAAACTACATTAATTATTGAAGTATATGGACATCATGTGACAAGAATTGCTGATGTGAGTGGTGATTGTGCCATAACATAATCTTAGTCTGGGCAATTGCTTCTGTCTCATGTGAGAGTCCTAGCCCTCTCTCTTGGCTTAGGATTGACAGTCGCAGTGCTTGATATCTCAACTCTCAGATGATATAACTTTGCTTCTTGGGGTGTAAAGGTGGATGTGCTTATGCAGATTCATGTAGTGTTGATTTAAATCAACATGGAAAACCAACTTGATTTGTTTCAATTTTTTCTGATATAATTACAATCATAGCATTAGAAGCACCAGAGGAAAAGGATGCAACGTGGTAAACAGGAAGAATACAGACGATGCACACAGAAGTGGATAAAAGAAGCGAAGCGCAGGGGGGAAGGAGTTACAAAGTGAGTCTGAAAATTGGGATGTAAAATCCAATAAATTTAACCTAAAAGATTAGAAAGCATGACTTAAAGGACGGATGAAGAGACCCCTAAGAGAATAAAGTTCTAAGAATGATCATTTTGATCACTCTCATTGACTTCCATATTCCTTCAAGTGCTAGATTATTCCTTTTCGTGTATATTGTACACATTGGACAGGACAATACCAAACTTCAAGAAACATAGGCTCTCCTCCCATCTATTTTGATCCCCCAATGAGCCTGCAATCCAAGAACTTGAATATATGACAGTTGGACAACTTTTATGCATATTATCTTATGAGACTGATTTTGAATACATCTGTGGAGTTATATTGTAACCTTTTTTTAGCCCATAAAATGGTATATTATAACATGTTAAGGTGTGTATAAGTGCAAGATGTTTGAGGCATTTTGAATTTATGACTTGTAAGATCCTGCTTGTTCTTCAGATATAATATGTTAAGACATGTCTAGGCATTAATGTTTTGAGGCATTTTAGAAGCTGGAGTCTTAAATTTCTCTATAATACTGGAAGTTCCTCATAGCATAGAAGTTTCAACTATCAAGAGTTCAATGACTTTGGCTAGCTGATGCCTGAATTTTTCTTGAAGGAGTACAATAAGATTATTCAATAGAAAGAAATCACAGAACCAGTTTCTTACGACTCAGTTTTATCTTTGGAACACCAAAAGGCCTTATTCTCATCTAAAACTGAAATGTTTAACCCTTGGTTTGGATTTTTGAGAGGATGAGGGAGAAATAATAGACAAGGTAAAAAAAAAAGAAAAAAGAAAAATTCTTTCCTTTGCCTTCTTCTTTCCAAAATTTAAACGAGGAGTGAGCTTTCCCAATGAAGGAAAGTTACTTTTTCTGTTTGTTCCTCTGTGTTTTAACCCTCTCCCTCCTTCCCCTTTCGTTTTTTTAAAATAAAAATTTTTATGCGTGTGTGTACCTAAACAGCGAGAAAAAAAAAGTCATTGTGTGTGTCTAGAAGATTGTTTGAGTTGTTTTAATCATATGACGTTATACATAAGGACAGCCAAGTGCCTTGTAGCTTAATTGGTTAGCACCTCCTGGTGTTTCCAAAGGAGATTTCTAGGGTTCAAATTCCCCCTCTCCCAATATTGAATTATCAAAAATGATGTTATGGACTGATGCCATATTCAATATCATCAGGATTTTCTTCTTTCTTACTTTTTTTGGGTGATAATTGGGTTTAAATGCCTATTGATTTGGTCAGTGACTCAATGCCCTGTGTACCATGTTGGCAATTTCTGCTGTTGTTGATGCCAGGAACCTGGTTTCAACTTGTATTAACCAACTTATCAATTAATTCTATCGGTAACTTTCTATGGAGACATCCAGGATTCAAATTCCCCCTCTCCCAATATTGAATTACCAAAAATGATGTTATACATCAGGACTGATGCCATGTTCAATATCATCAGGATTTTCTTCTTTCTTACTTTTTTTGGGTTTAAATGCCTGTTGATTTGGTCAGTGACTCAGTGCCCTGTATACTACGCTGGCAATTTCTGCTATTATTGATGCCAGGAACCTGGTTTTCAATTTGTAACCACCAACTGATCAATTAATTCTATCATTAACTTTCTATGGAGATCCTATTTCTTAATTATGTTGTTTCTCATGGGATATTTCAAATATTGCTGTTGGAGAATATTAGTGACTGCCATGTTAAAAATTTTTGAAGTCATTCCTTGAATAGAAATATCTAAACATTTGATATATATGTATATATATAGTTAGTTAGTTAGTTCTTTGCCACCTAACTGACAGTTACTACGAAAATGGACCTTTGGTTATTCATTTCTTTTTTGTAGTGCTTATCTTTCAGTTCAATTATACTCTTACCTATTCATTTTTCCGCTCTTTCAGGTCCCCAAGGGCCACAAGTGCAGAAGGTTCTAGAGAGGCTTACTGGCCAACATACTGTACCGAATGTCTTTATTGGTTAGTTGTACTTTTGTAATGCTTAACATTTAATTCTAATACTTCTAGAATATACTTTTTCTTTTTTCTTTTTCTTTTGGTTTTTCTTCTCCTGAACAACATGGTGATTACTGCTTCAATTTATTTTTGAAATGGATAAAAGTATATGTTTGCATTGACTGTTTTAATATGCACAAAAGTAGGGTTGTTTCCCATATGGAATTTGAAAAATGGTAAAAGCATAATTTCTAATATAATAAGCTATGTCACTGGTGTAAATTCTTGAATTGTGCAAGTTTAACTTAAGGATTCATGTCCTACTGCTGTTGTGACTGCTTCCTGTGACTGCAAGACATGCAGCTTTATAAAACTTGTCAAGCATATCCTGAGAATATACCATTCTCATAATTGGATTTTTTGTGTTGATGAAAGATAGTAATCAGTTTTATTTCAATGAGAAAAATATGCTGCAGAAATGCTGGGCTTCCTCCTTCCACACTACAACAGTTTTTAACTTGAGGCATGCTTAGCCAATGCGTCTGCTGTCCAATTAGTCCATTACAGTATCTACTAGCATGTACCTCCCGAAACTATTGTAAGCCTTGAACCAGGTTCTCTATTTCATCAGCATTACGCCCAACTTTGGAGCTCTTTAGTGTTTTCTGGTTAATTCTGTTTATCACCCCAGTCAAAACTCCTTCAAAGACAGCATTCCAGATCTTTAGTTCAGATACAAATTTATGGCTCTCAGTAGCACAATCATCTTGATTACTTTCTAATGCATCTGTGACTTTGGGTTCCCTTGAGCTCAAAGCTGCAATGACCTGTCCGTTGTTGTTTGTGATACTTACTCCTGCCCAGCTGCTTCCAATGTTTTGAATATTGCACCATCAAAATTAATCTTTTAGAAGTCATGTTTGGGAGGTTGCAACTGCTTCTGCATGCGGTTATGGTATTGTGTCTGTCTTTGCCATGCACTGATTTGCTTGTATTTCTCATAAATTAATATTCCTAAGCTACAGTTTCAGTTTTTTGTGGTAGTATTGATGGTTTTCCATGCCATTGAGTATTCTTCTGATGCCAAACTCTACAGGCTATTACGAAAAATAACTCAAGAACTTTTTGGTTACTCCTGTTCAAAACATTGAGCACTAAGAACTAGAAATCTGTCTGGGACACTGACATCTGCAGCTGGAGCACATTGCCAAATCGCTTGTAGAACTGATTCTTCAGTCATACTCATACAGCATGTCACACAGAGCCCATTAGGGGGCACTTTCTGTGGGCAAGGTTCAGCTTTGTAGGTGCACCATGCAAAATTTGATTTTGTTTGGCACATTCATATTCCAACCCTGCTTCCACATCCTGTTCTTCACTCAGCTTGAAGTTTCTCCAAACCAGTTTACTTATTTACTAAAGCATATGCACTCTTAACCTGGGATGCACGGACGCGGCCCCAAGGCCGGCGCACCCGCGTCCGACGCGGCGGGACGCGGGGACGCGGCAGGGACGCGGCAGACCGCGCGTCCGTGCCGCGTCGGACCGCGTCGTGCCACGTGGCAAGTCCCGAATCGGGCCGACGCGGCTGAAGTCGGCGCCGATTCGGCGTAAATCGGCGCCGACTCGGCCAAAATCGGGCCGACTCGGCCGTATCGGCCGTATCGGCCTGTATCGGCCGAAACGGCCGAGTCAGGCCGAAATTCAAAAAAAAAAAAAAAAAAAAAAAAAGGTGCAAACGCACCGTTCCTCTCTCACTCCGTCCCTCATCTCCCTTGCAAAAGAACCCTGTAAATCTAGAGTACATAACTATATATCTCTATGGAAAATTCCATAAAACAATTACAAAAGACAAGAAACCTAAATACAAGAACAAAGTCAAGACTCAATACAGAGTGGAAGAGATTGATTAACAAAAAGTATCAATGAAGAATTTGCGCAATAGGAGGTGAATCAGAGTCGCATATTCAATTTATTTCTAGAAAGATAACTTACTAAAAAAAAAGTGCAACATTTTTATTGGGGGAAAGGGGCAGCAAGAATTTAAAAAATCTAAAACTTATTGTGTGCGTGTGTGTGTTTGATAAGTATCTATAAATTTATTTATTTATTTTTTTAATTTTTTGAGAATCCTATAAACTTCTTATATAGTAAACTTCTTATACTAATCATGTTTTAGTTATTATCTACTATTACTCTTAAATTTGGTATTTGTTTATATAATGTGAAAAACTAAAAGTATGCTTAGCAATATATTAAACATATATTGTAAAAATATTTTTAATAATTTTTTAATCGCCGAGTCCTGCCGCACCCGCACCCACCTTTTTCAAAAATTGCCGAGTCCCGCACCCGCACCCGAGTCCCGAAACGCACCCGTGCTTCATAGCTCTTAACTGTAAAAATGATTCCATCTTTTGTGTAGGGCCACATCATCCTATCCTCAGATCTTTGCCCACTTAGAGGAATTCTTTGGATCACCTGACTTTGGTTGGAATACTTAATAGAGAAAATTCTATCCCCCACCACTTGGTGTGGTCAAAGAGATCGCTTACCTCACATCTGGTGACAGCATGATTTGAGTTGAAGATTCCATGAACGTGGAAGGCTTTGGCTGCCAATGGTCACTTCAAATCTTCACTTTCTCCCCATCATCAATCCTCCACCTTACCTGAGATAAGATCGCTTTCACACCCAGATACTCCTTGATGCATTTCCTATTTTCGCTCTAAGGATTAGTTATGGAAGTACCTTGCTCTAAAGACCTTATGAAATTAGCTTTGTTTGACCTGTGTGAGTCTCCACCTTTGTTTTGCAAGCATAGCTTGATTGAATTGTTGTATATCTCTGAAGACTTTAGGGTGCACATTCTGTCCCAACTTCATAACTGGGATTCAGTAGTCATGATTTTGTGTTTTTAAAATTTTTCTTAATGCCTGTATTCATTTTAGATACATCTGTTGTTCCAAATCTTATGTCCAGTAATTTTAACTCAAATTGAAATTTGGACCTTGAAAATTTAGCTTTATGTGTACTGATTTGTTGGATCCATTTGGTAAAGGGGATGCTTCCAAAACCTGTCAGGATGCAGCCTAAGGGTTGGACTCTTGGGATGAGCTGTAAACCCAGTCATCTTGGGTTTGAGTCCCCACTAGGAGAACAGTTCTGGGGTGTAGGGTCATGTATCCGTGGTTTACTCGTCAGGGTTGTGTCAAAGGGCCCTACCTTGATGAGTTTCCATGCCATAAAAAAGGGGGATGCTGCTAGAGTGAAACACACTGGACAGCAATATTTTAGACTGCTGTCCAGTCAAAGCAGGATCTGGAAGTGTATATACTACGTGGACACTCAAATAGTCTCACCTGATTGTCTCTGGAATTTAAAACATAGAAAAGATATGTGCTCCTCTCCAAATAACAACCAACAGAGGACAGCCTTAGTAGCTAGTACCATTGAATATTTGGCTGTGTTAATGACTCTTTTTAGGGTTTGTTGGAAGCAAACTCAAATGTAGTTGCAATTTAATTTGCTAGGAATGAGTTGAATCAGTTCACAGTTGGACAGCTAATGTATGAGGGGTTCAGGCTTCTATAACTTGCCAAATTCTAAAAGAAACTGGGAATTGAAGTTTATTTATCCCTAGTAAAATGGTTCAACATTTGAGTGCATAATGAATTTAATATTTCAAAAAATAAAAATAAAAATGAAAATGAATCTTAATCTATTTTACGATATATGGGGTCATCTGATTTAGAAGATCATAAAAAAAATCTGTTGACCATGAATGTAAGGCCACAGATATTGTTCTGTCTTAGCTCTTAAGTATTATAATTATTAAATACTACATTTTTTGCTTTTAGATGATGCTTTTCCGTTCAGTATATTTGGCAAATTATCCATGGTAAGAGCATCTTCAATGGTGTAGCTAAAAGCAAAATACTCTCTATAATAGAGAGTGAGACCAAAAAAAGGGTCTCCAATGGACTCTCTATACCTTGAATTTTTTTTGCTCATGAACAGTAGCTCATCAAGGCTAATGAGCTATTGTTCATTCTTCAAATCCTTTTTTTCTATTATAATAATTAGGTGTTGAATAAAAAAATGTTGGAAGATGTGTAGTTGTTAAAAAAATAATAAATAATGAATGAAGAAATAATATTTAAATGAGATAGAGAATGAAATAGAGAGTCTATTGGAAAATGTATTTGAAAAAGTGGGTAGATAAAGGTAAAAGTCACTGTTCATTCTCTAAACAGTACAAAAATTTACTGATTCTACTGGAGATGCTCTAAGATATTTATCTCAGTTTGTCCTTCAAATTATGTCCGTTGTTGTGATCTTAGAAGTCAATGCAAGATGATCTATGACTTTCTTCTGATGGCCTTTGTTCATAAGTAAAGAATGCAATGATGATTACCCCATTGTTTTTGATCCCTTGTCTAGTAACAGTATCATTGAAGATATGACATCAATCATGACAATTTCCAATTTAAATATGATGCCAGAAAAAGTATTTTAACAATGTGAAAGCATCAGTTGACATCGTAAGACCTGATGTTGTTTATGTATGTTTCTTTTCAAACTAGTAACTATTCATTTGATGATGGGAAAATTATCAGAGCCATTTAGAAAAGATATGATTTAATGTTGGTTTGGAAGCAATAATTAGTTTTTCTTATGCTGTATTTTCTATAATGGATTTATTTGGATATTGATATTATTGAAAATAGATACTTATTCTTATTGTTATCCATGACCAGGGGGCAATCATATTGGCGGGTGTACAGGTACAGGATTTCTTCCATCATCTTTTACCCATTAGTTTATGTAGTCGAGTGTTGTCTCTCCTTTGTAGGGGGGGAAGTAAGGGGTTCAAAACCTTGTTTTTGACCCATAGGTTTAGGTAACAGTGTATGGTTATTAAAAGGAAAAGGAAGAAGGAAAATACATTCTTCATGCTTGTCTTTTATACAATAAACATAGAGGTAAACATATATATGACAGTTAATATTATAACATTCACCTTTTCTCCCCTTAGCTTTTTCTATGTTGTTCCTGAAATTCTTCTTATATCTTCAATAAATTCATGGATATAGTGGCCACCCAAATTAAAATTCTCATTTATTTACTTCCTAGTGATTCCCAAATTCTTGGCCCGCAACTGCTTATGCATCAATCTATTTCATGTTGACCACACTTCTAATATTTCTGGCATTACATTTTGGCACCAACAATAATCTATGTTTGTCATTCTAATGACTGCCATAGATATGGATTACACTAGTTAAAAGAATTCTCTCAGGGGTGGGTTTTTTGTTTTTTTTTTTTGGAGAGAGAGGGGGTGGCGTGAGGTTCACATGTATATTTCTTACATAAAAGACAGGTATGAAGAATGTCTTCTTCTCTTTCTTCTTCTTCTTCGCCTTCTTTCTTTTATTTTGTTTTTTATACGTTTGTTGCTTATTATAATGTAGACACAGTGAAGCTGTACCGAAAAGGTGAACTCGAACCTTTGCTATTAGAAGCTAATACTAAGAATACAGAGAGCTAGTCCCTCGGACATGTAGTCATTCAAAGAATCTGTTCTTCATGCCAACCTGGGATTTCACAAGAAAACATATCAAATTTCTGTCTCTGCAAATATCATGCATTAGATTTACAGTGAACCTTCTTAGCTAGAAATTCATATAAAATCCTTAAGTTCTGGCAGTTGATGAAGGGTATGCGCATCTAAATGCTGAGGGTACCTGTGGGTGTGGTCGGAATTGTACATTTATTTGAATGTAACTTTATTATTATCCCCTCCCCCCCCCCTCTCTCACTCCCCTTTTTTTCTTATTTCGGTTGCTTTGTAATTTAATTTCTTATTTTTGGTTTTTAAGTTACATTCCATGTTTTGGAAGAAGAACCAAATAGTTTAATGAGGAAATAACTGTGCTGAGATTTCGGAAGTGAGAAATAACTTGGGGTCATGAAATTGCTGAGCTTCTTATGGATTCACTGATATCCATATATCTAGAGATGGATGAATAATTGTAAGGGTATAAAGAGAATGGTCTGAAAAAAAAATCATGTGATTTTTAGGAACCGATTACTCTGAACTAAGTTACTAAAGATGGATAAATTTTCAACGAATGGCAACCTGAGATAATTTCTGCTACTTCAATGTGCTAGGAAACTTGGAACCTGTATTGGAAATGACAAAATATGAGATTTATGTTTTTAGTTATTAGAATATTTAGGAAAAAAGGGGTGAAATTTGTGAACTGCAGATTGAAATTGAAAACACCCCACAATTTTTGTTATCCCCACAATTTTTGTATTACAACCAAAAAAAAAAAAAAGGAAAAATCAATTTATTTGGCTCTCATATTTTATCTAGAAATTGGTCTCGTAGTCATCACTCGCCAGTTTTTAGTGAGAATAAGGAAAAAAAAAACTACATAATAGCAAGCCTCTACATGTAGAGCAGAATTGTACGCCTAGTAAAATGCCAGTCACTGTGCCCTGTCTTTTGCACTCAGCCATGCAAACTTATTTGTAGAATAACAGAACTTGAGAATTAGTTCAGAGAATGAGAGAACACAAGCTATTGAATTACAAACCAAGCTGATGCTAGTAATGTTTGATGTTTATGATGCTGCTGAGGAGAGCAAGTATTCTCTTGTTCCCTTGAAATATGTTGACAGTGCATTGCGATCAGGAAGGCTCTCTTTAACCACTGGAATTTCGTTGAAGTTTTTGATCCATGCCTGTAAACGAGGGAAGCTATTATCTTCCAACACTTTGACCCCAGCTGCTTGTTCCAGAAATTCCAGAAAGCAAGCTATCCACCCAAAAGCTATGTCGACCAATCCTATTTTATTGCCACCAAAATACTTCTTCTCTCCAAGACCATGCTCTTCTAGGATTCTCAGAAGTTCTTGCACTTCTTTTGTGGCTTTCACTTGTTCTTCTCCACAAGTTACATAGAAGCTTAAAAAGATTTTAATCTAAATCACATAAAGCATCAAGTTAAAAGAGGTAACACTCCATCTTATCTGGGTTTGGAAAAAAATTTCTTTGTTGTTCCAGACTTTTTTTGTTGCAAAGACAATCACCTTTTCTGATTTTCTCCTTTTTTGCATCTTTAGTCAAATGACATTTGAAAGAAATACTTTTGAAACTTACAACTGTATAAAAGAAAGTAAGATTTGTAGTGGAGGAATGCTAAGAACACGATATTTTTAATAACTTTTTTCACAAGTTGCTGGTATGACATAGTGATTGGAATATCATTTTCACTTTAATTTATCATTTGACATCACTTTTATTATGCATTAGTCACTACAAAACATGTCAATAATTGCAAAAATTTATATCATAGACTTATTGTTTGTAGCCCAAAAACAATAAAGAAGAAAAGAAGTTATAGTTGTGATTTTATGCAAGCTAATCTGAATTATTAGTAGTAGAATTACCTTGTCCTCTCCGAACTTAGTCCAGAACCGAGCCACAGCTCTCTCGTGAGGATCATCTGGAAGCAAGGGGTTCTGTGGCCACTTATCTTCAAGGTATTCGAGAATAACAGTAGATTCCGGGATGGGTTTCCCACCATGAAGAAGCACAGGAACCGTCTTATGCACTGGGTTGTTCTTCAAAAGCAATTCAGTCTTGTTAAATATATCCTCTTCTAAATATTCATATTTGATACCCTTGAGTTTCAGAGCCCATATAACTCTGTAAACATAAGGACTAGGCCAAAATCCTATTAGCTTCACTTCTTCCATTCTTACTCAGATTTTCTTTCTTCCTGCCCGAGTGAGTTCATATATAACTAGTCAAATTGATTCCCTGGCTTTATCTACAAGCTTATGGTTGGACCAGGTTGGTCAACTAGAATAAGTATTTGTTTATTCATCAAAATAATAAAAAATAAAAAAAATTTAGAAGATGTCATTTTTTATTGATCTATTATTGACTAAAGGTCAGGTTCACTACTGTACAAATCATTCTTTATTTTACAAAAAATGAAATTACGTTTTACTAGATAGGATGCCTTGAAAACAATGATAAAAGCAGCACCCAAAAAAAAAAAAAAAAAACAATGATAAAAGCGAGTTTACTTTGAATGGTGGATCAAGATTCTGTAATGTAAAATGAATGATGCTAGGATAGTGAATTTTTTTAGATTAGGGACATTAATTTGTAACACCTATATAATAAAATTCGTAATATTCCTACCATCGTTTAAAAATTAATTCAAAAGGTTTATAAATTGATATTTTACTAATTACAAAAATTGATATAATATTTTTATATTGTTGAAGTGGTACCAATGTGATTCAATGCTACATCAATCTATAGTCTACTACTACAAATTTTACTTATGTAAGATTAACAAAATGATGTAACAATAAAAGTGATCAGTAGATATCAACAGTATAATAAATGAGTTTATGAATTACCTTTTTGTGATTGATAACACATTAATTTATAATATTTTTATAGTAAAGTTAATAAGAACTTTGGCATTTTCACATCATGATCCACTGAAGGAGTAAAATTTGTAGCAATTGTACTGCACATAGACTCAGTCATATACTATGGATGGCCAGCTATTCTGATTTTTTTTTAATATGACGCGCAGTGTGTTATCCACTCAAGGAGTTCAAACACTGACGACAAAGCCTAGGAAAAATAAAACACAAATTTTCTAACTTCAATATGCCACAATACATTCATATCATATTATTTTAAAAATCAAAGTTTTAGGTTAATATAACAGCTTAGGTAAGGGCGGCTAACTATTAGTGCCAGACTAAATTTCTGAACACATATAAGATCTTAATTTAAAATTGAGGGTACTACTATCCTAGAAAATATGTTCAAATTTAAATAGTGGGTTGGACCGTTAGGTGCTTCCTGAAACCTTCTCCACTAATTTTTATTTTATCTATTTATTTTTGAGAATCAAGATGATTGCTGTACTGTTATAAAAGAATTAATCATTCCTCATTAAATAATTCTTTTGGGGCATTTCACCCTAAATAATTCTTTAGCAAGTAACAGACTAACAATTGTTTTTCTTCAGTTTCAATATATTATAAAAGATTGAATTACAATTTATATCTTTAAAATTTAGGAAAATTTTGATTTTATTCCCTAAAATTTACAATTTATATCTCCATGAACCCTTCAAGGCCCAAGCAAAGCAACTCATATCACCGAGTGCTCCTTACAAGCATTACCAAGTTCATACGCTTCTTGTAACCGGCCAGCACGCCCTAAAAGATCAACTATAGCTGCATAATGTTGCCCTCTTGGCTGAATTCCATAATCTTTGGTCATAGATGAGAAATATGCCCAACCCTCATCCAGCAAACCTCCATGGCTGTAAGCAGAAAGAACTGAAAGAAAAGTAACATAATTTGGTTTGAAACCTTCAGTTTTCATCCTATGAAAAGATTCCAAAACCTCTACAACTTTTCCATGCTGACCATAGCCAGAGAGTAAAGCAGTCCGCATAACAACATTACCATTTAAAGACTTGACAAATGCCCAATGCCCATCAGATAAACTACTGCATTTGAAGTACATGTCCATAAGGGCACTATTGACACTTGATCATGACACCATGGGCCTGTTTCCCACGCTCCAGTGTTGCTAAAGTGGCACTAGCTCTGAAGACTGATGCAAAGGTATACTGGTCTGGAATAAAACCAGTCTGTCTCATCTTGTAATAAAGATTTAACCCCACTTCTTCAAGCCCCTTTTGCACATACCCTGCAATCATTGCATACCATGAAACCAAGCTTTTCTCCCGCAAATTATCAAATAGAACGTGAGCAGTTCCTAGATCCCCTGATTTCACATACAATGTCAACAATTTAGTCTTCAAATATACTCATTGGGATCACATCCAACAACAACCATTAGTGCATGGATTCTTCTCCCCTTCTTATACTCTTTTCTAAATATGCATTCCTGCAATAGAAGAGCATAGGTTCTTGGTTCCACTCGCACTCCAGTAGTGCACAACAGTCCCACAGCTTCCCTCAATCTTCCTGAAATACAAAGACCCTTTAATGTTTTATCCAATTGGAGGTAGCTCTTTTAAGGCTCAACCTGAAAGCTGGTGATAATCACATTCCATCAATTGAACCAGTACATTGCCAAAATCTAATCTTTCCCAATTCTAAAATAATATATGCAATTACGCATGTCAATTCCATCAAACCTTGAGCAGGTTTACAAAAATCACATTACATACATAAGTATGTATATAGTAATGGAAAATTCCATCCAAATTGCCAAATATTCAAAGTACCCAATTCACTATTCAACCTAGGATCTCACATTTGGCACAGAAAATAATACTACCCACCAAATAAATGAAGCATTTTATCAACTAACTGCATGAATTCAAGCTCAAATTCAATTATAATACATACATAAAAATGTATGTAAGAATGGCAACATTCCATTCAGACAGTCAAATATTCATACTACCTAATTCACCACTGAATCTAAAGATCTCATCTTTGGCAAAAAAACAATACTGCCCGCCCACCCACCCAAAAAAAATTATCAACAACCCGCAAAATTCAATCATAAAGCATACAAAAATATGCATATAAAAGCAGCATAATTCCAATCAACACTACTGCACCTAAGACATCTCATATTTGGCATAATAACAATACTGTCCACCATAAAAGCAACTTAAAAACATCTCACGTAAATGCAAGCGCAAGATCAATTACAATACATAAATTTAAAAAGGGAACATTTCCATACAAATAGTTAAACTACCCAATTCTGCACTGAACCTAAAAGATCTCATGTTTGACAGTTGACACAAACAACACCGACCACATAAAACGGGCTAAAAAAAACCACCATCCGCCAAAACGAGCTAAAATTTTATACACAACCCACATAAATTTCAAGCATGTATATAACACACAAAGAAAGTAAAACTAGTGAAGGTTCACAAACCTGCCATTGCTGCTCTCAGATTCAATTCTGCGAAGAAGGGTGGTGGTTTTTCCGTCAAACATGTGGCCAACGATCACGTGAATCTCTCTGGAAGATGCAGGAGGAGTCAGCAGCTCCATGTGCACGCCACGACTTTGGATTGAATGAATGGAACAAGTAGGAGAAAAGGTTGTGGGTTTTAGGGGAAGGAAAATTGTGTGGTTGCATGGAAAGGATTTGGGGTAGGGGGGGACATGGGGTTCGAACTATAGACATTAGACATTATTACGGATGCCATTACTACAGGTTATCACTTAAACCCATATTCTACTACATAATGGTATGTTTTCACGTTTCAACAATAATTTTGCTAATCAGCAAATGCAAAATCTAATTGTTAGGAATCCACTACATCATCTTTACCCATGTCTATGCATAAAAAAATTATTAGCAATCCATTACATAACCTTATCAGTGGTTTATAGATTTTGATAGATGTGTTTTACACCTTTTCTTTTTCTTTTTTTTTCTTTTTTTTGCAGTAAATATACAATTTTATCCCTTTGATGCCAAGTTTCCTTTACATTTATAACTTCTCTAATTAGTAATTACTCTATGGCAACAGTAATCAAGATAAAATGACTTGAGTTTATACAAAGTTTCAATAATCTGGGTTTATGCCTCAAGCTAGGCAGTAAGAACAATAATCTAACAGCTTGGGATCCATTTTATCCTAGGGAAAAGTAATTCACACCTCTATGTCTTCTTTGTTACTATTTCAACTCTGAAGCTTTAAGTTGGTTCTAGTTTAGCTCAATTAAAGTCTCTTATTAAAATTGAAGTAAAGGAAATTCTCATATTTGATCAAACAATGTACTAGGAAAAGTACAAATAATGTTAACTATTCTGCCATGTGCTATCAAGGCTTTCTTGATTTGAAACTAAAATAGAGATACAAGACAACATACAAAACATAAAAGTGAAAAAAGGAGTTTTTGTCATTTGACTTCATCATTGAATATGTTACACAAACTTTATGAAACTTCCACAACAACAACAACAGCAAAAAAAAAAAAAAAAAAAAAAAAAAAGAGGTAACAAGAAGAAAAAACCTCATCATCCTCAGTTTGCAAAACGCCCAAAACATCTGAAAACTTGGGCCTTCGGAGAGGGCTTTGACCCTGTGCTATCTGTTTCTTTCTTTGTGTGTTTATACAATGTCATTATTTTTCTTTTACTCTAAGGCAAGCCATTGTGCTCTTCTTTTGCTAGGTTTCCTCTATCTAGAGTTGGCCAATATCTTCTGCTATTCTCATGGTATTTGTGGATGCACCAGAGAGCCCTCTCCTAGTGAACCCAACTGCATAGAGCCCAATATTTCCTTGCCACCCATTTGGAAACGGTGCCTTTGGAAAACTATTCTTGGAGAAGAATTCACCTTCTTGTATATAAACCAATACAACATTAGCCTGTTTGTGCAGACAAAAATATCAATTACAAAACAATCATAGAAGGAGCTTGCTTCTAAGAGTTAATAGGACAAATTCAAAACTGGCATAAATGCCTAACCATAAGCTCAGAGTCTGACATTTTTTAGCATGGATATCAACTTAACAACTTCCTTATTCTTTTGTTAAAAAACCAACCATCAAAACGCCCATCAAACACCCAAAAAATAAGATAGACAGAGGAATTAGAAACCTTCTCGCCTGAAGCCAAGAAGGGACATTGTGGCAGTATCCAGTAGCAGGTAGCCTTTTTCCCCCAACTGAATCAATATCAAGCTTTTCGCCATTTACAAGCTCAACTTGGTTACTTAAGAACTTCTTGATATCAAGAACCACCTTAATGGCACCAGATTTGATTTTGTCCAATGCACAAATTTCCAACACAGGAGTCTTCCCCTTAGTGTTCTTGAGCTGCATTGGCCCAACTGCCAGCCTGCTCAACCCGTATTTCTCAATGTTTCCAAGCACTAACTGTGATAGAAACAAGAGGAGCTTGTCAAATGTCCACTAGCCCAAGGGGTAGCGCCATTTCATCATTGGAACCGCCAAATCAAATGTAGCTTTTCCACAAAATTCTCTTGAAAAGACATGCAGTAGCGAAACAGAATAAATGCCATCAGAATATTGGTTAAATGATTAAATTTACTATTTTCTAACAACTTAAGCTTTTCGGACTATTGGAACAAGCAGTCCTAAGTCCGAACCCTAACTTAAGCTAGCACTACATGGAATTAATTAATAGTACTCACCGAGCTACAAACTGCCAAGGATGGAGTGGCACTGTAGTTGCAAAGATTAAGGGAAACTTCCATGCCTAAATTACCACACCGCACAGCTAGTACTTGCACTCACAAGTATGCAAGTGTGTATATGAATCTAATAAAAAAGCTAACAAAATAGCCTAATACAACAAAAATCCAAAATCATTTTTTGTTAGAATATGTTGGAAAAAATGTGCCAACTTTTGAGCAATCGAATAATTTCGAACTAGGCCAAAAGCCTTGTAACTCAACTGGTTGGTCCTTCCTAGAGATTCTAATGAAAACACCCAGGGCTCAAATACCCCCACTCCCAACTATAAAATTATCAAAAATAATTTTAGACTAAGGCTTGATTGTTGCTGTTACAATAACATGTTAGTTGCACACTTGTTAGCTTCCTTGAAAATATGCAAATTTTGAGCACTCAAATAATAAATTCCAACTATCCTAATACAACAACAACCAAGTCTTGGTACCAAATTATTTTGAGTCGACAATCATGGATCCATTAATAATAGAGTGACTAAATTTTACGCGGCTACCTACCGCAACCCTCTTCCTTTTTCCGGGCTTGGGACCGGCTGTGAACAAAACATATGGCACTAAGCACCAACACAGGCGGAGTTAAATTTTTCTAACCTAATACGCATTGAAATTTTAAAATCCTTCAAAACTTAAGCTACCAAATACCATTAAGATAGCATTAGCTATAATGTTGACGTTGCAGTCTTTGTGGCCATTGTCATTTTATATCAATAGGTTAAACCGATAGGGTTCTGCAGTACAATATCTTACCTCAAATAAACTGTATATAGAATGAAATCATTCATATTTCAAAAATATTAAGTTCTAACTTCCAACCACATGGTCCATTGTAAAATGAAAGAAATTCAGAGACAGATAGAAGAAGAGCCACTAGTAACAAGCTGTGCCACAGGTGATTATTTAAAGAATAGTCCAAACTTGAATAATAACATCAAAATAACAGATATTGACAGCATCACCAACCATAGGAGTTTAAATTCAGCATAAGACACTACCTCTACCATATAGAAATTATAGAAACACATTAACAGGCAATTATATAAACATATAGCAAACTATCAATTGAGTAGGAAAAAGATAGAGAGAAAGGGGGAAGAACAAAAGAATGGGAAGATTTTAAATTAAACAATTATATGGTAAACCGAAATTAAAAATAAAATAAAATACAAATATGCTACCAAAATTTGCTGATGAGTAATTCTATTACCGACCAAAACTAGTCATTTACATGAAGGCTAAACCTCAAAACAGGGTCCAGCATGCAAAAACAAACATCCTACCAAAACTTTTTGATAAGTGATTACTAACAGTACTAATAGTAATAGTGACCAAAACTAGACATTTACATGAAGTATAAACCTTAACACTGAATCAGTAAGCGGATAAAAATACCCTACCAAAACTTTTTGACAAGTGTACTAATACCGACCAAAACTAGACATTTACATGAAGTCTAAACCTTTAAAAGCTCACTCCAATAAGTGGTATAAGTGGCATACTGTTAAAGAGCCTGCTAAAATTTCCCCAATCCAAGTTGATCAGCATCATAACCAAAACCCAGCACTGAATCTGTGTTGCCAACAGGATCGTTTAATAGAGCCATAATTTCATACATAAAATTTTCATTTTCTGAACAGTCCAGCAAGTTCTCCTGTCCATTATCCCAAAAATAGTTTGTAGAGTCATCCTTTGCTTCTGTGACAGGATAATACAGAGTACCCTCATCAGCACAAAACTCAGACACACCAGTAGACTCACCCTCAGCCTCTGTCCCCACCAAACTTGGCATGTCGGCTTCAGTGACAGGATAATACTGTGCATCCTCATCAGCACAAAACTCAGACACACCAGTAGACTCACCCTCAGCCTCTGTCCCCACCAAACTTGGCATGTCGGCTTCAGTGACAGGATAATACAGTGCATCCTCATCAGCACAAAACTCAGAAGGGTTTGCCGCAGTTGTGGATTCAGATCCCACAGGACTTCCCATTGAATAAGGGACCGATTCAGAGGAAGTCCAGCAGCAATCCTTCACAGATTCCAATGGGGATGTGCGACTTGTGATATCTGGAAAGTTAAGACGAGCAGAGGAACCATACATTGTTGAAGCAGCTTCGTCATACGCGGACGCAGCATCAATGGCAGTCCCAAAAGTCCCTAGCCAGAGTTTTTTTCCACCATTTGGCTCACGAATTTCCGCCACCCACTTACCCCATGTCCGCTGCCTAACCCCTCTGTAATGGCACAGTGAGTTTTCAGGTCCTCCTTTTCCTTTCACACAACAACCTTTCTTTGACCCTTTCGCTTGAACTTTAGGAACCCCACAAGACGCAAACTGAGCAGTATTTTTTTCTTTCCACTTCGCCAGTGTCTCGGCCACAGAGTCTCTACTATACTTCCTCTTCCTCTTCTTCTGGTCAGGATTGTCCATGACCATGAGAAAACTTTCCAGACAATTGTAATAATGCACCCGCTCAACAAAAATTCCAGAAACACCAAGATTGAATCCCACAACAATCAAAAACCCTCTTGCAATAAATCCCACAACAATCAAAAACCCCAAACGGAAAATGAAACTGAATTTCCTAATCTGAAAAAACACAAACACTTCTATATAAAACCCCAGAAAATTCAAACCCTAAAAAAAATAATCAAGAAAAACCCGAACAGAATATTTCCCCCACAATCAACGAAAAACCCAATATGAAACCCTAATATTCAAGTAACAATATTGAATTGTTCAAAAGAATCAAAACAGAAAAAAAAATCACAAACCCCAGAAAAAAGAAAAAAAAAATCAAACAATAAAGAAAACCCAAAACGGAAAAGAAAAGTCTAGTCTAGAAATTGGTACCTCTCAGTCTGAGTCTGAGTCGGTGGAAGCTTTCTCCTTGATGGGGGCGTGTTTGTGTTTGAGAGAGAGAGAGAGAGCGAGAGAGAGAGAGAGAGCTTTCTTTGGTCCCAAGTTCAGAGAGCTTTTTGAAAGAGAGAGCCGTTATGAATCTAAGGTATTTATAGGGTTCCCGATTGTTTTGTTGCTCTGTTTTATTTTATTTTTTTATTTTTTTAAGGCTGAATATTTCTTTTATTTATTTAACATATTTCTTATGTGATTTGTACCTCATCAAAATACTAATTTTTTTAAGGCTGAACTTGAGTATTGAATTTTTTTTTTTTTTTTAAGTAAATTACCTTAATAATTATTAAATTACTTGCCATTTGTTTCATAAAAAAATAAAATAAAATAAAACTTAATAATGAATTATTCGAATGGAAAAAATCATTTCATAAAAAAATTCTCAAAAATTCTCAAAAAGTCTCATCTGTGTCATTGTATATTAGTTTCAAAACTTGCACAACTTCAACCATAAAAGGTCTATAAGTCACCTCTAGGTGAACACACATGGAAGCAATGGCTGCCACCTTAGCCATGTCATCGAAGTCGTAACTTCCAGCCAAAGAAGGATCAACCAATTGCTCCAAACCTTCTCTACTGGTTACCAATGGCCATGCCCAAGTTACCAGATTCTCCTGTCTAGTAGGTTAGGACATGTCCACAGGTTTTCTTCCAGTGAGAAGCTCAGGGAGCACTACCCCATAACTATAGACATCATTCTTGACAAGCAGATGCCCTGTCATTACATATTCTGGGGCAACATACCTGCAAACCCATTATATTCAAATTTCATCAATATTTGGAATTGTTGACTAGAAATACGGTAGTATATATACAAATGAATACTTCTTAATACAAAGTATGTCACAGAATATGTGGAGAGAGAGAGAGAGAGAGAGAGAGAAAGCATGTCTAATCAAGAACCTACGTGAATTGAAAGAATTGTAAGACTATGACTTTAAAATAGTATGATTGCCCAAAAGTTCCCATGACCCGAGTAGAAATATGACGACTTCCTTCAATTGCTTCCCTGGCCAACCCAAAATATAAAACCTTGGGGGTGAAGTCATCTTCTACTAAAACATTACTAGCCTTGAAATCACGGTGTATTACACAAGGATTAGAATCTTCATGAAGATAGGCCAATCCTCTTGCTGCTCCAAGGGCAATCTTCATCCGTGCATCCCAGTCTAGAAGGCCCTTGTTCTTGTTAACACCTAAAACACCAATACGGGGCAATGTGGAAGGAATTTTTTCAACTTATATTCCATTAAATAATTACAAACAAAATAAAATAAAAGGTAATGCAAAAAATATACCATGTAAATGGGACTCAACACTGCCATTGCGAACAAGCTCATACACCAAGCACCATGTCCGCCCTTCAATGCATATACCAATTAGTTTCACAAGATTACGGTGATGCAATTGACTTAGCATCTCAACTTCTGCAATAAATTCATGGTCCCTATTTTGATTATCCCTTGTAAGCAATTTAACTGCAACTTCAATTTCATCTTCCATAATCCCACAGTAAACACGTCCAAATCCTCCTTCACCCAAAATCCTTTTTGAACTGAACTTATCTGTTGCCTTCTCAAGCTCAACAGGTACAAATGTTTTAGTAGAGAGAACACAAGTAGCCATGGTGGACATGAGGGATACTAATGTTGAGCTTGCAATACTACTTGATAATACAAACCCTATGCCTGCATTAAATGCAGAGGACTAACTATTTTGACTAAGAATAAAGTGTGTTGATGCAGCTCATTAGGTAACACTCATATTAATCAGCTTATTGTTCAATTGTTCGTGCAAGTGGAATCTTCCATGATTGGCCAGTGTGTTGATACATCAAAAGTTAATAACCCAGCTTTAGAAGACTGACCAGTGTGGATTAAGAAGATGCAATATCAGTTTTAAATGATAGCTCTGTAAGACTTAATGACAAAGTTAATAAAGGTATTGTGATTAATATAAAATATTTATTTATTTCTCTAAATTTTGTAACATGGTTCTCTTGCTACCATTTGACACAGCACAACTTAGACCTTACAAGATATTCATCATCCATCAGTGGTGAATGTCCAGAACTATTTACTAATGTCATAAATTACTAGGGTTTTTTTTTAATATATATATATATATATATATATATATATATATATATATATAAAAGGGTTAGAAACACTTACATAATATAGATGCTATGACCTTGTCAGCTTGAACCCACACCCCTTGGGGAGGTACCAACTCCCCCAACTGGGTGGTGGTGATACATTACTAGAGTTTGAAAGAGCATTTTCTTGAAATGCACAAATGATTTAAAAAGGTAAAAAAAAAAAAAAAAACCAAATGGGACTAGCTTCCCCCTTTCACAGAATTGCCTCTTTGATAGCACAATTTCCATTTTTTTGGGCCAGAAGAAAGAGACTCATTATTTCTTCCCTTTTTGTCAATTATTGGGCAGTTTGCAAAGAAATAAATATTTTCAAAATGGTATGTGTGGAAAAAAAAAAGATTAAAAAAAAGGTATTTAGAATCAAAGCATGGTGTGTGTGCTTTTCATGGGATCCATCAGTGGTGAAAGTCTCATGTAAGAAATTTTAAGCCCAAAGAAAAAAAAAGAAGGCCCATTAGTCCGTATCTATATAATACTAAAAGCTGAGACGTAGCATTTAATGTTGCTACCTTCTTATTGAACCACATCAACAGCCATGTCATTACCAACATTTTTTCTAAATTTCTCTTATAATTTAAAATGCATTTTCTAAATTTTAAAATACTAATAAAAGAAAAATGATTCCCAACCTTATCTCCATCATAAAGCCCAATCTTTATAGCTTTAATTATAGACATGTATTTCACATTAATGATGACTAGCATGAAGCCCAAACCTATATGTTGTCCAATATAAAGCCCAAACCCAGCCGAATAGTCTTTAATTTTTAACGGCAAAAAATCCTTTCTGTCTCCCCACCTTTTGCTTTACCCCTGTTTCACGGTTTCAAGCATGCTACCAGCATCCTCTCTCTCTTCCAAAGGCAGTTTCAAATCTTCAGATTTTAGACTTTAGATTCATAATGCCAAGGCTCTCACGGCTCTTCCTTCCTCCAGATGTTCAAGTCCTTTCAGTAGTTGCCATTTCAGAAAAACTAATCCTCCAAATGTTCAAGTCCTTTCAGTTGTTGCCGTTTCAAAAAAACCAAAGGCAGGGTATATAATGCAAGTGAATTTTTTACGGTTTCCATGTATCTTTCAGTTTTGTTTTTAATTTTTCCATTCTACTTATCTGTCAACCTTGCAATGCCACGACTACACAATTGAAGAGCTCATCACCAGGAGCTTCAACAACGTCATCTGGCAATCAGATTGGCTAGATGAATATGGAGAAAGGTACATCATGACAACAATACCTAATCTTTCTCCCTCTCTCTCTTTGGTATTGGAACATCCACGTTTCATTTTTTAATCCTTTTGGGTTTTCAATTCTGGCATATTTTTATTTTATTTAGATTCTCAATTTTTGGAATTCTTTTTTTTTTTTTGTTTGGTTTCTTAATGCTGCACAAGTGTTTGAAGAAATGCTTAAACTGAACTTTGGATTGGGTGTGTGTGGAACCCAATTGCTTATGCACGTGCAATGCTATTTACATATTTCTTTTTAATTTTGTTGTCAATTGTGATATCAATATTAGTTCTTTGGAAATTTGGTTTTCTTTTTAATGTTGTGGTTTTATTGAAGTATATGTATGTGAGATTGACCTATGTAAGCTCTACATATATATTCATGTTGCTATATTCAATTTGTGTTTGCCAATTGGGTTTGTGTGTGAACTGAACTTTGGATTGGGTGTGTGTGTGGAACCCAATTGCTTATGCACGAGCAATGCTATTTACATATTTCTTTTTAATTTTGTTTTCAATTTTGATATCAATATTAGTTCTTTGGAAATTTGGTTTTCTTTTTAATGTTGTGGTTTTATTGAAGTATATGTATGTGAGATTGACCTATGTAAGCTCTACATATATATTCATGTTGCTATATTCAATTTGTGTTTGCCGATTGGGTTTGTGTGTGGCCTTGGGTCCTTGCTATCTAATTGTTACTTTCTCTCCCTCGAAAGGCTGAAAACTTTGTTATGTTGAGTTATTTGGGTTTCATTTGAATGGTTTTCGCAGTTTTTTACAGGTAAAATTTGGCTTTGGGATTTTTTTTAAAAAAAATTTCTGTTTTATTTAGATTCTCAATTTTTGGAATTCTTTTTTTTTTTTTTTTTTTGGTTTCTTAATGCCGCACAAGTGTTTGAAGAAATGCTTAAACTGAACTTTGGATTGGGTGTGTGGAACCCAATTGCTTATGCACGTGCAATGCTATTTACATATTTCTTTTAAATTTTGTTGTCAATTGTGATATCAATATTAGTTCTTTGGAAATTTAGTTTTCTTTTTAATGTTGTGGTTTTATTGAAGTATATGTATGTGAGATTGACCTATGTAAGCTCTACATATATATTCATGTTGCTATATTCAATTTGTGTTTTCCAATTGGGTTTGTGTGTGGCCTTGGGTCCTTGCTATCTAATTGTTACTTTCTCTCCCTCGAAAGGTTGAAAACTTTGTTATGTTGAGTTATTTGGGTTTCGTTTGAATGGTTTTCGCTATTTTTTACAGGTAAACTTTGGCTTTGGGATTTTTTTTTTTAAATTTTCTATTAATAAAGCATATTTACACTCAAAAGTTGTTGGGTTAGTAAGTGAAGGGTTCCAGTGTTGATTAGCTTTTTATTTATGGTTTTTAGGGTGCATATACTTTAAAGGAATTTGTAAATGTTTTGGTGTTTTGGCTGCTTTTTGTTCAAGTGAATTTCATGTAAGATGTGGTTGAGATTTGTAATAGAAATTGGATGTGAAGTTCACCACAAAGCACTTGCATGCCTTAAAATCAAGTCCACCATTTGGTATGGTTGTGCATATTCTACCTCCAATTCTTAGAGTACATGTAATGTTCTCCTCAGACTTATCAATTTTTGAAGCCTATTAAGTTACATGATAAATCATTTCATCATGGGTCTTTCACATCTTAATTCCCTAGAACCATTATTTTCCATAAATTCAACCATTAGTGCGAATTGTTCAATGTTGTTTGGCAACCAAGCAAATTATAAGTTTGAGTTTCTCAGTTGCAGTTAATCATTTTTTTCGGGGGGGGGGGGGGGGGGGGGGGTTATGCACAACGGCCAAAATTGGGAACTTTTCTATGCAAGTTGGATTTTTTATATGAAAATTTCAATCTAGGACCATTAGCTATTTAGGTTTTGCAATGTTAGCCCATAACTATAGCTCTTAAAACATGGCAATGGTAGCCACCTATTTCTCCTCATCTCAAAATGAATATGGCGCTAACCTTTTTCCGAAAAGCCACCAATTATGCAGGTTTGGGCATTATTGTTAAAGATAGTTATGGTTCACTTATTATAGTCCATACTGAATTAATTCTTTACCAAAGATTGTGGATGGCTGCCACAGCTATGTTGAGAGCATCACACACGTTAATTTAATATTTTCATTTGAATATAGCAAATTGATTTACAAAGCAAGTAGTGTTATGGTCAAGGGTGAAAGTTTTTAATTTGAGTACTTTCTCTTGGCTTTTAGATCCTTTGGGCATATTTTGATATGATTAGGCAAGGTCACTGTGCAAAATCCATTGTACCATTTAGAGTACTTAATATTTTGCATTTCTTACTCTACGCAAATTGAGTGCATTTGATTTTATTTGTAGGAACTGAGGGCAACAATGCCAAATCACAAGAAAAGGTGGTGGCATTGATGAATAACTACCAAATTTGAAAGCCATTGAAGGTACTCCCTTTCTCTATCTCTCTTGCCTTTATTTTTTTCCTTTGAACTGTATATGGAGGTTGCATTGGACTTGGCCAATACACCACTCAAAAATTATACAAACTGTCTGAAAAATATGGGGGAAAAACCTCTTCCTTTTTTTATGGACCATACAATAAGGTTAAGTTTGTATCTTTAAGATTTTTCCTTAATGTTCCATTTTTTAGGTTTTAAGTAGTTATTGAAGGAAAATTACTGGCTAGGGTGCCTCAACGTTATTTTGGAGCATGGGTTGCTTTTTTCACTATAGTGAGGATGGTTAATTTACTTTCTATAATATTGTGCCTTTTGTTCTCCATGTCTCAATGCATTATTTCTAATACCTTTCAAAAATTAGGATCTTTATGGACTGATCTCAGAACCTCCAACTTTATTAGGTAAATCAATTAATTTTTGAGAGGTTTATGTGTAGATTACCATGTAGAAGTCAGATTAAATCTCTTGAGAGGTTTATGCTTTGAGGGAACAGAACGGTCGGCTCTTGAGATTAAATCTCTCCTCCTCCACTCTTTGTTTGCTTGGTGTTCTGCTTTCTCTTCTTTTTCTTGCTCTAATCTTTTTGTTATGCTTGATCATTGTAATTTTCGATCTTGATGTAAATCTTTCCATGTACACTCCTGGTGTACCTGGGGCTTTTGTTTTATGAAATATCATTATTTAAAAAAAAAAAAAAATTCATGTAGAAGTCAAATGGATACAGGGAGAACAGAGAGATTGTAGAGAAATGGGTTCAACTATTTAGTACCCCCTATTTCTTAGTCACAGCTTTGAATGCAATGGACACATTCAATTAATAAAAATTAACTTTACAAATTAGTTGGCTAGAAATATGAGGTATCATAATTGCAAATTGTTTATAAAATCCTTGACATGAATAAATGAATTGTATTAGAGTGATTTGTAAGTAGATTTTAATACGCTAGAAAATAAATTTAAATTTCCATTTTATATGTTGGGTATGATTTGGTGCGCATCAATCAATCATTACATTCATGCTTTGTTCATAATTTCTTTATATAATGTTATCAAATCAATCCAAGATGTGGAAGGAGTTGAACTATGTGGTACCCTTAAAAATTTTGTTGACTTAGCAGCATGTTAGTAGTACAATTTAGTTCTTTCTCTTCTTCTTTAAACAATTTTTATAAGTAATGGAAAAATTATTCACTAATGGGACAAGTTCTTTGGATGACTTGGAGATGGGAAATAACACAAAATTAGGTGCAGAGAATACTCAACTAAGCTAGAAGTTTTTTAAGTAGCTTATTAGTTTCTCATTTGCTTTACTGTTTATCTTGGCTGTTAATGTATGTTTAGACTGCAATAATGAAAATTGGTTTATAAGAGATGAGGGCATTTACCAAGTTATTGTTTTCATTTGTCAAGGATACCACCTTCTTTGAGATCCATGGTGTGGTTGATCTGAAGAGAACATGCTATAAGGAAGTAGATAATTGTATGCGCATTTGATAGACTATTCCACTTCATTCAATTGTTACATATTTTAGATTGAGGTTGAGTTTTCATTTGTAAGATGCTATATTTAGATTGAACTAAAGGGTGTTGAATTGAGTGGCATGGGTTGTTGAGTGAGTGAATGATTACAAATGACCAATATTTCTGGTTGAGTGAACTGATTTTATTGTAAATGGGCTTTGGCTTTCCATTTAGGGAGATGGAAGTTGAATATAGCTGAAACTGGAAAGGGCTGTTGAATATAGTCTTTGCATGCCAAATTCTTTTTTGACTTGAAGTTTCTTCCAAAAACACCCCATACAAAGTTCATCATTATTAGAACACCAATTCTTGCTTCTGTTAAAAAAGTGAAGCTCTCTTCAGTAACTAGTTTGGCCGTGTAAGAGGTCACTAGGATAACATGGACTATATCAACTTGAGTACCTGACCATATTGCATCCTATTAAAGTCTTAAGGTATGTATTTAACAAAAGCAAATCTTTAGCCCAAATATTTTTGGGGTCGGCAATGGATCCTCAACATATTAGTTAAGATCGGCCACATGTATTCTATCCAAAGTCTTAAGGTATCTATAATGTTTATTAGTCAGGATCTTTTTTATTTGTGTATCTAACGTAATTTTACAATTGGCCTACACTAAATTGTTCTTTGCATAATCTCCACACTGTCCAGTATGACAGATCTTTTATATTTGTCATTTACAAGTTCTATGGCTCTGTTAGAGGTTCCCCAATAATGGTCTTGATTTGACTTGAAAGTTACTCTTTGATTTCTGGGGCTAGGGGGTAAGTTTCAGCTGTGTGGGAGAATCATGCTAAGATTAAGTACTTTTAATGATCTTTTTGTGCAAGGATAATTTGTAATTAAAAATATATATGTGCAACATAGCAATATGACATAAATGTTTTGGTTTACAGACTCATCAAGTTTAAATGTCAAGGTGCTTCAATTCTGGGGGTAGTAGCTGATGATGAAATGCAATCTTATGTTAAAGTTTGGACAAAGAAATTCAATTTGAATGATCCTTTAATGGTAGAAGCAGTGGTCATTAAAGGATCACTGTAATCAAAGGGTTGGATCATATGGTTTATTGTGTAGGGACTGTGGCATTATTATGAATCCAATGGATGAATATTTTTAATAGAGTAGTTTAAACAGATACTTTGATAGGTACAATCTCTCTCTCTCTCTCCAACACGAGTTGTAATGAAACTGAAAAGGATAGAAGTTGTTAACATGCATATTCTTTTGAAAAGCTTTGAGAATACAATGTATTTAAATAGATATTTCAAAGTATCGTTCCCGTGCATCACATGGGTTAGAGACTAGTTTTAATAGATCATGTAACTTTCAATGAAGTTGGATCACTAGGATTTTATTAATTATATGTAAGATGAAGAGTAAGATTTCTAGAGTCACCAAATGCTTTTTTTTTTTCCTGATAAATCGATTACTGGGGGGATAGAGGGATTTGAACCCTAAACATCTCCGTTGGAAACACCAGATGGTGTTAGTTAAGCTACAAGGTTCTTAGTGAGTCACTAATTATAAATAGCATTGTTTTGAATTGTTGCGGGTAACCTTTTCTTATCCATTTTATGAAATTTCATATTCGAATATTTCTTGAGCTTCGAGCCTAGAAATTGTATCTAATTGTTCCAACTTCAATCTTATTCTCTCTATTTTTCTTCTCTTTTTTTAATCTTATTGCTGGAATTTCTTTTTCTATGCTAGCATAAGTCCTCACCACATCAAGTTGTATTAGAGCAAAAAGATCCTAGATCTAAGCCAAAAAATTCATATCTAAGTTATGGCCGGCCGTGGTAGAGATCATGAGGGTAGAGGAAATCAAGGCTAGTAGAAAAAAAAAATAATGAGATGAGGCGTATTATTGAAGATTTATTGCTAGCTATTCTTTTTAGCAATGGGAACCAGTGGGAGACTCACATGAAGATTTTGGAAGGAAACTACAACCCCTTGGACAAATTGGAAAGTGGTCATGAGGATGAGAATGATGATATAGAAGATGAAAAATCCTTTCATTATACCAGTCAGAGCATGCGGCATGAGGTAGGTTGGAAGATCAGTTGATGTGTGTAGCTGAATTGAAGGGTGAAAATTTTGAAAGAGTTTGGGCCACAAACTGGGATTCTCTTTATGATGGTTTAGGGGTGAGTACTTAATACAAATTAAAGAAATTATTTTATTAAAGTAAAGCACATCAAGAGTACGATGCAAGTCCTAAGAGTGTTCTTTTGGACACGGAAGATTTGCATACACAATTTGAAAAACCTAGTACTATTTGATGGAATTCAAAATTGAAAAATTTTAGTGAAGACGGATACTTTTACTTGGACTGATGTGATGTTTAATAATTTTTCAATTGGCATAATGCTGAATCATGATAATCTTCATTTTTATGAAGATAAAGATACAAGATTTGATTGTGTTTAGGAAGAATTTATGGAGCAAGAGCTGTGAGACACAATTCGACAAGCTCCAAAAGATACATGGATGGGGTTAAGCCAATTTTAGAACAAAGTTGTATGGTGTCAAATGATGATACTTTGTTCTATGTGACTTGTTCATATCACAAATTGATTAAAAAAAGAAAAAAATACCCAGGTACACTGGTGGTGTATTTGAGTAGTAGTACATCAAACACACAAATTACAAAGCTCTAACATATCTAATAAATTAGAACAGGGAAAAGAGTTAAAAGCAGCACTCCAATCCAGGAGAGAGTGAAGAAGAAGAGATTTAATTGTTATATATAAGATGAAATATTAGAATTCTAGAGTTGCTAAAGGCTTTTATACATAGAATTTTTAAATCATCGGCATCCTTTTTCTATAGCCTTCAAAAAATTTCAGATTTGATCTCTTTCCACATTTTGTGATGACTTGGGAGTTGTTTATGATATTATACTTCTTTGGTGTCTCCTAGGTAATGCTTTATTATGTGATGGGGGGGGGGGGGGGGGGGTGTTTATAATGTTGGGTGAGAGTAGTACTAAGATGGGTGACCTCTTGGGAAGTCCTTGTGTTGTTGCACCCCTTTCTTTTAAATACCTATAATAAAAAAAATCATGTTGTATGAGGCTCTTTGGCAAGGAAAGTAATGGGAGGATTTGGAAAGTGGTTCCTCCGTGTCTAATGTGGTGTCTTTTGAGAGAAAGGAATGCATGTTACTTTGAGGGGCCAAAATGCCGAAGTTCATGAACTCCCTTGAGATTATGCTTTGCATTTGAAGACCTTATATGAATGGACTTTGACATCTCCTATCTATTCTATAGCATGCTTTTGAAGTCTTTTTTTACCCCTCCTTTTTTTTGTTCTTTGCTCCTACATCTCATGTACTTGGATCGCTGCCCTTTGCTTCGTTTTTTATTTTATTTTTTACAATGATTTCTTTACTTAGAAAAAGCAATTCAAATCCAACCTCATTCCTATTATCCTTTTTCTTTGCCTTATTCTTATTGGAATTTCTTCTTAAACCCTTCTACTACACTAGACCTACATTCTCCTCACAATGTCAAAGTTCATATTACTGATCTGGTAAATTATTAGTGTTTGAAAGAGTTTTCCTCTTTACTTCAAACATTATTAACAAAAAAAAAAAACATTATTATCAATTTTTTTAGCAAAAGGATGACTCAAAACAAGTGGAATATCTAGGAAATATAATGCAAATATGGAAATAAATCATGACCACAAGCCACAAGACCAACATCCATACTTTTGAGTAATAATTCACCAGGCATGACTAGATTTTGCGCAACCAAAAATGACAAATTATGAAAGAACATTCATGAAATTTTATTTATATATAATAATTAGGCACTAGGCAAGCATATAATATAAATGGTGGCTGCAAAGGAACCAAACTTTTCAAGCTAGGGAGGACTAACACATATACAGTCATGATGGAGCATTGTTCACCATAAAAAGTTTAAAACCATTTGATGACATTGCATTTGAGTAAAAGCATCTACATAATAATTCATAAAACTTACCAGATCTTTTGTTTGCAGAAGGTGTAAATGCTAGACCAACGGCATTTGATGGTCTTCTAAACTTCCTCCACTTCAAAAAGATACAAACTACTCCAATGAAAACTAATAGGAGCACAAATGCAGACAAAGATATTATGGCAATGGTTTTGAGGTTCATCCGCTGGTTCTTGTTGATAAAATTTGTTGTGATTGGGAGGTCTCCAACGCTTCCTATTGGTCCATTGCCAATGTAACTCCCATAAGGTGGTAAAGAAGGAATCGCAAATGAAAACTATTTCAGTGACCAAAACATGATAATAAAATAAAAATGAAGGATACTTGAAGGACTCCTTTTTTTTCTTTTCCCCTTTTGCTAGAAATTTAAAGGTAATCGGGGTAGGTACCTAGATAACTAATGTATAGCACTTTATAGTTACCGAAAAGAGTTGTATTTAGAGGCACTTTCTTATGCCAAAATCTGTCAGATGTCAGTACTACAATAGTTTTATCAAACTTCTCTCCCAGTGGAACAAATTTAATATCCACAATTGTACTTTCCTGATTTTGACTATCAGCAATAACACCCATAATTTTAACTTGGCTTTGCTCCAAATAGGCGCCTTCCGTGATCTCAATCTCTAGCTCCCTCATTACTGGAAAAACAGATAAAATGGCTACATCCAGAAAAAGTCTGACTTTCGTGGGAAACACATAACCACAAGGTGAATCAATGGGAGTTGCAATAAGTGGCTCTATACAAATTTGATCACAAGCTGCCAAAAAATCCATTAACAAGTACATGAGTGGTTAAAAAACTCAAAATGAGCAACAGAAAAAGACCTTTAATTTTCATTCTAGCTTTTGAGATGAACAAGATATTACGATTGATCTTTCAACTAATGTTCAAAATTTTGAACTACCAATTGTATTTAACCTTACGGAATTAATGTTACGCGATTTCTATTCCATAGGGTATGTGAGTCACTTTACCAAGCAAAAAAAATCAAACCATTTCCCCTAGTATAAACACACACTTAAGGCATTAAGAGAGAGAGAGAGAGAGAGAGACAGAGAGAGAGAGAGCACGCGATGGTACAATTACCAATCTTGTTAAGTGATAGTTTCTATTTTATCATAAGAACACATTGACTTCAACTTTTAAAGACTTTTTTCTCTACCATTTTGTTGATCTTGTATTCCACCCAAAACATGCTCCTCATTTAAAAGATAAAGGCCACTGATTGACTTTCCTAATATGCACTGGCTTTATTTGAATTTATAAATTTTAATAAAAGACCTATTATGACATCTGAAACAAAATAGAAAAGGCATGCGTGCCAACTTAACCTTTTAGGGTGGTAACTTTTTAATCTAGCAAATTTTAAGGCAAAAAAATTGATATTTGCCTCACTAACAAGCAAAAATTTTGACAACAGACACTAAGAAATTAAAAACAAGGTTGTTCAAGGCTTACTTGTCAATTATATTTGTCATACATATTTTAAATGTTCTTGATATCTTGATACTTATGCTTTTTGCATAAGGGTTCTTTACAAACATTTGGGCACACAAAAGAGTCACGCATACCCCAAGTTAATGCTATTGATCAGTATAAAAAATCATCTACTTCTCCTAGTTACCACTGAACATATCATGTCCAAAATTGAAATGTCTTGATTCTTATATTAGGTATGCATTCTCACTTGTAAAGTTGTGAAGCACTATAAACAATGGTATGGCCCTGTTTCATTGTAGATATCTCAGTATCATTTTTTTGTAATACAAATGTGTGTGTGAGCAAAATAGACTCTCAAGTAGACAAAGTCAATTTGATAGATGGATATTACCATGGTTTTTTGAAGGGGATGGAGCAATTGCATTAGGTTTAACATGCTGATGATGACGATGATGACCGCATATTGGTGAGGGATTACTGCTAGGACTTGACATATATAAGTAATAATAGAGAAAACTATTAACAACAACGTAATGTCAAGCTGTTAATATTATGAGCACAATAATACCTAGGTAAAGTGGAGAAAGCGTAGGGGCAGTGGGTGATCCCAAAGAGGGCTTAACCACCCATGTTTTGGGTAGTTTTGATGCAGCAAATGACACACCCAAGCTGTTAATATTATGAGCACAGTAATACCTTGGAAAAGTGGAGAAGGTGCAGGGGTAGTGAATGGTCCCAAAGAGGGCTTAACCACCCATGTTTTGGGTAGTTTTGATGCAGCAAATGACACACCCATCGGAATTGACCTTTCTGGAAGAAGTAAAGGAACATCATATGTCAAGCACAACTAAAGATATTCTTGGACCATTATCAATCAAAGCTAGAATGGATCTAAACTATTACTAAATGATGCATTGCATTAAGTGGCCACATAAATTTTACATTGAATGCACTATTGAGGCACTCAAGGAAAGAAAGAGGGTAAACAAATTTGAATTATATGTTCTCAAGAGATGTTAACAAAAGGAGATATGTAAGGCATTCAGCTGATAAGCAGATGAAAAAGAAATGCTTATAAAGTGTTTCTTTGTATCAGGATAAGCAAATGAGCAAGAAATGTTATCTAATTGGTGTATTTTGTTGGGCTTAAGCAATATAACTTGATTTGATAGAAGTTAGTGTGGTCTAGAGTAAGCTATGTGCTCGAGTGAGATGAGCTGCCACTAAGGTCATCTCCAAAAGCTCTGGAGCTAGGAGGCTTTAGTGAGGTGCTCACCTCCAAAGTCTAGGCAAGGCACCTTTAGTGAGATGTTCACCTAATGCCTAGGCACCTAGGCACCCTTTAAGGTGCATGAGGCAATGCCTAAAACAAATTCCAAATACACACACATATATGCCTACACACACTTTAGTGCTTGGGTGAGTGCCTCAAGCAATGTTTAAGGTGCATGAGGTGACGCCTAAAAACAATTCTACACCTGCACAAACACATATATAAATATTCAGCAATTTGGCAAAAGCAGGCAGTCTTTATTTTATTAAAGTGGGGGTTAAGCTAGCCACCACAAATATATTAAAGACAAAACAGGAGACAGAAAAGGGAGAGAGGGGGGGGGGGGGGGGGGGGGGGGAACGCATCTACAAGAACAAAACTCTAGAATCTGCTTAGACTTGTACGGTACAAATTTCAGTCCACCCAACGCATAATGGGAAGGTTCCGACACTCTTCTTAATTCAATCCCAAAGTCCCTCCATCTTTGTTGTAAATTTCCCGGTAGGGATAATGATAGATCTCCACAACCCGCCTACCTTAAGCTCAGTCCCTGATAAATATTGACAAAATGAGTTTGACCCCTATTGAAAAGTGAAAGCAGTATCGCCTTCCCTCAGTATCGCCTTCCCTGAGCGTGAAGAATTGCTTTGGCTTGACTCCAATCACGGTGTGTTCCAGGTTCCACATTAACCAAATTGCTGCACTCTTGCCCATAAAAACTGATTGCATGTAGTATTTTCCCCATTGAAAAATCTTAAGGGAGAAAAAATTCCCTCCTTCCTCCACCACCTACTGAAACAGCTTAGATTCAATAAAAAAAATTTTAGAAACCACTCATTCCGAACCACTAACAATATGTCCACCTATAGTTTGGTAGTACATCTTGCACTCAGAGGATATTTTTACCTCCATTTTATTGGAAGGGATAGGAGTCAAACAGAGTATATTTTTACCTCCCTTTTATTGGAAGGGATAGGAGTCGAACTAGACAAGGTATCTTTTCATTACAATCTTCAATCTTAGTTCTAATTTTGGTGATTCCTACGCTAAGCCCAGAAATCTAAAAAGATCTTAGGGCAATTTGCTTTTGGAACAAAGGTAAGAAACTAAGACCTGCAACTTTGATTTCCATAAATCTAAAGAAAAAGACCTTAATACCAAGTAGAACACAACCCTATTCCCAAAAAACTTTTAACTTCTCAAAAGGAGACAACAATTCACAAGCAAATGGTTGATATTATTAGGGTATCTAAGATACACCACCTAAGAAAACTATACTTTAAATTTTAAACTTTCATACTATACGTGAATACAACTATCGACTATAAACAGTTCTTTAAGAAGAAGAAAAGAATAGAAAAAACCTGTTTCAAATTCACATTCACTATAGTTTTATATTTTCCAGCAATGTATATTGATGATAATTAAAGCATCTATCAAACATTGACCACATAAATAGATGTAACAATATCTACATTCTTGATAGGGACCTAAAGATGTAAAATTCCTAACTCAATTGCAATTTCACTATTGACAAGTTGTGTAGACTACAAGGCAAAGCATACTAGGAAATTTCAGATTTCCTACTAAGCAGTTGAACTATGCATTAGAGACACACTGAACGTTTTGAGATTCCAGGACAGTCTTTGCAGCTTCCTTGACTACTTGTCCGCTGACATAGTGCTGCCAACACACAGGCATGTAGACAGACCAATCAGTTCGGTCTGTGTCTCCACTGTTTTCCTCATTTGAACTATGCATAAGAGACACACTGAACGTTTTGAGATTCTAGGACAGTCTTTGCAGCTTCCTTGACTACTTGTCCGCTGACATAGTGCTGCCGACACACTGGCATGTAGACATCAGCCCCACCAATCAGTTCAGTCTGTGTCTCCTCTGTTTTCCTTAAGGTGAATAAAGCACGTTTACCGCAAAGTTCACAGCAAGCAGTTAATTTGGTCACGGAATCAGCCAGGGGAATTATATCCAGCACAGAACCAAAGCTCCTCCTGTCAACAATATTTATATTCATCATTAGAAGGATCTTGTTGGAATTTCCAAGCAATGTAATATGATATGATGCAATTTAATTGCAAAAAAGCTTTTTAAGTTATAACCTAATTGTTTCTCCAAAAAAAAGTTATAAGCTAAAACTCTAAATCCAAAAAGTATAGTTAATGACCTAAAAGCCGGTATATGAATGGTGGTAGATTATAATTAGGTAAGAAAATTTTAAAAAATCATGAGCATAAAAATAGCTAAATATAATTGGTGGCTTATTTAAATACCTTAAATAATTACCATCTAGTCCAGCAACTATTACTCTTTTGCCATCATGATCAGCAGCTTCACGACAGAAATCATAAAGGTCCGCAAAGAATTGAGCTTCATCAATACCAATCACATCTAACTGTCACCAAATACAGGTCAAAACTAAGTATCACTCCTAGTGTACATAAAAAACTGATGAAAGTTAAATGCAATAATCTCACCAAAAGAACCAGAAAACTATGCTTATTTCAAATTGACATATTTCACAGACACACAAACCACTTACGCATTACTGACACAGTGCACATTTACCAAAAAACAATAACTTTATTTCAAACAATACACACGCACACACACACGCACACTCACACACACACACACACAAAGGAAAATAGTTCTATATTTTTACACAAGAAAGGATAATTGTTCGTAATACATGTATCACAAATTGTGTCATTGAAATACCTGATCATATGCATCAAGACCAAACTTTTGTCTGAATGATGACAAATTAGGTAAGGCCAAGCATGGCAATTTCGCCCCATCATGTGTCACGATCGAATCCAATCCATATCTTGTATCCTTATTTGATTTTATTATTGCCACACTTCTGCATAACAGAGATGCAAAAAGGAAACAAAGCATCATAAGAATAATTCCAAAAACATTTAAACATTGTTCAGTAAATCAAGTATTTGAATATTTGCTGCCTTGTAATTGCATAAAGCATGGAAATTTTTTTCCAAAAGAAGTTTTGGTGTTTTTGCAGTTCAAATACCGGTGCAGCAAGATGCTTCACATGGTTGAAGTATCTCTTGAGTGAACAATATCAACTGTGGTGATAAGAAGTTACAAGCTCCCATAGTTAAATTGATTAAAATCAAAAGCTTTTGATAACAAATGGAAGAAATCCAAATAGAACACTGATATCTTTCTAATACTCCAAAAACTAGAATTCCAATATCTATATAGGGTCCGAGGGTCTTCAAGAAAATAATGAGAGAGGAAAGGGATCTTAAGTTTAGGGTTTGGGTCCTGACATAATATTTTCAACTTAAATGTTGCAGCACATTAGAATAGACCTAGATTTAGAGGCAAATAAGAAACTTAGTCAGACATAATATGTATTACAGACTTTACTACGCACAAGAGAAGGTTATTATGCCAATAAAATGAAATTTGATATCAATTACTTCTAATAAATGGAAAGAAATGAAATTGAGAATTACAAGTTATATGAGATCCAAAATAGCTTAAGAAAAATAATGGGTTTAGAGTGATAAGGATCTTGCAAAAAATGACTTTAGATGTGTATACGGACAAAGAGGATTAAGGGAGGGGGCCATGTAATTTCTAGAAGGATGAGAACTGAGGAGGAAAGGTTGAAAAAGCGGTGGGGAGAAGTGATTACATATCTTGCATAAATGACACATAATTTGATAAGCTTCTGTTTCAATTTTCAGGTTCTTTTTATATGATTTATATCTAGTTTGGGAACTTAAGGAAAGTGGAGGAGTGAGAAATGCTAGGAATAAACAGCTGCATTTCTCATTTATCACACTAAATAACAACAACCAAGCCATAATCCCAAAATTTTTGGGGTTGGATTCTCATATATCATATAGTATCATGCAAGATTTTACACATTTATCATCGATTATATATCGTATCATACAACAACACCAGCCAAGCCTTAATCCTGAAATTTTGGGTTGTCTTCTCATATATCAGATCATACAAGTAATTTTCATACACTTGTCATTGATCTAGATTGCCTGTGAATTCAACAAATTTTGACCTTTACACATCATCAAAAAACCTAAACAGACTGAACACATAGATACATATGCAAGCATCAATATGCATTATTCAAAATGCAATTTCTGGCATTAGCAGGAGTCATGACACTGAATAGGTCGACCTATATGCTTGGACAGATGGAATGGCTCTATCACTGCTGTCACCGGAATTAATAAACTGAAACTAAACAATTTTCTTTGGTACAGATAAAAATATGTTTAAATTCTTGAAGAATGAAATAACTAAAATGATCCAGATGCCTAATTAGATAATATTTGATGTGTAACTGATATCTATTGAGCCTCACCCATAAGCGGACCTTCCAGATTCTACAAAATTTAAGAAAGCAACAAGGTTTTACGCATACAGCTCTTACTCTCTCAAATAGCCCTGCTTCGCAACAGAGAGATATTCACAGGAAATGAGTCATTTCCCATGATGTGAGTTAGTTGTCACTTAGATCAGGAACATATCCTGCATCCTTTAAAATACAAGTCATTTCACTGATCAACTCACATAGCTCCTTAGATTGTTTATCACCCTTGAAGAAGAATTGGGACCCATTTTGAACCTCTACTCTGCTATAACCAGGCTCCTTTATGATCCCTGATTGCCGCATCACAGCCCTGACCTCTGCAGCATTTTCCCAAAACCCAGAGGTGGCATAAGCATTAGACAAGACCACATATTTTCCAGGATTTTCGGGTTCCAATTCAAAAAATTTCTTTGCTGCAAGCTTTACCAAGTTCATGTCTCCATGAACCCTACAAGCCCCAAGCAAAGCACCCCATATCACTGAGTGCTCCTTACAAGGTGAGTTCAAAACAAACTCATACGCCTCTTGTAACCGGCCAGCACGCCCTAAAAGATCAACTATAGCTGCATAATGCTGCCCTCTTGGCTGAATTCCATAATCTTTGGTCATAGATGAGAAATATGTCCAACCCTCATCAAGCAAACCTCCATGGCTGCAAGCAGAAAGAACTGAAAGAAAAGTAACATAATTTGGTTTGAAACCTTCAGTTTTCATCCTATGAAAAGATTCCAAAACCTCTACAACTTTGCCATGCTGACCATAGCCAGAGATTAAAGCAGTCCACATAACAACATTCCTATTTAAAGACTTGTCAAATACCCGATGCCCATCAGATAAACTACTGCATTTAAAGTACATGTCCATAAGGGCACTATTGACTATCACATTTTCCCTAATTTGACACTTGATCATGACACCATGGGCCTGTTTCCCATGCTTGAGTGTTGCTAAAGTGGCACAAGCTCTGAAGACTGATGCAAAGGTATACTGGTCTGGAATAAAACCAGTCTGTCTCATCTTGTAATAAAGATTTAACCCCACTTCTTCAAGCCCCTTTTGCACGTACCCTGCAATCATTGCATTCCATGAAACCAAGCTTTTCTCCTGCAAATGATCAAATAGAACATGAGCAGTTCCTAGATCCCCTGATTTCACATACAATATCAACAATTTAGTCTTCAAATACTCATTGGGATCATATCCAACAACAACCATTAGTGCATGGATTCTTCTCCCCTTCTTATACTCTTTTCTAAATATGCATTCCTGCAATAGAAGAGCATAGGTTCTTGGTTCCACTCGCACTCCAGTAGTGCCCAACAGTCCCACAGCTTCCCTCAATCTTCCTGAAATACAAAGACCCTTTAATGTTTTATCCAATTGGAGGTAGCTCTTGTAAGGCTCAACCTGAAAGCTGGTGATAATCACATTCCATCAATTGAACCAGTACATTGCCAAAATCTACTCTTTCCCAATTCTAAAAAAAAATATATGCAATTATGCATGTCAATTCCATCAAACCTTGAGCAGCTTTACTAAAATCACATTACATACATAAGTATGTATATAGTAATGGAAAATTCAATCCAAATTGCCAAATATTCAAAGTACCCAATTAACTATTCAACCTAGGATCTCGCATTTTGCACAGAAAATAATACTACCCACCAAATAAATGAAGCATTTTATCAACAAACTGCATGAATTCAAGCTCAAATTCAATTATAATACGTACATAAAAATGTATGTAAGAATGGCAACATTCCATTCAGACAGTCAAATATTCATACTACCTAAATTCACCACTGAATCTAAACATCTCATCTTTGGCACACAAAAAAATACTACCCACCAAAAAAAAAATTATCAACAACCCGCAAAATTCAATCATAAAACATACATAAATATGCATATAAAAGCAGCACAACTCCAATCAACCCATTACACTACTGCACCTAAGACGTCTCATATTTAGCACAATAACAACACTGTTCACATTAAAAGCAACAATCTCAAAAACAACTCACGCAAATACAAGCTCAAGCTCAATTATAATACATAAATTTAAAAGGGAACATTTCCATTCAAATAGTTAAACTACCCAATTCAGTACTGAACCTGAAAGATCTCATCTTTAACACTAAACAACACCACCCACCAAAACGAGCTAGAATTTTATTTACAACCCACATAAATTTCAAGCATGTATATAACACACACAAAGAAAGTAACTAAAACTAGTGAAGGTTCACAAACCTGCCATTGCTGCTCTCAGATTGAATTCTGCGAAGAAGGGTGGTGGTTTTTCCGGCGAACATGGGGCCAACGATCACGTGAATCTCTCCGGGAGGCGACGGCGGAGTCAGTTGCTCCGTGTGCACGCCACGACTTTGGATTGAATGAATGGAACAAGTGGGAGAAACGGTGGTGGGTTTTAGGGGAAGGAAAATTGTGGGGTTGCATGGAAAGGATTTTGAGGCCAAGGAAAGGAGGCCAAGATGAGCGGTTTTGGGGAATTGAGAAGTGAAGGCTGACAACGTTGGGGTCAGGAAGGACTTCATCTGAGAGAGAGAGAGAGAGAGAGAGAGAGCTTTCTATGGATTAAGGTAGAGTAGTTTCAGACTTCAGAGAGCTTTAAATGGAAAGCAATTATGTACTTTTTTTTTTTTTTTCCTTTTCTTTTTTAAATGGAAAGCAATTTTATATATATATATATATATATATATATATATATAGGTGATAGTGTTGTTGTGAAGCAAGTTGGAAAAATATTATCACTTCAGTTTTACAGTGATAATATTTTTGCATAAAGGGGGAAGGGACACGGTGTTGGAAGTGAAAGCACAGTTATACCATAAAGGGGGAAGGGACACGGCGTTGGAAATGAAAGCATAGTTATACAGTGATAATATAGCTTGAAAATAATGCAAGTAAATGCAAAGCTATAAGACCAGCCAGGTAGGCGGCAGAGCCAGCCAAGTAGGGGGTATAGCTTAAATAGTTAAAGAAAAGAAAGAATTATAGAACCGTCCGTGATGGCGGTAATCCGACCATGGTGGCGGTGGCAACAAGTAAGATAATGCAAGTAATGAACATAAAACTGAAATTACTTGTTATTGAAAGTAAAATTGAACACTTACAGCAGTAGTGATTACAAGTTGGAAATAGTTACAAGGCTTAGGAGTTACAAGCTTTGTAGAGAAAGTAGGAAGTTATAGTAAGCAAGGATATCTCACAAAGAAAGGCTCTCAAGGGAAAACTCTCTCTAAGGAAGAAGTCCTGAACTAAGCACAAAAAACACTTGCTTGAAATATAAGGGACAACCCCCCTTAAATAGGCAAAATTTCGAAGTGAACAGTAGCATGTGAATAGTAACAGTGAATAGTGACAGATGAATAGTAAATTTCCTTTTTTGCCCCAAAACGTGGGGAATCAGTTGTAGAACCCAAAATTCTTGTCTTTGTAGTAGATGGTGTCAGAGGAAGCATGGCAAAGTGTAGGGAATGATGGCCAAAGCATAGGGAATATGACAAAAGGTAGCCATGGAGAATCCTCCCTTTTTCTTTTTAGAAAGACTCCCAACCCTTGTCAGAAGCAAGATATTCGGCATTAGTATGGGATTGTATTTTGAATATTGGAGCACGCTTGAAGTGATAGCACTCATTGGAACTTTTGACTGGAGTGCATAACGGACAAATGGGAGTAGATGTCTTGAAGCAATTCTTTTTGAAGCATGATGTCTTGAAGCAATTCTTTTTGAAGCATTTTGGCATTTGTGCAGGTGATAGTGTTGTTGTGAAGCAATTGCTTCTCTTTAGCAGGAACAGAAGAAATAGTGTCAGAATCAGTATGTTCAACAATTTCTTTTTCATTTTTTGAAATAGTGCAAAGTGTACTTCTAGAAGTACCTTCAATTTTAATTTTTAAATCAGAAAGCATTTTATCAACAACCTCAAGCATGTTAGACGGAGAGGTCTCGAGCAAAACTTTCTCTTTTTGACTAGATAAAGGTTTCTCAACAGATTTTTCAGAAGCAGAATTTTTAATGAAAGCAGTATTTTCAATATGGTCAGGTTGTTGGTCAATGACATGCAAAGATTCATTAGTAGAGTTGGATTGTTCAATAAGACTAGTAATAGGAGTTCGATCATTAGAAATCTTAAAAGAAGATGTTTTAACAAGATTTGATTTTCTTATCATACTCAAATGTTGTTTTGAAACTTCATTATTTGGAACATAATGGTTTTCAAGAAAATCAAAAAATAAAATATGTTTTTTCAATTGTTTCAATTGTTTCATATATATATATATATATATATATATATATATATATATATATTCTTTTGTTTAAGTTGAAAAACAATTATCTCTTTTAATCATGGTTTTAAATATCGAACCAGTAAAAACAGGGACAGAACAAGAATATTGCTTTGGGGGCCAAAAATTATACTCAATGCAACTAATTTAATTTTTTAAAAGAATCATTTTTAAGTTAAAACCTATCATTTATTGCTTTTGGTGAAAAACACTTGTTATTGTATTAAGATCTTACTTTTAAAATAAAATGCTTGAAAAAAATTTACCAGGCAAAAATAAGAAATATAGTAAATTTTAAAATTAAATTAATGGATAAAAAATAGACCCAGACAACTAGCACATGGTCAATATTAAACAAATGTAAAAAATAAAATAAAAAATAAAAAATAAAAAAAAATTTAAAAATTATCATTATTTCTCAATATATTTCTACTCAATCATTTGTGAAATATCAAAATGTAATTCAATCTTATTTTAAATCACAACAATCATTATAATTGATGATGAAGTAAATTTTTCAACAATTTATCTATTAATGTATAGAATCAAATAATCCGTTAAAAAAAACATAATTTATTTTGTCACAAAAACCTAGCTTTGATAATAACAAGTACTTAGGTGGAAATGTAAAACGACATCACTTAATATCCATGTCTGCAACTTATAATTACCAGGCAAAAATAAGAAATATAGTAAATTTTAAAACTAAATTAATATATAAAAATTAGAACTGGGCAACTAGCACATAGTCAATATTAAACAAATGTAAACAATTTTTTTTTTTTGAAATTATTATTTCTTAATACATTTCTACTCAATCATTTGTGATATATCAAAATGTAATTCAACCTTCTTTTAAATCACAACAATCATTATAATTGATTATGGAGTAAATTTTTCTCAATTTATCTATTAATGTATAAAATCAAATAATCTGTTAAAAAATCATAATTTATTTTGTCACAAAACCTAGCTTTGATAATATTCATGTCAAAAAATACTTAGTTCATAATATTCCTCAATTGTAAGGTAGCAACCTATTGTTTTTTCTTTTTCTTTTTCCTTTTTTGTGGAGACAAGGTCTATTAGAGATGATATATCTCTTTTATTGACCCTAGGTTTGTGTTGGAATTGAGATTATTCAATGAAATCTATCTTTAATTTTTTGTGTGCATTAGTTATATTTTGAGATTATGCAATATTAAATTTTAGATTGTGATAATTTTTTTTTTTTAAATAACATTTGTTAATGCCAACCTGCCTAACCTGTCGAGTTAAAACCACCAAAATTTGTAACCAATCCACCAGATTTAGACTTTGGTGGGTCGGTGGCAAATCGGAATTTTCCCAACTCGCTAGTGGCAAATTGGATAAAAATATTGGCTTTTAACCCGCCCAATCAGACACGCGCACACTCCTAATCTGCTCTTCCCTACTCCCTCTGACCAAACCTACCATCACAAACCCAACCTCTTCTCGTCTTCCTCTAACTAAACCCACAATCACAAACCTAAGCTCTTCTCACCCTGATCGAATCCACAATCACAAATTCAACCGCTTATCTTCTTCCTCTGACTGAACCCATTCTTCTCTCCTTGACCGAACCCAAAAACCAATCTTGAAACCTATATGCTCATCTCAAAACCGAAGATTCAAGGGAGGGGATTAGGCTTCCATTTGGGTTAGACTAAAGCTCCATAGGTATAAACAATGGGTTATTAGGTTTTGGTTTGGGTTAGAGATTTGACGTTTGGTTGTGGGTCTTGTATTGTTGTCACAAGTTCATCACCGAATGGGGCAAAGCTTCTAGCTTATTCAAGTCCAAAATAGGTTAGTTATATCTGTCAATCTTTCTATGATTTTGGTCTGAATCTTTTATGGAGCTTTGAAATGGTATTGTAATTCAGCATTTCAATCTAGTTGAAATCTGTGCATTATATTATGTTTTTGTTCTTGTTCTTGTTCTTGTTATAGTTCATTGACTTTTATCACATACTTGATTTACTCTAGTTCCAATTATTTAGGGGGTGTTTGGTAGAGAAGTTTGAGTAATGTTGTTTGAGTGTTTTTTATATACATGTGGGTGAAAAAGTGTGTAGAAATGTGTGTAATATTGTTTAAAATGCTCAAAAGTGTGTTCAAACACACTTACCAAACATGGCCTTACTCTTTTTATTGGTTCTAATTTTATAGTACTTATTGTATTTTATATTGAACTTCAGTTGATTGTCTTGTTTTTATCATCTCATACTCTTGGTGATTTGGGTGCCTTGTAGGAGTGTCTTTAATAAGTAGGCTGTGTCATTCTGTACATTATACTTATGGACTCACAAGGATACTTGCCATTTTACACTGGTATCATACAAGGAGAAATTGATGTTAACTTCCTTTGTTGGGTGTATCCCAAAATAACCCAATGTCTGTTTCTAATTCTCCACCTGAAGTTGAGATCACCACCTTTAATAAATTGAGATGGGGTACCAGCTTTAGTGTAGAGGAGGATAATATCCTCATTTCAGCATGACTCAATACTAGAATTGATGTTGTGCATGGTAATGAGCAAAAACAAGAAACATTCTATGAAAAAAATTGGCAATATTGCTGCCAACACAATCCATCTGGCACCACATGCACTATTGTCTCCCTATCAAGTCGATGGGGAATGATTAATAGGGAGACAAATAGATTTTGTGGGTTCATAGCTACACTTGAAGCAACCCCTCATAGTGGTACAACCAAACAGGACAAGGTATAAATTATATTGCAATAGTTTCAAAATAGATATTCACTTATAGTTTGAAGACACTAATTATGTTCTATTTCTTTTAATTTTTTTAGATTGAAAATGCAAAGGCTATGTATAGAAACAGAGTCAAAAAAGACTTTCCATTTGAACATTGTTGGCATGTGTTGAAGCGTCAACCAAAATGGAGCATGCCTAAGGAAAACTCGAGAGTAGTGCTACCTTTAACTCCAAATTCAATATCTATTGCTGATGGGGATGGCGTGTCCTAAGTTGATGACCAACTTTGAGAGACCAATAAGTAGGAAGACCGAAAAGGCCAATCAAAAGAAAAAAGCAAGTGGGAAAGATGTTGGAGAATATTTGGCAAAGAAAATGAAAGTTATTGAGGACTTACAAGTACAAGAAAAAGAGTCTTACATCAAAGTAGAAAGGGTACGATTGGAAGAGTTGAGAGATAAGGAAAGAATTCGATTGGAAGAGTTGAGGGATAGGGATAGAATTCGATTTGAGAAAAGAGTTCAAATGGAAGAGGAAAGAATTAGAATTGAAAGAGAAAAGCTTTGTATGAAAAGTATGATAGAGGATGAGAGAATTATGAGTGTGAACACAAGTGGCATGTTCGGAGCACAAAAACTTTTTTATGAACAACTCTAAGAAGGAATCCTTGCAAGACAAGCATCAAGTAAATAGTTTGGTAGTTGAAACATGTAAATGATGTCTTGGATAGACTTTATTTTGGGAGTAGTTTATCAACTTTGTCATGTTAGAGAAAGGTTTGATGTATTTTGTTGTGTTAGATTAATCTTGTTATGTTAGAAAAATGGTTGATGTATTTTGTTAAAGCCTAGATCAACTTTATTACATTAGAAAATGGTTGATGTATTTTGTTATCTTATACTATATATAAAAAAGGAATGTATTTTATCATTTTGTTCTTTGATATTTACTTGCTTCTCTTTTTGTGTGGATGGCTGAATTATTCTTACAGTGGATGCATGTTATGTTTTGGTGTCATACATGTTATGTTTTCGTGACTTTATTGTGATAGGAAGATCATCTGTAATGAGCAAATTTGATTTTACTATTAGTACCTTACTCTTGAATTGAACTAGGAGATAGAGTTTTATTGCAACCAAAAATATATAATTGATTTTAGCTATTAGTACAATATGACTTATGTAGTGAGTTTTTTCCATGGCAGTTTAATGAATAAATTTTATACCATCTTTGTATTGTGTTTGTTTTCATTGTAACTTACAATTTATGAGTATTTGGGGTTACTTCTAAATGTTGGCTCATATTCTTAGGGAGAGAAACAATATGGCCATATTTAGTAGAAAGCTTGTACTCAGATAGACCTATCATGCGATAATATGTATTAGTGTTGCTTTCCATATGCAGCCACATATGTATATGTTTACTTTACTTGATGAAAGTCATTAACTTTAGGCTATTTTCTCATATTTGTTACAGCTTTAGTAATTAACTGGAGTTTGATCTCTCTCTACAAATTAAAGCTTAAAAAAAACTATTTTTTTTTTCTCTCCGGAATTAAGTACTTTGCTTAATGTAAGTCATTAAGTTTCAAACTTTCAGCTAATTTTCAAACTTTCAACTCTCTTGATGTAAGTCATTAGGTTTCAGCTCTCTCTCTCTCTCTCTCTCTCTCTCTCTCTCTCTCTCTCTCTCTCTTCATTTTTTTAAGATTTCATTTGATTTTAATTTTGATTAAGATTTGGTTGGATTGGAAGCTAGATTTTAGTTGGATTGAAGCATTATGATTTTGAAATGTCTTAAAAGAACTTAGAGATTTACAAAAGTTTCCCTTGATTTGCAATGTAGTTAATATTGATCAAAGTTCTTAATGGAAACTACATCCATGGTTGGAACTTCTTTTTTTCTTTTTCTTTTTTCTTTTTTTTTTTTCATTTTCGCTATTTTATGATTTTGTCTTTTACTTTTTCCTATAGATACAATAATCTTATTTTGTGTTTCTTATATTTATTGATGGTTATAGTTTTTGTGCAATGGTTTGAATGTTGAAATGGAATAATACACACACACACACACACACACACACAGTTGTTGATATCGTATATTTTCTGCCCTTGATTTGCATGCCGGATCCCCGAAAAATCCAAAAATGTTATTTTTCTCCCTATGGGGCCACGAGAACATCCAGAACGACATGGCACAACCTGTTCGGGCACTGGAGTACCTAAAGCGCCTTTTTCAGCCAAAACAACCAAAATGCCCCTAGTCAACCCTGGCTTTAACCAAAGGTCAAAAGAGGTCAAAACTCTCATAAAACAACATTTTTCATGATTTTACATTAAACCCGAGCTTCTTAGAAATTTTTAACAAGTTTGACCAAGTTTGATCTGAAGTCGATCTTGGGTAGGCCCAAAAACCCTAATTTTGATCCGGCTATCAAAACAGGTTAAAACCAATGCCATTGTGAAGATTATCAAATTATCATTCCAACGACTATTCATGGGTCGAAATCAGAGTTAGAATGGCTGAGATATCACAAAAACCGAGATGACACACCGATTGATGCACCACTAACTTCTGAGAGCCATAACTTGTGATCCGACTGTTGGATTTCCAAGTTCCATACCTTTTCAGAAATAGGAAGTCAAAGGCCGCCACCTCGAAGTTCATGTCAAGGCTATAAATAGCCCTAGGCACCCCTTAGACCTAGGAGAGACCACATTTTCCTGAATTTTGATCTCTACCTGGTTTTTCTCTCTTCCAAACACCAAAAAAAAATCCAAAAAATACACATCAAAGTTTGTTGATTTTTCTCTCTTCACCAAAAAACCCAAGGTATTGTTCTTATACACGATCTTCTTTTCCTTGGTTCTACACTTGGGATTTGGGGTTTAGGGGTGTGGATGAAGCTTTTTAGCTGCCATCCACACCCCTAGCCTTCTAAATCTTTTTCTAGCATTTATCTTGCTCTTTTTGCTTGAATAACATGATTTATCACTTTCTTTATCATGTTTCTTGCTTTATCTGTGTTTCTAGCTTAAATCTCTTTGCTTTTATGCCTTATGCCATGTTTCATGCTTAGATCTACATCTTTACATGCTTGTATGTTTAAATCTACATGTCTAGGGTTTTATGCCATGTTTTCCTATGTTTTATGCCTCTTTTAGCTCTAGGTTGACGTTAGGGTTACATGCTCACATGCTTGTATCATGTCTATGGTTATGCCTTGCAAAGATCTACATGTTTGTATGCATGTTCTATGCTCCTATTCCTATGTCTATGCCTTCACATGCTTGTATGCTTGAATTAGTGTTCTCCCACGCTTGTATGCTTGAATTAGTGTTCTCCCACGCTTTTAAGCTTACATCCACATGCTTAGATGTATATTCACATGCCCACATGCCTATTTCCATGGTTATATGTGTAGATCGGTGTGTTTACATGCTTAGATCGATATTCTCTACGTGCTTTATACCATCATCTATGTTCTTGCGTGCTTCACGCCATGCTTATGCGTTTAGGCCTAGATCTTGTTTGTCATGCCATGTGCTATTGTAGCCCTTTTGTTCCTTTTATCGCATCTTCTTATGTTTTGGCAATTTGGTAGGATTTAGATCTTGACCCCTTTATGGTCTTGATCATCATCCATACATCTTGGCCCATATCAATGGGTTTGGATCACTCATTTTGCATGTCTATGCTTGCTTGCTTCTATATTTTATGCTTTTGTTAGCCTCTCTAGTTTTAGGCTTTGCCACGTTTGACGCCCTTAGTGGATTTGTGGTTGTGTGGTTACATCCGACGCCCATGAGGCCTTGTTTGGATGTAACCATTTGGGATGCATCACCATGATGCTGGTTGCTTCATGCGTACATTTTCCCCTTTCCACTTCGTGCGATGATATGCTTGCCATACTTGTTTGTGCCACCCGTTGGCTTTCTATACATCTTTACACGCTTGCTTACATGTCCATGCATGAGTCTTGCTTGCTAGTGTGTCGTTTATGCTTCAGCATAATGAAGTTATGGACATCCGATCGAAACCTACATTTGTCCCTCGCAGACACCACCTTTTGTTTGCTTTCTTGCTTGTTTGCTTTCTCACTTGTTTCTTTGCTTTCTTGTTTCTTTGCTTGCCATGTCTATCGTGCTTATCTGCTTTATGCCTCTTTCATATGCTATTTGCATCTTTTCCTTCCATTGCTTGTATGTTGGTTTCTTGTCTTTGCCTTTGCATGTACACACATGGAGCAAGGATGCTCAGAGCTAGGGAACAGTCTCCCAAGTGCAAGTAAAAAGGGATCAAACGCAAGCATGTAGAGATAAGCCAAGAGGCAGTGTTCAGTAGATTTAGGAGTATAGCATTTCCCTTTGGTTATGTACTCTTTTAAACCCCTTCCTTCCTCCTCCCTTTCTCTCTTAGATGGTTTATATTAGGTATATCATGTCATGTACCATTCGTTCTCATCTTTAGAGTATGGCGACCCCTGTTTATTTTCTTGCACTTATATTTTAGGCCATACTCTAGGGATGTAGGCATTCACTTTCCTGCTCTGCGTGCTTGCATTGTGCATGATGTATGTATATATATACCTACTCGCCCCTTCCGGTGTGATTGTCACAGCCCATGTCACCTAAGGCAAAGTGATGCCTAATTTCCGCTGCGAAAGTAAGGTGACATGTTGCGAAAGTAAGGTGACATGTTGCCGGATTTTCGCTGTGGAAATCAGGTACTTTGCCTGAATGCCTTAGGAAATCATAGATTGGGACCACATCCATTCAAAAGCCAAACCTCAAAGCCCCCGTGCATGCTAAGCCCCAAAAGCCAATGCCAAAATCACCTTTTTACTGCCAATCTCTGAAAATTAAGGTTTTATCAAAACAAATGAGAATGGAGCTAAAGGTGGTTAACAGAGACCAAACAAAGCTAAACACAAGTGGGCAAAGTTTTAAGTTTTAAACCACAGATAGGCAAAATGAGAACAAGCCAAACCACAGGTAGGTTTACTATAATTTTCCCTATATATATCATTGCATCAAACTTGTCATTAAAATATTTGGAGTTTATTGCAACAAATTTTTTTGTTGCATAAACCTATAAACTCAAACTTAATTGCAACATCCTGTATCAATTATTGCAATGACTCTAAGGTTATTGCAATAGTTTTTTTCATTGCAATAAACTTTTTTTTTTCTCATAATGATTCATAAAGAGAAGACAACCATTTGATACTTTCTTTCTCTCTAGTGTTCATTACCCAAGCACGCAAAACTTTTGTAGAGCCACATAGCACACACAACCACATTCATAATGAAGACGACCACATTCATAGATTAAATTCCTAATTTGATCTTTTCATTAATAAAAATCCTATGTCCCACATTAATTATGAATATTGTATTTTCTGTTCCAACATTTGTAACTCGATACACATCCTTTATTAATAATATTTTGAATTAAGTAATAGCATATATTACGATTATATATTTTATTAATTTGATGTTGATGATTCACTGAATTTGCATAAAATTGTAAATGGAAGTTCAAATCATAAGCTTAGTCCATATGATTGAAAGACTGCTTGTAAGGGTTTTGTGAAAATACTTGTTTACTTGCCATTTTTCTGTTGGCTTATGCTCGTGCTTCGTATGGATGGGTACATTGTGGTGTCATTTGTGATGGTATTGTTTTAGCTGTTGGCCTGGGTAGTTTCCTATATATAGTTTTATTTTTTCTCAACATATATTGAGTTGAGATTTGGATTTTGAAATAACCATTGGCTTAAATAATTAATATCACCAAGTAAATTGAGCTGTTTTATATCTATATTTTCATAATGTTTATATGATTTCTTGGAAATTTATCCACATGATATTTTAATGGAATCGTCGAGTACAAGTACAAAAATGGTATATTTGCACATTTCTTTTATTTTGATTTTTATTGTTTACGAGCAAGTTAGTAGTCTAGCTCGACTGAATGTTGGGACAAACAGCAATAACCATGCTTATCCTTCTAATAAAGAAAAAAAAAACCATATTAAATCGATTCACCCACTACTACTACTAGTATAGAAGAAGATCTATTTGAAAGAAAATATTGTAAATTGGAAGTGGCAGCTTACATTCCACTACCGTCCACATTTTGTATTTATATTCAAATATACAGAGATTGTTGATAAGTTACAACTCTAAGTTACAACTGAAAGATAATTACAGCCTAACTACATTCTGCAAAGTCTATCACTAAGTGAAGATTAATGATAAATATAATTTGTAGAGTCTATCACTAAAGTGAAGATAACTTCAGCCCTTCTTCAGGTGATTGGGTCACTAGCAAACTCATCTTTATCCTTAACACTATTAACACGCACGGCTGCCAATATAACAAGTTGCCTCAGACCTTTTTTAGGGTTCCAAACCTGCGCTTCTTCAAATATCCCATAAAAAAAAGGGTAGGAGCTTCAAAGCTTTTGACTAAGAAGCGCAAAAAACTTTGAGAAAGAAGCGTCTTATATTCTAATATTAGTAAAGGTGCCTTAGCTTGAGTTTTCAGACATTATTCTGTAAAAGCATAATAACATTGTCATGTAGAATCTTGTGCACTTGTAAAACTCTTAACTGCCTAATTTTGGTTTAACCTTAGTGTGTATAATCTTCATATTGATCTATATACATTAGTTATATAAAAATATTCATGTCCAATTTTTACACTCCTTGGGAACCCATGCTTTAGTATTGGAATTTGTTACAACTCATGGAATTTAGACTAAAAATGCATACTTGCCCACTAGGTCAAAGGGCAAGCAAAGGGGCTGGTTTGTGTCAAAGTACTATAAGGGTTTAATAATGGTAACCCTTAAAAAAAAAAAAAAAAAAAATCCAAAGCCAACCCTTACGAAATTGATAGTCATTGCTTGTGATACTTTAATTGGCTTTTAGTTCATCAAAAAACTTTAATTGGCTTTCACTTGGTGTAGGAATTCATACATCATGAATTTGCTTTTGGCGATCTAACATAATATCAAATACATTCCATTCGAGAGGACTAATCAAACTAAGCAATCTTCATGTGCACATGTGAGTGTGGACAAGTTACCATGGGCTACCAATAGGATTAGAAAACATCTGATTACCTATTGGTAGTATGTTTTATAAAATAAAGATTGTTGCTACCAATATGATTAGACAATTCTTGCTCCAATACAACTACATGCAAACTTTCAAGTGGTAGACATACAAAACTATTGCAAAGACCATAAATTGGAAAATAGCAATTAACTTATGCTCAAGAATTCCCAATAAATTAGGATGGGAAAATATATATATATATATATATATCAAATTTAAAGAAATGTTCACCAACATGGAACCAAGAAAACCAACCCTCAGTCTCACTTGTTCTGATCACTAAATTTAGACTGTAGATTTGTTGATGTTTGAAGCCAGAACAAGCCGTTTACTTTTGATGCTGGAGGAGAAACTGTGCACAAGAATACTCGATCAAGAATGCTGGAAGTTCAATACTTGAAGTATCAAAAGCAGGAATCGCAATATCAACGTCTTTTGTAAAGAATGGGAATGCTAGAAAGAGAGAAGAAGGAAGACAGGTAAATTAAGATAATGGCACAAAAGTTAAGGAAACCATAACCATTTTTAAAAAAAATTGACAATTATTAAACTTGGATAAATTAAAAGTTGAACACAAGAAAGCAATTTTACTTACTGGATAATACCGAAACTTCAATATCTTGTCTAAAATATAATTTAGCTCATGCCAAGAGGTTCCTGCATACTATAGTTTAAAATGATTCAGGACCTAAAAGCATAGAATTTTACCACTGTAACATTTAACTTGTATAATAGAATTCTAGCCTAAGGTACCTTCTCTGTAGCATTAACTATATCCATTTCTCCAATCCTACAAGACCGGATTTATATTCCCCATTTGAAAATGTGCAACATTCACATTGCAGCAAAAGACTACCCAAACCACACCCCTATAGATACTACATTTTGTACCCCTTAGGACTCGGGCCCCTGTTCCCCAATGATGCTAAATTCTAAGATCCAAGGTTGGTTTAGGACCCAATCAGATGTTAAATTGATTGAGATATGTTAAAATGAAAAATATAACTTTTAATGAGCGAATAAATCTATTTTTGAAAAAGTGAGACCAAGGAAATCCTCGCTACGCGCACGCAAGAATCGGCATGCACACGCAGGCACGATCCTGCGCACGCATAGCGAATTCCAAAAACTAAACAAGGCAAGTTTTCTGCATTAATGTTGAGATTTGGAAAGAATCTCACATCATCTGAGAGTCATTCCAAACCCCTATTTTCACACTATAAGTAACCTTACATGGTATATTTTCAAAACACATAGAAATCCCGTGGGAAAACAATAAGATTCACTAGAAATAGTAAATCAAAGAGGGAGTTTTTCACAAAACATTCTCAAGTTAATTTTCCTTTGATTAAGGCCTTTTTGGCCATGATCTTTGAGTTTCAAATTACTAATTACTCTTTTATTGAATTGTGAATAGATTTGATTGAGGGGAACTGTCAAAAATCAAACTTGAAGAGCTTTTGTTTGAAGTATCTAGTCTAAACTTTTCTTTTCTTTTCCTTTTTGCACTTTAATCTTTTTGTTTGCTTTATTTTCTTGTTGTAATATTTATAATATGTTTATGTAGTCTAGGTTTATGTTTTTGTATGTCTAGAAAGCATGTTAGGATGTTAGATTTAGTGTTTTGAGTCTTTGTTGTGTTTCTAGGGTTTCTGAGCAGAAACTCACGTGCGCATAATCTTGCTTGCGCACATAGGGTTGTTCATTTATCTTGTGTTGTCTTATTTTGATGCCATAAACATGCATTCACATGCTTATGCATAATGTCATAGGTGTAACGTCCCATCAGTTAAAAAAAAAATTTTAAAAAAAAAAAATCAGATTGTTTGGTTCCCACGTGCTCCCCACCTAACCCCACTACCCATCACACAATCCACTCCCTCTTTTCTCTCTTTGGCCGGTCACTCTCTCTCTTTTTTTCCTTTTCTTTTTCTTTTTCTTTTTTAGTCAACACAACACACATACACACACTCCTCTCCCTCTCCCGCCCACCGGTACATTCCTCATCATCACCTCTACCATTTTTTCCGGCAAAATCACTAGAAAATCCTCAAGAACATCACACCTTCACATAAGTTATTTGAGGTAAAAGTTTTAATCTCTTTTGATGAGTATTATGTTCTTGTTTGAGGTTATTTTACCCAAACTTTAATAATGATTTTCATGTGATTTAAGAGCTTTGGAAATGATATTCATGTGTTATACGTATGGGTTTTGGTCTTGGTGGATGTATTTGATGAGTGAGTTCATGATTTTTACAATGTTGGCTATCTAAGGCTTGTTATGGTGAAAATTTAGGGGTTTTGAGGTATATCTTGTGAAATAAATTGTGAATATAATTTTATGGTTTATTTGGAGCTAGTTAAAGATATAAATTGTTTGTTTGAAAGGATATTGTGATTTTGGTGTCATGGGTCTCTTGATGATGTTGTGAAAACCTTGTGGAAACTATTTATAAATTATTGAGGTTTTGATGTTAGAAATAATACCTTGTATGATTCATAAGTATAATGGGAGTCTATGTCTTGTAAAGTAATTGGTTGAGAAACTTTGGAGATGGAAAATATTATTTGTGAGGCTAAATCTAGGCTTGCCTAATTTAGTGCTTATTTGGCAATTCCTAATATGTAGCTTGATACAACTTCAAGCTTTATGCTTATTTTGATAGGTTTGCTTGGTATTGTTTAGGTTCTAGCTAATTTCTTTTGGAGCTTGGAAAATTAGGTTTTTGCGGTTTGCGAGGTAAGTAGCTTTTTAATGGGATTTTTGGAAAAATAATCATGTTGCATAAACATTATTTTTGGGTCAAACACATTTTGGAAAATTAATGGTGGAATTATGTTTTTCTAAAAGGTGTTGTGTTATGACCCTACTATATATGATTATATATAAAAATGCATATTCTTATTGCATATGGGGAATTGCATGATTTGTTAGCAAAGAAAAGACTAGCATCTTTGATTAAATTCTAGAAAATGCGTATTATGGATTTATTGCATTATTTGCAAAAATATAAAAATGCTTTATCTTGACCTATGTTATTTGGGAAGTTAATACAAAATCTTTTTGGCAAGAAATGAGTTGAAGGCTTTGAGAACCTTGTGAATATCTTGGGCATTCAAATAATTTATGAAACTACTTAGAAGTGAATTATGTATTTTGAATTAAAGTTATGTGAGCTCTTTATGTTCTACCCATGTGCTGTGACATGTGATTACTCAGTGATTACTTAGCTAGATACTATAGTCTGTGTGACATTGGTATCTTAGCATCCGTCTTTGTGATGGTTATTAGTTCCGGCTTTGTGTCGGCGATGAGTTCCAACTTTGTGTCGGCAGTTTAGTTCCGGCTTTTTGTCAGCAATGAGTTCCGGCTTTGTGTCGGCGATTATCATATGGCCTTGGGTTAGATTTTCTGGTTTGGAACGGTGTTGTTATTGCTCACAGTATAGTAAGTAGTTTCATGTTAAGATATTTTGAGGAATATATAGTATGTAATCTCATGAGAACATTTTGAGAAGCTTTGTGCTGTGTCAATTTATTCATTCTTGTCATATTATTTTTGGGAAATGGTTTTGTAGAAACTATTTGGAAATTCCTGAATTAAAAGCATGATTTGTAAATTGTTACCATCATGAAACTTGCATTTCCCCCACCCCCTTTAATTATGCTACTTACTGGGCTCTGTCTCATCCCATTATTTTATAACATTTCAGAGTAGGCAACGGTCTTTTGAGACAGCTTTTTGGTGGCTAATAGTAGTTAAACTAACTACTAATGGAGGCTGAACTTTGGTAATGGGTATATTAGATGGTGTACATCTTAGAAGAGGCTTGACTCATTCTTTTGTATATTATAGTGGTTGTGATGTTATTTCCCACTAATGAGACAAGCTGATGATATGTAATTAATTATTCAAACCTCTATTCTTTTGTGGCCAATGGTATTTGTAATTATTGCTTAGAGCACTGACTTACTCTGAGAGTATATTCAATGGAATTATTATGATAATTCTTGATATTAGAACTTGATATAATTTTGTGGATTGGATTGTCAAAAGGAAAGAAAGAAATATCTACAGGTACTTTGAGATGTCTTTCTCATGCTTCAGACCATTTGGGGTTTGGGGTGTGACAATAAATGCTGAGTTGTTGCAAGTTAAGTGAGGTAAGTCATGCATTATTATGAACATGCATTTTTTGTGTTGTTCAATGCTTGATTTCATGCTTAAGAGTTTGGAATATATGTTATGACCTATGCTTGATTACCATGCCCTTTTATTGCCTTGTCTTTGTTATTGCATTGCTTGTGATGTTATTGTAACAACCCAAAAAAAGCACTAGCCACATTTGTGCTATACCTCATAAGGACTAGTAACAATTGAGACTCTTTGTAGTTATTAATAAAGCTCAATTCAACCCAATATATGCCCGATGTGGGACTCATTACACACCTATACACATCACACAATTAATCAAATTGGGGCATCACAATCTCCCCCACTTAAATCACTAATGTCCTCGTTATGGCCCAATTTGTGGGGTAGTGTCTTTGAGCCCACACGGGGTTACCGGACCGGCTCTGATACTATATGTAACATCCCAAGGAAAAGCACTAGTCACATCTGCACTATACCTCAAAATGACTTGTCATAATTAAGGCTCTATGTAGTTATTAATAAAGTCCAGTTCAACCTAGTATATGCCCGATGTGGGACTCATCCCACACCTACACACATCACACAATCAATCAAATTAAGGCATCACAATCTCCCCCACTTAAATCTCTAATGTCCGGGGGACTCATCACACACCTATACACATCACACAGTTAATCAAATTAGGGCATCACAATTTCCCCCACTTAAATCCTTAACATTCTCGTTAGGGCCCAATTTGTGGGGTAGTGTCTTTGAGCCCACTTAGGGTTACCAAGCCAACTTTAATACCATATGTAACATCCCAAGGAAAAGTACTAGTCACATCTGTGATATACCTCAAAAGGACTTATCATAATTAAGGCTTTTTGTAGTTATTAATAAAGCCCAATTTAACCTAGTATATACCCGATGTGGGACTCATCCCACACCCACACACATCACACAATCAATCAAATTAGGGCATCACAATCTCCCCCACTTAAATCTCTAATGTCCTTGTTAGGGCCCAATTTGTGGAGTAGTGTCTTTAAGCCCACATGGGGTTATCGACCTGGCTCTGATACTATATGTAACAATCCAAGAAAAAGTACTAGCCACATCTGCGTGATACCTCAAAATGACTAGTCACAATTGAGGCTCTTTGTAGTTGTTAATAAAGCTTAGTTCAACCCAGTATATGCCCGATATGAGACTCATCACACACCCACACACATCACACAATTAATCAAATTGAGGCATCAAAGTTATGCCATGATTAGATAAAAGCTAGGATGAGGTGACATGTATGCTAGATGTATGTTAGGATCTGTGATGTAATGAGATGCATGATTAGATGAACGTTAGCTTTGGTTGACAAGCATGATAGATGTATGGTTAAGGATGATTGATCCCACGTTGTGTGTTTAGATGCATGTTAGTGTATGTGTGTGTGAGAGAGAGTTAGATAACAATATTGAGTGTGCCTTTAATAGGGTTAAGCCATAAGACACAATAAGAGGAAGCCAACCTTAGGGTTGGGCGATTTTGGGTGCCTAACACCTTCTCAAAACCATACCTTAACTTCGAACTCATATCTCTGATAGCAAGATCAATGGTCCTTCCCTGAGAGGACACTATATATATGGTTCCTAGATCATTGCAAAAACTAGATGGCGACTCCCATTTCCATTGTGTCCACAACCCCCCCAAAAAAAAATCCTCACTCAAAAGTTCTTTTCTTTTAAATCACATTGTTGCCTTGAGTAATTCTTTATATGTGTTACAATTTTTTTATAACCCTTTATCTATGTTACAAGATTCAACCTCATGTTATGCCTTTTATATTAAACTTTCAATTGAACATTGAACTCTTTGAACATTTGAAAGCTAAAGTTGAAATACCTTATTGGACTCTACCTAAAAGCTTCCTACTTAACATTTGTTCACTTTTGGGTTAATTGGAGTTTCATTAAAAGAACCTAAAAGCACTACCAAGCACTTACATCAGCCATTTAGTAGTTCTTAATAATACAAGGCTAATAGTAATAAGTTCTTTAAAAAAAATCACTATAGCTTTTATTGTATGTTGTAATTTTCATGTATTTCTTCATAATATCTGCAAAATCATATGGATTTTCCATTTTCCAATAACTTATGCTTTTCTTTTCTTTTTTAAACTCATACAGTAAAAGAGGCCAATTATTGCAGAAGAGATTGAAAGCACAGTGTTTCAGCTTGGACCCTATAAAGCCTTAGGACCTAATGGAAATTCCAGCTTTCTTCTACCAGGAATTTTGGAATATTGTCAAGAAATTCCAATTATGTGCTAGCCTTCTCCCATTTAGGTTCACTTCTTAAAACCCTTAACCATACTTTCAAAAATTTTATTACTTAATGCCCAATCCCTGATGATGTTTCAAATTTTAGACCTATAAACATGTGCAATGTCATACATAAAATCATATCCAAACTTCTTGTCAATAGAATCAAACCTCTCATGAATGCTCTTATTTCTCCATTCCAAAATGCTTTTATACAAGGCAGACTCACTACAAACAATATCCTAATTGCTCATTAATTTTTTGACTATTTGACTGAGTTTGAAGATTAATTTTGGTGCCTTAAAGATTGACTTGAGCAATGGTTAATTGGATCCTTAACTGTGTTTCCACTGTTAGTTATGTTTTGCTTGTCAATGGTAGCCCTACTAATTCTTTCAAACCTTCTAGAGGATTGAGGCAAGGTGATCCGTTATCACCCTACCTTTTCCTTTTCTGTTTCCTTAGCCTTACTGCAAGCCAAGAACGAGAAACTTATCAATGGAGTTAAAGTTGGAAAGCAAGGCTGTTCATTCATTCATCTGCTCTTTGCAGATGACTCTCTCCTCTTTTTTCATAATGATCATTCCTCTCATGATAATATCAGAAAGACTGTAGAGTGGTACTGCAAAATCTCAGGTCAAAGTATTAATCATCAAAAATCTGAGTTGTTTTGCTCTCCCAATCTAACTGAGGAGGAAAAAAACTCCTTAGATCAATGCTTACAAGTCAACCTAGTGCAAAAACCGAGCAAATACCTGGGAGTTGACTTTAAACTCAGAGGAAAAAGGATTCCAAGATCTCGTTGAGACGCTACAAAATAAATTACAAGGATGGAAGGATGATAATAAATAGAGTTGCAATTTCTTTATGAGCTCCAGTACAATTATTATGGAAAGCAAGGCTGTTCGTTCATTCATCTGCTCTTTGCAGATGACTCTTCTCTTTTTTCATAATGATTCTTCCTCTCATGATAATATCAAAAAGACTGTAGAGTGGTTCTGCAAAATCTCAGGTCAAAGTATTAATCATCAAAAATCTAAGTTGTTTTGCTCTCCCAATCTGACTGAGGAGGGAAAAAATTCATTAGATCAATGCTTACAATAGATAAATATTCAATGCATAATCCCATTAACTTAATAAATAGTATTGTAATTCGTAATCATATTTTCATTTATTATAGCAACAATCACAAAATGTAATGCATATAATATCTATTGTACCAAAATTAAAAATAAAATACACTTTTTTCTCAAGAATTCAAAGGTAAGTTAGTGAAAATATAAATTTTTTAATACAAATTTTTTATGTTATTAAAAAGTATATATAACTTGGAAATTATTTTTTTAGTTTTAAACAACTTTTTCAAATCTAATTTTTTTTACCATACAATCAAAAACACCAAGAAAAATATCTAAAAAAATTTAATAAAACTCAACAAAACTACAATTCAACATTAAAAAAAAGGGAAAAAAATTGTAACTCTTTTTCCTTTTAAAAAAACCAAGGGTACAATTCCAAAGGGGAAAAAAGTAGAGAATTGTTTTTTGAAAAAGAAGAAGTATTGTGTTAATGCTGCCATCATTCAATGTTACATCTAATCCAACATGTGAAAAATGGATAGATAGATAAATAACTTTAAGCACAAAATTGAATATGTTTTCTTAAAAGTCTCAAAGAATACACTAATAAGATAAGGAAGATGAAGAACAATATAAAATATTCATAAACGCTTAAAGCAATTACTCAAGTATCTAAGAACATCATATAACAAAGACATAACAATTCACTACTAATTTGTTAAACAAAATATTTACAAACAATGAAAGTAAACTGCATAAAGACCATTGTCTTCAACTACACTAACTTTTCTTCATTATCTTGTTCAGACTGTTTTGTTACCTTTCAAATAAATTAAAACCTGAAAACAACACAAAATTTGACATATTATAATATGGTATTCCCCAAATAAGATCAACAACAAACACCATTCATTAAAAGTATTTAGTGTTGTAAAGAAAGTGATTATTAAAAAAAAATACTTGCATCAAGGAATGCTTATGAATTAGTCAATAATATTCATCAATCTAAGGTAGAGATGCAAGAAAAATAAAAAAAATAAAAAAATTCATCAAAAAAATGAAAAAGAAAATTGAGAGAGAGAGAGAGAGAGACAGAGAGAGAGAGAGAGAGATATCCTTTTTTGTATGGAAAAAATATGCAAAGAATGGGAGAGAGTGGTAAATTTATAGTAAGAGTTTGTGAATAAGAAAAGTCAAAATACAGGCAGATAAATAGGCAAAATAATATTTCAAGTTAGAAGCATCCAAGAGAATATATATAGACAACATTATTTTTTTGATTTTTCATTGATTTATTATTTAGTTATAACATCAAAATTAAAGTAGATAAATATGTAAAGTTAAAATCACCTAAATAAATTTGTAAAGTCAATATTATTTTATATTTAATATTGTAAAAAAAATTAGAGGTAAAAATAAATATGAAAAAGACTAATGGTGTGGTCAATGACGTGGCATATAAGGTCGCTTAATAGAAACTTAGTAACAATAAATGTTACGCTTCAGCTTTTATATATACTAGTCGCAGACCCACACGATGCGCGGGGAAAATTTGATATGAATATGTTTTATTGGATAATTATAGAATTAATATATTAGATTGTATATTTTTAAAAGTCAATATGTGTTATTTGAAATTATGTTTTATATTATAAGTTTTGTTGTTGTTGTTGTTGTTGTCATCGTTGTTGTTGTTGTGTAACAACTAACAAATTAAATATATTTGTAGTTGGGTATTACATATAATGAGATATGTATGAAAATACAACGCAATATTTTTTTTAATAAAAAAAAAACTTACAGTGTGAGAACTATTAGACCAAGTTCTAAGCATGTATACTTTGTTCATTACTATATAGACGTATGCGATTCAACACTTATAGGTATTATTTTCTCCAAAACATAGATCCACATCTCTTTCTTCCATACAATTGAAACTAAGTGAAAAAGTATATATTTCCTCAAAAAAAAAAGTGAAAAAGTATATAAATATAACTATGCAATAGATCATATTCTATAAATCATATATCATAAAGTGGAAATATAAAATAAAATAAATAAAATGCCAAGAGAAAATTTCATTTCATCATATGAACAAATTCTGCAATATATAACTCTTCAAATTCATAAACCACATGATTACTTAGATTTTATAGTAAAATAAGACCAATCCATCCATCCATCCATCATGACATTGCAGTAAAGTCTAGATATAATTATATAAAATTCATGTTTTGTTGATCATGTTTCATAAACCAGAAGTGCCATCTATACATCTAATAAAATCTTTAAAGAGTAACACATGAGAATTCTTAATTTGAATAGTCGATTATATCTATATATATAGATATGTAGAGAGAGAGAGAGAGATGTAGATGGTGGGGGTTGAACCACAAATAGGGGACACCATAAAGAATGTTGCTAGGCTATCACCTGAACCTTCAAAAATTAATCTAAAAGGCTAGACGTAAGGATAATAGGAATTTTTAGAAAGAATTAATCAAGTTCCTTAAGTATCTATACATAAAAACATTAATAGCATAATGATGCTCTAGAGTAAATTATATTTTGTCTTATTCTCTTTTTGGCTTTTTCCTTAAAGATGATCAACTAAACAAAGTAAAAACTTACCAAGAAAGCTCAAATTAGCTAAAAATTTAATGGTGGAGATGCCTATTATTTGTAGTAGAATGAACAAAATAAAAATCCCAAACAGATTTGAGAAAGATGCATAAGACTTCTAAAAGAAATTTTACCAAACATATGGCATGCAACAATAGCAAAATTACTACACTAAATAGTTTTTGACCTTTTGACACTCTACAAATAAGCACAAAAAATGTTCATTATCAATATGTTTCATATCAACATTAGGAATTTCCACAACAATGATAGGCCAAATAAAACTGCATTAACAATTCTAAGTCAATTAAAATAACAAAATTCAATATCATTGAAAAATTTGGAAAGGAAAACAATAGAATCATTTCAGAAAATGCAAGAATACTAAAAAGAAAGGAAAATTAAAATTTAAAAAAAAAAAAAAAAAAAGATCGTTTTTTATTGTGTGTTTTGTTTACCTCAATGGCCTTCCTATTATTGCCTTAACTTTGAAAGTTGCAGACAAATATAATTGATGTCTTCTCAAAATGGTGAAAACTAAATCTTGATTAAAAAATATGGAGAACAATTAGTATTGTGCTAAATTTTTTGTTGTAGATGATGGGTGATTGTATCTAAAATGTGTATTGGTATATATATAATATTATAAAACCTAAATAAATTATCAATGTATGAGTGAGAGAGAGATAAGGTTGTGAAAAACCGAAATTTTGGAAGAGGAAACACTATAACAGTAAATAAATGAAGGGACACTTGAAATGTTAATTTTATCCACTAAAAAGATAATGAATTATTCAATTTTAAAAATTACTTGAAATTAGAAAGAAGAAAACGAAAAGTTGAAATCAATTTAGGTAGCTGAATAGTCAAATATTTGTATCTAATGAATAATAATGTTTGTCCATGATTTGTATTTAATTATTTTATATAAAAAAATTAAAAAATCATAAAGAGAAAAATGATTTAAAAAGAAAAAGAAAAAGAGTATGATGTGGTTGATGAGGTGGCTGAACAGGAGCATAGCAACATTAAAAAAGGACTTAATCAAAAAGGACTTCTTATATATATAAATCAGATGTACATAATCAAAAATCTTATTCATGAATAATAAAAAGTAATGTCCAGAATCAAGCAATTAGTAAGGACTTAAACAGATATCAAAAAAGACTCAAACATTATCATCCATCTTCTTTGTTGTGCTGCTGTTACATTATCCATTTTTGTTTCTATTATAAAATGGTAAAGGACCAAAAGTAATTTTAACGATTTTTTTTTTTTTAATCAAAGAGTACGTATTTGAAAATCTTCTTATACTAATTTTGTGCTAATTTTTTTTAAACATCAACAAATAAGATAGTTTCATATTAAAATAAAAGTAACAATGGGGAAATTAGGCTATCCTGACCTTTCAATTTAACTCAATAGCTCTAATCAAGTATAATTATCTAAAATCTATAAAATACAATAGGTTTAAATAAATGAACCATAAAAAATAAAAACATTTAAGGTTGAGTAACACCGAAATCAAGATGTCACCTATAATTTCAAGAATTAAGATACATACTTCAATATTATCTACTATCAATTATTACACCAAAACCCGCAAACACCAGTAGGGAAAAATGATGGAGATCATAAACCATATATAAAAACTCAGTTTGAAATTGCAATGAATAATTTTAGAATCATCATAATTTGAAATTCAAATCCCTCAAAATCACAACAATGTAATCTTTGAGGTAGACTAAATTAAAAACCACAAAAATACAAATTAGGCAAATTGATTAGAAATCATAGCCAAAAAAAAAAAAAAAAGGCAAAAGAGAATCCTAACATCATATTTTGCTATTGGAAAATGATGGGAAAAACCTAATGGAATCATAACAATTTTACAGTTCAGTTTAGTTCAATCCAAAACAAAAACTAATTGAATCCAAATACTTTTAAAAAGATGACAAAAATATGCAGAACAAAACCAATACAAACCCAAATACAGCAATCAACAAAATTTAATCTAAAATATGTGATAAATACAGGGAAAGTCAAGCCACTCTAACCTGTCAGTTTGATCTAGCAACTCTTCTTACATAACACCCAAGTGTCTTATATGGCAAAGAACGTTGTAAAGGTATAACTAAAAATTATTGAATCAACTTAAAACAAAATAGCTAATTAAAATTTGCAAAGCAAAACCAAGTCAAACCCAAATATATTAATGGACAAATTCTAATCCAAAATATTAAATAAACAGAAGGGAAATCAGGGAATCCTAACCAAGCAGTTCAATCAATCAACTCTTCTTGCAAAATACTCAAGTGCTGTATTTGACAGAAAACGCTATAAATCTATGTTTCAACAAAATGATGGAGTAAAAGGGATTTTTAATTTACAGGGAAAAGGATGAAAGAGAGACTATAGAAGAAGCTGAAGCAAATGTAGTAATCTTGCAAAAAAAGTGGAAGATTTTTCCCATATTCCATTTTTTTTTAAAACAAAGCTAGTTTTCAAGTTCCACATAATAATCTAAAATTTAATGTGTAAACCATACAACCATGTTTAGTAAACAAAGATAACACAATTTTAATTCAATTGGCTACTAGCTTTTTTTTTTTTTTAAATCATAAATCAAAACCAAACATTTTAATTTATTTTTAAAAAAAATAACTTAGATAAAATCATAACACTATAAAATTCAAATATAAAACCTTCCAAGGAGAAATTGACTTTTAAACACAAAATTTCAAGGGAAAAATCCAGTAATGATACCAAAACAAAAACCATAAATGATAAATTGAAACAAAAGAATCCAGAGAAATGGAATAAAGTCATCAATTAACAAAACAATCAAAGAAGAACCCTAGCCTATTAATTGGGGAAAAGGTAGATGTTAATTCGAATAGGAAAAGCTTCCGTTTACAAAATTACAAAATATAGATATTGAAAAATTCAGATGCTAAGGAACAGGAATTGTGGAATATTACAAACAAAAAAACTTTATAAAAAAAATGCGATGGTGAGGAAAATTTTAAAAAAAAAATTGAAGAAAAAGCTGACTAAAATATTCAAAATAGAGCCAATTCAAACCCAAATACATCAATGGACAAAATTTAATACAAAGTAGGAGATCAATAAAATGAAAATCAGGCCATCCTAAAGTATCAGTTTGATCCAGCAAATCTTATTGCAAAACACCCAAGTGTCATACTTGACATAGAACTTAGTAAATCTGTATTTCAATAAAATGATAGGGTAAAAAAGTTTTTTAAATTACAGAAGAAAAAGATGAAAGAGAGAGACCACCAAAGAAGTTAGAGCGAACATTATGATATGGTTTGAATTGTAAAAATGTGAAAGATTTTTTCCATATCAAAGATTCAAAGGTAATTCAACAGTCTCACAAAAATAATGTAAGCATTAATATACCCCTGTCTTGTCCTCTCTATTTTTGTGAATTTTAAACCTGAGTAGAGTGGTACAGGCATACATTAAGGAATTTATGAGGATGTTTATATGTTTAGATAAGTTTGAAGAAACAATTAAAAGAAATAATAGAAGTCCTATAAACAAATAGAAAGAAGTACAAAGTGTGTCATATAAGAAAGGTGAAGAAAAATTAAAAGTTTAAAACCCGTGTCACTGACAATTTGTTGAATACAGTAAATGTTATCCCACAAAGAATGTTAGCCATCAGCATTGGGTCTACCAATCATATTGAATTTGCATCCTTTGTTGATAACGCTTCTAATTTTCTCATGTCTCATCACCTCCCTACTCTTTGCTCTCTGCATAGAATGAAATATTAATAACACAAACAAAAAGTCTGTTGTCTAATAACGCGGATATAGTAGACAAAATAGGTTGAAATTCAATCATAACTCTAAAACAAAGAAAGAACTGATGAGGTATCAAAAAAAAAAAGAAAATCAATCAATAAAAGAAATCACAAATTAGAATTCATATTTCCAAAAGGCAAGAATTCAAAAATACTCCCTGCGAAAAATTACCAAAATCAATCTAAAAAAATTATGTTAAGTAGAAAACAATTCTAACCCAATTACTGTAGCCAAATCCAAATCTAACTCAAATACATAAATCCAAACCTATCCAACCAAATGATTAAACATAAAAATCAAGTTATGGTGTAATATAAAAACGAATAAAAAAAACCTTTACCTGTAGCAGTTAAATAGTGGAAGGAGGCCATTCTTTTGGTGTATGGAGAGCAACGGTAGTGCCTGCCTGCAAATTGCTCTCTCTCTCTCTCTCTCTCTCTCTCTCTCTCTCTCTCTCTCTCTCTCTCTCTCTCTCTCTCTCTCTCTCTCTCTCTCTCTCTCTCTCTCTCCATTGATCTCTATTTTTCTCAATGAATCCTTTTTTGTTTAGTTAAACAGTGTCTAACATAATACAATACAATGTAATAAACTCTCTCTGTTAGAATACAAACATATACAATGTCTACCATAAAATGGTATATCATTATAACCTGCAAGACCATGGTCCTTATTTTCCTTCCACCTCCAGGTATTAAGAATTCTAGAATAAAACAAAAAATCTGTAATTTTATCAAACAAATTGTGTATAAAAAATTAAGTTGTTCTATTAGCAGAATTAGAAAAAAGATGTTAGCAATGAAAGATAAAGTATCATCAAGGATAACAGTAAAAGATGTTGGCAAAGGATTTGGCTTTCGTAGACCAAGGATATCCCAAATACATCCATAAAGCAAGATTAACAACAATAAAACAATATGCCCAAATTTAATCATGATACCACACTTCAAACCAAACAGTTAATTTTCGCATAACAATGAACACTTTTTACATAAACTTTATCTGGAAACTTCATTTTCATCTAATAATTTCAGATTTTAAATAATCCAAGGTAAATTTTGACTTTTAACCACAATAGATAAGGACAAAATCCATAATGTTACCAAAATTAAAAGAAGATAGAGGGATAATTTGAAACCAAAGCATCCAAAGAAAGAGGATCAACCCATCTATTTTTTTAAAAGAGGCAAAAGAACAACCCTAGAAAATTATGCAAGGGGAACTGCTGGTTTTGAATTCAAAATCATAGATATATTGAAAATTTAAGATTCTAATTTGAATAGAAAAGGCAATGGTGAGGAGTTTCAATCTGTCTTCTAAACAACAAAACAGTATTTGAAGAGGAAAGGAGTATGCTAACCTTTAGTACAAAAAACAGAGACTATATCCGTGGAGGGTACGGTGGTCTGATGGTGGTAAAGGCCTGACTGTCTTCTCGAATTTGTCTCTCTCCACCCTCAATGACAAACCGAATCTCTCTCTCTACGTTCTCTTTCTCCTTGTCTCTCTGCATTATATCTCTCTCTAAACTGTATTTTGGTTTTTTATATTTTTGGGATCTCTCGCTCTCACTCTCAGTCTCTCTGTGTGTTAAGGTCTTCGGCACGCCTCATCTCTCTCTCCTTTCTCCGTGTAACTCCCAAATAGTGTTTTAGTGTTTTAACACAGTGAAACATTGTAATTTATCGCTTTTTAACTTAAACGTGGCTGAATTTTAGATGGCTATTTTTCCTACATGGCAGTGCCTCCTTGATTGCAGGAAAAGGCTTCTGCTATTATATATGGTATATGATATAGATATAGATATAGATATAGATTGATATTGATATTGATATTGATTATTAATACTCTTGCTACCGTCACAATAAATCTGACCTCTTCCCCTATTCCCGCTTACATATATTGGATATTTTAAAAGGTGAACGTCTTTCTTAGTAGCCTGATGCTGCATTACGTTAGGGAGCAAGGCGATAATAGCTCCTTTGTATCGCAAAACGTGCTACTCGCCAAGGTGTGCAACTTTTTAAAAATATATATATGTATGGCCTAATCCAATCAAACAAATATGTATGATGATAATCAAATAGAATTTGACTTCAAGCATTAGATCTCCCAATGAATTGAGTTAGAGACACAAGTAAAAAAAATTATCAAATGATTCGAGGAAATATTTAGATCTATAATGAATTGGTAAGTCTATGTATCAATTAAATGAATTTCATTATGATGTGGATCAATTCAATTAAGGTCATGGCACATTCTCTTACCTTGAAGCAGATACCTTGAAGTCTCAAAGCTTGCAGTGGAGTTCCCTACTATTCCTAGCCTATCCCTAGATCAAAGGATGACAGTTTCATTACTTAGTATGTGTTCTATCTCATAAGGGGTGTTAATTTCACAACTTATCTATCAACTTTTATAGACTTTCGTTCCTTCTTATTCTTTACCCTAACTAGGAGTCCCTATAATCACCCCCAAAAACAACAAACAAGCAGTCATCCAATTACAAATCAAACATCATACATGCAAATTTTCAGCTCAATCCATTCACGATAGAGTCAGGTGTACATTTCTTGTTGACTCCCTATCAAAGGAAGCCGAGGGGAAAAGCATGTCATCTCCCTGTTGAGTTGGAGCATAAAGCTTATTGGGCTGTAAAGAAGTTCAATTTTGATTTGAAGGCAGCTGGGGAAAAGTGGCTTCTTCAATTGAATGAGATGGATGAGTTCCAGAACGATGCTTATGAAAATGCAAAGATCTACAAAGAACGGACAAAGAAGTGGCATGACAAACAAATTCTTAGGCGTGAGTTTGCTCCAGGACAGCAAGTTTTACTCTTCAATTCACGACTAAAACTCTTCCCAGGTAAGTTAAGATCAAGATGGACAGGTCCTTATACAATTGACAAAGTTTCATCTTTTGGAGCAATAGACTTGAAGGACAAGGCAGGGCACATATTCAGAGTTAACGGTCAGAGATTGAAGCACTATTATGGAGAACAAGTGGAGAGGAACTGTGCATTTATTCCTCTTGGAGATCCTAATTGATGAAGATTGCAAAGTCTGGCTGTAGACTATAAAACAAGCGCTTATGGGAGGCAGCCCATAAAACTTTCTTTTATTCTTTTTTTTTTTTTTTTTTGAATAATTTGGATTTTGATGCTGGTTTATTTTGCAAGAATAAAGAACTGAAAAGGGAGGTCACTGATCTGAAAGAGAGGCAGCTGAAAATAAAACCAGGGAAGTTCCTTTCCTTTCTTCAATCTTCTCACTTTTGAATTACAATGAGGACATTGTTTGGTTTGGGTTTGGGGGTGTAAACTCCTATAATCTTGAGTTGTTGGATTCTCTCAACAAGCATGTATTTGAGTATGATTGAATTCTCTATGACTCTGAAATTTGTGATTAAGGATGGGTACTTTGATTTAAATTCTCTATGACTCTGAAATTCAAAAAAATTGCTATTATGTCAGGCAGAGTGTTGTGGGTACTTTGATTTAAATCTTTGTCCTTGAAAATAATTGAGCACATAGTCAATTTTTCTCTACTCCATTTTGCTTATAAAGAGAAGGAGTTGAATTAACTAGGTCAAGGAAGTTCAATCTTGCTTTGCTCTAGAATCTGTTGATGGATCCTTGAGGCGAAATCCTAGTTGATACCAAATATTAGAGAAAGGATCTAGGCAATTTTTTTTTGTCACAACCAAAAAAAAGCTTTCCCAGCCATCCTGATTATCATGCCATCATTGTATGGTGTATTTCCATAGTCAACCCCCTTGAGCCTTATTTTACATAAGCCTTTATTTGTTCTTTTAACTACATAAACCATTCCCGTTCTAAGCCTGAAAAACAATGAATTTACCTTACATTTTGAGAAAATACTTTGGTGGAAATTTGCATTTAAAGAGAAAGTGAAAGGCAAGAATCGGAAAAGGGTTAAAGTGGTTGAAATTTTGAAAAGGCTACAGGTGTCAAATTCTCTTCAAAAAAAAAAAAAAAAAAATCACTCCACTTTTGAGTATAACAGTAATATTGTCATCATATGAGCATATTGTCGAGAAAGAGCTATGGTGTGAATCCTATGGATATCTCTTTTATTGTTCTTTCTACCAAGTATTTTCCCAGTTTGCTTGATTTTCCATATCCAATTCTTTCTTAGCTCTCACCCTGTGGCCTGTCATTACAACCTTGATTAAAGACCTTTTGATCTCTGATTTTGGTGTTTGATTACATTAGTGGAGAGGATTTTTGAAAATTGGACTTATGGGATTAAGTTTTGAGAGAATTCTTCTGATTTCAGTTGTTCTACTGTTATTTGAATTTGCTGGTGGTTTGGAGTTAAATTGACTATTTCACACACACACTCAAGGACTTAGCTTTAGGTTGAAGTAAATGCTTAACTCTTGCTTGACAAATTGCTGAATTTTTTTGATTGATTTTCTTGCCATCTTTGATGTTAAAAGAGTAAGTCACTAGTGATGAAATCTAAATTCAGATCATGGCTTGGCGAGTGATGATATTTCTCTATGGGGTCTAGCTGATAGTGTCTAAAGTTGTCTTTTATATTATTTTCTTTTTGTTTGAGGACAAACAAAGTTCTAAGTTTGGGGGTGTTTGATGACTTGCATAATTGAGTGTAATTTATCATTTCTCAACTTTAAACTTTAGTCTAATTTTATTTATTTTGTTGATTTTAGACTTGATTTTTGTTATTTAAATTTTATTCCAGATCTGAAGAAAATAAAGATTTATTCAAATAAAAGAAATGTGAAGCATCTAAAGAGAATATTTTTGGCCTTGGAAGTTGGCAAGGAAAAGAGAATGAGGCGCTGAAAAAGAAAGAAGAAAAGGAGGCGCTGAACAAAAAGAAAAGGTGCGCTAAAAACAGAACCAACAAAAAGAAAAAAGGCTGAAACAAAACAAAAAGAGGCTGAAACAGTGGTGTGGGCTGAACTGAAAAAGGTTTTGGGCTGAAGCAAAAACGTTTGGGCTGAAAAAAATGTTTTTGGGCTGAAGAGAGAATTGTTTTGGGCTGAAAAAAAAGGGCACACGTGAACTGAAAAGAAAAGAAAGGCAGGAAGAAAAAGAAACAAAGGGGCAGCGCTGAAACAGAAAAAGGCCGAAACAGAAAAGGGAAGAGAACAGCGGCGCTGAAGCTGAAAGAAAGTGAGGGCTGGAACAGAGAATTTTTCAGCATTTATTTTCCTTCAAATCTTCTCAAAAAAAATTTATGGTGAATTCGTTTATGTTGGATTTAATTTTTAGCATGAACTAAACTTTCTTTATTCTAGGAAAACGATGTAATCTAGTTCCGAACTATGCTTGCTTTTCCATGTTAATTTGAACAAATTCTCTTCGTGTTTGTCTGATTTATTCTAAGCTTATTGCTTCTAATTAACTGGCCATTAATTAGATGATTTTAATCTTGTGATTTGCTGTCGAAAGAGGGAATTATAGGATAGATCTTGAATATTTCAGCATAGGTAAATATAGAGATCGAAAGACTTGTATGAACCTATGTAGTATTAAAATCGTTGGTCTTAATGCTTTCTTGTTTTATTAAATTGCATACTCTTGTGTAAAATGATGAACAAGAATGTTTCCAATTGACTGTCGAAAGAGACTTTTGGATGAGTTTGGAGATTGCTAACAAACATAGAGAGTTAAATTAAATTAGCTAGATGAGTAAAGCATAGTGAGGAATTAGGTGAAATCGATTTCCTAGAAGTTTTCTTCCCATTAAATTGATTTTTGAGCAACATCTCCTTTTTTTTTTCCTTTGCGTATTTTCTTTAATTTGATTTTATTTTAAATTCCAGTTACAAAAACCTTTGTGACTTCTCTAGATAAAATTGAGATTAGCATAATTTTGGTATTTGTCAAAAGTAAGTTACCAATCCCTGAGGACGATACTCTTCTCATCACTTTACTATAAAACTACGATACTGTGCACTTGCAGTTTTGCACCGTTCAAGAGGTAAAAGGAAAGGACAAAACTCCATTGCATAATAAGCATGGAGAAAGATCGTAGAGTTCAAAGAATCAGTATTCTGGGCTCCATGGATTACAGGCCTAGTACCCCTGGGAACCACGACATCCTGTTCAGGGTACCATGACATCACGTTTGGGGTACCACGACATCACGCTCAGGGAAACAAGTGAAGGAACTCTTTTAAATGTTCACACATTAAAAGATAAGCCTTAAATATTCTATTTTAATCTCCTTCTCATTGTGATTATTATGAATAATTATTTTACTTATTTCATAGTAGTAAAGGGTCATTTTATGACAATAAAACACTTATAATGGTATTTTATTGCTTAAGAGGAATCGCATTTTTGCCTTGAGAAGCTTTACGTGACTTGCACACAAACCGGTTCATATAACAACCCCAATAGGCCATGGAGAACCAGACCTAGTCCAATCATCCATCCTTGGAGGCCCAAGATCCCTTGTCATCAACAGACTTGGGTACTTTCCAAAAAAGGAACCCACAACATGTTAAAATACATTTATAATCATCGAAATGACCATTTATAGCACCATGATGTACCACAAGAATTCAAATAGTGACAGCAGCAAACCCTAGTTCTAGTTTTGCTCAAATTGTTAATCATATACTGTAGCTTTTTATTTATAAATTTTTTTAATCTTATCTTAGTTCATCTCTCATAATTTGTCTTTTTCTTTGCAATGTCTTTATTAGCTAGTATGCTAGTTATTTGTTTAATTTTCTATAATTTGGTTATCATTTGAACATATTTTACATGTTTAATATAACATTCTTTCTTTGGCTTAATAAATACTTTGACAAGCATGGGAAGAGATTGAAGTGACTAATTAGACATCTACCAAACAGAGGAGGGCTTGTGCTTTCATGTGTTTGTTATGGTTTATTGATTTTCCAGTTTTCCTCGTATTTAGATTCTTATTCTTTTTTCTTGTTTTTGGTAGGTAGGTTGCTATTCTCAATATCTCAAATCTGTTCATTTTATGTATGGGCTACTATATGCTACTAAATGTGTCCTTTTATAAAATTCTTGCACAATACTAGATATTCTTTTTTGGAGATGAGAAAGAAATAACAATATTTATCAAGTGATATTATCAACTCTGGCAAATATATAAAAACCGAGCTCACAAGCAATCATGCAAAGATATTTTTTACCCTTATGTCACTGTTTAGGTTTTACTTCATTAAAATAAATAAATAAAAATAAAAATAAAAATTCATTGGAAACCTAATTGGGATATTGATGTGAAGGTAGAAAAAAAGATTCTCAAACAATTCAATGTACCCATTCCAATTCCTCTACATTAAATGTTTAAGTTCAAAATAAGATTTGATAATTTTGTACTTTCATGTCAAGTATAAAATTCAAGAATTTTAGCAAAATTTTTCCAATTTGCACGACCAATTTGTTTTGTTGTAGGCATGACTAAATCAGGATAATCTATACTCTGATATATCCAAAATTACAACGTGTTTCTTTTCTTTCATGTGATGATCAGTTAATATGTTGACTGCCTAGAATAAAAACGAGCATGACATCATTGTGCTTCAACGAATATTGGACTAAACAACTGGAAACATTTTCTACCTAAATATAAATTTCTCAAATCATAGCATCAAACAATCGCTTCATACTTTTACTTTCTTCAAATGCTCTGCATAATAATATTAAGTTCTCTCTCTTTAAAATAAAACCTTTGAGCACTAAAGGATGCATGTTAGCCCTGCACTGCTTGTGTATTCCCCATAAATAGCTGCAAATCAGAAATGAATGCAAACTGTTTTATGGTTTCACCTATTTGTTGATTCTATTCAAATCTGAAATTAAATAATTTGGTTTTGAGATCTAGTTGCACTAGCTTTCTATGTGTTAATGTAATGTTCTGCTTGTAGCCTGAATCGTGATTTGATTAAGTCAGTCCAACATTGGACAAGATAAAACATGATGGTCTGACAACTAGGCATGCCAGGTTAGAGGTTGCAGCCTGGGTTGAGGAAGTTTGAGTTTGTCTGTGGAACATGTTCATGAGGAAGCGAAGGGGAGAACCCTACTTTTGTTATTTTTGGCAGATGTTATAGTTACTAAATATTTAATTTTAATCTGTCAAGTAGAGTAAGCTGACACTCTAGTCAATATCCTAGTCATATAATTAAGGTTCTGGAGTTATTCATCATCAGAATGATATGGAATCTAAGACTCACACTAGATGAGATAAGGAATAATTTGGGGACAGCAAAGTGTATAGTTTGAGGTTAAGAAAAGCAATGCATATGCAGTAAGAACGTACTGTTCCACTAGAGCTAATGATTCTGAAAATAGTTGATATTAAGTATGAAACATTTGGACCTCCCATTAACGATAAGGGAGTCCTGTTACCACAGAAACAAGAACGCAGACTTTGGCCTAATTAGGATAGTTATCAGCATGTTTAAGTTGGAAATGTACCACCAAAATCATCCAACCGGCCAATTGAAATGTACTTCAGAGTACTAAAAAGAGTACGGCACAACTTAATAAAGATGTATAGATATTTTATAATTTCGATTTCTCATCAATATATATCATATCATATTACATATAATAAAAGTTGGGCTTAGACGCTGTGATTACGCCACGTGATTTTACCAAATTGCAGAAATTTTATTAAATTTTTAGATTTTTAAAGAACTAAAAAGAAATAGTATACTATCAGGACGCTAATTCATTTTTATCATTAAGTAGTTTATCTCTTAATAATAAATATAAAATTTTCCAAGTTTTTCAAAATAAAATCAAGCTAGCTGGCGGTAATTCCTATGGATATGAACATAGACGGTTTAAAAAATAAAGAAAAGGTTGTACTCCTACCATCTATTTTACCGGATGCTTTTGAACTTTTCAAATGGGACTATCGCTCACAACTTTTTTATTTTAATTTGTATAGATTAATATTAGATTAATCAAAAATATATATATAGTAAGCGTAAAATAAAAACCACTTCATGTAAGATTGTAGTTAAATTAATATTAGATTAATCATGATTCAAATTTATTCTTATCTCTAATTCATTGTTATCATAAAGTAAGTGTATCTCTAAAAAAAAAATGAAATAAAAAACTGTAGATTAATATTAGATATATGAGGACTCTAATTCATTCATATCTCAAATTCAAAAAATCAGGACTCTAATTCATTCTTATCTCTAATTCATTGTTATCATAAAGTAAATGCATCTCTAAAAAAATAAATAAATAAATACAGCTTCCTGCAAATTTTTTTTTTTTTTTTTTTTTGGTATTAACTTTAACATAAACAAAACGAAAATAATAATAATAATAATAATAATAATAACAATAGCTAATAACGTTAACTATTTTTTTTTTTTTTGGGATAAAATATTTAAAAAAAACTAGTATGTAATTAACATAAACTTCTTGATTAGGTAACTTCAAGGAGTTTAGAGTATTTGATTTTTAATTTGACTCCTTTTCTAGGTGGAGTATGTATAAATATACACAGTTGGTGTAGTTTTTCATTCTCCAACTTATTGTACAATTTTTTTTATTTAAGCTTCCATTTTTCTACCTACAATCATGTAGGTATGTATTTTTTACTTTAATTTTTTATTATAATCAATTAAATACGTTTTATGTATTTGTTGCCTTTTGTTTAAGCTAATTTCCTTATATTTTTCTTTTTTTTGAGGGGGTAATTTCCTTATGTTTGATCTAATTCTTATGTTAATGGTTTGATCCAATTTAATTATTTTGTTGACCAATACATATCTAAGTTGTCGTAGTAAATTCCAATCATAGACTATTAAATTTACATACAATTTTGCAATCTATATGGTACTTTGTTTTTTTTAAATCTGTTTAATTTTCTTCTTGATTTTTTTTTCAGGTTTGTCAAAAAAGATTTCAAGCATCCTAAGAAAGGTTTGTAATTTAGATGTAGAACTTTGCAATTTTTTTTTAATTAGAACAAAGGTTTTATTCCTCGAATAGTTCTATCTTTAAAAAGTGGCCAATTTTATGTTACTTTGTCTAAAGATTTTAATCATTAATATTATTGTTAACAATACTGTAAATCACTTATATTGTAGATTCATTAAATATAATATTCATAAGCGAATAGTTTGATACGTATAACTACAAATGATATTATAATAGCACAATTGGTATGTTAGAAGATAATTTTGTATTAAGGTGCTATCATTTTATATTTGATGGTTGTTATACCAATGCAATTTATTCCTTTCGTTATAATAATTACTTGTTTGATTATAATAATTATACATATTCTACAAAAATCATGCAACGCAGGGGCCTTCAACTAGTATATATATAAAAGCAAAGACCTCATGTGGGAAAGCATGAGGTTCTGCTAAGTGGCACATTGTATGACATCCATCTCATTTAAGCTTCTACCTTATCTTAATTTAGCATTTGTGTAAAACTATTAAGTAATGGCAAATGCATTTATTTCAATGTATTAATAAAATTCAAAGAATTTGTATACATTTATAACTTTACATGCTTTGAATTGATATGGATGGATTTAAAAAGTCATGGGAAATATATGAATAAAATTCAAAGAATTTGTATACAATTCAATCAATCAATCAATATATATATATATATACAGAGACCTCATGTGAGAAGCATGAGGTTCTGCCAAGTGGCACATTGTATGACATCCCTCTCATTTAGGCTTCCACATTATCTAAATTTAGCATTTATGTCAAACTATTAAGTAATGACAAATACATTTATTTCAATATATTAATGAAATTCAAAGAATTTGTATACATTTATAACTTTACATACTTTGAATTGATACAGATGGATTTAAAAAGTCATGAGAATGTAGGAATAAAATTCAAAGAATTTGTATACATTTATAACTTTACATGCTTTGAATTGATACAGATGGATCTAAAAAGTCATGGGAAATGTAGGAATCAAAAAAACTTTTCAATTTTCTACATAAGACTAACTTTAATACAGAATTGCAAGAGTCAAATTCAATAAATTTGGCAAATATTATTTGTCTCCACATCAATTCAATCAATCAATATATATATACAGAGACCTCATGTGGGAAGCATGAGATTCTGCCAAGTGGCACATTGTATGACATCCTTCTCATTTAGGCTTCCACCTCATCTAAATTTAGCATTTATGTCAAACTATTAAGTAATGACAAATACATTTATTTCAATATATTAATAAAATTCAAAGAATTTGTATACATTTATAACTTTACATACTTTGAATTGATATAGATGGATTTAAAAAGTCATGAGAATGTGGGAATAAAATTCAAAGAATTTGTATACATTTATAATTTTACATGCTTTGAATTGATACAGATGGATCTAAAAAGTCATGGGAAATGTAGGAATCAAAAAAACTTTTTAATTTTCTGCATAAGACTAACTTCAATGCAGAATTGCAAGAGTCAAATTCAATAAATTTGGCAAATATTATCTGTCTCCACATCAATTCAATCAATCAATCAATATATATATATAGACCTCATGTGGGAAACATGAGATTCTGCCAAGTGGCACATTGTATGACATCCTTCTCATTTAGGCTTCCACCTCATCTAAATTTAGCATTTATGTCAAACTATTAAGTAATGACAAATACATTTATTTCAATATATTAATAAAATTCAAAGAATTTGTATACATTTATAACTTTACATAATTTGAATTGATACAGATGGATTTAAAAAGTCATGAGAATGTAGGAATAAAATTCAAAGAATTTATATACATTTATAACTTTACATGCTTTGAATTGATACAGATGGATCTAAAAAGTCATGGGAAATGTAGGAATCAAAAAAAACTTTTCAATTTTCTGCATAAGACTAACTTCAATGCAGAATTGCAAGAGTCAAATTCAATAAATTTGGCAAATATTATCTGTCTCCACATCAATTCAATCAATCAATCAATATATATATTTATACAGAGACCTCATGTGGGAAGCATGAGATTCTGCCAAATGGCACATTGTATGACATCCTTCTCATTTAGGCTTCCACCTCATCTAAATTTAGCATTTATGTCAAACTATTAAGTAATGACAAATACATTTATTTCAATATATTAATAAAATTTAAAAAATTTGTATACGTTTATAACTTTACATACTTTGAATTGATACGGATGGATTTAAAAAGTCATGAGAATATAGGAATAAAATTCAAAGAATTTGTATAGATTTATGACTTTACATGCTTTGAATTGATACAGATGGATCTAAAAAGTCATGGGAAATGTAGGAATCAAAAAAAAAATTCAATTTTCTGCATAAGACTAACTTCAATGCAGAATTGCAAGAGTCAAATTCAATAAATTTGGCAAATATTATCTGTCTCCACATCAATTCAATCAATCAATCAATATATATATATATATATACATAGACCTCATGTGGGAAGCATGAGATTCTGCCAAATGGCACATTGTATGACATCCTTCTCATTTAGGCTTCCACCTCATCTAAATTTAGCATTTATGTCAAACTATTAAGTAATGACAAATACATTTATTTCAATATATTAATAAAATTTAAAAAATTTGCATACGTTTATAACTTTACATACTTTGAATTGATACAGATGGATTTAAAAAGTCATGAGAATATAGGAATAAAATTCAAAGAATTTGTATAGATTTATGACTTTACATGCTTTGAATTGATACAGATGGATCTAAAAAGTCATGGGAAATGTAGGAATCAAAAAAAAAATTCAATTTTCTGCATAAGACTAACTTCAATGCAGAATTGCAAGAGTCAAATTCAATAAATTTGGCAAATATTATTTGTCTCCACATCAATTCAATCAATCAATCAATATATATATATATATATATATATATATATACAGAGACCTCATGTGGGAAGCATGAGATTCTGCCAAGTGGCATATTGTATGACATCCTTCTCATTTAGGCTTCCACCTCATCTAAATTTAGCATTTATGTCAAACTATTTGAGTAATGACAAATACATTTATTTCAATATTTTAATAAAATTCAAATAATTTGTATACATTTATAACTTTACATACTTTGAATTGATACAGATGGATTTAAAAAGTCATGAGAATGTAGGAATAAAATTCAAAGAATTTGTATACATTTATAACTTTACATGCTTTAAATTGATACAGATGGATCTAAAAAGTCTTGGGAAATGTAGGAATCAAAAAAACTTTTCAATTTTTTGCATAAGACTAACTTCAATGCAGAATTGCAAGAGTCAAATTCAATAAATTTGGCAAATATTATTTGTCTCCACATTTTTCCAATATAAATCCCCATTTCCAATAAACTTCCAAAATTTTCTCACAATATATTTGTTTTTGTTTCTGAGAGGTATGTTAATTTTCAAAATATTACGTTCATCTTAAATATTTTGTTAGATTTTATGTATACGGTTTTACTTATGTAGCATTGTAATTTATTTAGGCTTATTTTTTCATATTATGTGCCAATTTATATTTTTTGTTTTCTTTATGATGAGTATATTTGGTAAGGATCTATTTTTGGCTACTTTTAGTTCAATTAAAATTTGGAGGTTAAAATGTAATATTATTGCATCACTATGGCATTATTTTTTCTATTGTTGTATCATGAAATTCAAGAAGATTTTATAACTAATTGATATATAAAACATAAATAATACAAGAAAAACACCTAGGAACCAACAGGTTTGTAGGTGACAATTTCACTATGATCTGGTGACATCTCTTAGTTGCATGAATTAGAAGAATTTTCCCCCCAATGTATTTAGTTTGAATTTAGTTTTAATGGAAAACCTCATAGATTAAGTGTGACTAATAATAATAGTATTCATGAAATCAATGGGTCATAAATAATTTCTTACAAAATTTATCAAAATGCACTGCGCATCGCGCGGGATATCGGCTAGTATCTTAAATTTTGGAAAGCACAGATGCGGCTGGGAGGGTGCCGCACCCAAGTCCGACGCAGTTGCCCGTGCGTTGGTGCCACGTCTGAGCTTTTTTTTTTTTTTTTGGGGATTCACGCTGACTCGGCTTGATTCGCGCCAATTCGGCTTTGATTCACACCGAACCGAGCTGATTCAGCCAAAATCGGGCCGTATCGGCTAGCAACCGAAACGGCCGAAATCGGCCTTGAATCTGGCTGAAATAGCCAAAATTCTCACCTTAGAGGATAGAACGGACCGATTTTTCCTTCTTCTTTCCTTGTTTTGTGAATCAAGGATAGTAATGTGTTTTTTAATATATTTTAATAGTAAAAATATATAGAAAATATAAATAATAATATTTTTAATAATTTTTTAATCGCCGAGTCCCGAAACGCACCCGTGCTTCGTAGCTTAAATCTCAAGCATTACATTAGATTTGATTAATTAATTGTTAGGATAAAAATCCATCAATATTTTCTCCTACATAAAAATACACATTGTAAGGATAGTCCTTAGAGGTCCACCCACCTGAATTAGTCGACAAAACCATGTGAAGAAACATATGCTGATTTGCAGAGAGTACAAGGGTAGTGAAAGTGAAAATCAGAAAATGGGCCCATTTGTGATAGGATTATGGAAGAGAAAATGGTGGCCATCCCATGTGTTATTTTACTGTTTTCTCACTGAAATGTCTCCATTTTGATAGGACACAAACTGAAGCTGTTAATGCAGTCAGACTCAGGTTTTGAGGAAAACTGAGTTCCTCTTGATTTGAGGTTCATAATGCAGAAAAATAGATGGGCCATTGAGTTGAAAAGCCTGTAATTTCACAATCAGTGCCATGGGGACTCATGCCATGTGGACTGTTTCTAGGCTTTCTATTTTGGAATTGGGAAGGTAAAGACTAAGAACCAGTCCTTTTGGCAGCTCTGGTTCAACGTAGGAGTAAATTGACAGTGTTTCTGGGCTTCATTTCTTGTACTTGTAACTTGTTTTTTTCTCTACTATGTACATGGTAGCAGTGGTACGCTTTCAACAATAATTTGCAATTCTAAACAGCAAATGCAAAACGTAATTGTTAGGAATCCATTACATCAACTCTACCCGTGGCTATGGCAAAACAAAATTATAAGGGGTGTTTGGGTTGTGTTTTCAAACAACCATTTTCAGTTTTTAAACAATATTTTATGCATTTCCACACACTTTTTCACCCACACGTATTTCTACAAATATTTTCAGACAACAATTTTCAGTTTTTAAACACATATACCAAACGGGGCCTAAGCAGTCCATTACATCAACCTTATCAGTGGTTATGTAATTTAATTATATACATGCAGTATAATGAGTAACCCGTGGCAAAGATTTGTGACTTCGTTCCTTATTCCACTTTATTTCCTCTATAGATTTTGATAGATCACAGATGTATTTTACAACTATGAGGCCAAGTTTCATTTTCATTTATAATCTCACTCTAACGGTGACAATAATCAAAATAAAAATTATTTGAGTTTTATACAAAGTTTCCTTAGATTTTCCAATAATTTGGGTCATACTAGTAAATCAATAGTCTTACAATGTAGCATCCATTTAATTTTAGGAAAAGTAACTGCTCACCTTCATGTCTTGCTTGTTACAATTTAAGTTAGTTCGAGTTAGGTCAATTGACAAAGTATTTTGTTGTTAAATAAAATACCTAAATTTGAATTCAAATCTAATTGGTGGCTTAGCCTAATGATTAAGAACAATCATCATGGAATAAATGTGTAGCCATTGATTTAAATCTTATCGTGTGAAAAAAAAAAAAAAAAAAAACTTGGAAGATTTACTGTATCTATACTATTATTTATGGGGATTTTCCTATGGATTCATATCTTCTAGAGTTCCTAGGTTATTCCATGGCATAGAGTTTTTTTTAATCTTGACCTCTCATTTAAAAACTAATGATTCAGATTATACCATGTCATTAATTATTGAATAAAACCTTAAAAATGGATCCCACATCAGCTATTAAAATGGACATGTCACATTTTGAATTTATTTTTAGTTTTAAAAAATTTAAAAACTCAAATCTAAACCCCAATCTCACTGCCGTGCCAACTGCACCAAAATTGGTCTCCGGTGAGATCTCAGTGCTGAAATGAATAGAGAACTTGGCAGCAATTTTCAACGACAAAAAAAACAATTGATTTGTAGAACCATTATTAACATACGTTTGTGCAAATTATGTTTCTATAGTTGTCGCATTTTTCAACTGCTAGTATACTTGCTCTTTAGGCGTAATGGCCTGGGACAATTTTTGTTCCAATTTTTTTCTAAGTTAGTTTCTGTACGCAATTGAATTCATTATTATATCATTTTATTTGGTAAGTAGAGTCCATACTTGTAAAATAGAGAGATGACTTTCTCTGTAACAAAAGGTTCGCGCTTCTGTCTATAACCCAGATTTGAAAATGCAGCCTTTTCACCTTGCCACTCAAGCTCTTGGCGATCCAACCTATACAGCTCCTCCACTCGCCCCACTCCAGCAAAATACCTCCCTACCGGCTGCCAAGTTCTCTATTCATTCATCTCATCGGAGACAAGTTTGGTGCCGTTGGTGTTGGCACGGCAACAAGATTGGGTTCAGATTTGAGTTTTTAAAACTAAAATAAATTCAAAATGTGATATGTCCATTTTAACAGTTGATGTGGCATCTATTTTTAAGGTTTTGTTCCAAAATTAATGACATAGTGAAATCTGAACCATTGGTTTTTAAATGAGAGGTTAAGATTAAAAGAACTTTATGTGACAGAGTATCCTAAAAACTCTAGAAGATCTAAATCATTTCCCTGTTTAGAATCCTCATTCTTTTTAATTCAAAAATGCTCTTATATCCCTATATTTAATTAGAGACAAAACTAAAGGATAATCCGGTAAAAACACAACTCTAACTTCCAATAAAACATTGCCTAAAAAATATGGTCATTTTCCTATTAATTTTTAAATTTCTTTATCCACGTATAAATTAGATTCTCAAAATAAAAATTATATATATAAATAAAACATAGATTTTTTCTTCTTTTTTTTGGCTACAAAATAGGACCACTAAAAAAAAGAAAAAACCTCCACGCATGCAATGGGACTAGTAAGTTCATAAATGTTGTTCACATAATAAAAACAAAATATTTTTGATTGGTATGACAGTGTTTGGTTTTATTTTGGAATTATCTAAACACCAAAAGACAACCCCTCTTGTATTGTATGAATGATTGATTTAATCATAATTCACGAGGGATATTTTTCCTCCATAGATAGAGAACGGTGTAGAATGAGCCCTGTGGTAAGCCATGGAGAATGGATACTTGGATTTCTCTTTCGCTTAAGAACAAAATTTAAAGTCTTGACTTATCATACATGGTTTTTTGTGGCTATATGGAGTTTGGGAACTCCTGTCAATTCAATTGCTAAGAAAAGTACTTACCACCTCGGCTGCACTTTTTATATGTTTGAAGGGGCATAATACCGAGTTGCCTCTATAATCTATATTGTGACTGCAGTCTAAGCCTTGGCAGCAAAACCCATCCCCAACCCATGTGTCCCAAATTAATTTGCTTCCATTGGATGTTACAAACAAGGAATTGGAAAGGAAATTATCAAGTTGTTGACACTAACTTCCCTTTTCCATCAGTCTATAGTTAGGCCTCTGTTCTATTTTGTGAATTGTGGGTGGCATTACATTAAGGCCTGGGTTTCAAATGAACCCCTGACCTAGCCAAAAAAAATATTTTATACATAAAATTTTATTTTATTTTTCGTTTTGACCCCTAAAATAAAAATTTGAACACTTTGACCTACAACTGACATCACTTTTTTATCTATCATTAACAACTTGTCACCTAGATTTTGTTGTGGAATTTTTTTGATAGTGTTGTGTCATTAGTACTACCCTTAAAATATTTAATTTATTATAAGAAAAAAAAAATGTTTCAAAATTTTGCTCCTTCATTATATATATATATATATATATCTCCAAGACTTTGGCTTACTTTGCCATTGATAATAGATTGAAACTGTTTTTCCCTACACTTTTCTTCTTCGTCAACAAAAAATCACACCACCATTTCAAACAATAAATATGTATCTACATCTGTGATTCTTTCCTCCTTCTCTCTATCTCTCTTTCTCCCTTTTATGTTTTTTTTTTTTTTCCTTAATGTTTAATCAAGTAGTTTGATAAATACTCTATATATTTCCAAGTTCAAGAAGTATTTTAGTGCTTACTTCAATTCCAAGAGAGTGACCACGTGTATGATTAAAAAACCATTCACTTCAAAAGCAAAAGCTTATACCAATTACTGTTTTTTTTTTCTTAGTTTCACATTTAATCCTAATCCTATTCCTAGGTGTGATAGTGTTACTATTCTTCTTTATCATATATTTTTATATAATTGATATTACATATAAATATAATAAGTTATCTTCTCAAAAAATATATATAATAATTTATTATTAATTTGACAAAAATGTATTATTAGTTATTTAATTATATTTGTTTATGCATTCAAAAGTTGTTGTCTTACAAATCTTTAAACTATTAATAATTTTTTAGACTATTGCACAATATAATTGTATTGTGAATTGTAGTTAAGATACTATTTTAGATTATTGTATATAATACGAAAGTTTTCTATATAGGAAAAAAATAATCATTTTATTTTTTACTCGCCTCCCCATGACATATTCCTAACTTCGCCATTGCTAACCCTCTAGAAAAAAATCCTAGAGTCGCTAGTGTTTGTGATGATGTCTCTAAATAATATAAATATGGTCCTTTTAGGTCAATGAATGCTATATTGATGACTTTCTTAACTTATTTTTAACTTTATTTGAAAAGTTAATATTCATTTTTCACTCGATTTAAAAAGAAGAAAAAAAGAGTAGTTTTAGAAACTCAAACCATTTTATTTAAATGATATTCAAAAAAATAAATTCCATTTCTCTCATTCTTTTCATGATTAAATATTGGGAACAACATAATTCAGACAGTCAATTTAGCATTAAAAACCCACTCTCTAATGTACTTATAAAGAGTATCAAGCCGAAAGGGCAACATGGTGTCGTGGTGTAGTTGGTTATCACGTCAGTCTAACACACTGAAGGTCTCCGGTTCGAACCCGGGCGACGCCAATTCTCATTTGAATTTTTTTATTCATGTAATTTTTGTCTGGCCTTTGCTCTATTACTTAATCAAACATATTTGAAGTCTTTTTTCTCAAAATAAATAAAACGTATATAAAGTCTTGAATATAAAAAAGTATTAACATTCCAAGTTCTTCTCAACTTTCTATTATGCTTTCCAGAGAAGATTTAACTGTTTTTTTTTTTTTTTTTTCCATTGAGTTTCTGTGTGGCGCAAACCATGTGCTAGGCAACAGAGACTTTGTAAACCTATTATATATGTTATTTTAGTGAGTTGGTCAAACTCAAGATAATAATTTTAAAGAGAATAGTGATGTGTAGCCATATTGGAATATGGTTATCTTCCACAAGAGAGAGAGAGGGTGGTGGGTGTTGGATTCCCATTGTAATGCATGGACCTACTCATCTGATGATTGATGATTATTGTCAAGTTGCAATCTCAAACATTGAATCTGTGGGCCTTTCTTTGATAAAACCCTGATGCAGAAATAAAGTTAATGGTTTATTAAGATCTCTTAAGGTCCCATTTAAGGATATCACGAGTTTTGTAGCTCAACTTGTATCTCGTAGTGTTTCAAACGTAAACGTTCAAGATTTAAATCTTTCATCCTCTAACTATCGAAGTACAAAAAATTGAAAATAATTTTTTTATTAAAAAAAGGGATAATTCGATAGTTAGAAGTAGGGTTTTATCAACTGATTTTAATTTTCAAGTTCAAATTCCCCTTCTTCTAACTATCAAATTATCCCTTTAAATATGGTGTAAAAATGGTGTTAACTAGTATGTTATTAAGGCTTTCTTGAATGGAAATTAGAATAGAGATACAAGTACAACATGTGAAACATAAAATCAAATTGATCGACAGGGCATCGGTCAAAAAAGGAAACTTTTTGTCATTTATTTAACTTAAATCATTGAATATGCCAATGAGGACAACAGAGTTTAAATTATCAAAATCTTATTCATTGAATATGGTACAAAAATTATATGAAACATGAAAAAGAAGAGAAGGAAATTTTCATATATGATCTGTTAAGTTCATAGGAAAAGTACAAATAATGTTAAATGGTCTGCTATCAAGGCTTTCTTGAGTTGAAACTAGAATAGAGATACAACATGACATACAACATCTAATAGTGAAAAAAGAAACTTTTGTCATTTAACTTCATTGAATATGGTACACAAACTGTATGAAACTCCCCCAAAAAAAAAACAAAAAAACAAAAAAGGAACAAGAACAAGAACAGCCACATCATCCTAAGTTTACAAAATGCCCAAAACACCTGAAAACTTGGGCCTTTGGAGAGGGCTCTAACTCTGTGCTATCTGTTTCTTTCTTTGTGTTTTTATACAATGTCATTTTTTTTTTTTTCTTTTTTTCTTTTTTACTCTACAAAAATCTCACTAAACAACTGAGATTCACTGGATGATTAAATTGAAATATTGAATGTTTAGAACTGGGAAATACATCTTCTATGGCAAGCTGTGGTTCTCTTCTTTTGCTTAGTTTCCTCTCTCCAGACCTGGCCAATATCTTGTGCTATTCTCATGGCATCCAAGGACGCACCAGAGAGCCCTCTCCTTGTGAACCCAACTGCATAGAGTCCACTGTTTCCTTTCCACCCATGTGGGAATGCTGCTTTTGGAAATCCATTCTTGGAGAAGAACTCACTTTCCTGTACATTAAACCAAAACAAAATTAGCCTATTTGTGCAAACAATCATAGAAGGAAGCTTCTAAAACAGTTTTACTCTTTTAAAAAAATGATATTTTTGTAAGGTAATAGGACAAATTCAAAACTGGCATAAATGCCAAACTCAGCTCAGAGTCTGACATTTTTTAGCATTGAAATCAAGTAATTAACTTGTTTATTGTTTTGTTAAAAAACCAACTGTCAAAACTGCCTTTCAAACACCCACAAAAGAAGAGAAACAGAGGAATTAGAACATTTTCTCACCTGAAGCCAAGAAGGGACATTGCTGCGGTATCCAGTAGCAAAAACAACTGAATCAATATCAAGCATCTCGCCATTTACAAGTTCTACTTGATTGTGTAAGAACCTCTTGACTCCAGGAACAACCTTAATGCCACCAGATTTGATTTTGTCCAATGCACCAATGTCCAGCACAGGAGTCTTCCCCATAGTGTTCTTGAGCTGCATTGGCCCAACTGCAGGCCTTTTCAACCCGTATTTCTCAATGCTTCCGAGCATCAACCACGTAAGAAACAAGAGGATCTTGTCAACTAGCCAAAGGGGAAGCCATTTCATCATCAAAACCGCCAATTCAAATGTAGATTTCCCAAATATTTCTCTGGGCAAGAGATGAACCTGTATTGCAAAACAGAACAAATGCCATTAGAATACTAGTTAAATGATTAAATTCATAATTTACTCCGAACAAGTAGTCCTGAGTTAACACTATGTGGAATTAAGCAATAGTACTCACCGAGTTACGAAGCACCAAGGATGGTGAGGCATTGTGGTTGCAAAGATCAAGGGAAACTTCCATGCCAGAATTGCCACACCCCACAACTAGTACTTTCTTCCCTTCATACTTCTTGCCGGACTTGTACTCACTAACGTGCATGACATCACCTTTAAACTCAGTTAATCCTTCAATATCAGGCCGGACAACCTCAGCATTCTCGCCTGTGGCCACCACAAGCCAATGGCAAATGTATTCAGCTTCAGAAGTCTTGACACGCCACAATTCACTAGTCTCATCGTACCTAGCAGACTGAACGCACTCATTGAATCGTGGGTTGATCTCAAAGTGCTTAGCATAGTCCTCCAAATACTCTATGAATTGAATCCTTGTTGGGTATTCAGGGAATTTTTGTGGGAAAGGAAGTTTAGGGAGCTGGCAAAATTGCTTAGGGAGGTGAAGCTTTAGCCTGTCATAGGTGCGCTTTTGCCACAAGGAAGCTATGCAATCAGCTTTTTCAAGGACTACATAGGGTACTCCTTGTTCTCTAAGACAAGCAGCTGTGGCTAGCCCAGATGGGCCAGCACCAACTATGACTGGACCATTAACCCAAATGCATCTACGAGAGAAGAAATCTTCATGATCAGCACAACCAAAGAAGTTCTCCATGTTTGTTCAAAAGACTAAAAGGTGTCAATTGTGGGAGAAATGTGTTCGTGGCTTGAATAGAATGGAACAGAATAGAAGGTGTGAATAAGCTAGAAATGTTTTGTGGACAGTATTTGTAGTGAAAATATAAGAGTTTCTGTTTTTGAGGTTTGAAAGTTGAAAGTTTAAGAGCTTTTGTTAGAGAATATGATGTGAGTTTTGTTTGTAGGGACTAAGGGGTGGAGAGGGTCATATATATATAGGTAGCATCCGAAGGGAGGGGTGAGTTAACACCCCTTGAGAGTCATAGTCTGAAACTTGCAAATCATGAGTCTGGCCCGCCTTTTGGATTTTTTAATTATCTAAAAATGTTATTATATTTGGAGCATTAAAATATTAGATCTTACTATATTATTCTTGAAGCGTATATTTTGGAGAATAAATTTATGATTTTCTTGGGAAAGTATTTTTAGTACCACAAGATGTGAATGGGCTTTCTCTCTCTCTCTCTCTCTCTCTCCATCTCTCTCTCTCTCTATATATATATATATATATATATATATATATATTTTTTTTTTTTTTTTTTTTTTTTTTTGTGAAGCTGCAGTGTATAATAAAATAGGGAATGTTAGGCAATATCTGCATAACCCATGGATGCATGGCAGCTTGATGGTTTCTTTTTCATTGAACACTCTATTATATCACAATGATCTCTCTCTCTCTAACTTGAAATTGGTGAAGTTCTAGAAATTTGAGTACATTTTGATGGAATTGATGAGCTGAAGTGAAGAGATGTATCAACAATATACACATGAGGTAGTGTAAATGGGTTTTTTTTTTATGTGTTTTCTTTTGGGGGGAAATAAAATTGAAGTAAACAGTAAACAGAGAATTAGATTGAGAATTAGGGAGCAATGAAATTGATGGGTCATCCACATCTGATTTTATTGGCCCACAAAAGCTTGAGCTATGATCATCTGAGTTAGAAGAGCATGCTGAGTCAGACGCTCCCACGTGGAGTGGATATCGAGCCAAGTTGTAAGGTGGGCCTACAAATACATATATATTTTTGGACCCCAACAAAAGCCTGTGTAATAAGCATTGGAAATGTGACTGAAAAGCTGTTGTTTCCGGCCCACAGTCATAGAGCCCATTCTGCCAACCCGTCTTGGTCACCATGCTTGTGCCATGTGTTGGCCCCACACGTATCCAACGTACACATACGTTTACCAATTTCCACAACTATCTTTTAGCAAAAATTAAAATAAATAAAACACCACTTCCACATCCCCATTAATTTTCAGCTAAATAAAGCTAACTTCCACACTTATTAGGAGCTTTATTATAAGCTTATTATTGTTTAATCAATTGGTAGAGGCATATACTTTAGGTTTTGGGACTTTTTCAACACTTTTGATTGGATTAAATTAACATGTATTAAGAGTTTTATAACTCATCCGAAACCTTGAGATATTTAAAATTTAATTTTTTGAGTAATAATATGGTCACAATAATAGTTCTATAATAATTTCACAACAAACTTTAGGTATCAAGTTGTTATTAGTTCTTATTTAAGTTCACACTGACATTACTTTTTTACTTACCATTAACAACTTGTCATCTAGGTTTCATTGTAGAATTATTGTGAAACTATTTTGCTTATTAACTTTATTCTTAAATCTCCCTCCCAACTATCAAATTTTAAAAAAATTTATTAAAAAAAAGATGAAGGTCAAAAGGAGGCACACTTAATGGATTAAACCTTGGTAACATCAGAAGATTAATGTTTAAAAGGGTTATCATGGTTGTAGATATCACTTAACCAAGAATCTAGAGCATATAAATGTTTGAGGATACAATTTTGTTAGAATTTCACAACAAAGTTTAAGTAGCAAGTTATTATTTGCTCTCATCTAGACTCATTATTGTTATCACTTTTTTACCTACTATTAACAGCCTTCTATGTAAGCTTTGTTGTGAAATTTTTGTGCCTGTAGTTTCATTCTAAAATCCCCCTCCCAACTATCAAATTATATAAAAAAATAATTATTATTATTATAATGAAGATTAAAAAGTGGCACTCCTAATGGATTAAAAAACCAAAGTAACCTTGGTAACATTAGAGGATTAATGGCTAAAAGGATTGTCAGGGTTGTAGGTACCGCTTAGCCAAGAATCTAGAGCATATGAATGTTTAAGGATATAATTTTGTTAGATTATATAAATATATATATATATATATATATATATAAAATTACAATATTTAGTAATGGTGAACACTGCATTATTTATATCAATCTAGAATTACTTTCATCCATGTAGCATGTGAAATGCACCAATAGAATGCTATGTATGGACTTTTTGCTATGATTGGTTGTATGTAAAGCACATATTTCTTTCACATTTGTTATTTGCGAGAGCGGAAAGTACTTAATTAATTAGTATATTATTGAATTAAAGAGAAGGCTATAAACGAGGATGAGAAAAGAAAGGCTTAGGCAAGGAAAAGAAAACGAGTAGCAGTAGTAGTTCTTTGAATCCTATACAGGAGGAATGAGTAATACAGTGCAAAAGTTAGAAGAAAATAATGTTCGGTTTGTAAGAAAAAACAGGCAAGGCTACCTCCCTGGAGGTAGACATATGAAATATCCCCAAAAGGAGTAAGTCGGTGCTACAAGAATTTGAATGTAGAATAGAAATTAGGTTTTAATTTGACCGAATGTAGAGTAGAAATTAGGTTTTAATTTGACCTAATTGCTAGGTAGGCAAAATGATGGTCCAATTACTGTACTAAAATACCCATGTTTTTCTTCTTCTTTTTTTTCTTCTTTTTTTATATAATTCAATAATTAAAACGGTGAGAAAATTTGAACTTTGATGATCCTGTTTGGACTGAGGCGAAGAGAGGGGGAGTAGAGTAAACGCGACCAAAAATTAGACTGGTTTCTTACCAACTCTACTCTACTCTACTCATCTCCACCTCAATTCAAATAGGAGTTTCCATTAAAAACACCAAAAAATGCCAACTAGTTCAAATACAAAATTCTTAGCAAACCATCCATATTCTAGAGAAAGCTAACTTGGTGAACAAGTTGCCAGTCGTATTTAACTAATCCCTCAGTCCTAATTTGTTTGTTCTATTTTTAAAATTTTAATTTTTTAAGTGAATATTATTTATTGTCTTGTCTAATGTACAAAAATGTATAAGTTTCCAAAACTACCTTTAAATAAATTTATCAAAAATGGTTTTGGAAATAAAGTAGGGGTATAATAGAAACATTAGTAAATTAATGGTTTTTAATTTTAGAAATAGAACAATATTTTAGAACATCCCAAAATGAAATAGAGGACAAACAAATTGGAGTGGAGTGAGTATAATTTTTTGGTTATACTATATATACATTTATTCAAAATTGTTCTTACACTTTGAAAGTTTCAAAAATGTCCTTACCGTAAGTTGATTAATTGAAAATTTTTGCTAGTGTGACAAAAAAAAAAAAAAAAAAATCATAAAATCGAGGTCATTTTGCTTTATCAAGTCCGTATTTTTTGTCTATTGGATGACAATTACGAATTTTTAAAATAATTTTAAAAATATAAGAACCAAAGTATCAAGATTATTTTGAAATACATATCAAAATTTGAAGACCAAATATATAATTAAGCATAACTTTGTTAACGACAACTAGAGAATTCTAAATCTAAATGAATTGCATTAGGATTATCTAGTTTAGTAGTTTTGGAGAATGAATTTGCATATTTTACTACAACAATGCCTTGATTTTCGTTCATGATACGTGGAAGCCTAAGAAGTAGAAGGTTAAGAAATGATGTTGCTTTCGGTACATTTTTATATAAAGAACATAGTTTAAAATAAAGAACATAGTTCAAAATTCGACATGTGTCCCGAAAATAGAAAATTAATGTGGGGTTTAGCTTTTCGGTTAGTTGATTATGACTGTAATTAATTAGTATACCTAGGTTTAGGGTTCATTCGTGTGTGATAGAGTTGTGAAGTACAAATTCACTTTAATTGTGACTAAGTGAAGAGTTTTGAGTTTTAAAAGTAAAGACTGTGCCCCACTCACCCACTAGGAGCTCTCGAGTGACAAAACTTATTTTCTTGGGGAAGAAGAGGGAAGCATGTGCATGAAACCTTGAACTCCATATGGGTCTCTCCTTTTCATGAAAAGATTGGAGCTATGAGCTTGGCGTTTCTAAGGTCTTGCATTTTATATTTGCTTTGGAATGAGTAGTATCATCATTCCAACTTTACTCTACTTACCCCATCCCTATTTAAATAAACTAGGCCTCTAAATGCTACTCATACAAAGGGATATGAGAGAGAAATTATCTATTGTTGCAGGGTTTGCAGGTTAATACTTGTCAGTAGGTTCCAGCTAACTCAGTTAGTAAAATTTTTGATAGTTGAAATTCTATAAATGGCATAATCATCAGAAACAGACACTATAAATTGAAACTCTATAATAATAATAAAATATTATTTGCCATAATTTTCGTACAACTTGTTAAAGTAATCGATTATAAATAGTGGATAATTATTTTTGCACAAAAGTATCACTTTTCTCTATTATTCCTAATCAATAACATCAAAACTATCGCAAAAATTATAGTACAAAAGTTGTATCCATGAACTTTCTTTGAAATTAAATAGAAAGAATATTTAGTGATATCAATGCATGATATGACAGAGATATATGTGTATCCTTAGCCCCCACCAACCTTGCAGTGCTCCACAGCCAGCTTGGGAATGGGAACTGTTGTGGAGCCTTTCTACTTTTAGGATGAGATAGAGTTTCTTCTTTATTACTTTTTTTTTTTTTTTTCTATATTTCTCTTATAGCAAGATCCTAGGGCTTTCATGGATGCGCTTTTTTTTCTTCTGTGGACGGCGGTACTGGCTAATGAAGAAGCAAACGCGTATTTTTTTCACAGAATATTTTTTAGTTGGGTAATGGCTAACTAAACTATGCAAAAGTTTTGCAAATTCTATAATTAGTTTGAGTCACGCGTAAACAAAAGTTCAAGAAAAGGTGCAATCATATATATTAGGATATCACTGACTTCTTAATTTGAAGTTGTTTATATAAGCTAGACTTGTGCTGGGATGTGGATCCTCAGCTTCCTATTAACTTCACTCAGCAGAAAGTTTAACTCCACGGTATCGGGGGAATGGGATTGGCGGTGCCACTATAATATTTATAATCATGATAAAGATACAATTATAATATGAGCAATGCTACAAACAAAACAATTTTCTTTTTTCATTTTTTCTGCAATGTTAAAATGATAAATTACGATTAGTGTAACATTACTTTTATGTTGGCATGTGGGTGTATGTTTCAAAAACTTTGTTTATTATTTCTAGTCCTTTATAAGTTATTGTAAGCCTTCAATGATATCTTAAAATAGCGAGCCTAGTGTGGACTTGAGCGTTGTGCATATCATTAGCGCCACCGACCCAATTGCATTGGTGTATTGTCACGTCTCGTCCCTCATGTGTGAGTAATCAACCCATTTTCTTTTAAAGAAAATCAAAAGGTTCTTCTTAAACCTCCATGAGTGGAAATGCATCCATATTTTTCTTGATCAATTACATAAGTTCTTATGCAATTGACAAATCGAAATTAAGGAAACGTATTAAAAGATTGTTCCTTAAACTTCTATGAGTGGAATTGTATCTATCACAAAGGTCGATGTTATACTATGACCCTGGAGGACTGTTCAACCAAGAAAGTCATTCACTCAAAGTTCTACTCCAAATCGGGAAATGGGATTGGTGGTGCCACTATAATATTTATAATCATGATAAAGATACAATTATAATATGAGCAATGCTACAAACAAAACAATTTTCTTTTTTCATTTTTTCTGCAATGTTAAAATGATAAATTACAATTAGTGTAACATTACTTTTATGTTGGCATGTGGGTGTATGTTTCAAAAACTTTGTTTATTATTTCTAGTCCCACATTAGTTTGGAGTGAGCTCCCATTTGTATTTATAAGTTATTGTAAGCCTTCAATGATATCTTAAAATAGCGAGCCTAGTGTGGACTTGAGCGTTGTGCATATCATTAGCGCCACCGACCCAATTGCATTGGTGTATTGTCACGTCTCGTCCCTCATGTGTGAGTAATCAACCCATTTTCTTTTAAAGAAAATCAAAAGGTTCTTCTTAAACCTCCATGAGTGGAAGTGCATCCATATTTTTCTTGATCAATTACATAAGTTCTTGTGCAATTGACAAATCGCAATTAAGGAAACGTATCAAAAGGTTGTTCCTTAAACTTCTATGAGTGGAATTGTATCTATCACAAAGGTCGATGCTATACTATGACCCTGGAGGACTGTTCAACCAAGAAAGTCATTCACTCAAAGTTCTACTCCAAATCGGGAAATGGGATTGGCAGTGCCACTATAATATTTATAATCATGATAAAAATTCAATTATAATATGAGCAATGCTACAAACAAAACAATTTCCTTTTTTCATTTTTTCTGCAATGTTAAAATGATAAATTACGATTAGTGTAACATTACTTTTATGTTGGCATGTAGGTGTATGTTTCAAAAACTTTGTTTATTATTTCTAGTCCCACATTTAGTTTGGAGTGAGCTCCCATTTGTATTTATAAGTTATTGTAAGCCTTCAATGATATCTTAAAATAGTGAGCCTAGTGTGGTTTAACTCCACGGTATCGGGGGATGGGATTGGCGATGCCACTATAATATTTATAATCATGATAAAGATACAATTATAATATGAGCAATGCTACAAACAAAACAATTTTCTTTTTTCTTTTTTTCTGCAATGTTAAAATGATAAATTACGATTAGTGTAACATTACTTTTACGTTGGCATGTGGGTGTATGTTTCAAAAACTTTGTTTATTATTTCTAGTCCCACATTAGTTTGGAGTGAGCTCCCATTTGTATTTATAAGTTATTGTAAGCCTTCAATGATATCTTAAAATAGCGAGCCTAGTGTGGACTTGAGCGTTGTGCATATCATTGGTGCCACCGACCCAATTGCATTGGTGTATTGTCACGTCTCGTCCCTCATGTGTGAGTAATCAACCCATTTTCTTTTAAAGAAAATCAAAAGGTTCTTCTTAAACCTCCATGAGTGGAAGTGCATCCATATTTTTTTTGATCAATTACATAAGTTCTTGTGCAATTGACAAATCGCAATTAAGGAAACGTATCAAAAGGTTGTTCCTTAAACTTCTATGAGTGGAATTGTATCTATCACAAAGGTCGATGCTAGACTATGACCCTGGAGGACTGTTCAACCAAGAAAGTCATTCACTCAAAGTTCTACTCCAAATCGGGAAATGGGATTGGCGGTGCCACTATAATATTTATAATCATGATAAAGATACAATTATAAATTTATAATATGAGCAATGCTACAAACAAAACAATTTTCTTTTTTCATTTTTTCTGCAATGTTAAAATGATAAATTACAATTAGTGTAACATTACTTTTATGTTGGTGTGGGTGTATGTTTCAAAAACTTGGTTTATTATTGCTAGTCCTACATTAGTTTGGAGTGAGCTTCCATTTGTGTTTATAAGGTATTGTAAGCTTTCAATGATATCTTAAAATAGCGAGTCTAGTGTGTACTTGAGCCTTATACATATCATTAGCACCACCAAGCCCAATTGTGTTGGCATATTGTCACGTCCCGTCCCTCATGTGTGAGTAATGAACCCATTTTCTTTTATGGAAAATCAAAAGGTTGTTTTTAAACCTTCATGAGTGGAAGTGCGTCCATATTTTTCTTGATCAATTACAGAAGTTCTTGTACAATTGACAAATTGCAATTAAGGAAACCTATTAAAAGGTTGTTCCTTAAACCTCTATGAGTGGAAGTGTATCTATCACGAAAGTTGATGTTATACTATGACCTTGGAGGGTTGTTCAACCAAGAAAGTAATTCGCTCAAAGTTCTATTCCAAATAGTACAAATCAACTTTTAATGACAACATTTTTTGTGTGATTCTATAGCATTGTGAAATTATTCTTAAAATTTTCTTTAATTATTTTCTGTTCTTACTTATTATTCGAGATACTATTTATTGAATTAAAAAATTGTTTTTCACTAAAATATTTCCAACATTTCATATGTGAATATGTGATCATCACTAACATCATTTTTATTATATATTCACTAATTATTTTAACCAATTACCTCATCAATGAAGAAGAAGTTATGAAATTTATTATGTATCTAAACTTATTGTTATAATATTACTATGGTGGTCTCCTCCTATTGGCTGCTAAGAACCCCATTGTGAAAAGAGCATAGGAGCAGTAAATTTAGTATATATTAGGAGTGAGTGGAGAGCATGTTCCCAAAGGATAATAAGGTGAAGATTAATTTGCTGGAATTCATAGGTTATATATGTCTATTAGTGCTACTTACCCTTCCCCCCCCCCCCCCTCTAAAAAATTCTAGCTAGGGCATAATGTAGTTTTATCTAAATAGTCATTTGTTATTACATCATTAATAGTTTCTAATAGAAACAATGTGATAGTATTTTTTTTTTCAAAAGTAAAAAAGATATGGGCAGAAACCAGTAGTGACAACCCTATGTTAACTTAACTATAATGAGAGACTTAAAAAAATTTGAAATTTCCTACTCCATTGGCTTAATATCTCAGTCCCACCCAAAATCCAATAATTACTTCATGGTAGTAGACAGCAATAATATTAAACTGAATCATGCTATCGTCTCCAAAGAGTTTAAACTCATATATAATCTACACTACACCAATACCCTAGTCACTGGACCACCATCTTAGTGATAACAATATGGTCGTTTTTTTTTTTTTTTTTTATGAACTCGATCGATATGGTAGTATATGATTATACTATGTGCATGGGATAAAATTTATCATTTCATGAACAATTGTTAAACCCATGTACGTGCAATTAATTGTTACAAGTACTGTTTTTCTTGTTTTTGTTTTGTTATCAGTTATATTTTTGGATAAATATAGATACTACACCCACGTAGTGTACTCTCAAAATATGGAGGTACTATGTGCTTTATTTTGTAACATTTACTTCTTTTGTAGTTAGTTTTTTGAGACATTTTGTTATGACACATGCATCTACAGAAAAAGAATTAAAGCTTTAATTTTATCCTTTGAGTTTGTATCTATTCACATGACATAAGCTTTAAGGTAGAATGATTTTTCCCTTAATTCTTATATTAATAAGTAAACAGTATCAAATAAAATGCCTCATGTAATTAACTAAATATAAGGAAGATAAATGTTACAAAATAGAACATGAGATAGTTCCATGTTTTAAACTTTTAAGGGTATATGGTAGGTAGGGGTGATTCCACATTCAAGTTAGGGTGTTCACGTGAACACCTTGACTTACAAAATAAATGTATAGATACTTGCCAAAAAATTTATGTACTAAACTACTACTATATTTTGATCACTCTAAAAAAAAATATTGAACACCGTGATTTGAGAATTACAAGAATTTGAGTTCAACAATACTAAGATTAATGCGCTACGTCTACAGTATTTTTACAATAATTTTGTAACAAATTCTAGGAAACTGTTACTAATTCTAATTTGGACCTAACACTGTCATCACTTTTTTACTCACAAGTAACAGCTTATCACATAAGATTTGTTATGAACTGTTGTGAGCATAGTATTACTCCAAATATAATTACGCCACCCCAAACATAATCCTTAACCTCTTAAACAATAGAATAAGCTCAAATAACATTAATGAAAATTTGATGACAACAAAAATAACCCAAACAAAAACAATATTAGGCCAAAAAATGAACAAATTATTCAACAAAAAGTATATTAAAAAAAATCCCTAATTATTCAAATTTGTAACTCAATCAACTCATTACATAAAAATAATTTCTAATTTCATTTTTCCTAAAAAAATATAATTAAGAGAAATATCTGTAATAGTGAGTTCTTCTTAGTAGCGTCAACAGTTCTGTTCTCTTTGGTTTTGGAGTCACAACAACTTTGTTCTCAACAACTCTACTTGCAATTGTAGCATGTATCCATTGCTCTCTCTCTCTCTCTCTCTCTCTCTCTCTACAATTCCTTTTTGTTAGTAGAATGACATATTACAATTGTAATACTTCATTTTTTTTTTTTTTTTTTTGCTAAGCTATTTCATGTATATATTCAAGTTCTCTTTTTATTAAATTTTGTATAATTTAAGTTTTTTTATGATCATCCTAGGAAAAATTTTTAGAAAGAATTTCCGTAGCCTTAACTGATCGATCATAGGTGTAGTAATTTGTCCTTATTTTTTTTAATGATCATTTAGGGCTGATAATAGTCTAATGGATATAAAAGGAATTTTCCGTTTATGCATGGTCTGTTACGTTAATTATCATCAGCCTACCAATATATATGTATGCATGTAACCATGCAACTAAAATACGTAAAGCATATACGCATTTGTGTATACCCTAGAGAGAGAGAGAGAGAGAGAGAGAGAAGTAATGGAATCAAAGGTGATGGGTTAGGTTGAATGCATGTCGATCAAATTCTGGTTCAAAACAATACCTGTATAGTCAGTATAGATCCAACAAATCTTCTACCCGGGAAAAAACAAAAACCAAAAACAAAAAACAAAAAAAGAAGGGAAAGATCCAGAGAATCTGAATGAAGGTTGTTAATAAATTATAAATTTTCCTTCCCTATAGCATTTCACATAGCTGTTTTGTTTTCCTTTTATTTTTTTATTTTTTTATTTTTTTTTCATTATTCCCTACAAAAATTAAGTTTGGTGGAGTCTCCTAATGCCTTTTCACTTCTTTATGGTCAAACAGAAGGGATTCTATGTATGCCTCTTTAGGTTTTTCTGGTGGGCAAGGAAGGGAAATATATATATTAGACTTAGTATATATATGTTAATTAATGAGTTTCTAATATATTAAAGTTTGGGGTTAGGTTCAGTTCATGATTAAGAAAGGGCCCCAAAAGATTGCAAGAGGTACTTAATTTGTAGTTTTTTCTCAACCAAAAAAAAAAAAAAGAAAAAAAGGTTCTTTGTAGTTATTGTACTTTTAGCTCTCTCTCTCTTTCCAACTTCTATATATAAACTATAGAAGAAATACTTATGGCACCCATGACTCCAAATGTATAATATCCCCTCATTATTGTTTAGCTATAAAAAAATTGAAGTTACTGGCCACACTATCATTAGAAAGAGCATAAAGTTGGATGCCTCCCATCTCCTGACAAACCGACGGTTGTATTTGCATCTTGTGTTAATGTCAACTCTAAATCTTCTCATCTAAGGGCTAGGGTGAAAGGGATCTATATAAATACCAAAGATGCTCATTTAGGTGATTGAAGAATTGGTCTTATTAGCTAAGAAGAACCATGAATGAATGATATACCAAATGGAAGATGAGAGAGAGTGAGGAAACTCAATCTCCTCCATTTATTTGTCTATATCTAAATAACAAAGAAAAGCGAAAGATGGATCACATGGTACCTTGAGGAACTTTCGGAGATTAAAACATAAACCAGGAAAAAAACAAAGAATATTTCAGAAAATCTATAATAGCAAAATAGAACCTTAAAAAGATTTAGAAGATCTTCGTTTCCAATATCTCCACCTCTTTGTTTTCTTTTTTGTGTGTGTTATTGTTTTTCATGTGAGTCGCTAAGTATTTCATTATTAATGTACAAGCACTAACATCATATTTATCAATTGTATATGGAATATTTTCTAGCATGTGTTTAGATTTGTTTTGATATGAAAATTTTAGTGAATATGATTTGCTAAAAAATTTAATGATCGATTATTTTGTGGGATTTTTGTCCCAAGACAAAAGCCAAGACAATACATTTGGTCCGCATGTTAGATGGTAATTGCAATTAATTTCTTTTTTATTTGATTCTCAAAAAATATATATTTTATATTTTTATCACATAGAATTATTTTGACCCAATAAATCTTCAAAACAAAAACAATCCTTCTTGGTTTGGAGTAATTAATTACAAAAAAACGATCCTTTTTGGCCTTTGTTTCTCAGTTTAAAAGGGAACTTTTTAGCGTTGCTTTGGAGTAATTAATTATTTATATATTACTACAGGAATATAATAATTCAGTATTCTCTCTTCTCATATAATAGTGCATTTCACAAACTAAATTTATAGCGAGACATATTATTCGTGTGAAATGATATAACATATCATTATTGTACTCTTGGAATATTGTATTTATGAGTAATTATATAATATTCTGGAAATACAATAATATTGTACTCCCTCTTGGCAACATAAAGTTTTACAATAAGTTTCTCCAAAAAAAAAAGTTTTACAATAAGAAAGATGAAAAAAAGAAAAACATAACATAACAAATGGACAAAAAGTGGGTAAGTGAACCCTTGCAAGGATTTTGATAGACAATAGCATGAGCATTGAGATAGTAATTGAATAATCCTTGCAACGATTTAATTTTCCTTTCAACCTAATTTGAATTTTGTAATTAAGGCTGCGTTTGTTTTGGCTTCAAAGGATTTCCAGAAATGCTTTTACACTCGCGTGTGTGTTTGGTAAGTACTGAAAATTGGGTCAAACGGAATTGGTATTTCACGTTGACTGTAAAATAAGGCATTTCAGGCGTAAAAGCATTTCAGGTTTCATTTTACCTTAAAATGATTTCCACCCCAGGAAAATAGAAGAGAGAGAGTGAAACATAAAGGAGATCGCACCAGAAGCACTAGTCTCGTCGCACCCAGCACCAGCCCCAACCCCAGATCGCACCGATCTCGTCACACCCCAACACCAGCAAGATCACGCTGCCTGAAGCACCGGCGAGATCACATCCCAGCACCGATCTCGTCGCACCCCAGCACTGGCAAGATTGCACCCATAGTCGCCGTTGGAAGCTCATCGGCGCCGCCATCTAGGTCGTCACCACCCAAGCTCGATCCACCCAAGACCGAGCTCGTTCTTGACACACCGATCTTGTTCTCCCTCTTGCTCAACGTCGCCGATCTAGCCGCCACCAACCACCAGCCCACTCCACTCCACCCCCAAACCCACCTGATCTAGCCACCGTCGTCCTACACAGAACTCTGATGGCCACCGATCTATCTCTCTTTCCTTCAATCTGTCACTCTTTCTCCCTCTGATCTCACTTTCTTCCTCTGCTCAATGTTTTTATTTTGATTTTTGGATGTGTTAAGCATATATATTGAAATTTTTTATAATAAAATTTGTTTGGATGCTGAGAAAATGTGAAAAATTTATAGGAAAATAGCATTTTTAGAATGTTACCAAACACCGAAAATTATTTTTCAGACTATTTTTCATCATACAACCAAACACCCGGATTTTATTTTCTTTACAGGAATTCACTTTCCCCTGCATTCATTTTACACTCAGAATTCAATTTACATTGAACCAAACGCACCCTAAAATAGAGTAAATTACACAATTCTCCCTTAAGGTCTAAAGGGATGATACTAAATCTCAATCTTAAAGGGTAAAAACAATTAGTTCCAATGATACCCATTTGACCAATACTTTTAACTTGTTTTTAAAATATTTGTGTACTAACCTACCCTTTAGTTAAGGGCAGGTTTCTGAAAATACCCTTTTTTTCATAGGCCACAGAGAAAATGTGGAAGTAAAAGATCCTATATCCAAAATGCATATCAAATTTTTAAATATCTAATAGAAATTTACCATTTAGGTATGCGAATGGATTCTAATTTTTTTTTTTTTAATGTCTACAAATTATTTTTTACAGTAAAGTAGTCAAAACGGATGTCTAAGTGCTTAAACATTGTGGTTGGGATAAATTCTATGACCTCAAAACGTTTTTGTATGCAATGACAATCAATAAAAAGGTGATGCTTTGCCTTTTTATCCTAAATTTGATCAGTTATGTTTTCACTAATTATAGTTAAGTTTTGGTAAAGAGATTTTTTTTTTTTAATTTAGAATATTCTGTTACTAATATTAATGGAAGAAAGTGAAGTTTTTTTTTTTTCTTCTTCAAATATATTGCAAAGGGTCATACCTCCAAACCTTAAGAGATGAGAGTGTAATTTACTCATTAAAATATTATAATGTTATTTGTATTTTTAGTTATGTTTTTGGTATATATCAATCAAAATTTCATCATGATGTTTTGGGATACAAAATTAAGCAGTAGGGTTGGAAGTTATTATAATTAAAATGTTCATTTTTTTGGTAGGGGCATATTGACAAAAATATTAAAGTTCGAGGTTAACATCACTTTTTTCATTTTTGGGTGAGCAAAAAAGAGAGAACAAGGATGATATAGAAAATTAAGGTGACTTAAGTGGCTTAAAAATTGTCTTAATTTTTATGTTTCAATTAGCTCAACTAATAAAGTTTATTGTCATTGAACAAAAGATGTGAATTTGATTTCACATACATCAAAAACTAATTAATATTTTGACATAATAAATAAAAAAAACTATGTAATGGAAATATTGAAATATATATATAAATAAAATGACTTAATGCTATTATTCTTTTTAGAAAATAAAACCACGTCAGTAACTTCGAGGAGTAACTTAAAATAACACAGTTATATATTAAATCTTGTGTTAGTGTGTGTGACCCAATCAATAGTAATTCAAAGTTGTCAAAATTCTTAAATTTTCTTTAATATAGTAGAAATGTAGAATCACCCACAACTGTGGATTAAGTAAAAATTGTCTATATTAATTAAAGGATCCGAAGCAATATTTTATTTGTTAATCGACTGAACATGGAGTATTTTTATGAATAAAGAAAGAGAAAATTAGTTAAGGGGCATGTCAATAATAGAACTCATTAATAGTTAACATGAATCATTGAGCTTGAATGTGGGTGACCTCAATCCCTTGTGATTTCATTCCCATGCTTTGCTAAAAACACTTCCCAACGACAATATTCGGTTGATAAGGTCTGAAAAACAGTTTAAATGAAGCTTGAAGTCATCTCCCTGATTAGTCATCCAGATACCATGTTAGGGCATTGCACCTGGCGGAACCAAAGCTTTGCATGCGGCATCAACCTCTATGTTATTTTATATATATATATATATATATATATATATATATATATATATATATATATATGTTACAAATTAATAAACATATATATAGTTATATAACCATTTCTTTTTTTCTATTGGCCTTCTCTTCTTCCTAGGTGCCGTCCCATTCCATGGTTTTAGGCAAAAACCTCACATTCTATACATAGATTTAGTCTTCCAAGCTTGGAAATAGAGAAACGAAGGTCAAGTCAGATTTCTATTAAAACATGGATTTTGAGGTGAGCATGTGGTGGTCCATTGTAAGAACTGGTTTTATAAGAGTTTTTCTCGTCTATCTAAACCAAATGTCCTCTACATGTGACCTTAACTTTTATGATTAATAATTAATGATGAAATTAGGTTAATTATTAGTATATGTATAGCTGCATTTTGGTTATTGATGGATTAGAACTTGTGAATAATTTCTAATTACACTTTATGATTTGACTAATGCATGGCCATTGGAAATTCTAAAGCATAATCTTCAATCCAAAAAAAAAAAAAATACAGAACATAATTTTAATACTTAATAACTAATTATATGATCATATATTAGTTTGTTTGACCTCCACCAAATTACTAATTCTAAATGGCTAAGAAATATAGTTAATATTACATGCATAACCACAGAATAAATAGTCATTAATTAAACTTCAAGCTGGTCAATTTTTAGTCTCTCAACCGTGTCATATGCTTACCTTGTGGAAACATGAGTTGAAAATGATGTTAGAAAATCTCCTAGGTCACGAAAAAGGATGTTACATTTCTTTATTCTTAGCCAAACAGCATTATTATAGTATAAATATTTTTTTTGTTAATTTCCCAAGACAATTATATTGGGAAGTTGGGAAGAGGAGGCATGATCTAAGGCTAAATTCTGTAATTTAAATCTCGAAATTCTTTTTTTCGAGAAGTGAAGCTGTGTTCGAACTTCAAAAATGTCTACGTGGGTGTTTTAGGTGAAAGCAGATTCATGCACATCCCACGTCGATCAATTGCTCCATTTTCTTTCTTTTTTTATACCTCCAAAGCTGCAAAGAGTCATAACATATAATACTATAATGCATCTCAAGCTAGTTCCCTTATCTCTATTAATTTCCCAAGAAAAACTACATGGAAGTAGAAGAGATCGATGTTTGAACATTTTATACTATTTTATTAGGGTTTCAAAAGCGTTTACAAATTCTCTTTCGGTTCACAGCAGGCTTTACCTAAGGTCGGTAACGACCTTTGGCTGTGATGGAGTATGATATATAGTTCCTTAAACATGATACTAAAAACCGTCCAAAATTAAACACCTCATTTATTGTGATTAGAAATACTCAAATCCACATGTGACCCACATTAATGGATATTGTAAACTGATCTATTTCCCAAAGTAGGATGTCTAAGTCACTTAATTTGAATAGTATTTATATAATTTTCGTTTGGTCTGACCTAAGTCAGACTGAGTAACAAGGTTTATGCAAAGTCAACAGTTTCTTCTCTTTTTGTTCCTAAAAAAAAAAAAATTCCTTCTCTTTTTTTTTTTTTTCCTTTTTGGATCAGTGAGTAGTGTTTAGCCTCAAATGGAAGAGATTGGTAGATTTGAACTAAGAGTGTATATTCCACCCATCAACCTAACAAACTTGACTTAACTCAACCTAACCCGACAAACTTGACTCAAGTTGGTTTTTCATGATTGATGGGCTTAATTGGATTGTAATTTTTTATCTTTCTAAATTTTATATAAGTTAGGTCGAGTTCAAATTAATTGAAAATATTTTCAACCTGTATAATCTTACCTAATCAATACTATTAATAGTTTAAAAATTATGTGAACCTAAATTTTTAAGTTTGGTTGATTTTGAATTTTGAGACTATCTATTTATTTTATTATGATTTATTTTGATAAAACTGAAATATTAGATTCAAATTTGTAAATTAAAATTATTTATTGCTTAATTAGCTTCAATAGTTGAATGGGAAACTCCAATTACCTTTTATAAGGCTTCACAAAATGGTCATAACTCGAACCCGATAAGTTGAGCGGCTTGATTGGTTTCTAGAACTAAGTATCATGGGTTCAGTTAGGTTGGAAATTTATCAACCCAATGAGCTTGAGTTGAGTTAAAAAGTATGTGAGATCCAACTTGATCTAATTTATACATACCCCTAATTCAATTTGATAACCTTAACTTAAAAATGCATGATCTACAACTATGTGTATCCATTGGAGGGAATTTTTTGTGCTAAACAAAGTAAAAAGTTATTAGGGCTTGAAATTTCTGCTTAGTTGTGCAATATATAAACTAAATAGCAAAGATAATATTTGTTGTATGTACAATAATAATAATAATAATAATAATAATAATAATAATAAAATGTTAGTGATTTGACTTTTTCTTTTTGACCCCTTTTTATTCTTCCTTCTAAGTTTTTGAAAGTTTATATTTTTCTCTAAACAATATTGAAATATATATAAAGTATTAAATTGTTATATGTCAATTTAAAGTTTTAAACCAATTAAAATTTTAGAACCCATCACTTTAATTGGATTAAATCAATCTAAGACGAAAAAAATTTAGATTAAATTACGTTTGATCCTTTCTAAACAAATTCTCATTAAATTATACTTGATTTTATCTTTTATTTATTTAGCAATATTAATTTTATATATATTATTTAGCACGACTTTTCCATGTATTACACGAATTAGCAGTTAGTAATTAATTGCTATAAGTTTTGAGAAACTGAGTTTTAGTTATGCTTTGACACAACATCCAAATGAAATAGCTTTCCAACTTCATTTTAAAACATTCAAAGTTACAAACCCTTTTTCCTCCTCTGTTTATTGCTTATTGTCTTTTGAACGGATCTTGAGTCATCCAAAGATTCCAAACTTGGCATTGCGAGAGAGTGAGGATTAAGGAAATTTCTAATTTGAAAATAATTAATTAATTAGTTAAAATGGCTGAATTTCAGAAGTCCACCCTAGCTAATTCGTTCCAATTTTTTAAATTAGGAAGCCATATGGGTATTGGTTAAGGCGGGATATCATATATTCAAGTACCAATCTGACCAATGAATAAGCCTTAATAACCTTAATAACTAACTGTATAACTATAATAACTGCAAACATATATTAATTAAACAATATTACAAGAATATTACTCAACTAGGAATACAATATCTTTGAGAACATGACTTAGGGTTTACCAAAAGAATCAACAACATGACTGAGGAGTGAGAATTAGATGCTAGCTTGTGATTAATGATCTAATAAACTTGACCATATATATAAAGAATATATATTCATAAAAGAGAGATCGATGTAGAAACACATGAGACCACATGGAACATCCGTTTTTAACTACAATTTTGGAATATTCAGACCGTTAGTAAGAAATTAGTATAATTCCAAAATTTTCTTGATTTTTAATTAGATGTGCCAATAAACTAACATGTGCTACAGATATATATATATATATATATATATATATATATATATATATATATATAATCTCACAAATAGCTAATAATCTAGGCTTTGACCATCAACCAATCCTGCATATGATTGTTGATCGTATAAACCAGTATTATAATTTATATCCTTTGTCTTTTTTTGCACAATAATAATAATATATCACTTGTTAATTATAAGTATATGAATCCTTACTAACTACCATTGACTATGTCATGCATTTGGATTTTGGAACATGAACAAGAAACAGATCCTACAATTGGATTTTTCTTTCTGTGAGTCGAGGAGCAGGGGGCTTTATTTTCTATGATTTTTTTTTCTTATGTTTCGAATTCCAATATTGGATGTCTATTATTATACCTAGCTAATTTATTAAATTTAGACCATCTAATTCAAGGAGTTTTTTAACATTTATTTTTAAATAATTGGTCACTGATAGTTTGAGATGCTGAATATTCACATATTTGTACTTCTTCCTTTCAAAAATAATTTCCTATAGTATATGATTATAATATGTTTCAACGGTTTTAGTGGTTTGACAGTTTCGATTCACTGCTTAAAAAAATAAAAATAAATAAAAAAACAGTTTCTTTTGTTAACACTAGGTTTTAAAAGAAAACTATTGTTGAGGGTCATTTGTGGAAAGCCCAATGGAAAGAAAAGCCCAATGATAAAGGGCCACAGCAAATTGACTATGAATAGTTAAAAAAGACCATTAGGCCCAAGCGGCAGGAATAATGAGTCACTAGCCCAACAATGTATATTTGGGACTTGAAAAGGTAAACGGGCTCAAGGAAGCCAGGAAAGAAAGAAATAGCATCTCATGGGCAGAATATGAGTTAGAAAAGTGAGAAAGGGTCGCTGCAGGCCCAAGGTAATGTAAACTAAGAAAGTAAGGGATTTATGGCAGGCCCATAAAACCCAAAGATAAGGATAAGGTTATTGGGCCGGGGAAGCCCAATGAAGTTAGTAAACAAAGCCCATGGGAGTGTGGAATTAGCAAACGGGCCGAGGAAGCCCAAGAGAATTAGCAAATGGGCCGTGGATGCCCAAAAGAAGAAAACAAAGGGACATAGGAGCCCATGAATAAAAGGAAACAAAACAGTGCCTATGGTAGGCCACTGAGAAAGGGAATAAAACGGTTGGCCCAAAAAGGGGCCCAGCAGGATTAAGTCATTACAGCAGGAACTATAAGCCAACACGGCAGGCAGCAAAGAAAAACAAAAGGTAGGCACAAGAAATATAAAGCCCATCATCATACGAAGCCCAGTTTCTAATTGAAGCAAAGAACCAAAAGAAAGCCCACATAAAAGGCCAAAAAACGCAAAAGGAAAGTCTCCAGGTCACGGCAGACACCTGAGCAGCAGGCAGCCTCTTGGACAAATTTAAGAGGGAAGCACGCGCAAGGCCCAGGCGCCACCAGCCTGTACCCAGCCAATACAGGACATGGTGAGGCCATGGGCCAGAGGTAAGAGGTAAAGGGGGTGTGGTTTGGTGGTGGGGAGAGGGGAAAGGATCTATTTTCGGCCCCTGCTCAAGCCTCTTTTGGGAGGTACGTCCTGCTGGGATGATAGACCACCTAAAAGAGGCAATTTGAGAGGGCACCGTTGAGTGCATGCTCTGAATGTGAGGAGAGAGGAAATTAACATTGTGGCAGGAAAGGCCGCGGCACGCAGGGACAAAATGAGTCCGCGGTGCACAGAATGGACAAAATGGATCCGCCTCTGTCTGGCAGGGGTTTTGTACGATTGGCAGACATACCCAGACCAGACAAAGGCGGTTAAGGGGCAAAACAGTAAAACACTGGTCACGGCAGGCACTATAAAGAGGCCCTTGCCGTGCCCTGTGTTGGGGATCGAAAAACAGGGGATTTTTCACAACGTAGAAGGAAAAGCAGAGTAAGAGGAAAAGAAAAAAGATTAGAATGAAAACAGAGAGAAAAGAAAAGAAAACTAAGAAAGAAAGGAGAGAGTTAGTTTGAAAGAGCATGCACCAATAGGTCGGCTTCCCTCTCTCCCCCTTCAAAAATCTCACCTTTCTCCCAAAGAATGCAAAACGAGAACTTTCCCAGTGGGACTATAACCATTCAGGGCCGACTCCCTCAAAGCCATTAATTCCCGTAGTAGGATTCTTCCTGGGGATTATTTGCATTGAGAAGAGGCGTTCTCCCCTCTTTGGATTTGCTACGGCAGACAAGACTTATAACTTAATATTTTGTCTATTCAAATTAATCAATGTTACTCTCTTTATTTTTCTTAATGACTGGTATCATTGTAACGATAATCATGTTTTACTAACAAGAGATTCCTAGCAATCTGTTCGAATAGATAGAATACTCTGTTTTTTTGTCATTATTATCTGTCTGCCATAACTTGTCTGTACAGGCTAGCCTGCCATAACTTCTGCAACAGTCTAGCCTGTCATAGCTTGTCTGCTACGATTCTGCTTGCCAGAAGAACTTGCTCCTAGCAGGCGTGGTATAAGTTTGTGCACAAACCGGCCCAAGTTGAGTTGCAATTGGGCCGGCCCCAGCTCCCTTACTCAGAAACACTAGGGCCCATCACCGCAGGAGGCAGCCCAGCCCGCTACCGCAGGAGGCAGCCCAATCCTACTCAGAAAAGGCCCCCACAACTATTTTAGGGAATTTCATTTACTTTTTGAAATATATATTAAAAAAATTCAGCTGTCCTATCATATCATAAATTTAAAATTATTCCTCAGCTACAAAAAATTAATATAAAAAATAAATATCCCTAAGTATTTTGAAAAGTTGTTTGTATACAATTTGTATATAAGTATATTTTGGAGACTCTTATAACTCAATAACATTGTCTCTTTTTTTTTTTTTTTTTTTTTTCTTTTTTTTTGGGATATATACACGATTGCAACTATAGGACCCCTTGGAGTAGATGATGACAAATAAAGTGATAGTTAATCTCAATATCTTTGGTACGCACATGGAAGACGTCATTATGGGCAATCTAAAAAGCATTTCAATTGTCACAATAAATCGGAGCATTCAATTCTAAATCTCTTGCAAACACCACAACTAAGCTCTGAGGTTCTCATTTAGTTTCTATGATTCAAGTTTGATACCATGTTAAAGTCTAAATGACTATATATTGAATTGTATGTAATAAATACAAGGATTTGTCTTATATAATTAGACAATGTGTATTGTACAAATAACCTACGAGTCTAAGCTCATTGAGCTTATACTCTAATAGTATTCTAACATTGACAATTAAAGACTTTATTAGTTGTCTCATTTTCTTTGTAAGTACAAACAATGTAACTTATTAGATTTGAAGTCTCCTCCCATATGAGTACAAAAGAAAATATAAGTAGATTACGGATATTAGTTTGTAGATATGGCTTAAGTGAGGCCAATATATCTGACCAATCAACTTCAGTGGCTTGCGAGTTGTGCAATCAGCGTCAGTTTCTTGATGAATTGAAGAATGAAGATGACGGATGGCCGACTAGTACACAATAAGTCAAAACTGCATTGGATTGAGATTGACCAATAACATAGATATTAGAATAGATACATCATACATGTGCCATTTTTTTCAATAGAACTTTGATGGGGATGGTCCTTTTTAAACAAAGTTGATATTTGTCTTTTTTTAAAAAGACATATGCTTGGTTTTACCAAAATGAAAAAGATATGGCTCCTTTCACAATCACACCAGCCCAATAAGTACATCGTGAAGATCACCACTTTGCATGGGCCTAACCTTCTACACAGTACCATGTCATGGCCCACAATTTCTTCTTACAAAAAATTATCTGGCTATGAATCATTGGGAATATAATAATCCAAAATACAAAAAAGAAAGTTGTGATCAATTATGGAAAATTATTTTATATATATAATTTGACAGTTGGAGAGAGAGAGAGGGGATTTGAATATTAGAAGTTTTTATTAAAAACACCAGAGAGCGTCAGTTAAGCTACAAAATTCTTAACAATTTGAAACTTTGAATTTTGGAAGAGAAAATGAATAAATGAGAAATAATGACTATAGAAAGAAACTGTCTATAAAGATTTTAAAGTGATGCGTAGTTACAACTTACATTTTAAAAAAACTTGTGCTATTTTATGGTCTGTTGCATTTAATGATTTTATCTGTTTGAATATTTGTAACCCTCATCGTTAACTACTAGATTCATGATTCATTTTTTTAGTTAGCAAAATTTTTCTTTAATTGATTATATCAATTATATATATATATATATATATATATATATATATATATATATATAAACAAAAACATTTGAAATTTGGTTGATGTAATAATATTTTGTCATATAATTTTTCTTTTCTTTTTCTAAGAGGAGCTACATAAGCTTTTGAAACTTCAGAATTTTGTGAGATGTGTTATGTCCACAACATTTTTACAACATTTTTACAATAAATCATGAAGGATAAGTTATTACTGGTTATAATGTGAATCCACAACTTAAATTATTTTTTTGCACACTCATAACAATCAATAACATACTAACACTTAGAATTTAATCATTCTTAAGCATATTTCCTAATTAAGTTTAAATTATATTTTATATTTAAACATTTCATTAGATTCTTGCAACAATTAAAATAAAATAAATCTATAAATAACTACCATAATAATTAAATATCATTTTAAGACCAAAAAAAAAAGTTATTAATAATTATCAAATTTATATTTAAATAAAATAAATAAATAAATATTTCAAAGCATATTGCATGAGGTACCGACTAATTTATATTTTAAAGTAATGGTTATTTTTTGGAAATTTTAAATTTTAAAAAAAAAAAAAAAAAGGGGGGGGCTATTCCAATTATAAACAGCTAGCATAGATATCCCACAAAATGGTGTGCCATCAATCCAATGGTCCGGGTTCCTCGGTCTGTCATACCATAGCAATAGCATCGGCCAAGAAAATCGGCAACATTAACATGATTTGATATTGATATTGATATTTATTAACCAAAACTCTAAAAATTAAATGGTTTTTTTCTAAATGCTTGAATCATGACCACAAAATTCACTTAGACATGATAAGATATATGAAGGGAAGAAAATCTTAGATACATTTTATGTGCCATGTCCCCATGTAGATGTGGGTTTTGAAAATAACTCACTTAAATTTAGATCCCTCCCAATTCAATTGGGTCCACATCATCATCTTCACTGCAAATAAGTAAAGACAAGTTAGAATGTATACATATAATTGATGGCTTATGATTGAGAAGGTCATGAAAGCGATTGCGTCGGCTATCTAGTTTTTCCTTCTTTTCCAAAAATAGGCCTGCGTTTTCTTTCTAGTTTTTCGTTTGATGAAACTCTTTAAAGGGTTGAGATTAGATTAAGATGGGATTTTTAGAGTCTATAGTTGTGGTCAACTTGGTGTTTCCAACGTAGACATATTTAGTACCTATTTAGCATATGTTTTTTGCTTAAACTTATTTACTGTTTGTGAGTCCTATATGGGTCCTATAAAACTCCAAACTTATTTCATTTCACATTTAGCGTTTCACTAAATGCAAAGTTTTAGTCAAAAAGTCAATTCCAATCAATTGTTTCTGAGTCTCATTCTATGACTTTTTTGCTCAAACTATCAAATCATTTTTACGTATTACATGTCCCACTCTACTTTTTTTGTCATAGTATTTTCAACAAAAAATCAATCAATTTATTTTATCTAGTTGTTAGTAAAAAATTAAATAAGTTGTTTCTAAATGTACCTAGAATTCAAATTACCCCTCCCAAGTTAAGATGTATTATAAAAACAAAGGGTACGATTATACTTACTAAACACAATTAGTTATTAGACAAAATAAACCAATAAAAATATACCTCAAAAAAAGAAAAGAAAAAATGAAAATAAGCTTATCCAACGAGTGAGAACCACCTTTATAGAATTCATTGGGCTTTCAAAAAGCCCATTAATCTCTAAAGGAGCACTGATCCCATCATCATCATCATCATCCAGGCCTTTATTCTACATGTCATTGCCAATGCCCTTTTCACCCCCTTTATGTTATTAAGAACTTATACTTCAATCATTGTCCAAAGCAAGAAATTTTTATTTCTTGACCAACCGGAGTTGGCTTTATTAGGAATAAGTCTTGGCTAGTGCACAGAACCAATAGGCCAAATTTGAAGTCACATATGTAGGACGTGTTGATTTAGTTTAAGGATGAATTTAGACTCTAAGCAAAAGATGGAATTTGACTACCATGTTTTACATACAAATTTTTAAAACTTCACGCTTCTTGTAATTGCAATTTCACAAGTATACTTTAGCTTCATTTTTCAGCAAAAGGCCAAATAAATTGGTGCTAAACAGAGACAACTGAGAAATTAATTGGGAGAATTAAAAGAAAATCAGAATTATTAAATTTTTTTTTTATGTTTTGGTAATCCTAATTTAAATGTGTTCAAATCAGAGAGAATTGAGGATTGGGTCAAAAAACCTTGCCCTTCTCATTCAAGTGTCCTTAGAAATGGACCCAACATTAGCAAATAAGTGCATGATGCATGTGGAAGATGATGACCAAGAGAACAACGCTTGTGGAATATGAAATTTTGGTCCAGTCTCCTAGTGGCAATAAGAGAGAGATGAGGGGACCTAAAATCCATGGTCCAACAACAACAGGGTGTTCAAATCTTCGAGATTACTCATATGGGCCCAATTGAAAATTTTGAAAACCCAAGATAAAATCCCTCTTATCCAGTGTGTTTGCAAGAAAAAATCTATCCTAGGATAAGAGCAAACCCACATTTTCACTAAGCACTGCCACTTGTACAAAAGAGTGTTGGCGGCACCAACTGGACCGCCGAGATTGATCATTGTATAGCAATGGTGGGAGTAGAGTTGTTGGGTTTTGAAGATTAAGGGTGGTCCAGTAGGGGTCCTTACTCCTACTCCTTATGGTCCTAACCCTAGTGAGAAATGAGGACTTTCTTGTGATAGAGAAGGTTGTGGTGAATACCCTTGTGTATTAAGTAAAGTTGTTAGTGCAGACCCATGTGAATTCCTCATGGCTGGCGTGCATAACTTCTTCCTCCATTGCAAGTCAATTTGATTTTCAGGTTCCTGTCGTTGAACATTTATTACATAGCAAGTCGACATTAGCAATTTCTTTCTATCTAAATTATATCAATTGCATGATTTCATTGATCCCTTAGATTTGAAGCAACCTTTCGTGATCATAAATCTTCATTTATTTTGTCTATGTTAAAATAGAAACAAACTCAATCCAACAAAACACTCATTAAAGTTTTTGTTTCTTTGAATGTCATTGTCATTTTATGTATCCTTTTCATATACTACCTAAGCCTCAGCATAAAAACCAAAACCTACATAGGATGGGAAGTGTGCTCCCACCCAATTGGCCAAAATTAGACTATCGACTTGATAAGGTGGCAAATTATGATTGTGAACTAAGTGAGGTTGTTTGTACACTCCCACGTGAATTCTCATGGCGAGGTCGAGTTTGAGTTTGATTTTCATCTTCCTGTCGTTGTACATTTATTATATAACACGTCGATACTAACTTCTTTTTTCTTTTCTTTTCTTTTTTTGTGTTCAAACTATATCAATTGCATGATTCGTTGGACATTTGAAATAATCTTTTGTAATTATGAATTTTCTTTCATTTGTCAACAAAAACTATTATTTCACTTGTTTTTGTTTTTCTTAATGGCATTATCAATTCATGTATCTTTTTCAAGTGTCATCATATGCACAAAAGCCTACACAGGAAGTGTGCTCTCACACATAAATGACCCAAATCAGACTGCCAACTTGCTAAAGTGACAAATTATTATTGTTGCAATATTACTTTTAAATTGGTCTATTAGTAACATTACTTTTATTATGTATCAATCACAATATGTCCTCAAAATAGTTCAATAGCATTTCGTACTTTCTCTTACAAGAACAATCTAAGTTCAAATTCCCCATTGTTGTAATAAACATGTTGAATCATAAATGGACTCTTTTTACTACCCAAAAGAAATTAAATGGATTTATATCACAATAACGAAATTGAATCACTATTTCTATTTCAAGGAAGTGATAACTGTAGGACATAAAATTGGATCAACCTAGGATTCAAAAGTAACTTTCCATTTGGTAGCAAGAGAGAAGCCAAATTTTTTTCTTTTGCTAAGTGAAGAAAAAGATTAAGTGGATGAAGTTTAAAGGTGTTAGACTTCAGTCAAATCTTAAAATTAGTACAATAACCCAAAAGTGGTTTACATAAGAGGTAACATTAGGCTACAAAGCGAAGAAAAAAGTTGATAAAAACGACATTTCGATTTCAAATTAATTAATACATAACATACGGACCCCTTGGATTCGAAACTTAACCCAACTACCCAAGAGGATCCAATCCAGCACACTTAAAAGGGATAGTAGAGGAGCCATATATTCAATAAGACCACTCATGGCCCAATGACCAAGCCCAAAACCTTTTCACCTCTCCTTTTTTTTCTTAATAAAAAAACTATAATTGAAAAAAATAAAAATAAAAATAAAAATAAAACTGCCTACCTATTATACAACAATTTTCATAACATTGTTCCAACAATTGGGCTGACAAATTTTTATTAGTTCTCTTCTAGACCAATCACATCATTGACATCGCTTTATTTTTTCCCATTAAAAACTTGTTTCTTAAACGGCTGTGAAATATTTTGTAACAAACAAAGTAATTGTTTTCTTTATCAAAAAGTCATCATAAATGTCATTGACATGTAATTGTTTTCTAATGACAACTAAATTCAACCGTGATTCATTGAACACAAAAAACCACATGATTGAATTTAAACACCTTAGAAATTGTATCTAAATTTTATCCTCACATATTTAGAAGTTTTTAGTCACATTGTCCCACCAATATATGCTAACAAAAAACCATCTATTTATCAAAAAACAAAAAAACAAAACAAAACCATCTAAGAGTGTTTATGCTATGTTTTCCAGTTGCTCATAACTGGAGTCAAGGTTATGTTCCAGGCATAAAAACTCACCATGGTGAAGTACGAAGAAGGCCACCCCATCTGTGCGTGTGTGGGTGTTTAACTTGAAGAGTACTAAGTTAAGACTGCAATAAATTTACAATACTAAGCACACACCCTAGACCGCACACAGCTTCATCACAACAAATATATAAAGAATAGCAATCATGTACACTGATAATTAATACAGTGAAAGTAAACAAGTTGGGAATGGATGAAATTGCCAATGGCTTGCCATTGCAAAATAAATTTAGAAACCTCTTACCAAATTAATCTAAGACTCTTTGTATTTATGTTCATAAACTTGTTTCTTTTATACAACAAAAAATTGGGTGGAGAGAGCTATATCTCAGCCACCAAAGAACAACAATCTCCTAAACTCCCTATAAAAAAATGCCTGCCCAATGGCAGAAAACAAAACCATCCTCACAAAAAATGCACACCACCAAAAACTATATATCCCCGCCCCCTTCAACTATAAACATTGTACAAATTGAATGCTATAATAAATGAATAAAAAATTAATTTTCAACAGGGGCGTTGACAAGGGGTAAAAAAAACAAGAAGAAAGAGATGGATAAGGAATTTACAACCACCACTGCAATGACCAGAGAATCTGAATGCACCATTTACCAGGACAAAAACACGAGAAAGGCATGCTTGAGCCTCCATAGCCTACTCACTTAAAAATTGGAAGGCTGGATTCTCAAGAAGTTCGTCTGATGGTTTGACATCGGAGAATTCTTTCTCTTGCAGAGTAGTAGAAAGGTCATCAACCGAGAAGGGGATGCTGTAATGAGACATACATATTAGTCGATAACTTAAAAGCTAGTTTTCTACCATAGCTCCATTTGTTACAACGGAAAAGATGAGATCTTTTAAATTATTTTTCTTCAATTTATATAATTTTAAAACTCTTTCCAGTTATATTTCAAAATTATCAAGCTCTTCCAAACACACATGGCAAGGGATTTTCTAGAGCCAGTTTATGGTTCTAATGTTTCTAGTGTCCCCCAGAGCAAATGTAAAAGAGAAACTCTCACCCAGAGTTGTCATCCAACAAGAAGGAATTGCTCACAGGATTGTTGGAATCCTCTGTCATAAGTACCCTCATGCTAGAAATGACCTGTTGAAAGAAAAAAGGTGTGGTTGTTAAGCTATCAAATTAACTTGACAAGATTAAGAATCACTAACATAATTTTTAGAAAAATACTTCACAGGATTAAGAATTATTAACATTTCAGAAGATATTCTCAGAAAAAAGCTTACATCTGGAGACACACTTCGAGTATTATAGTTGTCATCCCAGTAGAGCGTACATATTCTGTACAGCTGCTGAACACTTAGGATCTGAAAAATCAAGCCATGATGTCAGAGAGAGACTGGATTTTTTTTTTTCTTTTGCTGTTGACATTGATAAAATATCATGGATACAATTCCCAAAGGAACCAAACATGTAAGTTTACATTATCTGACACTAGCATGAACAAAATGAACGTTCAGACAAGGATAAGGTGGTGAATAGTTTAGGCAATAGCCACTCAGAAGAAAGACGTGAGCTGTCATCAACCAAATAGGGATGGCAATGGGTCAGGTGGGGTTGGATCGTGGGTAACCCCATCCCTGCTGCCCCATCTCCTCTTTGGGGCAGGAAAACCTGTGTGGGGCGGGAGCAGAGCAGATCAGGTTTGAGGCGGGTTGGAGATGTTTTACTAATCCTCATGAGAGTGATAAGATAAAGATGAAACATAAGGGATGTGGGAATACTATACGAGAATGAGAGACAAGGATTTTGGAAATGGTAATAGAATATCTATATAAAATAATTCTAACTAGGATTGTCTAGAAAAGATTAACTTGTATGTATAAATGATTTAAATATATATACATTTGGGTTGGGGCGGAACGAGCTAAATCTGTCCCTGCCCCGTCACCTCTTTGGGGCAGGGAAAATCCGTGCAGGGCAATTTTGCCATCCCAACTTAATTCTATTTTACGAAAGGCCTTCTTGCTGCTAATCAGTAATCTTAAGTCACACTGCAAAGAGTGAGAAAGAGAATGAGAGACTTACAGGGCACAGGTCATGGGTGATTTCGTCGTAGGAAATTCTATATTTCTGATGTATGACCTGTAGATCAAAATCAGTGAAAACCAAGTAAGTTCTATATCATTAGAGCTACAGTTACTTAAGAGAGAAAATTTGGACCGTGATAATTTCTAGTTAAAGCTGCCAAAGATTTTCTAATAACATGACAATATGCAAAGTAAATCCACAATAGTTGATAAATCACTCATTCATTTAAAATAAAAGAAAATCTACAATGTTTGTGTAAGGTAGGTATCTTTCAGTACAATGTGAAAGGAACTATTATCAGATGTAACAGTAAAGCAATGCCTGAAGAAGGTCCTAGACCTCTTTTCTAAAAATCATGTTGCATTTCAGATCGGAAATACACATATTCAATCTATAAATCAGATTATTTTTATAATCAATCATATTGACAATAACGCAATGCCTTGACATGTCACTGATATAACTTGTGGATTAGCTATGAATACATTATTTATAATTCCCTATTGCCAAATCGTCCACAAAACACAGAAGGGAGTAGATTCTCTTTTTTTATAGGTAAGTTACACATGCACCAGTGGGTCTTAAACCCATGACCTCACCCTCCAGCTAACACTTACAAGGGGAGGAGGTGCAAATTGAGCAAGAGCTCATTGGCACAAGGGAGTAGCCTTGATATTAAACAGTCAAATGTTTTTATGGCTTTTAAATAATGTACCGTTATCTACCCATCTATCAGCTGAAAGTAATAATGCCATGATATTGCATAATATTCATTTATACTAACCGAAGTTTGATTTCAAAATCCCTTTTTCTATATAAGGAATAAATACATTAATATCAAAAGGGGGCATAAACCATGAACACTGGGAGTTTGCAAAAGATTTCAGTTTTATCGATCTTTTACCCGTACACAAATTATCACTGACCAAAAGAAAAATAGAAATTATCATTGTTTATTGTATTGTCATACCTTATTTATAATATGACAAAGTTCCAAGCTTTTCCAAATAATGATACAAATTTCAGTCACTATCCCCAATTAATACTGATATTTCATATAAGCATCAACTTAAGACCACCACTCACCCCCCCCCCCTAAAAAAAAAATGAAAAGATATGGTTTTCAATTAGGTTATATGGACTGATCACATCCGATTATCAAGAATTCAGATGAACAGACAACTAAGGTAATTAAGCAACATTCCAAATATCATAAAATTCGACAACAGTTGAGGTAGAAGCCATGGAGAAGCTTACCAAGAACCCAACAGCCTGTCTTATGTGCTTAAGTTCATCCCATGATGAGCCTGCAAACTGCAATCCAAGGAGATCAAGTTATGAACCTACAGAAAACTATGTATGCATATGGGAAACAAAGTGTTCCATGGGTTGATGTATGTATACACCCAGAGACTCGAAGCCTTTTTTTTTTTTTATAAGTAATACATGCCCAGAGACTCGAAGCCTACATGCAAGAATTATTAAAATTAAGAAGTTGCCCCCAAGAAACTAAAGTTTACCTCTTCTTTTGCTTGGCAGCACCATAGCTCCAACTCAGCTAACCCAGCTTTAACATATTCCCCATTGCTAAATGTACAACACTCACGACGTAGAAGAAGACTGGAAAGTCATAACAAATTACAATTTAACTAAACTTTTCAGTATACATTGATGAATGAAGAAAAAAACTAATTACCTATTAAAGAGTTGTACGTTGATATATGAGAAAGTTTGAGTGTAGATCTTCTGGACAAGAACTGGAGGCACCTGAAACCCCCCCAACAACTATAATCATTTCTGTGAATTTAAAAGATAAAAACAGTTTGGCAATACTCATATTTTGTAACTTTAAAATCTACAATGAAGTTCCATACAAAATTATCTTTCAGTGTACTGAGAAGAGTGTTGAGGCCTTCAATAATGCTTAGCCAGTGATTCGCTGGAGAATCTTTTCCAAAGGACCGCCCAGATCTTAGTACTCCCTTTGACGTTCTTGGTGCCTATATATCCACATCACAGGTTACACAAGCAACACACTAACTTTTAAGATAAAACAAAAAAACTGCTGCTGACAGATTATCCCATAAGGTTATGCATAAGAACTTCCAAAAGGAAATATTTTAAAAAATGAGGCAGTCAATCAAGTTTATACATGGCAAAACAAAAACAAAAATAAAACATTATGGGCATTTGAACTTTAGCCCTCCAATGTTAGAAGGACAACCACAAAATATATTTTAATGGAGTTCATAAATGAAAGAAAGTACCTGGATACATGAGGACAGCAACGATGACAACTCCTTCTTCAAGTTGTCTCGGATAATTCCATATATTTTCTCCACATAGGCTGTGAGCTGCTGCTTGAAAAGCAAAGCTGGGTATTTAGCTTCTACCTGGCGTACTACATCAAATGCAGAAACAGGAAGATTGGCAGAAGAAGGAGAGCGAAAACCCTGCAATTGAATGACCATATCATATTACATTGATGAAGTAAAGTGCTGACACTTAATTATTATAATTTTGCATCACAAAAGAAAAGTCAGATTACATAAAATGAAACAGAACAAATTTTTTTCAAGCTAAAAAAAGAAACAAAATGAATAATAGAATCTATACCATTGTCATCCTCCCAAAGAGGGATGTTGGAGCAGGAGGTTTCCGAGCAGATGCACCACTTGCACCAGAGCCTTTCAGACTTTTTTGGAGCAAGAACAATAAAGTAGATGTATTTGATAACCAATAAGCCATATGATTATTGTCATCTTGATCCTGAAATTTAAAAGATATATTATTTTTAACTTCTAATATTAGAAAGAGCACACCAAAGAAAATATGAAATTATTAAATAACTGATGGAAGTCAAGCAAACCAATCTAGCATATATGCATATACAACAGTGGTTATGAAAAGAGAGTGAAGCTAGCAGAGCATGAATCACTTCAATTAATTTTCACTAATAAAAAGAACAGAAGTTTTTCTTTCTACTAAAAAAAAAAGCAGCTACTTCTTCTACACTTGTGACAACTTGGAGACATCACTAAAAAAATGTCCTACTAGACCAAAGTTGGGGAAGGCAGGAAAAAAGAATCAACTGCAGATAGCTGGTCAACTTTCAATAACATGGTGCTCTACATTTATAACATAAGCCTTTTTATTGCACAATGAACAAAAATTGCATAGTAATGCCTGTTTTTTGAAGTCAATAGAAAATGAAGATGGTTGTTGCCTATTGTTAGAGAAATAGAAAGATAATATTATGGGTTGTACCCTTGTGTTGTATGGGTGGCACTCTTCTAGAAGGGTCTAGAAGATTATTGTGATGATGTGCCTTCAAAAATATTCCCTATCTATTGTAACTACCTTTTTCTATATAAGAAATGAATAGTAAGAGGGCTGTGAACTATGACTTTCCAGCTCCCCCTTTTATCTGCAATATCATCTTTTATTCCTTTTCTTTGAAATGGTGTCCTTAAACCCCTTGGCCCTCAACAGGAATTGTATGGTAAGAAGGCTGTGAACTAAGAATTTCCCGCTCCTCTTTTTTTGTGGACTATCATTTTTTATTCCTTTTCTTTGACATGGTATCATAGACTTGCCCCTCAACGGGAATTGAATAGTAAAAAAGCTGTGAACTAAGGTTTTCCTTTCTTTTCCCTTTGCTACTCATTGTAGGATGGTGAGTGAAGACGTAGGTTATGGTTTGTCTTCACCACCATTGCTGCTGTCATTCTTGGTTAAAGGATGAAACAGAAAAGATGCCCAAATGAGGAATCTAATACTTCGCAGAAATCCCAGATGCTAACACAAGAATTTTGAAGAAACAATATGTCTATATTAACAGGAAACAGTAAATTAATCCTAGATTGAGGGTGGAAGTAAAAATTGATTACTGATTATAAAGTTGTCAAAGGTTATCAAACTAGCACAATGATACAAAACATCAAGATGTGGAAATCAAAAACAGTAATTCCATCCTGCAATCAAAAAGAATACAATTACACTGTACTTATAGTCATATAAACCATTAACCTTAACGTTTTATTATTGGACACAAAGGGATACTTAGGGTTTGTGCTTTCATAGAATAGAATTTGATCTGAGGGTGTGCCTCTTAATGTTTCATTAAAGATAGTCAACTCTCAGATGCATGATCTTTCTGAAGATTCACATCAATAATTGGATGCTTCAAGTGTATGGAACAATCACACACAAAACAGCCATAAGCAAAGCAATCTAGTTACCTCAATGGCTGAACCAATCATCTGGATGAGACGATCAAATACGCTAGTCCTTTCAGCTTCAAAAGATTTCCAGTGGAGAAGACATTTGTAGATGGTAAATGCTGCAACAGGTTTCCCTTGACTGAACCCAATGTTTTTCATGACACAGCTAATAAGAGCATCAACATTCTCCTGTAACAAAAGCAAATTTCAAATATCAAAAATAGTCAGCCTACACTCTTAAAAAAATTAAAGCATAGGCAGCTGAAGATCATGATTTTTTTAAACACAGACATGTTGCCGCTCAGCATTGGATCTTCTGAACTTGCTATCAGACTCCGTAGTAAATTTCTTAACAGGTGTTGCACTCTGGGATTCCTACAAGAATAAACTCTTTTCAATGAACACAAAAGAAGAAAGAGTACAGCAAGTGGACTCATATAAACAGAGATTCTAAAAGAAACAAATATGAGGGAAAAAAAGTAATTACATTAGCTTTGTCCTCATCACTCACATAATGACCATTTTCCTGTCTCTGCAAATAACAAAAAAATATATATATACAAATATAAATCAAAAACTAGAGATACAGAGAGGATGAGGATGAGGATCCACTCAGCGGTATAGGTTTACCTGAGTTGCTGGAGTTGTCGGATGCTCTGGTGCCTTTTTTACAGGCGTTAGAAAGGTTTGCTGCCGAAGAATTTGATTTTCAGATTCAATGTCAGAAAATTTTTCTTCAAGCCTGCAAATAAAAATAACAATAATCACGATGATAAAAATGAAATTTGAAAAGAGAGCTTTCATCCTATGTTCAATATGTAATTAGATCTATACTCAAATCTATGTCCAATATTACAAAAGAGACCATGGCAACCACCTTTGCATGGCAGTCTTTAGCTGAATTATTTTTGATTCTGCCTCCAAAGCTTGCTTCAACCGCTCTTCACTAATTTTGTTTGCCTCTTCATATCTTTTCTCAGTTTCATCAATTTTCTTTTCCAGTGAACTAACCATGGACTGCAAAATATTTCAAGAAAGCAATAGATAAGCACAAAGAAATGCACAGGTTTGTTCTCCCAAACTAAGGAAAGTTCTTGGGATGGCTACAGCAAATAAACAAGGCAGTATCCTTCAGCAAAATGTAGATCCTACACTTTCAACCATCTTACCTTCAGCTTTTCATTTTCACTGGTAAGCTTCTCCAGCATTTCATTGTCAATAACCGGAACCTCCTGTATAACAGGGACCTTCTCTATTGTCCTTTTTGCAGCCTCACGTTCCTTCTCAAGCATTGCTTTTGTTTCCTTAAACTGAAGCTGCATCTCTTGCAAAGTAGACTGTAGTTTTTCATTTTCTTGTGCTTTAGCTTCCTCTACATCGGACTACACAAATTGGATATATTAGGAATGAGAAACTCAATAAAATTTCAAGAGAAACATGTTTAAGAAACAACATACACACACAGATAAATATATTCTTCTATATATCTTTCTACAAGCAAAAGAATACAGGCATTCTTCAATTACACAAACCAAAATTATAGTAGTTACTAAAACATAGCTCCATAAAGTACAAACTGAAGTTCATGAACTATTTTAAGGTGAATGCCCCTAAAAGTTATTATAGAAGTCAGCCATAAAAATTTCAAAATATCCAGAAGTGAAATAAGATAAAGAGACTTCCCAGCATACAATGTATCCTTTTCCTTTTTCAGTTCGCAATTTGTAGCCAATTTGTTAGGAATTGAGGACAGAAAGATTAATGGAAGTGGGTTGGGTGTGTTCTAAAGACTGATTCTTACATAGATGGCAGCATCAAAAACCAACAGCGCAAGATCAAATAGATCAACCAGATGATCACAATGAAATATTTTTTTGCTTGTCTTACCCCTTTTTATTCAAAAATACTTTCCTTTCACATATTTTTTGGTTTCATCCACTTCCCAGTACTAGAGTTTCTAGTACGAACAGAAAACTTTGATCACATACAGACACACAGAAAACCTAAGTTCTAAAAAATATATAACACATGTTTGTTACTCTATGATTTAATATCAATGAGATCATATGGTTCCATTCTTCTCCTGAACCAAGAATTGCTATCAAAAACACTTCAATTGAAAACTTAGCCATACTTCAAGAGGCCAGGGTCCACAATTCCAGAAAATAGATAAGCCTCATAGAAAATTCATGGATCTGACTGCATGTTCGGATAAGTAATGCGATGCAGCAACTTAACACAACTTTCAATAAATTTGTAGTCATATTAATACTTACCCTCATGCGTTTCTCCAGTTGTAATCTCCATGTCAATTCTTCAACTTGCTTTTCCAATTTATTTTTGGCAGCTTGAAGAGCACCAGTTTCCCTTGCAGCCTGTACATAGAGATGAGAAAAGCTAAGAGCCCCGAAATATCACATAAAAAAGCGAAAATTGGCAAACTGTGCAGTGCAGCAAAAGAAAAGCCACATTATCAAAAAATAAAAAGTAAAGCAATCAAAAATGACTTGGCAAGTAGAAAAACCACAGGCTATTTCCTTTACTTTCTATTTCATTTTTTTTTTCTGGAAATTACATAACTTGCTTGTTTTGTTTTGATCTTGAGGGTGCTATAATAAAATCCCAGTAACTCAATATCTGCCTCATATATGAAGCTGAATTTTTATAAGATGCTTTTTTTTTCTATTTACAAATTAAGCGCTCCCGATTAAAAAATGAGTTTGTCAGCTTTCTGTGGCTGCAGAAAGCCTGAATCAGTATTCAGTGCAAAACTATACAGCAATATACTTCCCTATCATTCTGGGATATATCAAATATGAGCACTGATATCCATTAGGAGCACTTGTCAAAGGACATTAATTGGCAAAAAGGAGTGACAAGGCATTGTATTAGTTTCAATTTTTTAATGTGAGAAAATTGTGAGGGTAAGGTGATGAGCTTGGAGAGACCCCAGAGATCATCAAGAGAGTAGAGTTGAGTGGTAGTGGTTTGAGAAGTCAAGACAAAATGGGGCAGTAAAGCTTGAGAGATAGGGAGAAGGATTTTGGTTGCTGTGAGGAGAATGCGATGGCTGTTGATAGTGTGGGGTGCCTATGACAGTTAACAAATCTCACAGTGAAGGAAATTGTAATTCAAGTATTGCCAACAAATGTTGAGGTTGACAAATGATGCTGGAAGAGGTGATCTTTCTAAGTACTTCCATTGTAAGATAATGCAGGGTGACTGCACAAACCATGAGTGGTTGCTGTTAGATGATGGAACTCTGTCCTTTTAGCTAGCAAAAACTACAGCAGCCATGAATTGACGCAACTATTGGTCAAAACTAAAATAAAAAAATAAAAAACTTTATGGCAACCCTTTGTAAGGAGAAATAGAATGAAACAGTTCCTTTAGTTATCCCTCCCTTTTCTTTCAGTTGTGAATTAGAAGGATTGAAGAAAAGCTACTTATTTCAATCAGCTCTAGAATCTGAATGCCATACAAAATATGAAGGTTATGGATCTTAAGATAGAAAATACATCAGATTTTTTATAATTATTATTATAGGTAAATGGGGGAAGGGGGGCTGGAGGGGTTCAAATCCCAAAGCCAGGTACCACAACAGATTCTGGAACCACTGGAGTATCCCTCAAACCCCACAAAAGACTTCAGCCTTTAGTTGAAAACAATGAATACATGCTTGAAAAATAATATGCATTTTTCCAATTTTATCAGATGTCTCGGTCATTACAGACCAGATAACATTAAATCTCATTGTTGATTTTATCTCTAACTACAATCCCTTAGCAATTTAATAATATAAGACCTTATGGAATTGAAAGAAAAGACGATAATGGAAGAGGTAATCACCATCTTAAGCTGGCGTAGTTCTTTTCGAGCAACTCTTCCTCTCCATGCACACTGTGTCGCAATTGTAGCTTTCTTTATCTTCATATAATGTAGCCGTGCCAAGAATTTGCGACACTGGCTCTGCAATTCAGAACCAAAAGTATTCCAAGATTGAGAGTTAATATAAGAGAAAGAAAGAATTCAGCAACACGGCTAAACAGCAAAGGTAAGACAATTGTGGGGACAGCTCCTTGAGAGAGATGTCTGAAGTCACAAGTATGATGTTGATATTTCAAAACATTTCAACATTGTAGAATAACATAAGAAATGAAATTCAAAAATAAATCTAAAATAAAAAGATGCTTAGGAGCCTTTTAAAAATAGTGATGCATTTTGTTAACAATTTACTTTACCTGAATAATAATTGCTGCTTTAGTCCGCCTTCTAAAGCGTAGATCAGTACGAGCGGCCATTCCACGCATTCCCCTCTGAATAGAAACGGCAGAGGAATACAATTCTGTGTAAGCTTTCCTAGCAAGATACATGCGCAAGGCTCTCTGGATCATCAGACAGGAAGCTTCTCTTCGCATGCCCTCGTAAACTTGCCGAGCAAGTTGTCCTGCAATCAGTACAGACAAAAGCTAAAAATAAACATAGACAAGTCTCAATGTCTCAATAGACAGGACTACAAACTATTACCTAAAACGTCAGAATGCCCCAAGAAATGTCTAGAATTAAATTTAAAATACCTCGGCATGCTGATTGAAGTTGTATAACAGACCGACGCACCAAGACATAACTTTTGCGAGCCAAATAAGAGCGGACTTTCCTTTGAATAATGCTGGCTGATCTTCCTAACACCTCACTCCTAAGGGCATCTAGTTCTGCCATCTGACCAGCCCTAAGAAATATCTTAGTTTTACCAATCTGCAAAAAGACAAACAGGACCATAAGGTCACAAAAACTATCCAGCAAATAAATGTATGAACATGTGACAAATCAGCATTTTACAACAACAAAGGTAAACACTAATTAAGTGCCACAAACTAACCTATATACCTCTCAAGCCCCCACCCCCCAAAAACACAAAAACCAAAAAACAAAAAAAAACCCCAAATAAGCAAAAAGGCAATATACTATTTAAGTGTGGTTTTAAAAAATCTCACTCAACATCAAAAGGTTAAGGAGGACAATCAACAGCTTCCAGGATTCCTCAGATTCATAAGATTAAGGGACATATGACTAAAACAGAAGATATCATTATTAGTTCATCATCCATGCTAAATCAGATTCCTGTAGGCTTTTTCTTCTTCCTGGAAATCCTAAAATTCACCAACCCATAAGGTTGCAGTGCTAAGTATTTTTTTTTTTTCTCTTTCTGTTGTGAGGAAATCTCCTGTTATCTACTACCATCCTTTTAATTTCAATACATCCGTTAAAAGGTATAATCTTTCTGTTGTGAATAATCTTACCATGTTCAATGCTCAAATGTGGTAAAATAGTATTTTAGAAATTAACAACAAATAATTTAAGTATACCCCATCTAAACACAATAAAATTATATAGGCGGGTTTGGGACGAGTGAGCTTGGATTTCTCAAATAAAAATGGGACAGATTGGGGATAAGATTCATAAAACTAATCGGTTTTAAGACATATTTTAGGGTCAGGTTTGGGAAGGCCTGCTCCATTCCAAACCCAACCCATTGCCATTCATAACTAGAAGTTACACCTCCTCACATATAAAAGACAATTTTTTTCTAAATACATTTCATAATAAGCAAAGATAAAGAGCCACAACAAACTAGATAAAGTGTAAGATGACAAAAAGATAGCAACATAAATTAGCATCCATTGTGCAAAGGGGGACTACAATTATTTTCTTCTTAATGATGTTAAAGTATCTCTCCAAGACTTATGTTACGACCACATACTAAATTTTGGGGAAAAAATAACGCACAACTGAGAAAGAGAAACGTAATTATGATTGAACCACAGCTGTGACGAATGTCAGATCACCCATCAAATAATTACCTGATAGCCTTTAAGTCCCACCTTCTCTAAAAGCCTCTTGCAAGCAGCGACCTCATCAGAACTAACATTTTATTATTATAAGAAACAAGTTAGGACCTTTGATGGCTAGGCAGCATCCAACAGAAAGAAAAACAATCAAAATACCTTACCTTCCATCCAAAACTTCAGGTGCTAGGAGGCCAAATCTGTCTACAAATTCAACAAAGGGTTTTCTAGTAGGAAATCCAGCACAACTTATCCTAATTGCCTCCATGACTCCCTGAAATAAGATACATAATGCCATATAAACTTAAATAGATTCATTCAACTTTAAACACAATACAAACATATACAAAAAACTAACACATAAGATATCAACATTCTTACCCCACACCGTAGTTGTTGTAGAACATTTTTATGCTCAAAGATTGCTGGCTTAAGAAGATTATTGGGCTTTACACAACGAATGTAATGCGGCTCAGTGGAACTGAGAGTTTCAAGCAACTGTTGCAATTGTTGCTGCATAAGGCACAAAAGAGGATTTTACAACCCACAATACAGAAGAAAGAAGCATTAATTTGACTTAAGAGAAGAGAAACAATATCAGACCTTGAACCGCGAACCTATTGAAGAGAACTTTGATGATTTGGATGAGTCCTCAGCTGAAGGTGGAAATAAACCTGCCACAAAGGAGCATTTCGAAGCACTCAAAAGTGCCTGATGTTCAGCAACAACGTAGTCCTTGTTCTTGTCCAGGAATTGTTCTGTTTGATAAGTGACCTGAAAATCATGTCAAGTTCTCAGTACATGTATTTTTTAAACAAAGACAATTACATCTTGCTTCTTAGGTCTAAATTTTATGACAGATACATCACTCAAAAAAAAGGATACAAACAAAGCATACTTACATCACCAGCATAATGGCAAATTGTGAAGTCACTACGCGATAATTTTGGTTTGGTGAAGCGATTATGATTTTTGAATGTCTGGTATAGCTTTTGGGCAAATGTCTCATGTGTTGATCTTGGAAACATACTACAGAACACACAACACTTAGCAATCTCACAACCAAACAGTCTATTCATAAATTTTTATGCCATGATATGGAACAATTAAAGCAATACACCATGCAGTACAGTACTCACCAAGCCTCATCCAAGAGAGCAATAATGCCACCAGGTTTCTGAAAACCCACGTACATACAAATTATCAAAAAAGACCAGTCATGAATAAAGTGGAAACAAAAGACAGCTGCAGAGTGAGAATCATAAATTAAAAATACCAAATGGCCAGAATCATTTCATCAATCAGTTTGTTTAATTATAATTAAAGAACAATAGTAAATACATTACAATCATCACAACTCCCCCCCCCCCCCCCTCTTTCCCCCCAAAAAAAAGTAATTAATTGTAGTGCACTATTATCAACAGTAAAAGGTTGTATCAGAGAGGAAGATCGGTACAATTATAGTAATAACAATAACAATAAAAGGAAAGTATCCATATCAGCAACAAAAGTAGAAGAAAACAATTAACCAAGATCAAACTTCAAAGTTATTATCTCTTACAAGTATTATGCCTCAATCTGGTTGAAGCCGTTATATACTAAAAAACTTACCCAAAAAAAAAAAAACTGTAAATATATATATATATATATACACACATACACACACATATAGAGTTGGGTTCAAGTTACACCTGGTGTAACTCTAAGTAATGTTACACCACCCAATAACTTGTTATTGAATTCATATTTTGAAGATCCAACCATTGAATAACATGTTCTATATGCAGAGAGTAGCCTTTCATATATATAACATTCTTACTTATCAAAAAAAAAGAATAACATGTGCTATATGTTCTTAACATGAATGCTAATTTTCATGGTAATCAGAAGTAATTTACCATTCGATTCATAAACTCATATTTTATGCATTATTTTAAACTACAAAAACTTGAATTTAAATAATTAATTGATGACATGACTATTGATCTTTGATCACCTTGAAATTTTGCAAGCATAGAGAATAATGTAATATAATGGTCGATTTGTCAAAATTCACATCCAATTAAAAAATATTGAGTGGTGTAACATTACTTAGTAACTTGAACTCAACCCATATATATATATATATATAACAGTCAATATCTCCTCCACAAGATTGTGATTTTTCAATGGCATACTAAATTTTGTTAGGTTTAGATAGGGCGCAAACTAAATTTTTTTTTTTTTAATGTAGGTAAGTTGCACATATCTAGTGTGTTCAAAACCTAGGAAGCACGGACATTTCATTTAGGGTGTTATACCTGTGTCATACGAATGTCACAAAGGTGTTGTACCTACCGTGTTATGTTATAATTTTTCAAACATTGCTCGAGCCACAATGTCGTACATGTACCCATGCCCGTGTCCATGCTGCCTAGTTCAAAACCCACAACCTAAGCTCCACCCGTTCTTGTGGGACAACGAAATGTCATATGAGCTAGAGCCCATTGAATAAAGTAACCTAGAATTATTATATTGGCTTCTTCTTTTTTATGGGTAAATAATATAATTGACGGTTTCATGTCAAATTAATTTCAAATTGATTCCTTATATATAAGAACAGATTATTTCCAAATAAAAGTATCCTACTTTTCTATAACTCCACCTCTTAAGCATATATACCT